>BSBK01000579.1:2980000-3596186 GCA_027943335.1 Chamaecyparis obtusa
GAACCGAGAACAGGATATGCTCCTAAGATGGGTTATGAGATCACCACCAAGATTGCGAAGACATATGTTGGTGCTTTGACCAAAGCTAATCTAGATCTCACTGCCCACTGGTTTGGTACATTCGAAGAGATTCAAGAAAATCTGAAGAAGAGGGCACCGATCAAAAATGTCTACACTAAAAGGACCCCCACACCAAAAAAGAAACCGGTGACAGAACAACCCAAGGCTCAAAGGAAGAGAGCTCAACCGGTTCCTAGCACACAAGAAGAAACAGAATCAGAAGACAGAGTTCCTCTAGTCAAGAGAAGAAATTTGGTAAACCGATGAAGGAGGATCCACCAAGAAGGAGAAAGCCCACAATTGATGAATTTGTGGCAGCATTGATAGAAACCTATGGAATGAGTTCAGTTAGCACAAGATATCAGTTTGCAAATGAAGAAGACAGGAGAAAGATAGAGGAAGCAGTAGTTCACTGTATCTATAAATTTAACCTCTCACCCACTGAACTTCATAAGATTGTACCGAATGATCTCCAAAAGATTCTTGAAGCTAGGTGGAAAGATTCAATGGACAGAGAAAAGGAGCTGAGGATTCGAGCTCTGCTTGAGGTCTAGAATCATCTCACTCTGGAAGAGGCCACTCACCAAGCGGAATGGCATCAACAAAATTTCCTGACAAAGAAGAGGATTGGTCGGATGCTTATAGGAGAAGCTGAAAAGGTTCATGAGGAAGGAGTAGCTGTTTGGACCAAACTCCTTCAGACCCAGATACAAGCAGAAGAAGCACACCAAAGGGTAACTAAGCCACTGGTCATCGATACCGGAAAAGGAAAAGGAGTTCTTGGAGCAGACATACTGATCAAAGAGAAGATTCTTACCGGATCGGTCATCGTCGACATCACCGATGATAAAGGCAGTATTCCAGCTCATCCAATTGTTCTTATCTCTCCGGAGAAAGGTAAGACTAGAACTATGACTGTCAATGAAATAGTTGATGAGGTGATGGATTTTGGAGAAATAGATAATGTTGCTAAATGGTATAGCATGCTAGGAGAAGAGGATAAATAGTCAGTCATAGTAGCTATGGTGGAAACTTTTATGGACTACAACAGAACTCCAAGGGACTATAGGGCCAAGTTTCCCCCAAAATTAAATTCTAGGCTAATGACCAATGGAAAACCAATTTAGGCACCAACACTAGAATCAACAAGGAGACTATTGATGTGAGTTTTGTACCACTACATAACATATAGCAATTGAAATACTTGATACGGCGTACCAAACACTCAACCCTCTCTTGAAAAGTATATAAGAATACTCCAAGGTTCCTTACACCTGTGGATACTAACTCAGTTATATAAATGTGATTTGCTGGTAATCACTTCGGCGGGCTTACGTCGTTCACTTGAGGATGTCAAATTCTCGCTATGATGAGATCTAGCTTTGCAATGTATACTCAATGACTTTCTCCAATTTACCACTTTCAACTTTATTTTTCCAACTTCTCACTACTAAACCACTTCTTGCTTTGCTACTACTCCTAAGGAATGGAAAGATTGGCAAATGGACGGGGATCAACCTAATGAAAGCTTGCCAGCGGCTCTACCTCCATAGATGCAATGATTCAAGGGGAATGAGACTAGATTACCACACAAGGCTCCTCAACAAGCCGCTAAGGTGCTAGTGGCCTAGTATATAGATCCCTATCAAACATTCACCAATATCACCATACAACTAGCCATCTACTTATATCCTTACTTTAACAACTTTGAAATGAAATCCTACTTTAATTTGAGAGATGAGAAGAAACATGCAATACACCAAAATGATCATGTATATCCACCATGCAAACCACAATAATGAATAGAGAACAATTTTGATAGTATTTTGGCAACAATTCTCCAACATAACTCCTTTACAAATGAGTACAAATGGCCTTATATAGAGGCTCAAAATTACGAGTGGCCAAGATTAAGAGGCAAAATCAAGGGCCAAGATTAAACCTTACAAACCCTAATTAAGGTTACCATCTTTCAACCAATTACATGAGGGCACCAACTTTGTGGGCCAATGAGAAAATTACAATAATCTGTCAACCAATGAGAACATAGGACACTTGGCATGATTTGATTGCATGCACATGAAATTGCCACCTCATCAACCTTGTCTTATAAAGTTCATTAATCCTTGAGATGAGATGAAGTCTTGGATGCCTGAGCTTGTCCTTAGAAATTTTCTCACCACCACTTGAACTTGCTTGTACTTGATGTCCTGACCTCGAAAGGGTGAGGTCTCCATGCACTTGGGGTAATCTTGCCTTGACCTTGGTGGCTTGCCTGGATGTGAACCTTGTGCAATTTAAGAGCCTTGCTCTTAGCCACCGCCTTGAAATCAAACTTGACCTTCTCAACCTTTCAATCACTTTCCTCTTTACTTCAATACTTTGCCATTTTAACCTTCCTACTTGGATTGGATTTGCTTGCACCTCTTCTCTGCTTTCTTTAATTACCCTTGGATGTCTTCAACTGTTCGAATTGCCACAACCTTGCCCTTTGGCATTAGCATCCGCCTCAACCATAGTGGTGTAGTGCATCTCCCCAAAATTGGATTTGGTTCGACTGGCAAAGCATCACTAATAGTCTTGCATTCAAATTGAAGAAGTAGGACCCCATGTAGATTTGCCCCTAATTTTGTACTATCTAAGTTGCAACTCTAAATTCATGCTAATGATCCTAATCCAATCAATTTTCCTTTACCATTCTCAATCTCTTCAATAAAACAAAACATCCAAGGATCAAACTGTGTACCTTTAGCATAGCTTGAGAAGCACGATGAGGTCGCTGCACTCTGATTTGCATTATCCTGTTTGCTACTAGGGTAGACTGAACACTTCCTTGCACAAATCCATATTGATTAATCTTCTTTGCCACAGGGGACTAGCTGTCTCTCAACCTCTCTCTTAATTGAATCATATCAAAGGTACCAATGTTGGTGTCTCCAACGTATTTCAATTTTGAGCGGAAGTTGGAATTGGGTATCATGACTTCCTTGTCTCCTATTTCAGCATTAATTCCTTTGAGTCGCTTGCTTGCATTGGCATCATTTATCCTAAACACTTATCACTCCCCGCCTTTTCTACAATGAAGATGAAATTACACTTATCACTCCAAACTTCGCCTATAAGATGGAATACTACACTTATCACTCCCCGCCGTTACCTTAAGATGGACTACACTTATCACTCCAATTCTCCTTCCTACAATGATGAAATGCAATGATGCAAACTACACTTATCACTCCCCACCTTTGCCTTAAGATGGACTACACTTATCACTCCAATCTTCTCTCTAGGGGTGGAATACTACACTTATCACTCCCCGTCGTTGCCTTAAGATGGACTACACTTATCACTCCAATCTTCTCCTACAATGAAATGCAATGATAGAATGCAAGCAAGAACTTGGAGGAAAAAAGCCAATCAAGACAATCGAGTAATCAACCTACTAACCAAACACCTAACTCTACTCTTGAAGTTAGTTTTCAACACCTAGACTAGCACCAATGAAATGAAAGCAATTAAAAAGAGGGGAAAAGATAGGCCACTCACCCAAGTACAAAGCTAGGAATCCCTTGTCTATGCAATTAGCTGAGCTTGATCTTCAAAATCTTCTAACTCTACAAGAAAATCTCTCCTTCCTTCAATCTACTCTCAAAATCTTGCAATGAGGCCTCTAACAATTTACTTCTCCTTCACTAACTAATCTGACCCTCTTTGAAATCAACAAGCTCCCTTATCAAATTCTGAAATTGAAAACTTGTCCTCAATTTTTCGGATCTGGGCAGTATGCTATGAAAAAAGCTTCAAATCCCTCAAATATGGGCACCGAAAATAGGTAGAAATGGGCCTCCTAATGATGCCTCAACAATGACTGTTCCCTGCTATGCAATCTGTCCCCAAAAATCTGCCTTTTGATGCCTTGAAAATGGATGGAATACACGCCCAGGTCTGGTATAGTTCAAATCAGGCCTAAGAAATGCACCACAAACTCTTGAAATGCCTCTCCAAAATAGCTTCTTCTTGCTCAAGACAGCACCCTCCAATACTGGTTATCAAATCTCAGTCAAAATCACCACCCTAATTCTCCTTCTAACCTCACTCCAAACTGCCTTTACTGGTTCAAAACAGTGCCTCCAATGCTGGCCGCCAATACTTAACCAAAATTGCCAAATGAATTGCCTTCAAAGTCGCCAAATGCTAATAAGAAACTCGCTATCACTGCCTTGAAAATTCGCTGTTAGGCAGAGAGAAGATTGTGTTTTGAATTGAGGAAATGAAATGGCATTGCCTTCCTTTTATAGGTACTTGAATTGCTTCTCACAAGGCCGACCCTACACCCAAGAAATTTAAAAAATTAAATGCAAATGCAAAAGAAATGAGGGACGGCTTGTATAAATATTTTATTCTTTTCCATTTGAATTTCCAATATTAAATGCACAATGATAAAAGCTGGGACGACATGCATTAATATTTAATGATTTTCGATTTTGGCAATGCAAAATTGCCAAATGATCAATGCAACCATGATTTTCGATTTTTGCAAGGCAAAATTTGAACACCCAATGCAATCTACTAACCATGCTTTTCGATTTTTGAAAGGTAAGATTTTAATATCCAATGCAATATATGGGACGTCAAAGCAAGAATCTTGAATTTTGCAAACAAAAATCAAAAAGATGATTTTCAAAATTGCCCAATGTAGGCTGCCTCAACACCATTTTCGATTTTACATATAAGAACATCATTCAATGCCAAAAATTATAGGGCAGGTCCCATATTAAATCAAAGGCATTAGATATTATTCTAATTCTCAAGATACACAATAAAATTTGAATTCCAATCAAGACAATTTCGAAAATAGCAATGATTTTCCAACCAAAATCAACAATTGGCCAAAATGAATCATGGATTTTTTTGAATTGCCATTCAGATTTTATTTTTTGAAATTTGACATCTCATTCATCAAGACAAATATTCCGAACTTAGCATTAGATCCATGTCAAAATCATCACTATGGCAAATTCAAAAAAAAAAAATATTAGCCAATCGAAATTTGTAATCCAAAATCAAAGTTATGAAATTGAAATCCAAAAGACAATTTAAAATTTGAAATTGCAAGCCCCCAAAATCGTTTTCAAAGATCACAATTAGCAATTAAACAAAATTGAAATTCAATTCAATCCAAATTGCCATAACGTCAAGAACTTTGAAGGTTACAAAAATTAAATTTCAAACAATCAAATAAATTCCAACTCCATCTTTTCATTTCAATCCATCAAATTTCTCATTTTAAATCAATTCATCAAATCTTCAAAATCATCATATCGTCAAGATCTTCAATTCAAATCAAAATCAAACTTTCAATCCAAAATCAAACGCATTTTCAAACACATTACATTGCATTCAATGAAATCAATCTGGCAACTGAAATCGAGAGGACAGGGCAAGATTAAAATCGTCTAAGTCTGGAATGTTCGAAGTGGGGGTCCCCATGAAATGGGGCGATGTTGTAAAACTTCACAACAGAGACATTATCTAAGGTTAGACCTGGTCTCAGTGAGGAGAGAATCAGGCTTCTACTAGAAGAAGCATCAATGAACTTGGATACCAAGTGTAGAGTTGCCAAGATTCTCAACAGATATGAAAACAAAGTCTATAGAGAGACTTTAGATTTCTGGCAGCAGTATGACTTCAATGCTCTTGAGGGAACAAGTCCACAAGATCCAACTCAAACAGTACAAGCACCACCGGTTCAATTCACTTCTCGTGAAGAACCTACAACTGATAAGGAGAAGAGTCATACAGAACAGTTCACATCTGGTGAACAGGTAAATCTGGGAGAGTCATCAATCAAGATGACCACCGACAACACAACAAGTGTTGAGGAAGAAATTGTTGTGGGTGACTTCCATACAGCTGAAGAGCAGCACTAGGAAGAAGCCCCACCGAAAGAGAAAATTCCACAAGAAGAGGATGCTCAACCAGAAGTTGAAGTGCAACCGGAAGTGGAAGCACAGAACAAGGAAGAAGTACCAGCAGAAGAAGTCCTACTAGAAGAGGAGGCACAACCGGAAAATGTGGCATTACCAGGAGAGTTAGCTCAACCGAAGAAGGAACAAGAGATTCCTACAGAAGAACAACCAATACAGCCGCCCAGTCAAAAAGAACAAGCCGATATACCAAGCTCCTCCTCATCCAAGAGGACATTATCATTTGCTGAAGACAAAGAAGCCAAAAGGAGCAAGGCAACAAAGACTGTGGTTGACATCAGCAAAATGTCAACAAGGCAACTAAAGGAGCTAACCAAGAGAAAACAGGACATGGTCCTGACAAGTATCAAGAATATACTATGCAATTTTGTACCTGATGCTGACATCGATGAAGATGAAACTGTGATTGATCAGTTGGAAGTATTGGCACAAGCAATCGGTGACGATCTAACTGATCCAAAGACAGTAGCAATTGACCATTATGAGAAGAAGAGAATCGAAATTCTCCATAAACAAGTTGAAGATATAAAGGTGACTGTATCCGCCAATTTAAGGGTACTTCAACAACAGATTCAAGTAGCAGGAAGTTTGATGACTAGAACTTCCAATTTTGATACATTCATGCAAGATCTGACAGAGACGTCAACAAAGACTTCAGAAGACATAAGAGCTCAATCTGCACAGTTTGACATAAACAACAAGTCTACAACAGACTTCAACAGAGATATGACAAGTCTAGCTCTCATTCTGAGAAAGATTTATGAAGAGAAGACCAAGAGAATTCAAGACATTATTGGATTTCAATTGTTTATGGCCCCCACATTTGACGTCATGCAACAAACAGCAACTTAAGCAGAAAATTTGATCAATGAACCGGACTACAAAACTGTAGAAGACATGGAAAATATCAGTGTCGTTGAAAGCAGCACTCAATAATCTCAAACATGTCACTGGTCAATGGGCTCCATTTGTTCACTCAGCGAAGAACATTTATAGGGATATCTTCACCAAGCTACAAATGTAAAACAAACAATGAAGCTTAACCCTTTGTCCTATGGAGGCCAAAAGGGGAAGAAGAAGAAATGGAAAGAAGGAAGGGATCATATCAGAAGGGAAGAAGCTCAAAATGGTCAAAAGGTAAGAAGCTTAGAAAAGACACAGGACACTTGGACAGGGTAAGTCTGGAACAGGGGAAGTGTGCCATCAGAGGAAAAGAAAGGAAAGAAAAGTCTACAGGACAAGGTATTAATTATGATGAGTGAGTATGGTTTTGCCACCAATGACAAAGGGGAAGATTGTTAGCAGATTTAAGTTGTCATTAGTGAAGTTCGATGCAAACACCATTCCCACCGGTATAGGTTCACCGGTAGTTCACTCACATTACTTTAAAGGCACCGGTAGACTATAACAGAGTGTATGCACCGGTAGACTAAACTAAGGAGATGCACCAATAGACCGAACCAAGTACATTGTATCGGTCTTATATTACATACGGGGATGGACCGGGTATAAGATTGACACCGGTCAAAGTGCATAAAAATCCGCACCGGATTATGCGGAGCAGTTTGAGTTAAAACCGGAATATGCGGAGCATCCACCATTTAGAACTGAAGTTAGCTTTTTAATAGGAGTTAGTTTTATTTCTACGTGGATGTTTCAAGGTCATAGGACGCAAGAAATAGAGTTGTTGATAGTTGTTGAATATACAGAGCAGAAAAGAGATACCTTCTGAGAGAAGTGCTACAGTCACAGAGGTGAAAGGCAGAAAGATCAACAACCAGGCAGAACCGGGAAAGATCAACAGGTATGATCTAATCAGGCAAAAAGTGTCAAGTTAAGATCATTGCTTTTATAAGGTGTAAAAGCATATTGAAATCTCTCAATCAGGGTGAACCCTAATCGGTTCTTTGTAAAAATCCTTTAACCGGGTAACATCTTTGCTGATGTTGAAAGTCTTTTAACCAAGCAACTCCTAACAGAGTTAAGATCTTAACCGATCTTCTATCAAATCCCTTAACTGGGTAGCACCTTCACAAGTGCTTTGTAAGCTCCTAACAGGGCATCTTTATTTCTGCAGAAGTGAAGTTGTGAGCTCTGTCTCACCGTGGTTTTTTCCTTCTAACCGAGGGTTTCCACGTATACATGATGTGTTGATCTATGTATTTCTATTTATGCTTGTGGATGATTGTTTACATTTTGCTTGTCTTGCAAGAATCTTTATACAAGTTTTAAATTGCAATAGAAATAGTGTTTACTAATTCACCCCACCCCCCCCCCCCCCCCGCCCCGCCCTCTCAGTAACCGGTTAGGAATAACAAATGATCCCTTCTTCCATGCCTTCAAATGACTTTCCCTCCTATTTATATCTTCATAATGGGAGAGCCACAACCTTTCATTATTACAACCTTTCACGAGAGTCACAACCCTTCATCCTTTATGCCCTTTGAAAGAGTCACAACCTTTCATAACTACCACCTTTTGAAAGAGTCACGACCTTTCTAATGACCACACTTTCAAAGCGTCTCAAGCTTACTCAAGCTTATTTAACAAGCCTCTATGCAATGTAACAGTCAATAGCCCCCGAATATAATGATAAAATAGATAGACTTACCTTTTCTGGCTTGCCATTTATTTGATCCAGATAAGACAATTTTAGTTAAGTCATCCACCTTGCAAGCTGGCACCTTCTGAATTTTGCATTCTTCATCAAGTATGATTGTAACATGGAAATGATTCTCACTAATTCTTTTCTCCTCTTCTAAAATCATTTTTTTATGGTTCTTTCAGCAGTTGCACTCTATCTCTTTCTAATAGTTTGAAGAAATGCGAAGCTAACTTTGAGGCACTCACATTGACTATAGGCTGAATTCAGTTTATAGTGTTCACAAGGAAACCTTAGACAGCTCCTCATCTTTATGATAACAACCACATTGGGTCCCGAAGGGTAAATGTTAAACACATTAGAAGGCTTCATGAACTTGTCACAAAAAATGCAAAATACACGGCAAGGTTGATTACCCAGTGCATGTTGAAGAAAGAGAATGATGTCAGCCACATTCCATGGTTTGTCTGTCATCACTGCTGAAAACTCATCGAACAAACCAAATTTAAATTCTACTTGGATGTTTAAATGAATGGAAAAACCTCACTTTCATCCGCTATAGGATCTAAGATGCCATAATTTCAGAGATAGGAGAGTGGGTGTTAAGTCAAACATAGTTGAAAAATAGCCTTGTGGTTTCTTCAGCATCCATAAGGGGATCTCAGCATTTCTATTATTTATTACTATTAATGCCCTCATGGTGTACTCAACATTCATGAGGAGACCTCACCACACAATTTATATATTAAAAAGAGCATTTAAAGTTACCGTTTCACAAAATACTCCAAAATCAATCCGCCTTGATCAGGACTATAAACAATTGTCCTTTTCATACATTCATGCAGAACTGCCTCTGACGAATTGTCTAGCTAAGGAATTCTCTGGTGGAATTTAAGAATTGCCTATTTAAGGAATGGACTGATTATATCCACTTTTTAAAGTTCTGCATTGAGAAATAATTGTTCATATAATTCAATACACTTCATACTTTGTTTTACCTTGTGTCCATTTGCAGGTTTCTGATGGCTATATGTAGCAGAAATGTGCTATATCACTTATCCTTTTCCCTAGATCCCAATCATAATGCTCCAAGTTCAGTCTTTTTCTATATTATTTCATACAAGCACGATGAACAAGATTTTTACAAGAACAGGAAGCAATAAAATTGGAAAGTTCCCAGATTTCTGATTGAATTGATGAACTGAAGCACTGTTGACATCATATGCTAATTTAGGAATAAAATGAGAGTGTCTTGATTTGAAAAAAGACATAAAGCGTAGACCTGTAGCAAATGCCAAGACTCTAATCCTAACAAAACCCTACATTAAACACAAAGAGAGACTTCCTTTCCCAACAAATAGGTGATCTTCATTCATGATTGTTACCCATTTTTTCATAGTTAGTTGTGAAAATGCCATATATCATCTTAGCTGTATCAGTAAGCAAGAAAAATATCTACCAGAATAGCAAACTGACCACACTGGAAAAATGCATATAATTCTTAAAGCAAAGAACCTGTAACCATTTTTCTGCTACTAGTTGACCAAGCATGCCAGGTCCTACAACAAGCAAATCCCTTTCCGTAGAACCATGAGAATTCTTATCCTCTGCATCCTGCTTGGACATATTACCTGCATATGTAATATCTCTACTCAGAGAATAAAGAGGGAAAAGCCAATACCATTAACATCTAAAATTTAAATCAAATAAAAAACTATTCCTATACAAATTACACAATAGACAACATGCTAACAAGATTGAAGGCAGCAGAAATGGAACATGATGAACAAAACGTGCACACACTGTCTGCATTCCTCTTGGAGCTCTATACAAAGATGCTTCTGGGAAGAAAAGTGAAATAATTGCAGGACATCTGCCTCTCTAACATATTTCAACTATAAAACATGGTATCGACTCTTCAACAGAAGCAGTCCCACCAAGCAGGTGTAGTGTACTGTAGGAAAAAATTTCATTACAGAAGAGTTGGTAAACCATTAGAAACGGAACCATTCTCCACTCGGCAATTCCTTAATTGTAATTCAAGTTGTAATCTCGAGTCAATTTTAGATGAAATTGAAGTTTTTTTAATTTTATTAAAATACAACAACATAAATAGAAGTTTTTAAAATCTGATTTAAAGAGATAAAAATTTACAATTAGAAGTTCTAAACTTTGGCCATATATGATAAATTTGGGTAATTTTTTATAGATATTCCATTAATGTTTTTAGAAGATCTTACACATTGCCCAATCTAGTTTTGAATAAAAGTGAAAAAAGTAACAATTAGTAAACATTAGATGATAAAGTTTCTCTTCACAGGTCATATTCTCTCTATTTGATGACAAGATAATTTGCAGAAAGTGCACGATTTGGAACACAGCTTCACTAGTAAGCCCACAAACTGCCTTGATAGCCACTTCTCTCACAAAATTAAAGGGTCCAATATCTTATAATGGATCTGAGCATTAATGATAGAACCTTAGACTTAGTGGACTTGGCGTATGTATCAGAGCACTCAAACATTGCCCTGTTTGTAAAAATGTTAGTCAAATATTCCTGAGTTTACTGGGGGAGAAAAATACTAAATAAAAACAGTTACACTATGAAAGTAATATGAACTTAAAGAGCGCAACCATAACTTAGATATCGAAAGACAACAAGTGCTCCAGACTTATGAGATCCGTGATTCTCTATAAGTGAAAGCCAAATTGAGCACTTAAATATCAAAACTGACAGATGAAATGCATTACACCAAATCCTGGACAGACACATTAATTTGCTTCTTTGAAAACAACTCAAAAACAGCAAAGCCAACAAAAGAAATGGCAAGATGCTACTGCATACTTAACTTTGCTAGAAAGTCTAGATTCCTCTCCCTAAAATAATGCTCCGTTTAAGCCTTTACTAGATATACAACAAAAACTAAAACCCATAAGAAACTTGGTTCCACGCCAGATTAATTACATCATTGGGTACATTTCACATCTCAGATTAGTCCCTTATCATCATTAAGACCATAAACCCTAAACCTTACACCTACCTAAAACAAGAATGGCCCCAATAAGCTAGTTCGATCACATAACTGGGGGCAGAGACGTGCTAACATTCGAAGACTTGCTATAAAGGTTAGGCTTCATGACCTAGAATGATGCTCCATTAAGCTTTAATAAAATCAAAATAAGACTCAAACCCACAGAACCCCAATTCATAAACCAGTTCAACCAAATCTACACAATTGGAGACACCTCACATCTAAGATTAGCTCATCCTAACATTCCACGCACTAAACCCTAATCACCTACCCTAACAAACACTCCTCCAACAAAAAATATGGACCGTTTCATTTCATGGAGATGATGTTAAACTATAGACACGGCTAAAATCTTATATCATATATATGTGATATAAATTACAAAAGCGCAAGACCCAAATGCAACCATATTTCTCTTTCAACGTGTTCTCAATAGTGGTATTTTATCATCTTCACTCTTCAGATTGTATTTCACAGAACTGGCTAAGTACTTGATTTATCGTAACAGTATTTAGGAGTGGCAATAAAACCAGTGTATATTTAATCGCAATCCTCTTAAGATTCCTACACCGCCCATTGATCATAATGTTATAACCACTTTTCTGAGCAAGGCCCACAAACCCATTTCTTAACATTATTAGAAAGCCAGTATAAAATTTAAAGAGACCCGTCATTTAAATTACAAAACCATTATAAACAAAGTCATAATCAAAACAAAACTATTATAAGCAAACCCATAACATCCGTTTAGGAAAAAGGCACATTATAAACAGACCCAGAATTGCAAAATGTCATTACTAGTAATGTAAATATGAGATGATCAATTACCGGAACGAACGGCAGAAATGGGATGGACTGCCACTCTCGCATGTTCGGCAACGCTGTTTTTCTGCTTCTTCTGTTTCAGAAAAGTAATGGAAGAGTGCAACGAATTCAGGAATAATAAGTTGTTTCTGAATAAACATATGTTACTCTCCTTCCGCCACCCAACTGCGGACGGCAGGGCCGTGTGTATTGTGGAGATGTGCATGATAAAAAGAGCAGAGTTACCACTACAGCCAGCACAAAGTACATTAGAAATGCAGCCATGGATCATAGCATTTAATTTATCTTGGCACAACCGGATAAGCAGCTCTGATACAATTGTACAGGTGACTTAGCAAACATTACATGTTTATTAATAGATGTGTACATAAAGAAAAAGCACGAAAACACTGGAGGCCAGTGTCCCCTTCCTACCACTGTCTTGAAGTTTCTAATTGAATATTTTGCCCAACTCTTACGTTGTGATGTCAACAGCTAAATATGTATTCATATTATTGGAGAGAAAATAAGGACATCATATCAATCAATTCAAAATGAACTGAAATTCTTTAAAAATGTAATGTGATATCAATCTGAGTTTTATTTTCAATTAATTAATAAATATAATTAAATGTGAAATAATTAGAGATATAGTAATTAGAGAATTTGTTTTGTAATAAAAAAACTTTTAGAATTTGTTTATAAATTGATAAAATTTAAGATAAATGAGATTCAACTTTAAATTTGATATAAAATAAATTATATAAATTTTTAAAATAGGTGTTGGTATGATTATGTTTAATATTTTTTTTTGTACAACACAATTAAATTTTATGACAAAAAAATTGTTTTAAAGATAATTTATTTAATTGTTAAATTAAATATTCAGATAACACTAATATGCATTAGAATCACATTACAATGGATAAAAGTATGTCATTTGTGGCACTCTCTATTAGTTAACTCATGGCATTGTTGTTGTAACTACCAAGTTTGAAATCTTTGTTGAGTAATTATGATGGACAATCATCCTAAATGTTTAGGTGATTATCATTGATGTTGTGCATTCATGTTGAGGATGAAGTATGTCATTTGTGACTTTGTGTAGCTAGGGTCAAGTTAAATATTCTCATGTCGACAATCAAAAAAAGAGAAAATTTTATATTTTTAATTTTAATTAAAAAAAAATTAACCTTATATATTTAAAATTTGATTTTATTTAATTTAATTTAGTGTTAGTGAAATATCAAAAGTAATTCATAGAAATCTAAGAAATATAATTGAAGTGAATAAAAAGAATGTGGGAAACAAATAATTTTATAATTATCATAAAGTTCATATTAAATTAGCTAGTATCGCATAGTGTGATGGTGTGTTGTAGTGTTGTTATCTTTGCCATTAAGGTTCAAACCTTGTTGGGGTGTTCTTGTTTGTGACCTCACCAGTTCATAATTCTAAGTTGAAAATAATGTTTTTTGATATTAGCAGCAGCCTAACAAGGGGGTTGACCTTACAAATCTAGAGCTACAAGGTTGTTGAGAAATCAACAGCACAAACAAAAGTGTTGGTTTAAACAAAAGGGGGTGTTGGTTTAAACAAAAGGGGGCCATAAATAGCACACAATCAGCTAGGAGACCTAATAGAAAGACTAAATATTGAGTATAAGGCCTAAAAGGGATGAACAGCATAGGCCACAGAACCCAACAAAATTCAACCAAACATCTATATGTTGAATTTTTCCAAATCTCCTTGGCATAAACAAGGCTGTCATAGGTCTTTACGTGAGTATAGATCCAAAACCCAACTACAAACTTCCTTTCCACCTCAATAGCAAAGGTGTCCACCTCAATAGGAGCAGTGAGGAAAAAGATTAACACAACAAGGAAGAAACCATAATAACATCATCCATCAACACGTCCACAGAAGTGAGCCCCAAAATTCTCCACCTCAATAGGAGACTCATCCACCTCAAAATGCATAAAAATAATCTCCACCTCAATAGGAGATTGCTCCACCTCCATAGGAACCGTGGAAGAAGAAGCAAACAAAAAGTACCAAGCCCACCTCCGAAAACACATCACACTTCTCATAACCATGGTGTTGAGAAAAGCTCCCAAGCTAGCTACAAACTTCAACCAAAAATAAAACCCCAGAGTGAGCCCTTGAAAACTATCAACATTGACCTGGCCACAAGAGAGAGAGAGAGAAACCACTATCTGAACCAAACAAAAAGGATAGTCCCACACAAAGCAAAGAGAAAACCATACCCATCACAACAAGGTCAACAACTCAGGCTATAAGGAGCCTGTCAATTGAAAGAACTCTCCATGGTGAAGAGTCAACTTCATTCTCCAAAACCCTGAAGAGCCTTCCCTAAAATTAATCTCCCCATAGAATACCAGCACCAAATCCAACTAGGATAGCTAGAACCAAGCTCCCCCTCCAACACTCTCAATATCCATGGAGTGCCCCCAAAACCTTCATTGGAAACTTCCATAAGCTAAGCAACCCAACACACAATGTGCAGGAAACTATAATCAAACTCAGCAGTAGAGCCCCCAAAGAAGTCATACCAAGGCATTGTCTGCAATCCCTCCAAAACCCCAAGTTTGAATCGCTCCTCATCAAACATCCTCTTCCCTCAACAAGAATCCCCTCACAGGCCTAAACCAACACCCACCCCAAAAGAGCACACAACCAAGATGAGTGCACCAAAAGGCTCACAACAATGACCATACAACCAAACCAGCAACACAAACAGGGCTAAGGACAAAGGATTGGCATACCAACATTAATCATCAATAGAAACATTGTACAAATAGCCAAGGCAAGCTACCCTTATCAAGGGAGCTGACTACGCAGCCGATAGATTCCCCCACCTCCCACCATCATCCATAGCCCCATACCATCCATCCTCCACCTTTCACGTACTGTCATTTCAGTCGTGTCATTTCAGTACTATCAAATGGGTATGCATCGACACAAAAAGGATATTCAATGCAGGCAAAAGACACACGGGAACGCAACGCTTTAAACAAAATTATAATTTTTTTTAACACAAGTATAGTGAAAGATAAAAGTATTAGTAAATTAAGTTGGTAACAATATTACAAGTATTAGTATATCTTAAGATTAAAAGTATTAATTTTTATTATTAAAGAAGTACTAAGATTAAATAAAAAAACATATAAAAATATTTTTTGATTTTTATTAAATATATTTAAATCAATTTCATTTCTTATATTTATATTATTTATTTATGTAATTTTAAAGCTTACAATTTATAATAAAAGTAATAATATTTTTTACTATTTTAACATAATGTATTATAATATTTTCATGTTTATATTTTTAACTTTTTTTTTTAATCAACTAATTTAAAATTATATTATTCAATAATTATATTTTTAAATTAAAATTAAAAGTTATGAAATTAATTTAATATTTCACCTAAATATATATATAATACTTCTATAAAACAATGGTAAAAATTATAAAATAAAAATTAATTAACTAATTTGAAATAGATATATTCAAATGTTTCTTTTTTATTTATGTAATTGTAGATTAGTATTAGAAATAAATAGATTTTTTTGTGCTAGGTTAAAATGTTAATCTCAATAAATATTTAATAATATAGTTTAATAATGATATTATAAAAGTTTTCCTATAAAATATATTATAAAAATTATATGTAATATTTTATAATATACTTATTATATGTTAAATTAATGACATTTTCATAAGAATTTTAACATAGTAATTTGAGTTAGTGTTTTTAATTTTATTAGTATTAAAACTAAGATTGCCAATTTATTTATTTCAAAACTTTATTTTTTTATGCTATATGATTTAACAAGAGAAAAGTTATCAACTTCAAATTAGAGTTAGATAATAATAGTTTAATAATGGTATATTATCAAAAAAATTATATATAATTTATATATAATATTTTATAATATACTTATTATAAATTTAAAATTTAGAATTATATATGAAAATTTTAATAGTGTGATTGTTTTGACTTTTAAAAAAATAATTAATGATATTCAAAAGTTCATATAATATCTATAATTAGTTAATTATATATATTATAAAATATTTATTAAAATAAAATTAAAAAAATTATTAAAAAAAGATATTATCTAATGTAAAAATATAGTATTAAAATTTTAAATATATAATTAAATATTAATATCTTATGTTAATTATTAAAAATGGTAAAATTCAAGGTAAGCATACACAAATTTGTAAATTAGAAGAAAATAGTTATGTTGTTATACATAGGTTAATTATATGTCTAAGTTGCTTTCTAATATAGATATATGAAGTTTGAACTTCCCTCATACATGCATGGTGGTAATAAGGTTAAGTTTAATTTAAACCCAAGATAATTTAAAATTAAGTATGATAAATCATTTAAGAGTGAATTGACATTATAATTAATCATATATTAGACAAGAATAAGGTGAAATTAGTGTTAACTTGACTTTTAGCATGATGAGAACTTTGTTTAATTTCATATTGTAACGGAAACATGAAAACAATAATCTAGTATCAAATATAAAGTTAGAAAATAGAAACAACTAAAATTTGAAAAATATAATGAATGTTCTTTATTTGCATTTCAACTATAAAATACATATGAAGAAACAAAAAATAATTCTCTTTGTTGGCACACTTCTTTTGATTGGAGAGAAATTAACTGAAGATTTATTTCGTTTGTGGAAATTAGACAGGTAGGAGTTTACAGATTTTTAAATGTTGTGAGCCACTTTAAAAGGATGCATAGTTGAAAGTTGTATTTATCATCAGATTAAGGCATTTGTGTAAGGCTTCTAAATATCAAATCGAATTCTCTAAGTAACACTTCTAGATTTATTTGTAAGAAGAAAAGGCACCGTTCAAGATTGCATTTACCATGAGATCGAGGGCTCTGTATAATGCTTATAATTTATAAGAAAATGCAAAGTTAAAGGACTCTATAATGCTTCTAAATTTATCTCTTAAAGAAAATTGAGAATTCACAGTTGAAGGCTACATTTAGTACCAAATGGAAGACTTTGTATGATGCTTCAAATTTATCTTTAAAAATGAAAGAATGCATAGTAGAAGGTTGCCTTTACCATTAGATCAAGGACTATGTATAACACTTTAAATTTATCTTTTAAAAAATAGAGCATGCAAAGTTGAAGGCTTTCATTGCCATCAAATCAAAGATCATGTATAATGCTTCTTATTTTTTGTACAAGTTTGACAAGAAGTACAAGATCTTATACATCGGCTTGACAAACTAACAAACAAAAATTAATAAATCGGCTTGACAACTAACAAATATGAAAATTTGAAGAAGAGTGGGATTGGATCAGATTATAGAAAATATGAAGTAGTCACTATCGATCAAGACATACATCAATATATAAGTACAATTCCTCATGATTTTAAATCTGAAGTTGGACAAAATTGTCAAGATTCAGAAGCTATAGTTCAATAGGATATGGTTGAGAGTAAGCCTCCAAGGGAAATAGACAAAATGGAAATTATAGAGTAGGGAAAAAAAAGTGGGAAGTTGCCTGAGTTGAGTGAGACTGATCTAAATTTAGAAGACATTCATAGATCTAAATTAAATCTTGTTAGTCTAGAGAAAAGTGAATCTAATGTAAAAGACATGCAGATGTTAGAATCAAATGCAATATGTACAAAGAATATGGAACTCGAACATGCACAAAATCAATATATTAAGATGAATTATCCAACATATATTTTGAAATCTAAACTCAAAATTAATCACAAATGGGTAGAAAAAGACCATTTCAATTAGATTAAAGAAGAATACTATCATTCCATGTGTGCAAGTACCATTGATATAGGATAGAAAAAAAATAAAGAAAATAATCAATCATTTGACAACCTGGGCTTCAATCAGAGAGGACAAATAGTGGTTGGGCTCAAAATGACACTGCGATAATATGGGGTTTTTTATTCATTGTCAAAACTAAAAATTCTCAAAAGTAAATCGATAACATACGAGAAAGGGAGGTCACAATGTTAATAATAGGTTGCAGAGGATTTTAAGAATGCTAAAAGGCCAAAGAATTCAAAGACAATTCCATAGACTAAAAGATGAAGTGAGAATCAAATCTCTAAGTGGAAAAATGTATCTAATGTATTGCCACAATGAGGATACCAGTACAAGCCCAATAATAGCATGCAGGAGATGTAAAAGTATGCAATTACAGATCAAACATACTTGTTCCTATTTAAAACAACAAAGATGTCATACTAATAGCAACACTCATATGCTCCAAATATCTTCAAAAAAAATTCTGCAAATACGAAAGAGAAAATAATTTTTAATAACAGATTTCTGAGAATAAAATATTTATTCACATTTAAATTAGGAGAAGAATGAAGAATAATACCATGTTACACAAATGTTCTCCACAAGATTGGAAGCAAAGATACGCCTTATTGAAAGGAAGACAAAACCCCATATAAAAGTGATGAATTTTCTAGATTGCATAGGTTGTCATTAAATTTTAAAATATAATTACTTACCTTCATTCAATAAAAAAATTTAATTCTTTATCTCCATACACTAAAATTAGATTTTTTGGGAAAGAAACATTAAATATAAAATGACACTTACATAAATAATAAAACTTTAAAATTTAAAAAGATAAATGATAATTAAATAAAGAATTAAAAATATTTAAAATAGCCTTAATTAAGAAGGTGTAATATTGGTACAATTTTTGGATATCATTTTGCAGTACAGGACAAAAGTAAAAAATTTAACAAATAAAATGTCATTCAGAATAGCTGACAGGCAAACTTGACTGTAAATGCGGCAGAATAGACAGTACGTCAGTGATGAGTATCGCGCAAGTATGGATGGTATGCCTGATAAGGGGCCATGCATGATGGTGGGGTGGGGAGAATTTGTTGGCTGCATAGCCGACTCCCCTGCCACTAGCGTTCGTCACAGAAGCCTCCATAGCAAAGAATAGGGTCTCAACGAAGTAAGCCTTGTCACCCACCATACAACTTTGGCTAACATGGATGGCCTTACCCAAAGCATTTGGTCAAATACAAGATTTCAACCCAAAAAAACCAAACACATGGGTAGTGCCACCACACCCAGACTGAACCTCAAAACATCCCTCATGGGGCTTGGTATGAAAATTGGTAGATTATAATAGAATAGAGTACCTGAGTAAGGCACCAAACAGTTGGGAGATGCCCAACCTATGAATCACTACACAATTCAATAGCCACAGACACTAGATGCACCTGCATAGAAGAGCAAGGCCAAATACCACCACCCAAAAAGGATGAACAATAGCCTTAGCCAGGCCTAAAACAAGGACAGAGGTAGGAAAATTCACTTGCCCATATGCAAGGGGTCCACACACCCACAAGAAACCCTTTAGGCACCAAAGGGTGCACACCAGAAACCATGACCAGAAAGGGCACCAGACCTAGCCCGTAATCTCCAAACAATTCCCAACCAACATTGATAACACCACTTCCACAGACCACCACACCTCCTATCGCTTCATTTTCATTATCATGTGCATCTTTGTCACTCTATTATCCATTGGGGGCCTCTGCAGAAGCTCCCCTGTAGCCCCTAAAATTCAAATTTCTTCTCCTCCCTCTCATCTCCTCTTTTTCTAGTGTTTGTACTCCTAAAATTAGGTGTTATATCAACCTCAACCAAATGTTTAAACCACATGTATGATAGTTGAAAATAATGTTATTATATAGTAAATATTTATTTTATGTACAATGACTAACATGAGACCTCACTTACCATTATAAAATATATTAGGGCTTAAGTGTTACTATGCCAATATTATAATTTATGTTTCTTATTAAAATTATTTATTTGATGTGTATATATCTTAAATATGTAAGATTTAACATTTTTCTTATATTTATGTAATTTTATGTTTGATGACTATTAGTCATGTCACAAAGGGAAAGAAAAAAACTAGTTCAAAAATACCACAATTAACAATTGCTACGCCTCCACCTCAACACCTTCAGACTAGCCCAAAGTCATGAAGACACTAGGAGATCCAAATGCTCCTACCACTTTCTTCTTGAATGATAGTCCATTTTCCACCTATGCCTTTTATTCTTCTGCATCATCCATTATATTTGCATTTTCCAAAAAATGCCTCAAATTCAACCTTCACTTTGTGCATACCAATGTCTACATCAAGTACTTAATTGAGGCTTTATCATCTCTCAACTCAAGCATCCAGGCTAGGAATATCAATGAGATATCTAAATTTACACAAAGGCGGTATTCTAAGTTAAGGAAGCATTTTCCCAATACTAGTTTAATCACTGACAAGACCTCTCCATTGTTCATTTTGAATATTAAGTAGTATTATGTCCATGATTTTTCCCTTGAAAGGTCATTTGCCACTATGAGGAGTTTTGACAGATACTTTTATCCATCCTTCTTTATCACTCCTTATCATTGTCTTGTATTTATGCACTTTATACCCCTCCCCTATGCTATCACACACCTCACATTGCTCTATGAATAGAAACCATGGAGGAGAGAAAAGGACTCTTCCTACCTACTCTCACATGTAGACATGAAATTAGTTCCCTTCACACTATTGTGACCATCTCAATTTCCATTAATGTCATTGTCCTTTGTTGACTACCTCCAAACTATTTCCTATTACTAAATCTTCCATCACTAGGACGTATTTTTATCATATCTCATCCCTAATGTCTATCACATACTTTGTCAATTTGTTCACTTCCTTTTGCAACACAATTGCAAATTTGAAACCAAAGATTAACTCTTAAAGTATATGACTGTGAATCAAGAATACACAAAGAAAACATAGCACGTATAACACCAAATTTGCATGGAGAGAAACCATTCTGCCAAAAAACTCTACCAAAGAAGAAGAGGCAAGTATATTACTAATCCAATAATAAATCACAACAATAATACTCTTCTTTGTAAACCTTTGTAAAATATGAGAGAGCCATGTTACCTGCACATTTATAGTTGTTTTTTATTGTTAGTAAGTCCCCCAAAGTATAGTTTTCTTCTTAGATTAAGTATTCTTAGATCTTTGTATAGTATAAATAATTAATTAATAAAAAATAAAACAAGTAATTAGATATTATATTTATTGAAGAAAAATATTATCCATTATATGATTTTAATATCTTCATTTTCCTACCTATTCTCTAGGAATTCTATTTTGTTTTATTTTTGCCACTTTTCCTTTTCTATTGAATTTTTTATAATCCCAATTTATTTTACCTTTCTTATTATGGTTTCTTAGTTGTATATTGTGTTAGATTGTTTAATTATGTTTTGATTTCTTTTAGTCTTTTCTTTTCTTTTATTTTTATCATCTTAATACCTAGTTGATATCTAATAAATATCACCAAGATCTCTAATTTTTCTTCCTTTTTTAATTTCTTCAACCTTGAACTCTACCGTCACCTTTCTACCCCTCTATGCTCTTTTTATGTCGTCTTGGTCTGTAAACTATCATCTTTCTCCTATAACTGCTCTCTTACATTCTGATGACAGATCATAGAGTGTGATAAACTTTGATGCAAAAATTCTCACATAGTTGAATCCAAAAACTAGTTACACTTAACATTCAAATGTTTAGCAATAGAATCACCATCCCTCGTTTTAAAAAAATACAAATAGTTTTTCAGAGATAATTTGTTATCAAACTCTTAGTTTGATTAATTTTACATATTTTCCTCCATAGCTTGTATTTTTTGTCAACTATAGAGACATTCAAGAGGATAGATTTTGTGAGACACAATGAAATGGTTTCTTATGCATTATTGTCTAACTTCTTCCAAGCATCATATGACAAGGTAGATATCACTGTTTATTTTCTTCTAAAACAAGAAAACACAAATCTCTCTCTTCAAGCAAATATTCCATTTTTAATTTCCACATCTTCTAACCAATGTCATTGGATTTTACAATATCCTAATGAGAGGTAGAGGAAATGGTGTACAATCTTTCATAAATATGTGAAAAACACACAAAGCAAAAGCTCTCGTGCTACAGGAAAAAACCTTCAACACTTTATAACAAATAGGTTTCTCTCCCTCAATAGAATCATTAACTCTAATACCAAATGTCATAAAACAAGGTGATTAAGTCTTGTGGTTTGACCTTAAACTATATGGAATTACAAATCTAAAACAAAATATTAACCCTTGATGCATGTGATTGTAGAACCAAGAATAGACAAAGAAAATCATTATACTTATATACCACAAGATTTTTGTGGAGAATCCCTTTTAGAAAAAACAAACACCACGGGAAGACATGAACATATATTACTAATTCAACTAAATAATACAACAACAATATGTGTCTTTGTAGACCACTGTAAAATATGATAGAACCATGTTACCTACATAGGTAAACATGATGAAAACACTAGTTCAAGGCCCTAATTTATAGAAACTTTTGGGAGTGAACACCAATCTGGTATCACTAAACAACATGCAACAAAACTACTTGGAAATTCACATGCAAACCTCCAAAAATAGTCCCTTACATATACTTCTTATAGCTATGATGTGTCATCCAGCTAATATTTATTTATTTATTTTATTATTTTGATCGGTAAAAGGCCAAAGCCAAGATTATATAGAACATAACATTATATGAGGGTATTCCCTCACTTACAAATACTATGAAGGCTTTCCTTCATCGACATCATTAATAAGGGCATTCCTTAATATCTATTAATCAATAGGCACTGTTGTGGTATATCAGCCCTTCATAGCTGACTGATCTATTCCAATCGTTCTCATCATCGGGGATCTTTGCCTTGTATTACTAAGAGCATTCCTACAAACCAGACAACACTAGAAGCTATATCTAAAATACTTTGTTTAGTAAGTCCTGATACAATAAAAGATACTCAAAAAAATATTATCTAATTACCTTGATTTTAAATACCCTAAGCAAAGAGGGAAAAGAAGGAAACAAATGCTTGAATTTGAAAAAATGCCTCTCTATAACCGAGTTGTAATTTGCTAATTTAATACTTTAAATATATTTAGTGAATATGACTGAAAACAATACTCCTTGTTTGAGGCTGCAACATGGAAATTGAGATCAGGACAACCTACCACCGAAACACAGAGCATCGCTCAAACTGAGCTGATAAGAGACATGCAAAGGACTGAGAAAAGGAGGCACATGATCGAGAATTATCATGGTAATTTCTTTCCTGAAGTCCATACATATTATCTGTATATCAACTTCAAGATTAGAGATTACTGAGATAACTAAATCAAAGGCAGACTATGCTTCTTTAGGCTATTGCTATGGTTTAGCACGATAATAGCTAATTTAAATGGCCAAAGGATTTAGTCCTTCTTGACAGGTGCCAGATTCCTTTTGCATTAATCCCATTTGTCATAAATAGTTTATTTTTAGTTATCTTGTTGTTGAGAGGAATATTTCTCTGAGATTTCAGAACTTTTAACACTAGTCTCCTTCCTAGAATAACAACGTTTAAGCCAGTACTGTTGTTGAAATCTATAGGTTCCTTTTAAAGTGATAGAGGGGAATCCCTGTCTTCCTGAGCATTCCAGGTAGTTATTTTAAGAGTGCAATAATTTAAGATAGATAGCTTTAGTCATGAAAGATGTAGAGCAGAGTTAAAGCGAGGAAGAGATTTCCCCTATGAGAGATTATTTCCTTTCCAGAATACCTTATTTCTACTAGATTGAACCACTTGACTCATAACTATTGATATTCTATCCTTTCCTAGTTTAGTTAATCACAATTTAGTCTAATAATATTCATTGATCTAAGATAAACATAAATCTGAGCTAATCCTTAAACATAGAATAGAATGAATTTAGACAAAATTTGCTGCAATGCTACAAAGAAAAGGAAATCTCATAAATTCTAGTTGATGAAAAGATTAACAAAGCTACATATAAATCATTGAGAGCATAGATTCTTACATATCATAGGGAGATAAAGGTGCTAGAAGTAAAAAACTTTGAGTCTTATTACTAGCTTAGAAAGGGATAGGGTAACTTTGTTTTATCATGCAAAGGTGTAGCTTTGGTAAGATCAGAGGTCTATACTTGTTTTCCTTCTTTCTATCATTTTCCAAGAACTAAAATCTTAAGCTAAACTCTCAGTCTTCTTCATCCTCTGACTCGCTAAAACCATCTCTATCTATGTTTCCCACATTGTCCTCATGCCAGTATACGTAGAACCAGTCCTCTATTTCAGGTATCCAGACATGAAAAAAGAAGTAAAGGAATTATAAGTTTCACCTTATGATGGGCCCTCTAGAAATTAGAGTGGATTCTAGGATGAATTGAGATGGGGCAGGTTTTCCTCCAATCATTGGATAGTTATAGAATCTTGGCTTAGTAATGGTCAGGTCTCCTTTAATGTTGTTGATGATAGCATCCATCCCACCAAGGTATTTCTTCTTGAAAATTCGTAAGCATAACCTTCCAATATCTGATTTAACCAGGTCTACTTTGGAGGCTGATGCTATAAACATAGATGGAATAATTGTGTTCACTTGGTATCGATTATCATTAGTTAAGAATTCCATCCCTAAAATCCTATAGACTGCCCTGAGAATTAAAGCATGCATGCTTAACATCACTAATTTTAGCCTTTTAGTGTCAATACCCCCTTCAAAGGCGATTTGAGGTTTTAGGCCTTTAAGTTTGATAGGGGTTGACATCCTCGCAGCAGTAGAGATTTCTCACTCAGAGGCATTAATAAGGACTGGTATTGATTAAATTTATAACCCCAGTGAAGTGACCTTTCATTTTCTATCTATTCAGATACCTTTAAAGATTCTCTTTACATATTCCTAGTTTTAGTAAGAATATTTAATGTTTCCTTTTGTCTATAAAATGTATGTATTTATATTAACATTCCTTAATGTCTTTTATGATTCTTGGTATACTGGCTATCTTTGGGATTTCTCCTTAAGTAGGAAAGCCAAGTGGTTATTGCATAAAAGAAAAGATTAAAGCGAAAGCTAACTATATAAGGGAGTGATAGAAAGTAAACATGTCACCTGTCAAAATAAACATAATATTTATAAAACTATAAGTTTGATAATTTGGAGACAGTAAGAAACTGTGAGTAGCATGAAATTTTTTTTAATACAAAATATAGAGACAAGCTCTGTTAATAATGAATGAAAAGTCCTATTCTAGAAGTTCTACAGAGCTAACCCTATCTTATCTATCCTGCCCTCGATTCTTACTTCATATGCTTGAAAACTATTAGCACATTTTCATCTTCATTGCACGCTTGTCAGCTTCGAGTATTACATTTGACAGTAGGCTAGATGATGACCACCTTATGAACCTCATCTTCATGATAGTCATTGGGAATGCAGTAGCCTTCAGCTCTCCAGTAGTCCAACTTCCAATCTATAGGCGAAGGGTTAGCATTCATGGATTTCATTAGGAAATCCATGTTCCTTTTCATTTCGGGCCAGAAAGACTCAAAGATTGCTCCCTCTCTGTGGATTAGAATCGTGCATTTCTGAGAGGCTGGGATATTGGGTATTTGGTCACTATTAATTCTCATATAGATCTTAGGATAAGGAATCTGTTTCTCCATGTCAATGCTATGAGTGACCTTCTCAAGTCCTACTAGGATGTCTTTAATGAATATTTTCTTGGTTGTGTATATAATCAAGCCCACAATGTGACCATTCACTCGGACTGAGAATTCATTGTCGAAGTAAAACTCCTCGAGACTTTTTTCTAAAGCCCCTCTGCAATCGTCAGGAAGATCCAGAAGAATTATGTTCAAACGTTTAGGGAGAATTGGGCCATGAAAGGCCATCTATCTCTTTCTGTTGGTAAAGGTTAACACATTCATCTCCATACATGTGCTCCTGACTGGACTCTTTCTGAATTTATCCCAAAAAAAGCCTCAATTTTAGGTGTATTTTAGGTTAATATTGAACTTCAAAAGTTTTGGATGAATTCATGGGTATGGGAACCAACTAATAAACTGGCTTGGTGACATCGTGTCTAGTTAAGATAATATGTGGTTAATTAAAATTATGTATTGATGTCACCATGTCTAGTAATAATGAAGGTCGAGTAATAAATGTTAGGGATTCACAACTAGACGCGTATTTAGAAGACCAAAATTGTAGCCTTATGTGAAGTTAAATTAAATTTCCAATAAGTATAGGTGAAATGAGAAGTTGGAATCGTGAAGGAAGAAATGATTAATTTAGTGTTGGAAATTGCAATTGAAACAATTGTTGTATTGTCATTGATGTCAAACCTTTATTGGTAAGATTGTTTCTACTTAGGAAAGTACTATATCCATTGTATTGTTGTGAAGGTTTGGGGCAAGGTTGGTAACAATAGCACCTAGGGAAAGGTTGAGTTATCTTGATACTAAAAAGTGTACTTGACTATGTTGTACAATGATGAGACAATGTATTGTTTATCCTAGTAAGACTGAAGACTAAACTGGTAGGCTTGACCGAGCAAAGAATGGAGAAATCATGTTTAAGCTGAGTAATGTTAGTGTCGACCAAGTCAGTGTATACCGAGCAAAATTCTAGTGTCGACCAAACAACAGTTAATTGTCGAGGAAGACAATGTAAGCCAAGGAAACATTTTTAGTAATGACCGAGCTTTCTACATGAAGACCGAGTAGTTGATCACAGTATTGACCGAGCATCAGCATTTTTATATTTGAAGAGAATTTAGTTTTAGAGATGACATTGTTGAATTCTTAGATTATGTAAAACTTGTTGACTTTATTTATTGATTGTTTGAAAGCATTAAATGCACTGTAAAACATTTTATTGTAAATCTTTAAGAGATTTGAGATGATTCTAGAAAAGGAGCCGAAGAACATGAAGTGGGTAGATTCAATGAATCTAACCTAACCCTAAGATCTACGAATGAGATTGAGCGGCATAAGATGAGTTAACCTAATTGAGGAAAGTATTAAGGGAACCCGAGCATTTGGATATGCAAGTGCATGGGTGAAAAAGAGAATGTTGGAAGATCAGTAAAGTTTTACTGACTATTTAAGCAGGAAAGGTTGAAGGAGAATTGTGGTGGTTGCTTGAAGAAAAGTTTCGAGCAGATCAGAGATGGAGATGGAAAAGTTTCAAAGTAAGTAAACCAGCATTAATGTACAGAATCAGATCTGATATTTGCAAAGTGAGTTGTATATTTTTTAGATAAATATTGCTACTACTTTCTAACCATTGTAACAGTCAAAATCCTTTTAACAGAGGTTGACCTAACAGTCATATGTTAAATCCTTTGAACAAGGTTGCATTCTAATGGAGTGTATGTAAGTCCTATAACAAGGCTCACTTTTAATAGGATGATTGAAATCATTTAACCGGGTCACACCTAACAGTGTGTATTGTAGCCTTTGACAGGGTTGGCTTTTAACCGAGCTCACTTCAGAAGAGTGAAAATAATAGTAGCATGTTACAAAGTGGTTTTTCCCACATTGGGTTTCCACTATAAATCCTAGTGTTAATACTTGTGTGAATGTTTTGGTTTGAACATTTATGTGTTTTATAAGTTAAGTTACAAGTGGGTAGTGGATTGCATTGTTATATGTTTCTATTATTGAATCAGTGATGACCAAATTTGTTTTGGTTATTGGATCTGATTTAAGGAAAAGTTTGTAAGTTTCTTTTATACATCAGGACCTGAGAACAACCGATTCACCCCCCCTCTCTGTTGTTCTAAATCATATTAACAATTGGTATCAAAGCTCTATTGCTTATTATTAGTGTTTACAGAAATCAAGTTGAAAGGGGCTTGAAGCAAATGATTAGGATGTATAAGGAGGTACTGAAGCTGAATAAGGAAAACTTCCCTGCATGGCAAAGCTTGATGAAGCTGCATATGGCCAGTATTGGTGACTCTGCAAAGTACTACATTGAGAATGGCTATGTCTCACCTATCGCACCTTTGACTGCGAAGAAATGAGAGCTAAGCAAGAACATAATTAGGCAATGCTAGAAATTTCATCTGCCCTAAGCTATCCAAAATTTGAGGACATTAAGGATTGCACAACTACTAAGGATATGTGGGACACTCTTGCAAGAATCTATGGTGGTGACTTAAATGTACTGAAAGAAAAGGCCAAGAGTCTTAGAGGTAAGCTTGATGAAATGAGAATGCAAGAAGGTGAAAACATTGCACAATATTGTGGTAGAATAAAAAAAGTTGTGAATGCTATTAGAGGAGCAAATGGGGCTATTGATGATGAAACTATAATTGGAAAATTACTAAGAACCCTGCGTCCTATATATGCTATTAAGATCTCAACTATTCAGGAATCTAGATGCAACTCTGCTAATGTGCTTACTTTGGAAAGTTTGGTTGGTAAGCTGACTGCTTTTGAACTCTCTAACTATGATAATTTCACTGTTGGAAGCATTGGTAATATTGAATTTTCTTTTAAGTCACAACTAGTTCTGACCAAGCCTAAGAAAGAAAAAGAAAGATGCATAAGTGAAAGTGACAATGACACCTTTGATGAAGAACTGGAAGATCTAGAAGCGCTTATGGCTAGAAGACTGAGAAGGGGAAAAGGAAAGTATAAAGGTAAACTCCCTATTATATGTTTTGCATGTAATAAAGTTGGTCATATAGCTGCTAGATGTCCCGACAGGAAGGATAAAGATGATGAAAGAAAAAGCAAACACAAAGATAGAAGAGATGATAGAAGCTACTGATGGAACAAAGACTACAAAGGAAAAGGTAAGAAATCTTGTTACATTGTTGAAAAAGAAACTGACATTGATAGTGATGATTTTGAAATTGAGGTAGTCTATGTTGCAATGAAAGATGAATCTGATGAGGATGAGAAAACTGTATTGATATCCTATGTGAACAAGAATGATAAATGGATTATTGACAATGGTTGTTCACATCACATGACTACTGACAAAAATAAGTTTGAGACCTTACACCATTACAAAGGTAAAAGTGTAAAATTTGGTAATGATGCACCATGTCCTATTAGAGGAAAAGGTTTGATTAAAATGACTGATAAGATATCTTGTGAAAATACATATTGGGTTGAAGGTCTTAATTATAATTTGTTAAGTGTTGCTCAGCTTGACAGAACTAGTTACCGAGTGGAATTTCATCACAAGAAAGCTAAAATATTTGATGCTACTAGAGAACTAATTGGAAGTGGAGATCAGACTAGAGGTAATTTGTTCTATCTTCACCTATCTGAAGAAACATGTATAATTGCACAACTTGATGATATTTGGTTATGGCACAAAAGGCTATGTCATGTTAACTTTGACAATCTGGTAGAGATAAGTAAGAAGAAAAAGGTAAGAGGTCTACCTAGATTGAAGAAACCTGAGAATGTGATGTGTAAGGAATGCCAGTTAGGAAAAATGACAAAGTCAAGTTTTAAGAGCAAATGTTTTACTTCTAAAAAAATTTTAGATTTGGTTCATACTAACCTTTGTGGACCTATGGGTGTACAAAGTTACTGTGGTGCTTGATACTTTATCTTGTTTGTTGATGATCATACTAGGATGATGCATGTAATGTTTCTAAAAGAAAAATTTGAAGCTTTTCAATTCTTTAAGTGGTATTTGGCTCAAGTTGAGAAGGAGATAGGTAGGAACCTGAAATGTCTTAGATCTGACCGAGGTGGAGAATTTACATCAAATGAATTTAAGCTGTTTGCAATGATAGAGGGATTAAAAGATAGATGTCCGCACCTAGAACACCTCCACATAATGGTATAGTAGAAATGAGAAATAGATCTATCTTGGATTGTGCAAGGACATTGTTGATTGAAAAGATTGTGGCACAAAAATACTGGAAAGAAGCTATAAGCATTACTGTCTACACTCTTAACCGGGTACAGATCAAGAAAGGTACAAATCTGACACCCTATGAATTATGGCATGGGCATGCACCGAGTGTCAAATACTTTAGAATCTTTGGAAGTAACTGCTATATATTAAAAGACACTAGGAATGTAAAGTTTGATGCTAAGAGTGATGAAGGCATATTCCTAGGATATTCCACAAAAAGTAAAGCTTATAAGTGTTTGAACTCTAACACTAACAAAATTGTGGAAAGTGTGAATGTCAAAATTGATGAGTATGCAAAAAGAAATGAAGCTGACAGCAAAAGAGAACCAAAAGATTATAGATCTTTTGTGTATATTAAGGAAGAAGAAGAGGCAAGTAACAGACTTGCACCTAATGCTGAGTCTTGAGTAAGCAATGCTGAGCAATAGACAAATGCTGCTAAGCATCAGGAAAATAGTGCCGAAAGAGAACAAGAACATGTCGAGCTACAAGAAAATGCTGTCGAGTATCAGGAAGAGGTTGCCGAGCATTCAGAAGTTGAATCTGACAATCTTGTTGGGGAATCTGATGAAATAGAGGAGAGAAGAGCTGAACCTATTTTAGCAAAATATGTAAGAAGACATCACAAGCCTAAACAGATAATTGGAGACAAAAATACTAGAATTCAGACCAGAAGTAAGACTAAGGATCCAACATGCCTACTGTGTGAATTTGAACCCAAGTCAACTAGAGAGGCATTGGAGAATAAAGACTGGATACATGCAATGAATGAAGAGATTGACCAGATTAAGAAGAATGATACTTGGACTCTGGTGCCGAGACCTGAAAGCAAAAATGTTATAGGAAAAAAGTGGGTGTTTCAGAATAAGATGAATGAAAATGGTGAAATAACTAGGAACAAAGCTAGGCTGGTATGCAAAGGCTATGCACAAGAAGAAGGAATAGATTATGGGGAGACATTTGCCCTTGTAGATAGATTGGAAGGAGTAAGAACTTTGCTTGCATATGTTGCTTATAAAGATTTCAAGGTATATCAAATGGATGTCAAGTCTGCATTTTTAAATGGTATACTAGAAGAAGAAGTTTACATAGAACAACCAGAAGGTTTTATTGATCCAAATAGAAGACACATGGTGTGCAAACTGAACAAAGCACTATATGGATTGAAGCAAGCTCCCAGAGCATCGTATGAGAGGTTGCACAACTACTTGATACAAATTGGATTTTCAAGAACAAATTACACAAGCAATCTGTACATGAAAGATGAAGAAGGTAAAGGTATCCTGTTGGCAAAAATTTTTGTGGATGACATTATTTTTGGTGGACAAGATGCATTGTGTAAAAGATTTTCAAATGAAATGCAAACTGAATTTGAAATGAGCATGTTTGGTGAGATCAAATTCTTTTTTGGTTTACAAGTATATCAGAAGAAGAAAGGAATTTTCATTACACAGTCTAAGTATGTTAATGAAATACTAAAATTTTTTGGGATGGAAGATGCTAAACTAGTGAGTACTCCTATGGTTACTGGACAAAAGTTATCTAAGAATGATGATGTTGCAAAAGTGAATTAGACTTTGTACAGATCCAAGATTGGAAAATTGTAGTATGTTGTACATAGTAGACCAGATATTGCACTAGCTATTGGGATTGTGGCAAGATTCTCTACCAATCCTAAGGAAACACACATGATGGTTGTGAAAAGAATTATGAGATACTTGAAAGGAACTGCTGACTTTGGTCTATATTATAAAAAGGATGACAAATTTGAACTCAGAGTTTATACAGATGTTGATTGGGCAGGAAATGTAGATGACAGAAAGAGTACTATTGGTGGAGCTTTCTTTCTTGGATAGAGATTAGTCTCCTGGATGAGCAAGAAACAAAATTGCATTTCCCAATCTTCTGCCGAGGTCGAGTATGTTGTTGTTGCAGTAAACTGTTCAAATTTGGTATGGATAAAACAATTGTTGATAGACATGAAAGAAGAAATCACTGAACCTGTTGTTATTTTCTGTGACAACACAAGTGCTATCAATATTTCTAAGAATCTAGTGATGCACACTAAGACCAAGCACATAGCAATCAAGTATCACTACTTGAGAGAATTAGTACAAGATAAAGAAGTCCAAATGGAATATGTGAATACAAAAGAACAATTAGCAGACATATTCACTAAAGCTTTACCCAGAGAAGCTCATGAGTATTTGAGAAGTCAATTAGGGGTCCTTCCCCTAACTGAGGCTGCCTAGTCAAGCTAGGAGCATTGCATCAAATATGCTACAGCAGAATATTTGACATATTGATCCAGAAAATTGTCACACTTTAGGGCTAGCCTAGAGTTGTGAAAAGGAGCAAAGACAAGGAATCAATCATAAGCAAGATGATAGAGGGAGAAACACTGAGCTACACATATATTATCTACATCTGATGGATGTATGTTTTAGTTGCTGCTTTGGCATTTTTGTCAAAGAGGGAGATGAACTGATATGATAACACATGACACTGAAAGGTAAGGATGATGAACTAAAATGAAGGATCAGGATAGAGGGAGATCTGAATACTTCTGACGATCACAAAAGTGAGGCTTATAGGATTTTGAATCAGAATGAAGCTAAGGATATTATAAATAATTCTCTAATGAACATATAAGTTTTTTGGATTGGTTGGTAATCCATGTGTTATTCAGGTGATACCATATGGTGTTGCCATCAATTCCAAAGAGGGAGATTGTTGGAAACTGCAATTGAAACAATTATTGTATTGTCATTGATGTCAAACCTTAATTGGTAAGACTATTGCAACTTAGGAAAGTACTATATCTATTGTATTGTTGTGAAGGTTTGGGGCAAGGTTGGTAACAATAGCACCTAAGGAAATGTTGAGTTATCTTGATACTACAAAGTGTACTTGACTATGTTGTACAATGATGAGATAATGTATTGTTTATCCTAGTAAGACTGAAGACTAAACTGGTAGGCTTGACCGAGCAAAGAATGGAGAAATCTTGTTTAAGTCGAGTAATGTTAGTGTTGATCGAGTCAATGTATGCTGAGCAAAATTGTAGTGTCGATCGAACAACAGTTGATTGCCGAGGAAGACAGTGTAAGCCGAGGAAACATTTTTAGTAATAACCAAGCTTTCTACATGAAGACCAAGTAGTTTATCACAATATTGACCGAGCATCAACATTTTTATATTTGAAGAGAATTTAGTTTTGGAGCCGACATTGTTGAATTCTTGGATTATGTAAAATGTGTTGACTTTATTTATTGATTGTTTGAAAGCATTAAATGCACTATAAAATGTTTTATTGTAAATCTTTAAGAGATTTGAGATGATTCTAGAAAAGGAGTCAAAGAAAATGAAGCGGGTAGATTCAATGAATCTGACCTAACCCTAAGATATACGAATGAGATTGAGTGGCATAAGATGAGTTAACCTAATTGAGAAAGTATTAAGGGAACTTGAGCATTTGGATATGCAAGTGCATGGGTGAAAAAGAGAATGCTGGAAGATCAATAAAGTTTTACTGACTGTTTAAGCAGGAAAGGCTGAAGGAGAATTGTGGTGGTTGCTTGAAGAAAAGTTCCGAGCAGATCAGAGATAGAGATGGAAAAGTTTCAAAGTTAGTAAACCAGCATTAATGTACAAAATCAGATCTAGTATTTGCAAAGTGAGTTGTATATTTTTCAAATAAATATTGTTGCTACTTTCTAACTATTGTAACAGTCAAAATCCTTTTAACAGAGGTTGACCTAATAGTCATATGTTAAATCCTTTGAACAAGGTTGCATTCTAATGGAGTGTATGTAAGTCCTATAACAAGGCTCACTTTTAATAGGGTGATTGAAATCCTTTAACCGGGTCACACCTAACAGTGTGTATTGTAACCTTTGACAGGGTTGGCTTTTAACCGAGCTCACTTCAGAAGAGTGAAAATAATAGTAGCATGTTACAAAGTGGTTTTTCCCACATTGGGTTTCCACTATAAATCTTGGTGTTAATACTTGTGTGAATGTTTTGGTTTGAACATTTATGTGTTTTATAAGTTAAGTTACAACTGGGTAGTGGACTGCATTGTTATATGTTTCTATTATTGAATCAGTGATGACTGAGTTTGTTTTGGTTATTGGATCTGATTTAAGAAAAAGTTTGTAAGTTTGTTTTATACATCAGGACCTAAGAAAAACTGATTCACCCCCCCTCTCTATTTTTCTAAATCATATTAACATTTAGTATGTTGTTAAAATGATTAAGAGTGTTAGATAGGCGTCAATCCATCATCATTGTTAAAAACAAATTAGAAATGTATGAGATTTCTGCTCCTTTTAAGAATAGTACTTACTTATGATACAATAGGGGATTGAAAACTTTATGATATCTGCCAGGGAGGTAAGTACGAAGAGATCCATTTAGATTTTAAATTTTGGCCTAAGATATTGTATAAGAATTAGTGAGATAATGAAACTCATTTTAAGGATGTAATAAAGTATGGTTGAAATGAGTGAAAGTGTAGATAGGCTAAAATTTATGAGCTAGTATATCTATATTAGGATATTGTAGGTTTAAAGTAAATGTCTAGCTAATTTCTTCTAGGGAGAAGAATGAAGAAATAAATTTAACTATACATTGAAATATCCTCTGCTCAGTAAAACCATGTTATCTAGTTTAAAGAAAAGTGCGTACTATATTTGATTGTGGTTGTCTTTGTTAACTACTATAGCTTACTTCCTCATTATTTCCTTCTTCACCTTTATTAGCTAAGGAATCACAAATTTGATTGCCTTCCCTATATATATGGTTAATAGTAAAATGGTTAAAATAGGATAATAAATTCACCCCTCTTCTTACTAAACCTTTCATTCTCCAATTTGGAGTTCTGTCGGTTCTAAATGCATTGATGATTAAAGCCGAGTCCCCTTCAATATCAATAAAGTCTAATTTAATTTTTTTACATAGTAATAATCCTTTAATCAACGCATAGCCTTCTGCTATATTATTTGAAGCAATACCTAGATCACCACATTTGTATGCTAACATCTTACCTATCTCATCATGAATACAACAACCATACCCAACTTTACCTGGATTGCCTTTTGAGGCCCCTTCGAAATTGAGTTTATACCAACCTGTTGGCGGTGGTTTCCAAACACAATTACCCCTAAGGGTTTTTTTGTCTATACCTTGATGTTCGACAAAAGGAGGAATTTTTAGCCCAAACTAGAGTTTTCTAAAACTTTCATATTCTTGGGAAAATTGCATATCTTTTCTACCATTAAGGTTACGATTGTTAACCACTTCAACTATACATGCTTCTACTTTATTGAGAAATTGGGCATGATCCATTTTCTTATGCTTGAATATTCTCCTATTTCTCTCCTTTCATACTTCCCAAATTAATATGGACGGGACAATAACCCAAATCTTACCAAACATACCAAACTCCTTCTTTCTGGACCATAATTTAAGCATATCATTTACCTTATTAGGGAAGGCAATTTTTAATGCATTCAAGGATGGTGGATCCAATGAAGGATAGTCCAAACATTGCAGTCAACAAAATTACATAGCGAAATACTCAATACAACAGACAACACCATAAATTTTTCAAGTAATTTGCATTAACATGCCTGACTGTAAGGCCTTCTGAGTTAGGGCCAATTACAAAATGAAACAATTCTACAAGATCCACAACCAGATCCAATACAATCTTAGCTAGTTCAACTTTGAAAATAATTAGAAGCTGATGGAAACCCTAAGGTAGATCTAAACTTGAGCTCGCAAGCCTCCAAGCAATCTCCTTGTTTCCAAGTAAGCAAACCCCTAGCTCTGCTACAAATAATTATCAGATAACAATATGATCTACAAGATCATGAAAGATCATTTCCACAACTTCAACAACTTCAGCTTTCAGAATCGCGTATCTAACCCACTAAGTCTTCCAAGTCATGAACCTCTTTCCTCTATGTCCTCTTCCCTAAAAATCTACCCAAGTCCTCCTTAAATACTAATCATCAACCACAAGTCGGCTGAATGAAACCCTTAACTCCCCAAAACAAATAATTAAATGCCATACAAGTCAGCTTACAAATGTATACAAACATTTAATTTTGCATGTCGGCCCAAGACAATGGCTACCAACAATTAATTCACCAAGTCAGCTCAACAAATCACACAGAACTCCAGTCAGTAAGTCAGAACTACCGAGCAATAGTAAAATTACCAAGCATGCCAGGCATTGTTGAGCACCAGTGTCGACCAAACACCACAAGCATGACCGAGCAACAATTTCACCGAGCACTAGAGACTACCGAGTTCCTTCAGTGACCGAGCTTCCTTCAATGACCAAGACCGTTGGTCAAGGTTGCAACCGAGTAACACCGACCAAAATATAAACACTCCATGCAGTTTTATCGAGGACACGAAATACCCTGCCTTAACCTTGGATGCCCCTGCATCAAACACCCCCAGGTTCCAAAAGATGTTCATATGTGAGAAGAACATCTTTCAGAATTCAACACATAAATCTTGAACTGGTTCTTCACATACAAGTCCTCCACCTTTTCTGCTTGCAAAGTCTTCCACTTCAATTTCCTCTGTCTCTTCAAGTCTTTTCTTGAAAATGTACAGGTTGGTTATTCATATATATCATTCATTTTCTCAAGATCTACAATCTCAACTCGGCTACCAATACTCAAGATTTTTCTACTAAGTGTTGTATCCATTAAAGGCATCAGTGAAAACTTCCTGTCATTATTCTCAACAGTAAACACATTTCTTATACAGTCATAAATAGCTTTGCAATCATATTGCCAAGGTCTACCAAGTAATATATCACAACTATTCATCTTCACAATGTCACAAAGCACAAGATCCTTATACTGGCCAATCTGAACATCAATGAAGCATTGTTCTCTAACTTCCAAAGCATGAACATCTTGTAACTAGCCAAGCCTACAAGGACAAGGATGTTTCATTCTCTTCAAACCAATTTTCTGGACTAGGTCCTCAGCAACTAGGTTATCAGTACTACCACTATCAACAATAACAACACAGAGTTTACCTTCAGTCTTGCATCGGGTCCTAAACAAGTTACTCCTCTGACAAGGTTCATCCTTTGCACCGAGCAATGTTCACCAAAGCAGCAAGTTCTTTGATTCAGGTTCATTCTAAATGTTCTCATTCATCACAGCAGTTCGTCAGTCAACCTTCTTCTGTGTGCATTCAAAAGAATGATGTCCTTCCTCCCCACAGTTATAGCAAGTACCCTTAAAGATAACTCTACCTGTCTTCTTCTTTGGTTCCATAGGTTTCTATTCATCTTCTACATCAGTCGGTTTCTCCTTCACCGAGTGATCAATCTTTTCTTTCCCTTAGGAGTTACTAGGTTGTTTCCTCTTCAATTTATCTTCTGCCTTCAAAGCATATTGATAAGCATCTTCAACAGAATCAATCTTTAGCATACCAAGCTCATCCTGAATATTGAATCTCAGACCATTCACATACCAAGCTACCTTTTCCTTACCAAGCTCTCGGTGTCCAGACTGAATAGTAAGTTTGTAGAACTCCTCGGTATAATCCTCAATAGACAAATCCTTCTGTTTCAGATTTTGTAACTTCTTAAACAAGTCAAGCTCATAGTCAACCAGTATGAACTTAGCTTTCAACTTAGTCACCATCAATCTCCACCAAAGAGCAGCATGTCCTTTCAACTTTGTCTGTGCTAATCTCACCCGAAGAGGATCTTCAATTTCTTCCAGCTTAAAGAAATCTTCAAGTTCACCAATTCAATCAATTAGATTGTTGGGCTTCAAAGTACCAAAGAAAGTAGAAACTTCCATTCAGTAATTACTAAACTGAGTAGCAAGTTTAGGCAACCGAGCAGTTCTATCTTCACCAGATCTATTCCTCCGGTCATCACCACTAGATCTAGCAGTTTCAAATTCTTCAATAGCTTCTTTATAGCCATCCTCAGTACCAACATTCTGAGGTATACCAACAACAGTTCTCATGATCTCGGCGACCATATCATTCTTCATCAATTCCATCTTAGATTTGAAATCTGATTTTACCTTCTCTATGATCCAGGATTCAATAGTATCACAAAGATCAGAAATAACTCTAGGATCCAATCTCCTCAGAGGTATCCTTAAAGAATAAGAGAAACCCTCTGCAACAAACCCTCACCGACCACCTTGTGACAATCTCCAAGTTGCAACAAGTCAGATCTCAACCTGCAATCTTGTAAACAATTAGGGCATAATTTCACAAGTTCAGTGCTTCAAATCTACAATTCAGATTATGCACAATCTCTACTCTAATAAGATCACTTCGCAAGAACATCCTTGCTAGGTCAAGCTTCTGCTTCAACAAGATCAAACTTTCGCTCTGATACCACCTAATGCAGTCAAGGATGGTGGATCCAATGAAGGACAGTCCAAACCTTGCAGCCAATAGAATTACACAATGGAATACTCAACACAATAGACAACACCATAAATGTTTCAAGTAATTTTCATTAACATGCCTGACTGTAAGGCCTTCCAGGTTAGGGCCAATTACAAAATGAAACAATTCTACAAGATCCACAACCAGATCCAATACAATCTTAGCTAGTTCATCTCTGAAGACAATCAGAAGCTGATGGAAACCCTAAGGCAGATCTAAACTTGATCTCGCAAGCCTCCACAAAATCTCCTTGTTTCCAAGTAAGTAAACCCCTAGCTCTACTATAAACAATTATTAGATAACAATCTGATTTGCAAGATCATGCAAGTTCTTTTCCACAACTTCAACAACTTTAGCTTTCAGAACCTCAGATCTGACCCACTGAGTCTTCCAAGTCATGAACCTCTTTCCTCTCTATCCTCTTCCCTAAACATCTACCCAAGCCCTCCTTAAATACTAATCATCAACCACAAGTCGGTTGGATGAAACCCTTCACTCTTCAAAAAAAATAATTAAATGCCATACAAGTTGGCTTACAAATGTATACAAACATTTAATTTTGCATGTCGGCCCAAGACAATGGCTACCAACAATTAATTCACCAAGTCAGCTCAACAAATCACACAAAACTCTAGTCGATAAGTCAGAACTACCGAGCGACAGTAAAATTAGCGAGCACGCCAGGCATCGCTGAGCACTAGTGTCGACCGAGCACCGCAGGCATGACTGAGCAACAATTTCACTGAGTGCCAGAGACTACCGAGTTCCTTCAGTGACCAAGCTTCCTTCAATGACCGAGACCATCGATCAAGGTGCAACCGAGTAACACCGACCAAAATATAAATACTCCATACAGTTTTATCGAGGACACAAAATGCCCCGCCTTAACCTTGGATACCCCCGCATCAGAATTTAAGCATATCATTTACCTTATTAGGGAAGGTAGTTTTCCAATTTAATTTTTGAGCTAACCACATCCAATAGTCATAAGTAAATTGGCAATCTGTGAAAATGTGGTCTATGGTTTTGCAATCCTCTTTGCATAGTACACATCTAGAAGGACCATCATAGCCCATCTTATGGAACCTTTCTGTAGTCAAGATTTTATGCTGGGAAGTAGCCCAAGTGAACATACCTACTTTTGGTAGACAATTTTTGTTCCAAAAAAGATCGATTGGAAGTGATGTTCTAATGGGAGCCATAATAGATAAAGTAGCATATCCGTCTTTGGTATTGTACTCTCAATTTTTAGATTTGGCCCAAATGATTCTATTTGCATCATTAGATGGATTGATGTTTCTGGTTTTCAAATTATCTTCCAAGGCTTTCCTAAATAAGCTAGGTAGACCCAAGTTATCCATGGATTTCCACTTCTAGCCTAAGGCTGGGTTATTGTCTATAATATCTACATAATCTTTAACAAAGATGCCCCTAATGTTTTTAATCACATCTATTGCTGGATCATTGTTCATAATAGAAATGAGAGGAGGGAGAGCTCCCCAAGAGTCTTCCCAAAATAAAGCATCCCCTCCATTCCCTATATCCCAAGAAATATTATCTAAAATAATATGCCTACATTCTAAAATAAAGTTCTAGACTCTTGATCCTTTAGGAGGGAGAATATGTCTAAAGATGCTTAAGTTGTCACTACCAACTAAGTATTTATGTCTAAGAAGTTTAGCCCATTTAGTGTCAAGATCTTTATACATTCTCTAGACCAATTTTGTGCCTAATGCTAAATTCTATCGTTTAGAGTTTTTGATACTCAATCCTCCATCTTCCTTAGGTTTGCAAATCTAATCCCATGCAATCAAAGCAAGTTTTTTCTTATCACTAGACCCTTGCCAAACAAAAATTCCTAAGTTTTTTGTTGATATCTCTTTCTATACCTTAGGTAGAATCATGCACATCATTTGATATGAGGGAATTGTTGATAAGACAGATTTAATCATCACTATTTTACCAGCATTGGAGAGCCATTTCCCTTTCCAAGAATCTTCTTTATTGTCAATATTTTTCAAGACTCTATCCAAAAGATTAGTTGATCTATTGCCTTTATCTAAAGGAAGCCCTAAGTATTTTCATGGTAGAACTCCTTTGTTAAATTCTAGAGTACATCAGATATTCCTCTGAACACAATCTAATGTATTAAAGAAGTAAATTTCAGATTTTCCTTTATTGATATTTTGCCCAGAAGCTTTAGAGTATAAATTTAGGATATTTTTAATGGATTTGGCTTCTGATAGTGTAGCCTTCCCAAAAAGAAGGTTATCATCCACAAATTGTTGGTGGGTACAAGCATCAACTCCTTTAGTGATCTTGATGCCAGAGATCAAATTATCATTCCTAGCCTTAGATAAGGACTTACCTAAAGCTTTTTCCATTATTATAAAAAGGAAAGGGGATAAGGGGTCACATTGTCTGATTCCTTGAGAGATATTAAAAAATCCCACAAGGCTACCATTTAGCAGAATCGACATTTTAGGACCAAAGATGCATTCAAAAATTAGATTGATCCATTGGTTAGAGAATCCAAAGGATTCTAAGCATTTGCACAAAAATATTTAGTCAACTTTGTCATATGGGTTCTTAATGTCTAATTTAATAAGCATACTAGGAAAGTGGTTGTGTTGGATAGTATGAATTTCCTCTTGTGCTATGATGACTCCATCAAGGATAGATCTACCAGGAACAAAGCCTGATTGTTCTTCCGAAAGGATGAGAGGGAGAAGTTTTTTTAATCTATTTGCAATAATCTTAGTGAGTAATCTGTACATTGTGTTGCAGAGGGATATGGGTCTATAGTCACCAAAACACTCAGGATTAGAGTTCTTGTGGATTAAAGCTATAAATGTATTATTGATTTCTTGGAGAATTCTTCTTAAGTTTCTCATACCTTCTAGAGCTACTACAACTTCATCTCTAATAAAGTTCCAACATTGAAGAAAAAAGAAAGCTGGAAATCCATCCGGTCTAGGGGATTTATCTGGATGGAGCTATTTCAATGCACTTTTTGCTTCTTCCTTAGTGATTTTGGCATTAAGCATGTTATTATGTTCATTGGTTATAATTCTAGGGATGTTGTGAAAAATTTCATTTTGGGCTATTCTATCTAATCCATTTAAGTTATTTAGTATAGACTCAAAGTGGGTAATCGCTTCTAATGCTAGATCATTAGGTTCTACTACTATAGTTCCATCTTCTTTTTTGATCTAGAAAATATGATTAAAATTACGCTTGGCCTTGGAGCTGTTGTGGAAAAATTTGGTATTTCTGTCTCCTTCTTCTAACCATATATCCCTTGATCTTTGTTTCCAAAATAATTCTTCTTTGGCCAATATGTCCTCGTAGCTGTGTAAAAGTTCCTTTTCTTTATTATAGGTATCGGAGTTCATTCCTTCTCTAATGATTTCTTCATTGAGAGCTGCTATGTTTGCCTTAAGTTTGATTTTGGTACTGAAAATATTACCAAAGTGTGCTTTGTTCCATTCTATAAGTTGGTGTTTAATATGTTTAAGTTTTGAATTTAGGATAAAGGTCTTGGATCCTTTGAATCTTTTTTCATTCCACCACTCCTCAATCCTAAGCAAACATTGTTGGAGATTTGCCAGCAAGCCAATGCTGACTGTATGTTTGTCATTGATGACAACATATGGTAAGTAGCATGCGTGGAAGACTTATGCAATAAGCTTTTAGTATATGTAGCATGGACATGTTATCAGTATGATATCATGGATGCATAGGTTAATTGTTAGTACAGACAGTTATGTAGCAGCTTATGTCAGCAGTGTTCCTGACAGAGTTACAGACAGTGTTCTATGAGTGATTGTCCATACAGCTATCATGGAGCCTTGCACATTTGGATATGTGATGGAGACATGTTAGTGATGTTATATTCATGGACATAGAGTCTGGTGTGCAATAGAAGTGAAGTTATGCAGTTGCTATTCACCAGTTGCAGTTTCTTGTGTTTACTCAGAAGAGCCGACATAGATTATATTGGTACAAGAGTTGCACCTACCATTACGGTATGCATGCTTGGATTGGTGATTGGAGAAGAGTTAAGAATGTTTGGTTAAGAGTGCATGATTTAATTCAACTTGAGGAGAAAGTACCAATTAATTTGGTAGAGCTGACAGTGTGTAGCGTGCATCTACACTTATTGATTTGGACAGGTCCTAGTTTGTGTTGCGTGCTTAGTAGAGCCGACAGAGATATAATTGGAGAGTGTTATTATTTATCTAATATGATTTCAAGGTGGTTCTAACATTCTGACTTGATTATATCATTTAGAGGAAAGATACTTATAGTCGGTCATTTGTGATCGCTAGAAGCACGACATGAAGATGAAAGATTAGAGCAAAGCAGAGAGTGTGAAGTATTGTGTCATCAAGAAGAGGTCTATGTGATAGATAAGATAGAGTGTGCTATTCATTAGAATTGATCAAGATAGCAGGTCTACCTCATATTTCATCAAGATCCAGATATAGTGTGTATTTGTTATTCAGAAGGTTACAACCTTCACCCCTTTGAGCAATGAGCTCTTAGATAGTGCGTCCTCACCCCTAACAGGGTCAATCATAAAAGACTCCTAACAGGGTATGACCTTTGATCAGGTCACTATACTTATTGCATTATAAAGATAAACTCCTAATAGGGTTGTAAGATCTTCTAACAAGGATCATTATACACTAGTGCAGTTTATTTGTGGGTGTTAATTCCCATCAGGGTTTTTACCTATTTGGGTTTCCCCGTAACCAAAATATTGGTGTTGTGTTCAAGTGTTCTTTCACTGTGTTTATGCTTAAAGTTTAAGTATACTTAATTGGATAAAGAATTGAAACTAGCAGATAACTGATTCACCCCCCCCCCCCCCCCCCCCCTCTCAGTTATCTCTTGGGACTATTCCTAACAAACATTCCTCATCTTTCAACCACATTTTTTCAAATTTGAAGGGTTTTTTTTTGGAGCTACATCTGTTTCTAAAGTGAGGCTTTTTGGAAAGTGATCAGACCCAGATTGAGCAATAATATTAGATTTAAGATTTCGATTGAGACTAGCTAAGTTTCCTATGAAGAAAAACCTAGCCAATTTTTCTAAAATATATTCAGTGTCAATTCTCTTATTTGACCAGGTAAAGGTACCATTATCCATAGGGATTTCCATACCATTTATAATTTGAATCCATTCTTTGAATTCAGTAATTGTTTGGGTTATTTTTGTAGAGCCACCATGTTTCTCTTTGATATCAAGAATTGCGTTAAAATCCCCGCCTAAAAAAACATTCTGATTTTGTAAGCTATTTACAAAGTCCTTGATTTCTCTCCATACTATTCTCTTTTCATGGATGAATTTTGGTCCATAAATATTAATTATGATAAATTCCAAGTTATTGTTAAGATTTTTGATCTTAGCAGCCATCCATTCTTAATAAGATGCCAAGCTCTCTAACGAGACAAACCTAGGATTCCAGATAAAGGCAAGACCGCCTGAAGCTCCTTGGGAATCTACCCTTTTAACTTCCCAAGTACCTAATTTCTTACTAAAAGTCTCATAACCTTCTTGACCTAATTTAGTTTTTTGGATTAAGAACAGAGGTGCTTCTAAAGAGGATAAGCTCCTTTTTAGAAGAGGTTGTTTGTTAAGGGCATTTAATCCCCTAACATTCCATGAAATGATTTTCATGATGCCTTGGGAAGGAACTTCCCCTTCCCTGCATTGAGAATTGATGTAATTTTCACTTGACCTATTGCTGATCCATCAATCTGCCTAAGTTCAGAAAGAGATTTTCTACCTCTTTTTAGGGATTGTTTAGGATAATTCAGTGAGGATTTGCCACAGACAGATGTAGATAAACCAAGCTTCCCAATCTTAATTGTTTCATGGTCAACATTTGATGAAACTGTATTTGTATCCTCTTCTTGGCTGATTGAATCTATAAATTTTAATAGTAACATATCTTCAGTATCCTCATTAAGACCTAAAAAGTCATTAATATCCTCGGCCTTTGTGTAATTTGTTTCAGCAGGGTTCAGGCTATCAAGCCCATTCAAATACTCAACGTCATTACTACAAGAGTAAAGAAGTAAGGGTTTCTAAATAATGATCTTATTTTCCCCAGACTGAGTTTCATTGTGTTTCTCTAAATTAGTACTTGTTGTCGCTAGTAGTATTCTAACAGGGGTTACTATTGCTGCCTTTGAAATATCTGAGAATGTCATTGAGATATCTTTTCACATTATTTCTTTGATTAATATGTTCTTTCTTCTATTAGTTTCTTCTATGTCACTAGTCTCATCATCTAAGAGTAGCAAGAAGTCAATAGAACCTCCCTCAGTAGTTAAAGGATTATTAAAATCTAGGTTATCAGTATAATTAGGGATATTAACGAATTTTGGAGTAGATATTATTTCTTGGGGTGAGATAAGGGTTATTTCTAGAGAATTATCCTTCGAAGTTTTGTGAATTTCTATATTTTATTTGGGGTCCTCAGCTGTTATAGGTTTGGCAACTAGATTGGGATTAGTTTCGCTAGAAGGATTCAAATTAACAATTACTGGATCAAGATTACCATTTCGTATTACCATATCTTTATCTGGATGAGGGGGCAAGTCATTGAGACAAAAGCCTCCTCAATTTTGAATAAAGGAGATTTGAGGAATGGGGTCAGGGAAGGGTGGGACAATGGGATGAGCACATATTTCCCCTTCCTCATGAAATGAGGAGAGGCAGTCTATTTTAAGAGAATTGTTCTTATATATACAAGTTTTGGATGATCCTTCCTGGTTTACAATCTCATAGTTATCTTGATTTTCCTTTGAGTCCTACTTGGTATTCTTGTTGAAGATAGGCTAGACAATTGAGAAAGGAGGTGACAAGCCTTCCTCTTGACTTCTGAGTTCTATCTGTGGGTTTGCCAAACCTACAAATACTTCACCTATGTCTTCTATATCCGCAGAATCTCCATCTATGATTTTAGGGTAAATGCATACCGACCCCATCTTGTAGCATATTTCCAGAGGAAAATTAAGATATTCATTGATTTCCATTCGGACAATAATGACTCTCTCTGCACTATTTTTTTCTAGATCTACAAACCCCACAAATTCTCCTACGCCATTTCCTATTTCCCTAAGAGAATCAACATCTGAAAGTTCAATGGGAAGGTTACAAAGCTTAATTGATTTTTCAACCAATAAACTCTTTAATTTAAGTGGGTCGAAAAGGGTGACCAGTCCAAGGTGAAAAAATCTATGTTTCTAAATTTCGGAAGACCTTTGTCAAGAAGTTTAGCTTTCATCTTTTTATTTGAGTAGTCTATATAAAGAAATTTATTTTGAAGGATAGTAATACATACCTCATTACACAACTGTGTTGTTATCTAGCTCATGATCTTTTCAACTGAGGCTCCTATGCCAATCCATCTACATAGGATGCCATACTCCGCATACAACTTTTGTGTTCTACTTACCATATCATTTTTAATAACTATTTTTTTCTGGTTAGGTATAATCGGTAAAGGAATGTCATTTTTACTGAAATTTCCTCCTAAATTACTTTGTGTTCTTCTGTGAGGAGGAGAGTATACCTTACCCTAAGAAGAGCCAAGACATTGATTAACAAAATTATACAAGTTGGGAGCACCAGAATAATATGTATAATTTGTCCCTGTATTTTGCTGCTTTTGATGAAGTTCATGTACCAAATATCGATCTATCTAAGGCCTAGGGTTTATATTCCTTCGATGTAGAGGTGAGTAAATTCTAGGCTACTGGTTTAGGGTACAATCTATATTGTTAATAGTATTAAGCCTCCCCCGTGATGAAGCCCTAGAAGAAATCCTAGGGGAAGAGGCCAATAGTGTTGCAAATCTATTTGAAATATTTAGGGGAGAAGGATTTGTATAAACCTTTTTTGGACATTGTCGATATCCTGCTACCCAAATATCTGTTTGGGTTCTCAAAATAGAACCTTCTGTATTCTTCAAGATTTTGGCATATTTAGTTTTTGTGAAATTCTTAATTTGGTGATCCAAAGAAGCAACAGAGAAGATTTTAGGCCGAACATGACTAGCAGACCGAAAAAGAAGAGTCATTATTTTTTTACAAGCACTATAATTATTGTTGTAGTGCTATGTCATCCAACTAATATTAGCGCTCATAGACCAAGATAGTAATCTTTGTCATAAATGCTTGTCATGGGGACTCACGATGACTATCATAGCCATCATACATTCACTTAAAACTCCTGAGAAGTGTGTAAGCACCTCAAAATTGGATATTCCAAATATGATGCTCAACTATTTTTCTTTTTTTGGAAGAAGACAAATGGTAATTTTAACTTTTTCTTTATATGATTTCTTTCACCATCACTGGTTAAACAATTTTACCTCTTATGGGTAAACTACAATTAACATTAGGGAAATAATGAATTAAAGGATTTACAAGGTTGATGACACCTAAATCCTAACACTTCCTTGTTTCCCTCTCCATAAATATGAGATATAATACTTCCTCAAAACTAAACTTAGATCCTCTCATATTTTAGATAGCGATTTCTTTAGCTTCCAGTTCAAAGTGTCCTTGCACCTATTTGTGTTAATTATTACCAACAAGTCTCCTACATGATTTTTTTAAATTTTAAATTCTTATAAACTTCAATACCCAATCCAACAACTTGAATTTTTTGTTGTTTTTGTTAGTGCCTCTAACTAGCTTCCTTACCACCATTGCAATTATGCTTCCCTTATGATCTTGAACAATACACCCATCATCTAAGAACCTCATATTACCTCAGGAAAGACCATTGAAATTCACTTTTTCCCATCCCTCCCTAGGAAGGATACACCTAGTACTAATGCGAGTCTATGCCTTCAAATCAACTTAACCAACCCCATGAACAAGTTTCTCTTTATGTTTTTATTTGTATATATATTATAGAAATAAAATTAAACATAAAATAAATAACATTCTAATCAAAACATATAATGATATGTCAAAGAATATAATAAAGGTATAGGTATAACTAGCTATGAACCATCAAATGCATCTCTTTAGTGAATTTAATATTGGGTTATAAAGAAAAATAAATGCAAACATGCTTTTTATTGCAATGAGGTATCTAATTATTAAGCCTATAAATAAAAAATACATCACATGGCTTCTCTAGTAGGCATTTGGAATTCTATTTTCGAACCAAGTGAAGTGGACTTATAAGGTGTGGTGTCACCATGTTATTTCACAATGTGTATAATTCTTATGTGCTTTTGGAAATAGATTGACCTAGTAGAAAAAACATAAATAAAAATCCATGTAAGGAAAGCTTGCACACACCAAAAAAATTACTCAATGCAAATCTAAATAATATTGAATCACAAAATTTTATAGTATCTTTAGAAACTCAACTCTAAAAAATTAGCATTTATAGGGTACAAGATGCTAAAACCAGGGCTAGATTATTGTGGATCAAAGAGGGTAATAGAAGTTCCAAATAATTCAATTTTCTAAATTATAAATGCAAAAGGGAGTACACTACAACTTTTCAAAATGAAAGAGGTTTAGTTCATATGAATCCAAAAGAGGCAAATATTTTATTTTAGAATTTTTATGAGAGGTTTTTCAATGAAGATTCCAATTGGTGGGACACACGATTTTGAAGATATTATCAAAGATCATATTCCCAAGAAGGTAAATACTAAATATAGTATATTTTTGGACTATGGTATTTATTTTTTTATTGATGAAAAGTCAAAGTCGAGAAGATTTTTATTAATAATGAAAATATAGAAAATTTACATAGGGATTACAAATTGTCTTTAACAAAAAAAAAATTCAATCATCTAAGAAATAGCTATAGCCCTAAGTAAACTAAATCAAACAACATATATAGAGCATTCTTTATAGTAATATGCCCTATTGGTTTAATGTAAGCATTGTTTTACTACTATATTTTTAGAGAGAAACATTAAACCTTAATAGAAAAAGAAAAATAACCTCCACTCTGACTATTAACAAAACCCAAGATTATCTACTAATTATAATTTGTATTACCTCTTATGGTGATCATCAAAACATATCAAAACAATTAAAAACCATACAATTCTTATAATAAAAAATTATGGTGATGTTGAAAGAAAAACATAAAAATCCAAAGAGTATGAATAATGGTTACTATGCTTCCTAAAGAGCTAAAGAAGGACCCATGCACCCTATCAACTGATTAGGGATAGATTCCTCTAGTACCATCTCGGTGGGAGGGACAACACCTGTAATAGACAAGGACGATGGTCCTACCTCCAAATTTTCTCCCTAGGGCTCCCCAATGGGCGCAAAAAAGTGCATTCTCCTTCTTTTTGATTTCTAATCTTCCTCTAATTCAATGGATCTCTCACTATTTAGTCCTTATAAACATTCTTCATCCATGTATTGATAAACTCAACCCTATAACTCATCCAAATGATCCCCAATGACATGTCCTAGGACATCTAAAATCTCCATCACCCTTTTGAGGAAATTCAAATTCCTTTGAATGACAAACCTTTGAATTTCTTGGTCTTTGTCTTCCCACTTGTAAGCAGGAGAAACCTAGGAATTAGCTTTCCACCTGATGTTTATCTAGTTCTCTTTGGAAATTCAAGAAATGCACTCCTAGCTCTCATTACAAGGGCAAAGTGGCATGGGTGTGGGATGGTCAAATTACTATTAATATTTGGAAAAAATCTATCTAAGTCTCCTAAGAAGTCTTTATCATCAATATTCTTGCAAATTTCCTTGGCCACTACTTTGTGTTCTCCTATCATCAGAATGGTTGGCAAGAAATATGTTGGTATGTCCACATTTTCTCTATACTGACGATTTACAAACATAAATAAAAGCAATAGATACAATCCATAACCCTAGTTATTAGAGTCATATTTTGTTTATGTGGTTACATAGAATGTCAATCTATCAGTTTGGAGGTGTACTCTCCTAAAAAGTTAGCACCCATAATTGGATGCTTAATTATGCCCCATTTTGGTGATTTTGAGATTAGATGTTTATTATGTTTGATCCTAGCAACCTAATTCCTCTTTTCTTTCTTCTTCTTAACCATCTTGGCACCCAGTTCAAATTTTGGACTAAAATCCTAGGTATAGGTTGAACTAACTAACCTATACCCTTAGATTTGGGCCTAGATTTGGCTTGAGGCCCTATAATGGGGTGTTAATGGAGGAAAATATCTGGTGGTCAGCCTAGACCAATTTTGAATACTGAAATGGTGGATGAGATATAGTCACCCTATCTCTGCTCATTTTGATATACTTTCATGATCTATAACTTTGCAATCAAGTTTTCAAGAACAATCAAGAGCAATTGAGTAATTGAATTCAAGATTTGAAGACAAGCATCCAATATCTAGTCTCCAATTATTCAAGTTCATTCAAAGGTGGTATTTTCCATTGAAGAAATTTTTTGTCCCATGATGTCCAAGTAGAGGAATTATCAATCAAGCAAGAAGATCCTTCCATCCATCTACATTAATCTCTTCTTCATTGCAAGCAATTATCAAGCATATCTACATTATAGATCTAGGAGTGGCATTTATATATCCATGCATTTTTTAGGGTATCCTTGATTCCTATTATATAAATCAAAATCAACTCCTTGACTCCAAGCACATTCAAGTATCTTCATGGGTGTGAGTGCTTTATACATTTGTCCATGAGGGTTTATGCAAGGTGAATCTAACATTTACCTTTCTACATACTTTCATGTATGCAATTTATATTTAATTTCAAGTTTTTTTCCTAAATGGGGGTTTGGCCAAGGAAAACACCTTTTACCCATTATTTTTCCAATTTTTATATGCACAGGAACAAGCTAAAAAAATTTCATAACTTTTCTAGGAAAATCAGGAACAATCAGAGTGATCTTGAATGTTTTGGGCAGAAAACTAAGGTAATTTTGACCTATATCTGGGTACAGGTTGAAAAAGCCAACCTATACCCTTAGAAATAGACTAATTTGAGAGGCAATCAAGCAATAGTGTGAAGATCTCAGAAAATTTGTTACAGGTACTTCTGGCATTCTGTTTGTCAGTTATTCAAATTTGAAGTTGCTTGTTTCTTATTTCATTTATAGATGCATTTAAATATTTCTTTATTTGAAATTTTATCTTTATTATTATTTTCCATTTCAAATTTACATATTTACCAATGGAATCATTATCCCATTTAGTGCTTGAGTCACCTATTGAGCCTATTAGGGGCATCTTCCTTCTAACTGTATAATCTTGAAAAGGGAGGTGATCTACCTTATTTGCATTGCTTCCCTTTTTCCATAGTACATTTTTGGTGAATCCAACTCATAACATTTCCTCTTTTGATTTTATTAGTTAAATGTACTTTTCATTAATTTTACTTAGTTGATGTTTGCATGTCTCTTTCAAATTTGATTATATCTATATCTATATCTTTTTCATCAGTTTCAAGTTAGGCTTTTTCTTCCTTGGCTCACTTCCATGAAATTTGTTGTCTCTCCTATTCACAAGTGTTTGAAATTTCCTTATGATGGAGAAATAATCACAATTAATAATAGTCTTCATCAACCTTTAGTTCCTTGAAAGCATTTTGACCTTGACTTCTTTTGGCCTTCTATGCCTCAACCAACTCAATCTCATAAAGACAATCTCTTTCAATGCTATTTGAAATTTAAGATCCAAAAGATTTGCGACCTTAGAAATCCTAAGGATGTTCCATCTCCTTTCCCTAGACTTGGACTTCTTTCTACACCTCCTTTATATGCTTCTATTCTACCTCTTATATCTTATAAACGTTCCATTAATTTTATCTATTAACCTAGTGTGGTGCCTTCCATTCTTCCTCCTAAAGAAGAAAAGGACTCGATGTTGATTGATCCTAAACCAAATCAAATCTCAAGTAAAACTAAATGTAACTGCTATTATTGTGACTTCCATAGTAAACATCGTTCTAGAGCCTGTGAGAATGCTTCCCAAAATCTTTCCTCCTCCAAGTCACCTACTAATGATTTGATTCTATATGACCAACCCATGCATAGCCTAAGGGAGGAATTTAATTTGAAAAAAGATGAAATTGAATAAACATGATGATTCTATTCATATCTTGGATCCTAAATAATTTCTTTGGATGAAAAAAGGCACTCTTGATGATGATGATTTATATGTTCCTAACACAAATAATGGTATTCATGCTTATGATTTTGCTGATATGTATGAGCTTATTTATGTTAATAATAATTTAGTAGCTATGTTTTCAAAGCAATTATCTCTCATCCCTAGTGACAAACTAAGTGACCCATCTTCACCGCATGGTCCTTGTTTGGAATTGGTCATTGTTTCATCTAGTGTGATTGATGGTGCACCTCTTGTGTGTTGTCTGCCTTCCCTAAAAATACAAATCAAGATGGGGGATATGCGACATGCTTGAATAGCTCCTCTTGTATGGTACATTATTTTTGTTTACATGTTATAATGTTCTTCCCTTGTGATGTGTTGCTTGTTATATGTTCTGTTTATATTTTTTTAGATGACCCTTATTGCTCTGTTCTCACAAGGGTATAAAGGAATCAACATGTTGTGGAATTCCTCTATTTATATGTCACTTCTTCTATATGTTGTTACATGTGATGTCATGCATGTGTCATTATTTGTAAATGTGCCTTTGTGTTGTTTGATTGAGGATGATGCAAAATGGTAGCTACCTATTTTTCTATTCTCCCTGATGTCGACCCAAAAAGACTCTTCTTTGCAACTCTTACATGAGATTATTCTATTATGCTTATAGTTTTGCTACCTTTGGGGAATGATGATATTTTATTTTGATATATAATTTTTCATATGATCATACTGACCCTGAGTTAGTAGATCTCTTTTTTGCTCTCTTTTGTCACGTGCTCATTTCTTTTGATTTTTCCTTTCTTGGGGGCATCTCATAGTGGAAATGCCTCTTGTGGGTGCATGTATGCTCTGTTAAATCCATTACTCTTGCTAAGGAATTTGCACTTTCTTTAATGTGGGTGTATACACTCCGCTCCTTGTTTCATATTTTGCACACACACACTCAAAAATTCAATGAAATCTCTCTTATACAAATGGATAAGGAGACAATTATTTCCTTATGTTCAGTTTGTTCTTGTGTTGTTTGTTTCTAAGCTTTTTGTGGCGTTCCTTCGTGTTGGCACATTGGCTCATACAAACCTTTTGGAATGTTCAAGATATCATGTTTGATCTTCTTCTGGGTTTGCATTTTGATATGTTCGGTCTCGATGGAGATCTCCTTGATTTTTGTTCACACCTATTTGTTCTTCACATTTCATGGCATGATGGATTTTATTGATTTTGCAAACCATCTCCTTGATTTGTGATCCATTTTCTCATCATTAGATGTTTCTTGGATCTTGGACAACTTCCCTATGGGTTCAAACTTCATTTTAGATCTTTCTAGAGGTGTTCTTCATGATTTAGGTCTTGATCTATATCTACACATTACATTTTTCCTACTTTGGGGAATGTGATCTTTTCTTGGCTGACTTGTTTCTTGTGAATGTTGTATATATTGATGTATTTTTTCTCTACTTAAGCATCTCTCAATATAATAACCTCATGAAGGCTAGTATAGGGGATAGATCTGGATTTCTGGTGGTAATCAGGCATGTATGTCTAGAATGTGAGCTAACATGTGGTTGGGCAATTGCATGTATTTTCTTGAATATGCATGATTGTGTGAAGATCTATTATTGCATGATCTTTATTTATTATGGTTATTTTTTTTTTTGTTGTTGTTTTCGTTGTGTGACTTAGGCTACATAGTTTGGACTAATCTCTTTAAGGTCCCTCCATTAGTGACTACGTTAGATGGTATTAAAGAAAGTTTTATTCTTTTGTTACTAGATCCTTGTTCCTGAGCTTGTGAAGCCCTAGATGTTCTTGTTGTGGGGTGGAAGAGTGTGTATCTACCCCAAAATTTCATAGGACTTGTGTAAGATGGCTCGAAGAGGAATCATTGCTAGTTATGAATCTTGGATGAGTTATTAAGGCATCACATAGGTGACAAAAACATAGAGTTGAGGTAGGTTGTAAGTGTGTTCAATAGATTTCCAAGAGAGAGGAAATTAGAATCTTGTAGTCAAATCATCAAGCCGAGGAAGCTGCACCGAGGAAGGGAGACATGTCATCAAGAAGGATAAACCCTAGAAGGATAGAGAAAATGATAGAAGACTTAAAAAATAAAATAAAGAATAAGATATGAAATGTATTAGTTGGTTTGTGGAGGAATCCTAAACCAAAGGATTACTATGAAGAGGCTATGGAATAATAGGAGATCTTGAGTTAGAACCTACCGATCAAGAAGTGGATAATATGTCTTGTTTGAATGATTTTTCAAAAGAGAAAAAGGAAAAAAAGCGTAGCAGTAGTGAAGGAGGTACAAATTAAAGAGGTAAGCACACCTGTGAGTAGGTTGACCTCATCAAGTATTGAATACATTCAAGAGGATATGGTAGATATGGTTGAGCGTATTGCTATTAAGGTTGATAATAAGGATGTTGATATTGATAATAAAATTATTTTTGAGGTTGAGGATAAGTTAATTGAATGTAATGATCAAGTTGGAAAATATGGAGAATGTGCTAATGTTGAGGTTAATGGTGAGGGTATTGATGTTTTTTTGGATCAGTTTGAAAAAGTTTGGAATAGATTTTTTATTTGTGATAATGATCAAGTTATTATTGGAGAGTTGCAGACTAATATATTTCAGTTAGAGGTTGTCATATTGTAGAGATCACCTAGAGGGTGCAAAGGGGAAGACACATATCTCATGAATGGTATTGATACTAATCAAGTTATTTTGAGAAAGAGTTTATCATTGTATTTGTCCCAATGAAAGGGGAGAAATTTTCCTTTGGCAGGTACAAGCACTTAAGCAAAAGGATGGATATACAAAGGGTGAAGATGAAGACATAATTAAAGTTGAACTCTACTAATGAGTGGACAAAGGTGTATATGAAGAGTGATAGTGCTGAAATGGGTGAGGTTAATTAAATTATTTTGTTGATGGACAAATGACAATGAGTGATCAGATGTATGATGAGGTTGATGATGAATTTTAGAAGTTATCAAGAGAGTTTGAGAAGGAGAACACAAATTTTATGCAAAATTATGATGCTAATCAATTTGATTTTTTTCAGTGAATTTATCATCTTGTTTATTTTAGTGTACAAGATAAGGGAATCAAATTAGAAAGGGTAGAATTTTTTAATTTTATAGGTTCATATTCTTGACCACGAGGAAATAGAAACCAAAGGTCAAAATAAATCCTAGAGGTGGCACATCTTTGTTTTTCTTTTAGCATCAAAGTGAGAGGATCACTTCTCAATAACCCCAGGTCTCTAATGTAGGAACATCTTGGGTTTCATGGCAATATTACATCAACCAAAAAAATATTTGTGTTCAGTTTGTTCTTATTTTGTCAGTTTCTGAGTTTTGTGCGGTGTTCCTTCATGTTGGCACATTGGATCGTGCAAAACTTTTGGCATGTACTAGACATCATGTTTGATCTTCATCTGGTTTCACATATTGATGTATTTTGTCTTGGTGGAGATCTCTTTGATTTTGGTTTAGACCTATTTGTTCATCACATTCATGGCCTAAATGAGTTTTCTGATCTTGCAAACTGCCTCCTTGGTTTGAGATCCTTTGTGGCTCATCATTCAATGTTTTTTGGCCCTTATCCAACCCCCTATGGGCTCATTCTTTATTTTAGATCTTTCTAAAGGTTTTCTTCATGATTTGGTTCCTAACCTACATCTACATATTACATTTTTCCTGCTTCAAGGAATGTGATATTTTATTGGTTGACTTATTTCACACAAACATTGTATATATTGGTGCATATGTTCCCTTGTTAGGAATATCTCAATAGAATAACCTCATGAAGGTTAGTACAGGGGATAGATCTGGATTTTCTATTGTAATCAGGTATGTATGTCAACAATTTAAGCCAACATGTAATTGGAAAACTGTATGTAATTTATTGAATCTGTGATAATGTGAAGATCTATTATTTCATATTCTTAGTTTATTATAGTTCTTATTTTTGTTTTTTTTCCTTTGTGTGACTTGGAATACATGGTTTGGACTAATTTATTTGAGGTCCCTCCATCTGTGACTACATCATCCTTGTTTCACATTTTTCACACACTTACACACAACAATTTAATGCAATCTCTCTTATGCAAATGGATAAGGAGATAATTATTTCCTTGTGTTCATCTTTTTCATTATCATGCCCCTATGAATTATTTAGTGGATCCCTTAATAGAGACAATTATTTCCCTAAGGACTGATCCTTCTTTCATAAATCCTTTTGGATATAATTCTTTCCTTGGGACTAGTTGCTTTATCAGGATCCCTTAATGAAGAAAATTATTTCCTTAAGGATTGATCCCTTTGTTTGGATGGGTTGACTAGCATAACATAGCTTGGTAGACTATCAATGTCATCTTTTGCAACAATGCTTTCTATTTCATGATCCATAGTAAGGCAATACCTTACTAGGCTAGTGGTCATCTCTCTCTCTCTCTCTCTCTCTCTCTCTCTCTCTCTCTCTCTCAAGTGATGCCTTTTTTTATCTTGGTTTTGGATTTAATGAGAACTTAAGTCATTTGAGTGCTTGATGTTTATTTATCTCCTTGACCTCGATAAGATCATTCTTGTGCATTGATCTACTTTACAAAGAGAATAATATTGTCTCATACTCCTGCAAAAGTGGGGTATAGATGTACTATCCTAAAAATTTAGCACCCATAATTGGATGCTCTATTAGGCCCCATTTTGGTGATTTCAAGATCAAAAGTTCACTATGCTTGATCCTGACAACCTAATTCCTCTTTTCATGCTTCTTCTCTACCATTCTGAGAGCCATTTCAAATTTTAGACCAAAATCCCAAGTATAGGTTGAAATATTCAACCTATACCTAGGTATAGGTTCAAATAGCTGACCTATACCCTTGGATTTGGGCCTAGATTTGGGTCGAGGCCCTATGAAGGGGTGTTAATGGAGGAGAAGATCTGGTCATTGGGATGTATCAATTTTGAATCCTAAAATGGTGGATGAGGTATAAAATCACCCTATCTCTACTCATTTTGATATACTCAATCATGATCTACAACTTTGTAATCAATTTTTCAAGAGAAATCAACACAATTGAGCAATTGGAATGAAGATTTGAAGGCAAGCATCGAAGATCTAATTTCTCCAATTCATTCCATGGTGGTCTTCTCCATTACAGAAAGTTTATCTCCTATGATGACCAAGTAGAATAAATCTTAATCAAGTAAGAAGATCCTTCCATCCATTTGCATTCAACTCTCATTCATTGAAAGTGATTATCAAGCATATCTACATTGTAGATCTAGGAGTGGTGTTTGTATATCCATGCATTTATGAGGGAATCCTTGATTCCTATTCTATAAATCAAGGTCAACTCATTGATTACAAGCACATTCAAGTATATTTATGGGTATGAGTGATTTCTACATCTTACCATTTTACATACTTTCCTTTATGCAATTTCAATTCAATTTAAAGGTTGATTCCTAAATGAGGGCTTGACCAAGGAAAACCCATTTTACCCAACCTTCCCTTTTTTTTGTTGGCAAGAATAGGCTACAAAGTTGTCAGGACTTTTCTGGGTAGATTAGGAATAGTTGGAGTGATCCTAAAAGTTTCAAGAAGAAAACAAGGGTATAGATAAAAAATTTCATCCCATACCTAGGTACAGGTTGACACAACCAAACTATACCCTCAAAAATAGGTTTAAATTCAATAGGAAAGCAGGTTACATTTTTAAGATCTCAAAAAAATTGTTACAGGTACTTCTGGCATTCTGTGTGTCATTTAGTCAAATATGAAGTTGCTTGTTTCTTATTTCATTTATAGATACATCTAAATCTTTCATAATTTTCATTTCTATCCTTATTATGATTTCCATTTCAAAATTACATATTTAACGAATGAATCATTGTCCCCATTTAGCACTCGATTCACCTCTTGAGCCTATTAGGGGCATCTTCCTTCCGAAGGTACAATCTTGAAAAGGGAGATGATATATCGTATTTACATTACTTCTCTTTTCCCACTATATAGAAGGTTATTTAGGTCATTTCAATTTATGCATATGGAGATGTGAATGGTGGATACCTGTCAACTCACATGTAGGTCTAAATAATCATTGCAAAACATTTTAATTTTTCTCTATCAATCAACTTATCTTCATAATCTTCTTATACACACTTTCTATTTTTTTCTATCTTTTGGAATTCCTTTAGTGACTTTCTACCAAATTAGCTAAAAGAAAAGTCACCTCTAGCTACCAAAAGCCCAGTATTTATAGCCATTATTTTGTTTCATCCCAAAATCCACTCCATGCATTTTATAAAATTGATTGATCTTTCACACTCACCGTGCGACATACTTGGCAAGTTATTTCAAAATATAATTTTAAACTTTTGTAGATATTTTAAAAGAGGTCTTTTGAAGATGCTTTTTAAAAGTTCCTATGTTAATCAAACAATCATACTCTAAGCCAAGGTTCACAATCATACCCACTCCTATATTGACTATTCTATTTCCCTCCTTGAAAATGTCAAGTTATGTTTTAAATTTCCATGAACCACAATTGAAGAGAATTGAATATCCAACATCTACATGATGATATTTATCTATAGTTATTGTACCATCCTAAATTGTAAGAACCTAATTTGTGTACAATTTAAGGAATGTTTTGTCCCCACCTTAGTGTAGTTTCTATAGTAGGAACTTATATGGCACTTAAAGAATACCTAAACTCAAATATGGGTCCTCTATCCTTTTCACTCTTGTTGAAAATTGAGGTTAGCCCTTATTTTTAAGTGTGCTCCTCTATTTTTCCTCTAACCCCATATTTCATTTCACCACCTAGGCCATATATCATTATTTGTGGCCTTTGTGATCTCTCCTAACATTAGAATGAGCTAATATGAAAAATCCCGTATCTACCATATTTTCCTGGCACCTAGTCCAAATATTGACTCATTCTCCAAGGTACAAGATGCCATTGACATCTTGTCCCTAAGTATTTTGGCCCAAATTTGAAGGTCTATACTAGGGTTTTGGTAGTAAATCCAATCTCGTGGTTGGCCTGCTTAATTTTCAACCCCTAAAATGATGTAAGGGGTATATAAAACACCCTATATCTCCTCATTTTGGAATCCATTATCTATGATATATTATCCAACATTCATTATTAGTATTCCATTATCAAAATCAAGCTATCAAGTGCAAGGAAGAAAATCAAGTTCAAGGGTCATCAAGTTATCAAGTCCAAGCATTGAATATTTTTCAAGCATTCTTCTTAAGAATTCATGGTGTTTTCCTCCATAGATATAAATTCTTTCCCCCATTATAGGCTTGTTAGCACTGGTAAAAATTTCATGGTTCTACCCCTTTTTATTCTGGTCTCTGCAGTATTTTCTAGGTTTCTGGCTTAAAACCCTTGTTAATTTTCAAAATATAGTCATTGGACATTTAAAAAATTCAAAATACCCTAGCCCTTTTCTATTTCAGTGTTGCTTTTTCATCCCACTTAAAACTTTTATCCGCATGTGCCTTTTAAAAATTCACTTTACCTTGTGCGCGGTTAGGTTTTTCATGTGTCGGTGGGGTCCCCTTTAGTTTTTCCTATGTCCTCGATTATTTTTTCCTAAGTCTGCATGCCCAGCGGTGATTTAATATTTCCCTAAGTCATGTTTTAATTTTTCCTAAGTTCTCGACTTCATTATTTCCTTGGGCCCCTCTCTGATAGTATCTTCATCCGACGGTGGGTGTATCTTCTCATGAGATGTGTCAGAGGCTTGCAAACTTAAGATGGTCATTGATTCATTTCCATGACGTAACCCTTTCAATGCAGGTGGGTCCATTGCCAGGTAGGCTCATGTGGCAGTCTATCATTCATCAAAATATCCTATAAGGCACGGCGGGCCTGGTATCTAAATCAGATGATTCCTAATCGACAGTTGGCGTATAAGTGCATAGAATCTTTGGAGCCTTTCAAATCTTGCGCCAGCCGTCTGATCTTCCAGGCAGTATAAAGTTCTCGGTGGGTCCTAACTGCTAGGTGTGCCATGTCAGTGTTTTCTTATTGGTCCACAAGTAAACAACTCAGCATGTGTCAGTGGGACCTGATTTTCTGATGGGTCAAAGGGTCCTGACATCCGTAATCCATCCAATGATGGGTGTAAGTTCTCATGGAATCTGTTAGAGGCTTGAGATCTTACGCTAGCCGTTGATCTCATTTATCTCAAACGTATCTTTGGCGATCATCCCGGTGTCAGGTGGAGCTGATTCTAAGTGTTTTGATTGGTCTGTGTGTTGCTGACTGTATTGTGTCAGTGGGGCTGGTTTTCTTTCAAGCAGGGTAAGATTCTTAATCGATGGATGGTGTATGTTCTGATAGAATCTCAGAGGTCTATGCAAAGATGAGACAACCATTGATCTTCTAGATGCGGGCCCATTTAGTTTCTCAATTTGTTGGCAGTCCGAATATTTTGTTTAGCGGTTCTGATAAGTTTCAGGGGTTTCACTCATTCGCGAGAAGATTTGGCGGTATTCTAAAGAGTTTGGCGATTCGACGGAGGAGGGTCACGTAATCGCTAAATTTTTTAGCGGGGTAGTATAAAGTGTTTTGCGAATTGGCGGAACCCTTCAGTTGCCAGTTTGCCAAAAGTGACTGAGGTTCTTTTTAAAAAGATAAATCACTAAGCCCGCGAAAAGAAGGATCTGACGGTCAGGACTTAAAGTTGAATCAGTTTTAAATGGGGACCGCCGATCTATTGTAGGTTCCATAAAGTGACCATTTATATTCAAATTCAAATTTCTGCAGAGGGTTTGCAACGACAGAAAGTACTAGAATTCAATTTTTGAGCGGCTAGAGTGGGTGAAAATGGTTGTCAATTGTTGCAGTGTGGTCCAGGCTGCCATGGGTAGTTGCAGAGGAATGTCTTACCGTGAGAAAGTAAATGAGGTAGTACTCATGATGTGTTGTAGGGGTCATTTTGGCTGGATTTCTTGGGGTTTTGTGATGATTTTGTACTTGGGACCGGTACAGGACTAGATAGCTGTTGAAATTGAACTATTTTGAGCTTACCAGCTGCGGCTTGGTCCCTGTCGTGTCTGTGTTAACTCCTCAGTGGTGTTAGGTGGTTTTGAATTTTTGAATTGGGAATGATCATTATGCTTGTATTGTTATCCTGGTATAAAGGAATTTTTTAATGATCATTCGAGGAGATTGGGAGTTAGGTATTCAAATCTTTTGGTTGTGAGGCCTCTTCTCAGTCTGAATTGTAATGATTTGTTTTAGTATTTGTTGACAGTAGAAAGAAAGTTGCAGGTCTAAGCTATAATTTGCAAGCATGGTTTTCTTGGACTGATTGTATACACTTGAGGATTCTTCATACTTAATGCAGATACATGATTCTTCTCTCTCCTTTGTGTCAACATAGATAGATTTTGAACTTTCTAGTTCATTGCATATTAATTTATGTATGTGTCTTCATTCTTGAGTTCTGATCCATGATTAGATGAAATAATGCTCTAGATGGGACATAGATTTATCTCTTGTCTATGTAAGGATATTCTATAAGTAGTAAAGGAGATTGTAAATGTGTTTATGGCTTTGAATCTCAGATATACTCTGGTGTGTGTGTATAGTTTGTCTAAGAGATTCTACCCAATGGATGAGGCACTGGCCTAGATTAGTACTTCTTTATTAACATATATTTATTGAGGTTGTTATGATTCAAACACATAAATTAAGAACCATTCCTAAACTTTAAATCTTTGGTTGTAATGTTCTACCCTATAGTAATGGAGAGTCAATGAATGTGAGGTTAGCATTTAGCACTTTCTTACTATTCAATCTGTTGTTTAGACCCAATCTTTGGTGTGTGAAGTATAATTTTCATTGGGTTAGGTGCACCCGCCTTGGTTTTGCAGAGCCTAAAGCAGAAGAGGGCAATCTTGTCCCTACAGTTGGTCTAGTTACCCTAAGATCCCTATACATTTTGGAGCTAACCATTCCTAAAATATATCTGAGGGTATATTGGAAGCCTAGGAGCATAAGCGTCATTTTGAACACCAACAAGGCCAAGAAAAGGAGTTTTATATAAAGGAATGAGATCCACATCAACCTACTTTCATTTAAATATTCTCTCTCTTCTCTTCAATCAAATATTGTGGTGAAATAAAACATATATTACATGAGCTTTTGTCTTTCATAATTTTTTTTTGTTTTTTTGTTTAGTCATAGCTATTGTATCAATATATTTGATCACATTCAAAGAAGTATTTACATTCCCAAGGTATGATATACTTCATTTTCTATATCTAGCCTTTGTTACATGACAACATGCTTTCCTTTATTTTACTTCATTTCAAGGTTGATTCCTAAATAAGGGTTTGACTGAGGAAAAACCCTTCATTCAACTTTCTTGCTTATTTTTTTCTATGCAAAAAACAAGTTACCAAGCTGTTGAACAAAATCCAAAAAGATTAGACATAGTCGAAGGAACCCATAAATTTTCATTCAAAATCATTGGGTACAAAAAACCATTGGCTCCCTATCTCAGGTACAAGGCAAGTTCTTGCCTTGTACCCTACATTTTTAGCTCATATTTCACACACAGGTTAGATCGATTCTCTAGTTTCCGTTTATGTACACTTTTCTTCTCACTATCAATTTGTATCTTGATATGCTACTTCTAGTTCTTTAGTAACTTGTCTAAACTATCATCTATATTATATCATCTTATCAATTATAATTTTTCCACCTTCATCATTTCATATTTAGAAAAGGATCATTTTTTCCATTCAGTTCTTGAGTCACCTCTTGAGCCTATTGGGGGCATCTGGCTTCCAAATGTGCAATCGTGAAAAGGAGAGGTGATTTACCTATTTGTTTTGCTTCCCTTTTCCTTAAGTGTACATTTTGGTGAGCTCGAATCATGTCATTTCCATTCTAATTTTTGTGTTATATTTCCTTGGTGTTCTTGTTAAATTTCATTAGCATTAATGCAGTTCACTAAGTTAGATTGGTGTGTGATAACATATGTTGTTACATTTCTCATTAGTTTTCTTTATTAATCACATGGAGTGAATCATAATTTCTTGTATTTCACGATGTTTGTATTCCTTCATGGAGTTATTGCATATAGAATTATGATATTATCAAATATATTTCTTCCTTATAATACATATTTCAAGACTTTTATCAGTATTTCATGTGGCCTTATCATTCAATTTTTAACAAAATGCATGGAATATTTTGATTAAATAAGAGTATTTGTAGATGAACATAAAGAAAACTCTAATATATATCTTCCTAATCCTACTCCTATAGTTCCTAGTTCTCATCATGATAGAGATCTAGCTCCTAATGATCCCATCCTAGTGGAACCTAGACCTCCTCTTCCTCAATCTACTTTAATGGATAGTCTTAGGGAAGCTAGTTTATTCAATTCCTCAAATGATCTTAAACAATCTTCCTTTTGTCAAAGTATTATTCATAATCCTGATTTCAAGAATTTTTTTGATGATTTCTCTCAAAGAATACTAAGTAGACAAGAATATATTGATAAGCCTTATTATTATTCACCACCTAAAGATGACAAGAATAGTGATACAACTCTTCATAAAGAGGATATTCCTCCTCATATTCCTCTTTATGCCACACATTTCCATAAAGCTCAAGATGAATCTCCTTCACCTTCTACATTAAAGGCTAATTACAATGTGGGATATGATATTACTACTCAAAAATGTTACAATGGATTACATCAGCATTCATGAACAAGGTATTAAGGTTCCTATAGATCCTCCTACGCAAGTCACCAGGTGTGGTCTTGGTTTTATACCTCAAGATACTAGTTTTTCTCCTTCTAATCCTTCTTCCTCACAACACAAACCTCCTCTTAACATACTCTTACAAACACCATCTGTTAGCACACCTCCTTTTGATGACCGATTGGCTTTAGATAAAGTAATCTTTTGGAGAATAAAATATAATCCTAAAATTCTCTTCCCTATAGAAATTTTCCAAACAATCAAAGGCCTATTAATCCTTAATTTCTCTGTCTTTTTTATCATAGAAATAAAAACTCTCTTTATGATTGTATTGAATTTAGAAATTTTTCTCAAGATTTGGTAGATAGATGTCTTCTTTCATTAATAATAGATCTTATGATTTTTCTTGATACCAAAGACATACCTTAGCAATTATTTTATCCTATTATTTTACTCTCTACTATTTAAATTTAGTAGCTTACATTATTGGGGGCTCTTTACTTTTCATAGTATGCATTGAGAGCATCATAATAGATGTTATTCCTTATTTTCTCGCCTAGGGGTTAAGGTCTTTTTTTCTCATTTTTGTCCTCCTTTAAAGGATTTATTATATCTTTTCTATTTACATCTTTTATAATATGATGTTTCTCTACACATGGACTTTTTTTGTTTAGGATCTTTTTCTCTAATGGGATTGATATCCTTCCTTACAAATCTCTTCCTTGTTTGAAAGGACCTCTATCATTTGTTTACACTATCTTCATTATATGTATGTAAATACACACATGTATACTTGTTTTATGATGCAGGCTTGCACATATCGGGCATCAACTTCACCTGGCTTCATAGGTCTGAGTGTACCCTCAAATCCTTGATGGTTGTTATTGCAGATATAATACCAAGGTCCTCACAATGTCTTCTTTTGTCATAAGACTCTGCTTTAGATGGTTTACCTCACCCGGTTTGGGCACAACTATGATCCTTCTTTTGAAATTTTTCTATAATCAGTCAAGTTATGTGATTTGTGCTTGATCTTCTTGGTTGATGTCTTCCAAGTTGCTTAGTTTACTTACGTTGACTTTTCTAGTAATTTGTTATTCATTTTGACTTTTTGTACCTTGGAGTGAGGATGTGTATAATCAATGATTGGTAAGACTTATGATTCTTGTATAGTGGTGTAAGAGGTGATGATATAAACTATTTTTGGTAATTAATGTGTATAAAATATTAATTTTTTATAGGTAATAGTTATATTTGTATTGATATTCAAAGGATTTATACAATCGATGCCTCTCCTGGGAAGAAATCACCATACATTACTATGCCATTCATCCTTAAACTAATCCCATATAACACTTATTGTGACAAAGATTCAAAAGTCCCCCAAAACATGTTCAAATATTCTTTACAATTATGGCTTCAACAAAGACATCCTAAGAAAAATGGGAAAAAGATTAACAACCGAAACCTTTGAAACATAAAACATTAGTCGAACCAGTGAGCTACATCTTCCCTAGTAAAGTTTGGAATTTATCCAAATTGTTTGTGTTCAATTCCACCACCACGCACCCTTGCAACATCACCACTACACCTAGTCGCATCACCACTGCTACCATCCAAAGATCCCTCAACCACCTTCCTTCTCTGATCATTAGGCAACAAACTAACATCAACACCTACTCCTTCACATATCGCTTCTCATGTCTCTGAAGCTGACCTAGCTCTCCCTTTTCCAAACCCTCATCCACCACCTTGAACCTGTCTCCACCATAGGAATTCCATCAGGTCCCACTGGGGTTGTCATTTTTTGAGGATTTGTTTTCCTCTTCCACATTCTCTCTCCCTCTGACTCCATTTTCTACAAAAAATAAAGTAGCTCTTTCCATCCTTTCCTCACCTCTGGCATATGCTTTTCCATTGGGTGGTTTGAGGACCACAAAAAAAAGGCTAAAATTCACCTTGTCCACCCCCAACCAAGTGCCATGGGCCTTGTTCCATGTGAATACCAACCCTAATTTTTTCCCTTCCCACAATTGGAATGAGATCACCAACCCACTTCGGTGCCAGAAACCTTCGTGAAACCTTTAATACCTCCTGTCAGGAAGATCCCGCCATTAGAGCCAGAGCTACAAATAAGGATGAAATGTCCAAATTTGTATGAGGTTGAATGTACAAATTCAAGAATTCTTCCCCCATTATCTTGCAGATGGTTGACCAAAAATCCAAATGATCTATCTTAAAAATGTGACACATCCTTGTAACTAATATACCCCCTCTAAATCCCAGGGTCTTCCCTGGTGAAAACAAAAAGTTAGCCTCCACGATTGACCAAGAAATAACACACATCTCCTTGCATAGTTTACAACAAATTAACTCCACCCGTCTTCAATACCATTGAGGCTCTTTAAACAACCTTAAAAAATTCTAGAGTTTCCAAGGATTTAGATGGGTCTTTTGTAATTTTGCAAAGGGGTCTTGATGGAAGCTAAGAATTTGGATGCTTTATTTGACATATATCCAATCCATGCATCTATTGCAAGTTTGGAAGTGGATTAATTCTATAATTTGTGCATCACTTGCATCCATATGTCTTGGAAGGGTTTCAACATGGAGTAGATTTGAATGTAAGAAAGTAAGACAAGTTTGTTAGCCTACATTTGAAGTTCAAGGATGAAGTGATACATGATAGTGTAATGTTGGAGCTATGTGATCTATTTTTTCGTAGCTCTTATTTACATGTGAAATATGCTATTTATTTCAAGCACAATAATTAAGAAAAAGTTATTGGAAGGAAATAACTTCTTTATAAATTCATATGAAAGTAAGTCAAGAATTGTCATTGCTAGTACCTTGATATGAAGAATAATGATCAACAATTTAAGAAGGTTGGGTTCCCTATGAATCATGGATAGGACATGCATGAAAGGGTAGCTATGAGGGATATTGTAGAGTTATAGAATGATAAATAAGATGAAGGTATGCAAAATTCACAAAATGGAAAGCATATAAAAATTGAGATAGGAAGAGAATGAGATTAAAGTGGCATTTACAAGGGTGAGCATACTTTTTGCTTTCAAATTTCTGATGTTTTAACTAGATTAGTCAAGGATTAGATTTGGTGTCCATGGTTGGTTTACATGCTTGAAGAGTAGATGGGGCTTGGGGATTCTAAGGCATAAAAAAATGATCCTTAAGAGTCCATGTGTACCTAAGAGTTCTTTGGTTGGCTCTCAATTTGGTGAGCTTTGACAATCCAAAATATTTCTAGTAGGGGATATGTGATCTGAAAAACTAAACATAATAAATAATTGAACCATTGGGGTCATGCCAACCTATCTCATAAAATTTCGTCAAGAAGACCTACTGAAGGAATTTATCATCAAACCAATGTAACATGTTTATGGGTAGTGGTAAACTCTTATGCGTTTGAGGTTTGAGGATGGTATAGGCTATCTTGGAACATTCTTGACATGAGAGATATCTTTCTAAATTTGTTTCTCATTGTTAGCCTCGTAAATGCAAGGAAAAAGTAGTGTCAAAATAGAATTAAGAGTTGGATATGATTTCATATTTGAATTCCTCCCAAACAATACAATTTAAAGAATATACACCTCATTTCAACTTTGTCTGCAAAAATTATGGTATTTAAAAGAATTATTTCAAAGAAGGCTATGAAGTGAATTTGGCAAGTTTGTCTAAATGAATTTGTCATGACAGTTTAAAACTCATCATGTCAATCAAAATTTCATCATTTATCTTAGTATATTTGTCATTAACCAATGTATTTTTTTTATTATTAAGAAACAAACATATCCATGTGGAGGTAGTCAGTGAAAACTTGGAATGTTTCTCCTTTCATTTCTAGTTTGGACGATTGATCTTTCACCTTCTCAAATTTTATGGCTTATTTGGAAACAAAGAAATGAGGACATATTCAAAGAAAGAATGCGAGATCTTACTGAGTTTAACCCAAAACTCACATATATTTCTACCATGACACAAGTGAAAACCATGATTCAAGTTCCAAGAGAAAGATTTCAATCTCTGCTACAGGAAGGGGCCATGATCCTTTTTCCAAAAGACATCCTAAGAGTTACCTCTCATACTGATCCTCCTGACTTGATAACCTACAATAGAGACACTGAAAATACCATTCTGGATAGTGAAGGACATAATAATGTACATATCCTAGTCATCAAAAACCAAGAAGACTCTCAGACCAATACATACAACACTGAATGGAATGATCTGGAGAATAGAGAAGATAAGGAAGGAGACATAGCCATTGGATGGAATGATTTGCAGGAAAGACAAAGAGCCACTACTTATACTAATTACCACCTAATCAATAGTGCATTCATACATAATTCTGAGCTAGAAGATTGGCAGGATAGTTTCATGATGATAGATCATTTTGGTTTGCAGTTTGTATAACTTTTTCTTTCCTTAGATGGTTAATGTGGTCAAAGAGGTATTGTCTGTAGAAACTTATGCATGTAAAAGCATCTAATGTTGACTGTTAATTGACATTTCGGTGTCTATACATTTTGTAAGTAGTTAATTCTATATTTTTAATAGAAAAAAACATATCCATGTGGAGGTAGTCAATGAAAACTTGGAATGTTTCTCCTTTCATTTCTAGTTTGGATGATTGATCTTTCACCTTCTCATCTTTGGGAAGTTGTGGAAAGGTGTTATCTTCCTTCTTTATGTTTGGTAGAGTGTTTTGCCTCCATGTTTGGGGAAATAATCTATAATTTCTATGTAAATATGAATGCAAGTTTTATTGATTGTAATTTTGAAAATTTCAATAGGTTTACTTGAGCTTTAAAGTGAGTATTGGGTTGTTTGATGCTTGTATAACATCATAAACATCGATAAAAAGACTTTAATAGTGGAACATAGGGAAAATTACTCTCTAGGATAGAATTTTCAATATACAATAGAGTTCTCTCCAAATAAATTTTATGTTATTTCAATTTGAGCACGTTCATTGTGCTTCTTCCACATTTAGTGTTACTTTGAACCATGCTTATATGATTTGTGTAGAATCATATTATTAAAAAATAAATTATTGTGTGAACTTATTGCATCTTAATAATTTGTTAAGCCTTTCGCATAAAGTATATATGTTTGTTAAGAGCAAAGTGTGGTATAACCACCTTGTATATAGATCATTCACTAAAATGTTGAAGCCATAATGCAGGTTTTGCCCAAAGGAGAATAATCCTACCTTCACAAGCTCCTAAATAATGTCTATCAATGCCACATCTTTATAAATATCAAGGTGAATAAATTCCTAAATAAATTAATAAAAAAATTTGGGTGCAAAACTTAGATCCATAAGCAAGGTTAAATTCAAACATGCATTTTTTCGTAGCCATGTTATTGAACTGAAAAATCAAAATAAGGGATTTAGCAATTCTAAAACAATCTTTGAACAATTTCTTAACATATTAAAAATTTGATTTGAGATATTTAATTAATTTATACTATTATTTATATTTAAATTTCAAGCATTTATTTCATTATATTCATCAATCCCAACTCACTAAATAACTAAAATTATTACTTTATTCGATAAGTGTGTTACTTCACCCTAGTTTTACTTGAAAGTATTATTTATTAATTAGGGTAGAGAATTAAAAGAAAGAAAAGTTTTATATTTCCTTTTCAAACTGTGAATAACTGATGTTTCTATATTTCATATGATGTTTTCTCCATTTAAACCATTATTTGCCTTTTCAATGAGATGAACTGTGAGTTTCTTTCATCCTACCCACTTTAATAGTGAGTTTCTATAGAGAACATCTCACTTTTCTCCCTACTCACTCTAACAAATGTCCTTTTTGTCATAAGTTGGAAACCATTAAGCATACTTTCTGGATGTACAAACATACTAAAAAAATTAGGCAAATAATTTTGACTTTTATTCCTACTACATTTAACATAAAATTAAGTTATAAATAAGAATTTATAGGACTGAATTGTTCTCAGAATATGATATCAGAATCTTTTCCCACCTACGGAAGTGATTATGCATATCCATCTTTTTGTAAATCACTATTTGCACTTTTATTGTTTCACATAAATGTTTCATGGTAATTTACTTTTCTTTGTAATGCTTTGTTATAGTTGTAATCAAAACTAAGTCGCTTCTCTCAAGATTCTTATCTTGAAAGAACTCTCTATTGTTTATTCCTTTTTTATTAATACATACACCTCCTCGCATAAAAAGATTTTCCTCAAATTACAAAAGATTCTTACAAATACGAATAATGACTATCTTGATTAGATCATGCTCAACTATGTAATCTTATAAATAAGATTTTTTAATAATAAAGCTAGTTTGACATTACAAACTTGTTTCCTTATAATTAATTTATGACTAGAATATATCTGATAATAAGCTCTCTATAAGATTAACATTAGATTATGAAGGAAGTTTTTACATAAACATAACAGAGAAGATAAATATATCAATTGAATTATGGTTAATTATATTAAAGTATTTTTGAGTATATAATTGAAATTAGTTGTCTCAAACAAGTTATATAAATAATGATTGTCAAAAGTTTATATTTATAATTATGAGTTTATAATTTTAGTTTTTTTTTTCAATTTTCATTTATATTATAGGTAATAGAGGGATTTTGAAAATGCTCTATTTTTTTTACAAAGATTAAAAAATATATATCAAAGATGCTCATATGTTATGGTATAAACAACACAAAGTCAACAATACAACTACAAACCATTTACAGCCCTACTAATAAGAGCAATAAAAAAGAAATAGGGCTAACTACCCCAAAACAATAAAAATTCCACCAACACAAGGTGGCTTGAAGCTAAAACACTTTAGGGACTACATCCTATCAACAACCTTATCCTTTGACTCAATCAAGTGGAGTTCCTTTTTAGCAAAAAATCCATTTTTAAGTGCCAAGCTTGAATCTAAAAGGAGTAAGAGTAAGGGACCCCCAAAATGTTCTTGACTTGAAACATCTCCACGTTTTCCTTATTATAGGCCATCTTGATGGGTAAATGTTGCAACCCAAGATAAGGGTTGATGACATATTATACATCCAATCCCTCCCTAATAATCTCTTTTGATATTCTCTCATTAAGATGAGACCCATTCTCATAAACAAGATTACACCATTTAAATTACTCTTTTACCTATAAGAGGACCAACAACCTCTCCATTATGCCCTATAAACCCCATCTAAATCCTAAGATAGAAAAGGCTCTAAACGATCCATTTTCTTGTTGGCCTTCCTATCCTACATCCACCAATAGCATGGCTAGGAATGTGACAATGGTGACAAAACACCGAGGAATATTCATGCATGATCTATTACATCCAATCACCTAGTTTAGAGGATATGATAATCAAAGAGGGAAGTACCTTATCAACATCAATGTTCATATAGAGCTTCACAAAAAATAGACATTTCTATATTTGGTCAAATTTTCAACAACAATGACATGGTTGAAAGAGCTATCAATATTAGACCAAACACCCTCCTCTCAATATTACAATCATATACTACGTAGTATAACCCAAAACAATAAATTTGTAACACATTCCTTCTTTGGATAAAAGATCGATTTCCACATCTTAAGGAAAATACAAGAATTTCCTAATATCACGAGCCTCCATGTACAAAATCTTCATGGAGAGAAGAAAAAACCTTCAATGACACAAAGACCTCCATCATACCATGAAGTTTTAGTTTTCTTCTAGCCTAATTTTTGTAAAAATCAATATTATTTACAACAACCTTGTTGGTACTCATGATGTGGTTAGGCGTCTTAATAACTACTAGCATATATCCTTTAAGCATTACCGATGGTCCAAAATCTTTAGGCACTCCTAGTCAACATGTTTTAAGTAGCTTTTTGCCCTCAAAAAATCACCCATAAGCTTGGATCATTCTCAATCTAATAGTTTATGTTCTCTTTGTAGAACCCTTGATACCATTAGCTATATCCATTTTTCTTGTTTCTTATGTCAAGAAATTTGGACTATCTTCTTTCTAATCTAGGGAGATGGGACAACAAAACAAATTTTTCTTAGCAAGAGTTTTTGTTTGGTTATGTGAGGCTTTAGTAAGATACTCAATTTTTTTTGGTTAATCTTGTCTATTGACATCCTTTGGATTTTGTGGAAAGATAGAGAGGAGGATTGTTTCCAAGGTACGAAGAAGCTCATTGAGTCTTTTCCAAAAGACTAATTGATAACTCAATTTTCATGAAGGTCACCTTAACCATGGAGATCTCAAAAGAAAAAACTTGGAAGCTGTTGGATACAAGAGAGAATGTCTTTAATAAGAGTAAACAAAAACATAAAGGTATCGACCATATGCTAGAGAGGACATGAGCCAATTTGTGAAGGAATACATGGAATTTCAAAAACTGAACAAAAAAGAAAACACTTATGAGATGCTATTGAAAGATGGGGGACTTAAAGAGAAACAATATACCCCTAAAGAAGGCTTTGTGTTGGAGGTGACAAGATTGATTGAAAGTGTTAGAAAATGATCCCCCAATTAGGTTTTTGAAAAATATAATGAAAGTTGGGATTGCTAATCCCTTTTTTCTCATGATGTATCTCTTTTATTTTTGTGATGACATGTGGTATGTTTTGTTATGTGTCCTAAAGTCTTATGACCTATATTTTTCTTTGTATTGTTTCTTTTTCCTTGGTAATAAATGATCAATTCAAAAAAATACCAACATTAGATCTAGTCCCTAACAATTTTACAATAAGAGCATTCCTCAACTTGGAAGACAATCCATTCACAATACCATTATTTACCCTCCTTGGCTGAAACCAAAGAGAAAGGTTGATCAAGACAAGAACTATATTTATCTATGACAAAACTCAATACTTAAAGAGTTGGCCTCCAAATAGAAGTCAAAACAAGGGACAAACCAATCTCTAAAGCTAAAACAAAGGATTAATTAAAGGTGAGAACAAGGGAAATTATTCCCCCGAAGCATAAAGGCGAAGAGGATGGTTTGTAGAGAAGAGACGACAACTTTGTCCATGTAAGAGACATTGAGTTTCCATAGTCCATTTTGATATCATTGAGGCTTATGGATCTTAATTGTGTTTTTCTTTTTTTAAACAAAAGAGGAAAAAAACTTGCTCATACCCAAAAACATCACATGCTTGGAAACCTTAAGGCAAACAAACAACCCTTGTGACAAATTAACATCCAGCTTCCCCCATGCTAATACCAGGCACAGTGCCACACCAATAAATTAAGCTTTGTTAACAAAATTATGACAAATAAGAAATTATCCTTCAAATTTTAAATAAAGAGTTAAATTAATTAATAAGATTTAACTTACCAAAAACCACTTCAAATATATAAAATCACAATTTTAACTTAATTATATTTCAGAATTTTGTTAATTCTTTTGCTAAAAGGAACTCCACTTGATTGACCATAATAGTTTACTACTATATTAGAGGAAACTACTTATAAAAGAAAATGTTTGAACACTTGCAAAATTTGTGAATTTACATAAAGTGTAAAATGCTAAATAAACTATTATGGGTCTAAAGTGGAGTGAGTTATTGTTGTCATGTCATAAATTTATAGCCTTGTGTAATAATTTACCATTATGTAATGCTCCTACCTTAGCTGAAAGACAAAATTATGTGTAAGGCTCCATGATCTCCCCCCCACCTTTTCCTTTTCCTTTTTCATTCATATTTTTGGTCACATGACCTGGTTGGCACAAGAGGCGTGCACACCATGGAGATGTCTACGATGCACATTTGTCTTGTGAATCTGCAGATGTGTAGTGAGTTGTTGGGACATTACAACTACCATCCTTGCAGTGTAACACTTCTTATCACTGCCCATTAACACCAAGATTTGAACTAGCAAATTAAAACTTCATGTTTTCAATTTATTTGGTCCTCTCAAACATTGTCTTGGATTTTCCTTCACATGGCTTCACTCTCTCTTCATCTTGACAACATTCTTGCGCTTCCTTTAACAACTTGTTGTATTGGGACAACTTACATTATCTTGGTTTCATCATCTTGGTCATCCTTGCCTTCAATCCATTGAGCTTTGGCTTCGTAGTTGTAAAGGGAGTCACTCACACCACTTTCATTTGTCCTTTGTCAAGCATATCATATTTACTTGATCATACTCTTGCAATATTATTATATTTATCATGTCTATTCATCTTTGCGGTTATTATCATTGTTATCTCATTTGTTCAACAATTGTGGAGGTGCAAACACCAAAGTATAGACTTGACTAAGGCAAGTCTCCAAACAACCAACAAACATTTTCATTATTTCCATGTGTACAGGTTCGTTGGAAGGAGAGGTGGAGCGACTTATTGATTTAATCAACTCACCTTTCTTGTGAGAACATTCCTTCCCATCATCTCTAGTTTTCTATCACTTTCAAAGTATTAGTTACATTTACTATTCTTTGTTTTACACATTAGTTTTTGTTACTTCAATTATTTTTCCCACAACTTGTCTTGTCCTTCATGCCCTGTTCGTATGGGACATATGCGCATCGCGCTAGCATCCTGCAATCACATTGTCATCCTTGATCTGTGTGTGCATCTTGGATAATGATCTTGCATAGCTCGATAATTAGCTCTTTTGTTTTCAAAACATTTCTATCAACTAGTACACTAAGTTAATTTAGTTCTATCATCTCTACATTTCATATGATTCAAACTTTAGAACTCATCTTCCTCAGTTATTTTGTCTTGAACCCCCTAGCTCAGTAGAGCACTAGTTGAAGTGAGGTGGTGCAAGGGGTAGTTCATCCCTTGAGATTTCAACCAATCTCGAGGTTGGTGAATTTTCCCTTCTCCATAATTGTATCAAGTGGTTAATCTTCCCAAAATTTCATCAGTAAAGTATAATGTATTTAATAGAAAGAATATTAAAAGTGTGAAATTCCACAATTCATAATAGATTAACTTGATAGTTTCTAGATTTGACTATGCAAACAAGTTTTTCATCAACATTTTAGATCATACTCCTAGATCCAACATCAAAATCTCAATAAAATACAAGGTTTAGTTATTTGAAAGCATGTTTTTAAATCTTGAAAGTTCAAATTTTATAGGGGATTTTGATTATTTAAAGACTAAAATTTGTTAAGGGTTAGTAGTTAAAGGTCTTTTATTAGGTAAACTAGTTTACCATATAATTTTTTTTAATAAGAGTTCCTAATTTTTGAATATTTTTAAAAAGTATTTACGATTTTTTTCTATATATTAGTGGTTTAATAATGGCTCTTTTAACATTTAAGTTTTTTTTTAATATATGAATAAGTTAAGTATTATTTTTTATTATTATTAAATAAGCAACCAAACAAGGGGGGTTGACCCTTACAACAACACAACCAAGAGGTTGTCAAGGAAACAACAATTCATCAACAAGGGTGTTGGAAATAACAAAATAAGAACACTACATGCACACAATCAACAAAGTAACAAGAGGATCACTAGGAGAACAATAGGCCATTATTAGCCACTTGCAATGCAGTTGTCGAAAGAAGTATTAATAACACACTGTCAACAACACATTGTCAACAACCCACTGAGTGGAACAAATTGGATAACCAAGTGGTATCAAAATAATCCTGAGACAAAAAAAGTAGTGTCTCCCCGATTGAAGAACCACCTCCTCACTACAAAACTCCTTTCCACCTCAATATAAAAGGAGCCCACCTCTATAGTAATAGGAAAGGAAGAGACTGACCCAAAGGAGAGAATGCTACAATTTCTTCTCACATCCAAACTCTCGCAGAAAGGTGAAGCTCGCATTAAGTTACAAGCCTCCTCATTCACAAAACATGTCTCCACTTCCATAGAAGACACATCTACCTCCATAAGAACCGTGAAAGAGGAGAAGAAGCAAACAAAATGTGCCTAGTCCCCAAAACTACCAATAGAACAACCCCAAACCAACTGCAAACTTTTACCAAAAACCACAGTCCAATACGAGGCCTTCAAAACTTTCAGCAAACAACTAGCCACAAAAGAAAAAAAAGACCACTATCCTTACTAGCTAGAATGGATAGTCCCAACAAAAAGACGGACTATAATAGTCAGTAGTTTCCATCACGACACAATCCAAAACTCCAAAACTCTATACTGGCATCGGCAGAGATAAATGCCAGCCTATTTAAACTTCCATCACGGGAAGTAACTTCAACAGGTATATTCTCACCCTGTATCTTCACCATACACAAAAATTGAAGCAAACCCAACTGCATCCAACATGAAGAGGCAAGCCTCCAAGAACATCCCAAGTGACCATCATTAGCAAATGGGAGTGCGACCCCATCTGTCGATTACCACAACACCTCCATATCACTAGGGACCACTAACAGGGCATCCATCGCACCCCAAATACCAAGAATCCCTCTCTCTTTCCACATTCTCATCCTCAATCAAAATCACAGGGCTCACAAAACTATCTCTGCAAAGTGTATCACAAATCGTAACCCCCCAACAATCCACATATAGCTCCCATAAAGTAGCAGTTCTCTTCACTGAATAAAAAAAACCTTATTCGCCAACAATAGACACAGGGAGGCCAAAGTTCCCATGTAGTACCCATAACACCAGCGACAATAACTCTAAAATCTCCAAAAACCATGAAAACACCCCTGTCACAACCATAGAAAACAGTATGTTAAACAAAAGGCAAACCATTATCAATAAATGGGAAAATGACAACATTTACCAAGTGCCTCAATACATCCACAAAACCAGAGATCACAAATAGGGCATCCGTCAAGCTCATGACACCCCCAAATCGCTTTATCCATTTCAACCTCCCCTTCCACAAGCAGAGCCACAAGGCTCAGAAGACCAAAAGCCACACCTCTCTGTCCCCAAAACAAAGATCCATACTATCTCCATACTACATAGTTGTAGCATAAGAACAAGAAACCTCCAAAGCCCCAAGCAAAGTAGGGCATTGACTAGTCTCCTTCAAGGAAAACACTAGCAAAAATACTGCCCAAACCCCTCCAAACCATCGATATCTCAGAATGCCTCATGGTGAAATCATCAATGCCAAGGACAACAGAAGGAAACTTGCGAACAGACACATCCCACTCACAGGGAGGTCACCCTTGAACAGAATTGTCCCCATCTATAGATTGGGTCAAACCCAACATGGGAAAAAAGCACTCAAGCAGCATAATAGAACTTGACATCTTGCAAATAGCAGGGCACCCAAAATAGTACAAATGCCACAGTATACAATAACCTCCAAAAGGAAAAACATAAAAGGGGAGTGAAACCCCAACACGACCCCAAAGTGAATGAAACAAACACCGCCCAAGAAGAAAACAACCGAGAGATAGAGGCAAAAAATCCCACAAGGGCAAACTAGGAAGCCCCCTAAGAAACAGATCCATCATGCAACATACATTTCGGATCATCATCGTCACTATGATCGGCTTCCTCCCCTCTTGAATCACCTGAATTTGAATTTCCTACCCCACTCTTCTTCCCTATTGGTTTTGTTATTTAAATTTGACTTTGAATTGTCACTATTAATTTTGTTATTTAAATAATTTATCTATAATAAATAAATTTTGATGGAAAAGTTATAATTTAATTGGTTAGATATGATTATTAAAGGTGATGGTATGCATTTTAAAGATAGAATAAATAAGAGATGAAACCAAAATAATATCTTAAATGAATTTTGATGAATGGATACCCTTTGTAATGTTCCCAAATTTAAACACCCGTGCTCTATAATTTGTATTAAAATGTTGCCATTTTTGATAAATTGAACATTAAAACATTAAATCTATCTATATAATATTATATATATAGTATAGTATATACTATAATATATATTAATATCATTATGATTAATTAAAATATTATTAGTAATATATTAATAAAGATCAATATTATTAAATAATAATCATTATTATTTAATTATTAAATAATAACTATTAATAATATTATATTAATAAATATTATTAAATTAGTAATGATAAACATGAATAAAATATATAATATTATATATATTAATAAAATATATACATATTATAATATATACATATTATAATATATATATATATATATATATATATATATATATATATATATATATATATATATATATATATATATATATATATATATATTATGAAATAAAAAAACCAATAGGGACAATTCATCATAATAGTTGCACCCCCTAAGGGGTAGCAACCAACAATGAGGAGGGGACGTGACTCCCCCTCCCACTCCCATACTTAAATGCACCAGGAAAATGGTAAGGAGGGAGAAAATAAAAATGAAAAAGAAAAGACAAAAAAAATAGGAAGAATCACAGGGAATAAAGAGAGAATAAATAGTAAAATTAAAAGATAATATCAGGGGATCATCGCAGTATCAGATCAGGATTTAGTAAGTTATTATTAAACTATATATATATATATATATATATATATATATATATATATATATATATATATATATATATATATATATATATATATATATATATATATATATATATATATATATATATATATATATATATTCTACAAATTCTTTAATTCTAGAATAGTTGTAGATTTCTTTTATTGTCAAAACTAGATTTTATAATCAACATGAATTCTTGGACATATATATGTCCACCATAGATGATGATATGGATTCCATATAAAATGAATCTTATATTCATTAGAGATGGATCCCCATATCTGGAGGGGGCTAGAGGAAATTGTTATAGTTTCCCTAGTCTCAAGATTCTTATACTCTCACGTACGCAGTATATATACTGATGCCAATCATATGCATATGTGTAGGCTTGGATATTATTTATTGCCTCCAAGAGATTCTTATGGGCAGTGCTCTATAGGATGACATGTCGATAGCCTGGTTGCTTAGAGTGGATCTTATATCACTCAAGCTGAGAATTGGGAATTCTGTGAAGCCTGACCTAGAGGTAGCCTTAAGAATCAAATCCCCCCCTTACTAACTTAGAGTAGAGTATGAGTCATGTAAATATTATATAATATTTTGTACTAACATTGGTTTTGCAAGAAATTATAAAAGGAGAATAACAAGGGACATTACAGTGGTATCATAGCATAATCCTACCATCTTGTGGAAGATAGTCCATGCAAACATATAAACGTAAGAAGGGCACAAAAGATATGGCTGAGAAATTAGGTAATGAATTAAGAAGTTTCATGGAGCAAACTAATGAGAGATTTGAGCATACCAATCAGTTAATCCTTCAAGCCATCCAAAACATGAGCAATAAAAATAACCACAATGGCCGACCCACTTCTCCGATAGGAAGAAATATATGTTCTACTCATTTTGAGAATGAGCCCTCAAATCAAGACTCCACCATGAGACCGACCATACCATCATTTATTCCAAGAGAAGAACCTGTCACAGAAGGAGAAGAACCATCTACTCACTCAATAGAGGAGATTGTCCAATTGTATGTTGGCTTGGAGCCAGAGATACAAAGACTTATTCCCTTTAAAGAATACTCTGAAACCAAAAATTTGGCTAGCCATGGTCAGAAAAAAAATCATGGGGAAAGATACATTAAAGATTAGATAGGCAAAATATCCCTAACACACTTCGATGGGATAGGGAAAGAAACAACTCAATCTTGGGTTCAAAAACTAGACACTTACCTTTCCCTCAGCCCTATGATTGAAGAAAATACCATTAAATTCATCATAATCCATTTGACCAAAGAGGCCCACAATTGGTGGCACCATGGCATCATCACCTTGGGACATAAAAGTATTAACACCTATAGTGAGCTCACTCAAAAACTCATTAGTTGATTTGATAAAAAAGAACTAGAATGGTACTTCCAAGAATTAACCCACCTCAAACAAACAAGAACTATTGAAAAATTTTCCAACAAATTTCAGAGTCTATCAGTCATGGTTCTCGACATATCTCAAAAGAGAAGGGTCTATATGTTCATTGAACGAATCAAGGAACACCTCAAGATAAAGGTGAGACCTTTCAAACCCCAAACACTTGAAGATGCCATTAGAAAGGAAAAATGACAGAATATGATACAACTAAGGAAAAATCAAGGGGCCTTTTTTTTATATCAAAAACACCAAATCAAGGCGAGGAACCTAAGAGAGATCAATCCAAGTGTTTTTTGTGCCAACAACCATGGAGTAAGGACCATCGGTGCAAAGAAAGAGGAAAACTCATTGAAAAGGGATTGTGTTTCAAATGTAAAACACCATGGACCCAAGGTCACAAGTGCAAGAGAGGACAAATGAATAACATGGAGGAAGCACTAAATGAAGGTCCCCCCCACCCAAAAAAAAAAAGAAAAAAAGTTAGACTAGAAGACTCTAAACATAGAACACTCACCAACCACTCTTAGCAAAGAGGAGGATACCCACTCAAGAAATTAAGGAATCAAATAATCACCAAGTTTCAAGCAAAAAGGAAAGATCTTCGGATGAAGATGCCTTTAGGAAAAGGGAGCAAAACATAAAAGTGCTTGAGGACAAGAAAATGGAAGATGGGGGAACTGTAATGTCCCTAAATTTAAACACTTGTGCTCTATAATTTGTATTAAAATGTTGTCATTTTTGATAAATTGAACATTATATATATATATATATATATATATATATATATATATATATATATATATATATATATATATATATATATATATATATATGATTAATTAAACTATTATTAATAATATATTAATAAAGATTAGTATTATTAAATAATAACTATTATTAATAAATATTATTATTTAATTATTAAATAATAATGATTAATACTAATATACTAATAATAACATATTAATAAATATTATTAAATTAGTATTAATTTAGTAATAATAAACATGAATAAAATATATAATATTATATAAATTTTATAATATATTAATAAAATATATACATCTTATAATATATATTGTAGACACCTAAAATTGTCCATTCACACTAATGTTAATTTTTATTAATATTTTTTCTTAACATTTTGGTTAATTTTATAAATTGACTATAATCGTTATATTCTTCTATTTATTTAATTAAATTTACTTTAATCAAATAAATTCATTTTCTCTTTATATTTAAATTTTATTTAAATACTATAATATATTAAATTCAATTTAATATATTATCCCTCAATTTTTCTCTATAAAATAAATATTATTTATTTTATTCCTCCACTAGCTTAAAGCTCTTCTAAACCATGATTAAATTAAATTTATTTTAATTTATTTTCCTTTTTTTTCTATGCTTACCTTTTTTCTAATATTCCTCTAATCCTGATTAAAAGGTGGATTACCTCTAATCATGTGCACAATCACCTTTTCCAAGGTAGCCACCTCCCCATATTTTTTCTCCACCAATCATTTTTAAATTTTTTTTTCCCTCTAAAAGTGAAGGTTGACTTTTGCATCTTTTTCCACTTCACCTTTTTCAAATCCTACCTAACATCCTTTTGCCTCTTAATCTTAGCCACTCATTTATTTTTGCCTCTTCATCTTAGTCACTCCTCTTTTGCCTCTTAATCTTGGTCATCCATTATTTTGCCTCTTAATATCCATCATCCAATTCTTTTCATTTTTTTAAAAAGAAAGTCTCACTCCTCATTTTAGGTCTAGGTTCTTTTTCTTCTTAATCTCTTAGCTCTTGCATCTTCTAGCTATTGGAAACTGCAATTGAAACAATTGTTGTATTGTCATTGATGTCAAACCTTTATTGGTAAGACTGTTGCTACTTAGGAAAGTACTATATCTATTTGAGTGTTGCTAAGGGGCTAAGCAATGTTGGTAACAATAGCACCTAAGGAAAGGTTGAGTTATCTTGATACTACAAAGTGTACTTGACTATGTTGTACAATGATGAGCCAATGTATTGTTTATCTTAGTAAGACTGAAGACTAAACTGGTAGGCTTGACTGAGCAAAAATGAAGAAATAATGTTTAAGCCGAGTAATGTTAGTGTTGACCGAGTTAGTATATGCCGAGCAAAATTCTAGTGTCGACCAAACGACAGTTAATTGCCAAGGAAGACAGTGTAAGCCGAGGAAACATTTTTAGTAATGACCGAGCTTTCTACATGAAGACCGAGTGGATGATCAGAGTATTAACCGAGCATCAGCAATTTTATATTTGAAGAGAATTTAGTTTTGGAGCTGACATTGTTGAATTCTTGGATTATGTAAAACATGTTGACTTTATTTATTGATTGTCTGAAAGCATTAGATGCACTGTAAAATATTTTATTGTAAATCTTTAAGAGATTTGAGATGATTCTAGAAAAGGAGCCGAAGAACATGAAGCGGGTAGATTCAATGAATCTGACCTAACCCTAAGATCTATGAATGAGATTGAGCGGCATAAGATGAGTTAACCTAATTGAGGAAAGTATAAAGTGACCTAAGCATTTGGATATGCAAGTGCATGGGTGAAGAGAATGCTGAAAGATCAGAAAAGTTTTACTAACTGTTTAAGTAGGAAAGGTTGAAGGAGAATTGTGGTGGTTGCTTGAAGAAAAGTTTTAGCAGATCAGAGATGGAGATGGCAAAGTTTCAAAGTCAGTAAACTAACATTAGTGTATGGAATTGGATCTGATATTTACAAAGTGAGTTGTATATTTTTCAGATAAATATTGTTGCTACTTTCTAACCATTGTAACAGTCAAAATCCTTTTAACAAAGGTTGACCTAACAGTAATATGTTAAATCCTTTGAACAAGGTTGCATTTTAATGGAGTGTATGTAAGTCCTATAGCAAGGCTCACTTTTAACAGTGTGATTGAAATCCTTTAACCGGGTCACACCTGACAGTGTGTATTGTAACCTTTGACAGGGTTGCCTTTTTATCAAGCTCACTTGAACATAAGAGTGAAAATAATAGTAGCATGTTACAAAGTGGTTTTTCCCACATTGGGTTTCCACTATAAATCCTGGTTTTAGTACTTGTGTGAATGTTTTGGTTTGAACATTTCTGTGTTTTACAAGTTAAGTTATAGCTGGGTAGTGGACTGCATTGTTATATGTTTCTATTATTAAATCAGTGATGACCAAGTTTGTTTTGGTTATTGGATCTAATTTAAGGAAAAGTTTTTAAGATTGTTTTATACATTAGGACCTGAGAACAACTGATTCACCCCCCCTCTCTGTTGTTCGAAATCATATTAACAATTGGTATCAGAGCTTTGTTTCTTATTATTAGTGTTTACAAAAATTAAGTTTAAAGGGGCTTGAAGCAAATGATCAGGATGTATAAGGAGGTACCGAAGCTGAATAAGGAAAACTTTCCTGCATGGCAAAACTTGATGAAGCTACATCTGGCCGGTATTGGTGACTCTGCAAAGTACTACATTGAAAATAGCTGTCTCACCTGTCGCACCTTTGATTGTCGAGGAAATGAGAGCTAAGCAAGAACATAATCAGGCAATGCTGGAAATTGCATCTACCCTAAGCTATCCAGAATTTGAGGACATTAAGGATTGCACAACTATGAAGGATATGTGGGATACTCTTGTAAGAATCTATGGTGGTGATTTGAATGTACTGAAAGCAAAGGCCGAGAGTCTTAGAGGTAAGTTTGATGAAATGAGAATGCAAGAAGGTGAAAATATTGCACAATATTGTGGTAGAATAAAAGAAATTGTGAATGCTATTAGAGGAGCTAATGGGGGTATTGATGATGAAACTATAATTGGGAAAGTACTAAGAACCCTGCGTCCTATATATGCTATTAAGATCTTAGCTATTCAAGAATCTAGATGCAACTCTGCTAATGTGCTTACTTTGGAAAGTTTGGTTGGTAAGATGATTGCTTTTGAACTCTCTAACTATGATAATTTCATTGTTGGAAGCATCGATAATGTTGAATTTTCTTTCAAGTCACAGCTAGTTCTGAACAAGCCTAAGAACGAAAAAAGAAAGATGCATCAGTGAAAGTGATAGTGAAAGTGAAAGTGACAGTGACACTTCTGATGAAGAACTAGAAGATCTAGAAGCTCTTATGGCTAGAAGACTGAGAAGGGGAAAAGGAAAGTATAAAGGTAAACTCCCTATTATATGTTTTGCATGTAATAAAGTTGGTCATATAGCTGCTAGATATCCTGACAGGAAGGATAAAGATGATGAAAGGAATAGCAAACACAAAGACAAAAGAGATGACAGAAGCTACTGATGGAACAAAGACTACAAAGGAAAAGGTAAGAAATTTTGTTACATTGCTGAAAAAAAAATTGACACCGATGGTGATGATTTTGAAATTAAGGTAGTCTATGTTGCAATGAAAGATGAATCTGATGAGGATGAGAAAACTGCATTGATATCCTATGTGAACAAGAATGATAAATGGATTATTGACAATAGTTTTTCACATCACATGACTGGTGACAAAAATAAGTTTGAGACCTTACATCATTACAGAGGTAAAAGTGTAAAATTTGGTAATGATGCACTATGTCCTGTTAGAGGAAAAAGTTTGATTAAATTGACTGATAAGATATCTTGTGAAAATGCATATTGGGTTGAAGGTCTTAATTATAATTTGTTAAGTGTTGCTCAGCTTAACAAAACTGGTTATCAAGTGGAATTTCATCACAAGAAAACTAAAATATTTGATGCTACTAGAGAACTAATTGAAAGTGGAGATTAGACTAGAGGTAATTTGTTCTATCTTGACTTATTTGAAGAAACATGTTTAATTGCACAACTTGATGACATTTGGTTATGGCACAAAAGGCTGTCATGTTAACTTTGACAATCTGGTAGAGATAAGTAAGAAGAAAAAGGTAAGAGGTCTACCTAGATTGAAGAAACTTGAGAATGTGATGTGCAAGGAATGCCAATTAGGAAAAATGACAAAGTTAAGTTTTAAGAGAAAATTTTTTACTTCTAAAAATATTTTAGATTTGGTTCATACTGACCTTTGTGGACCTATGGGTGTACAAAGTTACTGTGGTGCTAGATACTTTATCTTATTTGTTGATGATCATACTAGGATGATGCATGTAATGTTTCTAAAAGAAAAATTTGAAGCTTTTCAATTCTTTAAGTGGTATTTGGCTAAGGTTGAGAAGGAGAAAGGTAGGAATCTGAAATGTCTTAGATCTGACTGAGGTGGAGAATTTACATCAAATGAATTTAATCTATTTTGCAATGATAGAGAAATTAAAAGATAGATGTCTGCACCTAGAACACCTCCACAGAATGGTATAGCAAAAAGGAGAAACAGATCTATCTTGGATTGTGTAAGGACATTATTGATTGAAAAGAATGTGGCATAGAAATACTAGAAAGAAGCTATAAGCACTGCTGTCTACACTCTTAACTAGGTATAGATCAAGAAAGGTACAAATTTGACACCTTATGAATTATGGCATGGGCATGCATCGAGTGTTAAATACTTTAGAATCTTTGGAAGTACTATATATTAAAAGACACTAGGAATGGAAAGTTTGATGCTAAGAGTGATGAAGGCATATTCCTAGGATACTCCATAAAAAGTAAAGCTTATAAGTGTTTGAACTCTAACACTAACAAAATTGTGAAAAATGTGATTGTGATAATTTATGAGTATGCAGAAAGAAATGAAGCTGATAGTAAAAGAGAACCAGAATATTATAGATCTTTTGTGTACATTAAGGAAGAAGAAGAGGTAAGTAACAGACTTGCACCTGATGCTGAGTCTTGGGTAAGCAATGCCGAGCGACAAATAGACGCTGCCGAGCATTAGGAAAATAGTGCCAAAAGAGAACAAGAACATGCCGAGCTACAAGAAAATGCTATCGAGTATCAGGTTGAGGTGGCCAAGCATTCAGAAGTTGAATTTGACAATCTTGTTAAGAAACCTAATGAAATAGAGGAGAGAGGAGCTGAACCTATTTTGGCAAAATATGTAAGAAGACATCACAAGCCTGAACAAATAATTGTAGACAAAGATACTGGAATTCAGACCAGAAGTAAGATTAAGGATCCAGCATGTCTACTGTGTGAATTTGAACCTAAGTCAACCAGAGAGGCATTGGAGAATGAAGACTAGATACGTGCAATGAATGAAGAGATTGACCAGATTGAGAAAAATGATACTTGGACTCTGATGCCGAGACCTGAAAAAAAAAATGTTATAGGAACAAAGCGGGTATTTCAGAATAAGATGAATGAAAATGGTGAAATCACTAGGAATAAAGCTAGGCTGGTATGCAAAGGCTACACACAAGAAGAAGGAATAGATTATGGGGAGACATTTGCCCCTGTAGCTAGATTGGAAGGAGTAAGAACTCTGCTTGCATATGCTTCTTATAAAGATTTCAAGGTATATCAAATGGATGTCAAGTCTACATTTTTGAATGGTATACTAGAAGAAGAAGTTTACATAGAACAACCATAAGGTTTTATTGATCCAAATAGAAGACACATGGTGTGCAAATTGAACAAAGCACTATATGGATTGAAGCAAGCTCTCAGAGCATGGTATGAGAGGTTGCACAACTACTTGATACAGATTGGATTTTCAAGAACAAATGACACACACAATCTATACATGAAGGATGAAGAAGGTAAAGATATCCTGTTGGCAAAAAATTTTGTGGATGACATTATTTTTGGTGGACAAGATGCATTGTGTAAAAGATTTTCAAATGAAATGAAAACAGAATTTGAAATGAGTATGTTTGGTGAGATCAAATTCTTTGTTGGTTTACAAGTATATCAGAAGAAGAATGGAATTTTCATTACACAGTCTAAGTATGTTAATGAAATACTAAAAACTTTTGGGATGGAAGATGCTAAACTAGTGAGTACTCCTATGGTTATTGGACAAAAGTTATCTAAGAATGATGATGCTGCAGAAGTGAATTAGACTTTGTACAAATCCATGATTGGAAAGTTGCAGTATGCTGTACATAGTAGACCAGATATTGCTCTAGCTGTTGGGATTGTGGCAAGATTCTCTACCAATCCTAAGGAAACACACATGATGGCTGTGAAAAGAATTATGAGATACTTGAGAGGAACTACTGACTTTGGTCTTTATTATAAGAAGGATGACAAATTTGAACTTAGAGTTTATACAGATGCTGATTGGATAGGAAATGTAGATGACAAAAAGAGTACTAGTGGTGGAGCTTTATTTCTTGGACAAAGATTAGTCTCCTGGAGGAGCAAGAAACAAAATTGCATTTCCCAATCTACTACCGAGGCCAAGTATGTTGCTGCTATAGTAAATTGTTTAAATCTTGTATAGATAAAACAATTGTTGATAGGCATGAAAGAAGAAATCACTGAACCTGTTGTTATTTTCTGTGACAACACAAGTGCTATCAATATTTCTAAGAATCCAGTGATGCACACTAAGACCAAGCACATTGCAATCAAGTATCACTACTTGAGAGAATTAGTACAAGACAAAGAAGTCTGAATGGAATATGTGAATACAAAAGAACAATTAGCAGACATAGTCACTAAAGCTTTTACCTAGAGAAGTTCATGAGTATTTGAGAAGTCAATTAGGGGCCCTTCCCCTAACTGAGGCTGCCTAGTCAAGCTAGGAGCACTGCATCAAATATGCTACAATAGAATATTTGACAAATTGATGTAGAAGATTGTCACACTTTAGGGCTAGCCTAGAGTTGTAAAAAAGAGCAAAGACAAGGAATCAGTCATAAGCAAGATGACAGAGGGAGAAACATTGAGCTGCACAGATATTATCTACATTTGATGGATGTATGTTTTAGTTGCTACTTTAGCATTTTTGTCAAAGAGGGAGATGAACTGATATTATAACACATAACACCGAAAGGTAAGGGAGATTGTTGGATACTGAACTGAAATGAAGGATCAAGATAGAGGGAGATCTGAATACCTCTGACGGTCATAGAAGTGAGGCTTATAGGATTCTGAATCAGAATAAAGCTAAGGATATTATAAATAATTTTCTGATGGACAAATAAGTTTTTGCATTGGTTGGTAATCCATGTGTTATTCAGGTGATATCATATGGTGTTGCCATCAATGCCAAAGAGGGAGATTGTTGGAAACTGCAATTAAAACAATTGTTGTATTGTCATTGATGTCAAACCTTTATTGGTAAGACTGTTGCTACTTAGGAAAGTACTATATCTATTTGAGTGTTGCTAAGGGGCTAAGAAAGGTTGGTAACAATAGCACCTAAGGAAAGGTTGAGTTATCTTGATACTACAAAGTGTACTTGACTATGTTGTACAATGATGAGCCAATGTATTGTTTATCTTAGTAAGACTGAAGACTAAACTAGTAGGCTTGATTGAGCAAAAATGAAGAAATCATGTTTAAGTCGAGTAATGTTAGTGTCCACCGAGTTAGTATATGTCGAGCAAAATTCTAGTGTCGACCAAACAATAGTTAATTGCTGAGGAAGACAGTGTAAGCTGTGAGGAAACATTTTTAGTAATGATCGAGCTTTCTACATGAAGACCGAGTGGATGATCACAGTATTGACTGAGAATCAACAATTTTATATTTGAAGAGAATTTAGTTTTAGAGCCGACATTGTTGAATTCTTGGATTATGTAAAATGTGTTGACTTTATTTATTGATTTTCTGAAAGCATTAAATGCACTGTAAAATGTTTTATTATAAATCTTTAAGAGATTTGAGATGATTCTAGAAAAGGAGCCGAAGAACATGAAGTGGGTAGATTCAATGAATCTGACCTAACCCTAAGATCTATGAATGAGATTGAGCGGCATAAGATGAGTTAACCTAATTGAGGAAAGTATAAAGTGACTTGAGCATTTGGATATGCAAGTGCATGGGTGAAGAGAATGCTGAAAGATCAGAAAAGTTTTACTGACTGTTTAAGCAGGAAAGGCTAAAGGAGAATTGTGGTGGTTGCTTGAAGAAAAGTTTCGAGCATATCAGAGATGGAGATGGAAAAGTTTCAAAGTCAGTAAACTAGCATTAGTGTACGGAATCAGATCTGATATTTGCAAAGTGAGTTGTATATTTTTCAGATAAATATTGCTGCTACTTTCTAACCATTGTAATAGTCAAAATCCTTTTAACAGAGGTTGACCTAACAATCATATGTTAAATCCTTTGAACAAGGTTGCATTCTAATGGAGTGTATTTAAGTCCTATAACAAAGCTCACTTTTAACAGGGTGATTGAAATCCTTTAACCAGGTCACACCTGACAGTGTGTATTGTAACCTTTGACAGGGTTGGCTTTTTACCGAGCTCACTTCAGAAGAGTGAAAATAATAGTAGCATGTTACAAAGTGGTTTTTCCCACATTGAATTTCCACTATAAATCTTGTTGTTAATACTTGTGTGAATGTTTTGGTTTGAACATTTATGTGTTTTACAAATTAAGTTACAGTTGGGTAGTGGACTGCATTGTTATATGTTTCTATTATTGAATTAGTGATGACCGAGTTTGTTTTGGTTATTGGATCTGATTTAAGGAAAAGTTTTTAAGATTGTTTTATACATTAGGACTTGAGAACAACTGATTCACCCCCCCTCTCTGTTGTTCTAAATCATATTAACACTAGCATTCTTAATCATTTTAGTTCTTTTATTCATTGCAATCTAATATTTTTCATATATCTTAATCTTATTATCATTATCATACCCTTGAATCAATCTTGCATCATTTAATATTCATCATTTATGAAGCTTGGGGCAAGTTTGATCTCATACTTGTTATCAATCCCTTCACCATCATCTAACTTGCATCTCATAGGTTTTCATTAGTTTTGTATTTCATTTGTGTTGGGAGAGCATACCCACATAATCTCAAAAAGAAAATCAAACAAGGCTTTGGGTTCCCTTGTTTTAGCTCATTGGAGGTTGTAGCGGAGATTACTTATTTTGTTGCATTTGAAATGACTAACCTCTAATGAGATTTTATTTGGTGTTTTTGTATTTTTCATTTGCAGCAAATAGATGCATATTTTCATTACATACATTTTGGCACGCCTAGTGGGACCCACATCCTTATTAGATCTACACTTTTGAAGATTTTTCTATGCTAATACTTGTGTAAATTGAGTTGAAGATAAAACCCTAGAGTTTTTTGAAAGATTTGATCATATCTTTCAAACGGTTTAGAATTTTGGTCTAAATTTATTTTTTCAGGTGGGGGATCATCATAGTATGTCTCAGTCCGAAATTTAGATTTTTCTGATAAGTTTTCTGGGAGTTATAATTTTTTTTATGATTTTTAATGAAAATTATTTTTTGGTCACAAATCACCGTATTTTTCAGAAAACTTTATAGTTTCGGAAAGGTCTAAGAATTTTACACATGACATGTTCTTTGTGATTTTCATTTTGATGCACTAATATGACTCAAAAATTCAATCTTTGAAAACTGATATGTTTTAATAAATCGGGTCTTTAGGGCACAAATTAAGGACTTTTTCCAAAAAATTTACATTTTTGGAAAGCTCTCTATTTTTTAGTAGGGGTCTCTTCTTTGAATTTCTATTTTTGTGTCCGAAATCATATCAAACAAATCAAATCTTGTTGACTAGGTAAAATAAAATAAAATAAAAATTTTGTGATGAATTTGCACTTTATTTGCACATTGTTTAATGCATGGTTGAATTTTCTTACAAGTTTATGATATTTTCAATCTTCTAATAGTGGTTTTGCAAAATGGTTGACCAAGCTTAAGACATTTTGAGACTACTAATCAATTTGTTTTGTAGGATGTTGTTTGAAGATCTCGAAAAGATTTGAGACTACTAATTCATTGGTTTTGTAGGTTGCCTTGGAGGTTCAAGAAAATATTATGTCTACTTTAATTTGATGTTTATAGGCACCTAGTTTAAATATGAAGGCTCATTTCTTGTGATTTAATTAGGTAGTAGGAGAGTATGCTCTTTCCTCTTTAAGGTGAAATCAGAAATCTAGGTTTGCATTAGTTGTGCATTTAATTTGTGTCGGGAGAGCATACTCACATAATCTCAAAGAGAAAATCAAACAAGGCTTTGGGTGCCCTTTTTTTAGCTCATCAGAGGTTGTAGTGAAGATTACTTATTTTGTTGCATTTGAAATGACTAACCTCTAATGAGATTTTATTTGGTGTTTTTGTGTTTTTAATTTGCAGCAAATAGGTGCATGTTTTCATTGCATACATTTTGGCACGCTCGGTGGGACCCACATCCCTATTAGATCTACACTTTTGAAGATTTTTCTATGCTAATACTTGTGTAGGTTGAGTTGAAGATAAAACTCTAGGGTTTTTTGAAAGATTTGATCATATCTTTCAAACGGTTTGAAATTTTGGTATGAATTTTTTTTTGCAGGCGAGGGATCATCATAGTATGTCTCACTCTAACATTTAGATTTTTTTGATAAGTTTTCTACGAGTTATAATTTTTTTATGATTTTTAATGAAAACTATTTTTTGGTTGCAAATCATCGTATTTTTTGGAAAACTTTACATTTTTGGAAAGGTCTGAGAATTTTACACATGACATGTTCTTTGTGTTTTTCATTTTGATGCACTAATATGACTCAAAGATTTAATTTTTGAAAACTGGTATGTTTTAATAAATCAGGTCTCTAGGGCACAAATTAAAAAATTTTACATTTTAGGAAAGCTCTCTATTTTTTAGTAGGGGTCTCTTCTTTGAATTTCTATTTTTGTGTCTAAAATTATATCAAACAAATCAGATCTTGTTGACTAGGTAAAATTTATAAAAAAAAAATTATGATAAATTTGCACTTTATTTGCACATTGTTCAATGCATGGTTGAATTTTCTTACAATTTTATGATATTTTAAATCTTATAATAGTGGTTTTGCAGAACAGATGACCAAGCTTAAGACATTTTGAGACTACTAATCAATTTATTTTGTAGGACGTTGTTTGAAGATCTTGAAAAGATTTGAGACTACTAATTGATTGGTTTTGTAGGTTGCCTTGGAGGTTCAAGAAAACATTATGTCTACTTTAATTTGATGTTTATAGGCACCTAGTTTAAATAGGAAGGCTCATTTCTTGTGATTTAATTAGGTAGTAGGAGAGTATGCTCTTTCCTCTTTAAGGGAAAAATAGAAATCTAGACTTACTTAATTTAGTCATTAGAAAGGAATCTTGGGTAAATGAGCATGTGATTGATGTGTTTGGGAGACACTATGGAGTAGGAGACTGCTATTTTCCTTTTGGAAAATCATAAATCTAGACCTCCATTAGCTATACTTTTACTTTCTTGCATTTACCTTTAGAGGGCCTGCCAAGAGAGAAATCTTTTGGGAAGGACCCAAGTGGGGAACAAGCGAACCCAGCTACTCCATCCCACTATAATCAAAAGCTTCCTTCAATCTAAAGAGATGGGAGACTTGGCTATTTTCTATTCCTAATGCTTCTTCATGTGTAGGGCCTAGTTGCCTCAATCTTGCTAAGCAAGACTACATTTGATTGGGCCCTTGTAGGGCCATCAACGGTCTCAATCTTGTTTCCTACAAGGGGAATACACTCATCTAGTATAGGGTCGAGAGGTTTGAATCTTACTTGTGAGACTATAATTTTTGGATGCTTGTAGGGCTAGAGGCCTTAATTCTGCTTACAGAACTACAAGGGATAGTCATGAATGGAGGACCTTACTAGACACCTAAGGACTTAGAGGCCAACCATTTTAGCTGTGTGACTTCCTTTGTGCAAGGATTGATCCAAGTGGACTTACCTAAATCACCCCAAGATACTCACCATATGTGTTCCCTTGCACGCTAAAGCTTGAATATGGCAATGTGGAAAGGCATGCGCTACGAGCATTGATCTCTTCTAATTGATCCATAACTTGCATAGTCCTAGGAAAGGCCATTCAACCACTTAATTGTGGGGCTAAGAGCATCAAGTTGTGGGAAAAAGTTGGAACACCTCCCTTTTGACCTTAGGCAGAATGTGTTTGAAGTGTCTTCGATTGTACTAGACCTGTGAAAATATTTTTGGACATGCACATTGCATTATTACTTTCTATGTTCTAATTCAATCCATATATCCCCTATCATCCAAATCAATCACATCATCCATTCAACTTGTCTTCAAACATCCCTAATCTATCCTTCCACTTCATCCATTCTTAATCCAAGTCTTATCAACACCCTCTTCTAATCTTCTACTTTTGGCTTAGGAGCACCATCATCATCTTTGGCCTTTAATCATCATCCAAATCAAATCAAATCAAATCTAACCTTGAGGTCCTACCCTCTCAAATCCAAAATCAAAATAAAATCAAATCAACCAAAATTCTTGGGGCCCTTCCCTCTAAATGAATCAAATCCATCATCCAATCATATCAAAATCCTTGAGTCCATACCCTTTTAAATCAAAGTCCAAACTTTCTCCTAGTCCTAAGTTCATATTTTGTATGTCATCAAGTCTTTCACTCTTAATTCAAATATTCATCTACATCATCTTCCTCTAATTCAATCCAAAATCTGTAATTCAACCATGATGAATATGGATTGGTTTCACAAAATGGTTCAGGACTTTAAAGTGCCAAATCCTAATTCCCAAACTATACCTCCAATCCAACCCGCCTACCAAATCAATCCTCAACACATCATATCTAATCCCAAACCATCTTTTATTTTCATTCCTTCCTCTACCTTTGACAAGGGAAATCCACCTCATTATCCTCCATCCACACACAATTCCCTCTATCACCCGCATGATTCCTCTCACATGCTTAACCTTGCCCAAGAAATTGAAGAGCTTAAAAAAATTATCCATAACTTAAAAAATGGGGCTCAATAGAAAAGTTTTCATTTGAAGACATGTGTCCTCCCCCCTTTATCCAAATCCATAATCCTCATCTACCATCAAACCTCAATCCTCCACATAATTCTCAACCTCCATAAAATCCCAATCCTCCAAAACCTGTTGGCAATTTGGTTAAGTAGGATATCAAAATGTTGTCATTATGGCAACATATACTCACCATGAAGATCGCATGATAGTTGGAAGCAGTCTTGCATGAGCGCACTATAAAATTGTCTAAGTACAACAGTGTTTACCAGTCTAATCGGAGATAGTTTTGATTAGCGATGTTCACAGAAGCAGGTTCAGTGCATGCACACTTGAACATGGATAATTCTATGTATATCAAAGCCACATATGAGAGCACAAGTCTGTATAGCATGTACAGAAGAAGATATTAAAGAATTACAGAGACAGTGTTGAGCCGACCTAAACAGAGCAGAAGATAGAATGTGATCATATTAAGTTAAGGGATTATTTTGTTTATCAAAATAATGACTTAACCATGTAGGCATGACATCCTAGATGTTAACCCTAAGGCAACATGAATTGGTTTTATATTTTGAAGAGAGTTTATGTATTGTAAACCGATTGGAAGTTATTAATTGTAATAACTTGTATATATGTAAGAATTATGTAATGTGAAATGTACACATGATACATATAGCAATTGCAATAAGAAAAGTATGATGCGAAGTTGTATATTGTAAGAAGGAAAGCAAGTGAACTCTGTATATGAAAGCAAAGAGCCTACAAAGCTAAATCAGAATAGGAAAGCTACTCGGCAATAGTAAAAGGTTATGTACTTTACCTTTGTATTTGAAGATATCATTGTATATTGCATGTTTGGGCAATGAGCTCATCTTGCAAGCATTCCATTTTGTAATAGCAACTCCTAACAGGGTTGAGGCTTCTAACAAGGCCTAGAGTCCTTTAACCAGGAAAGAGACATTATATGTATGTAATAGACTCCTAACAGGGTCAACATCCTTAATCAGATACTTTTGATTAGTGGATCAGTTGTGGGTATCATCCCCACCGGGGTTTTCCCTTGGCTAGGGTTTCCTTGATAACAAACATGGTGTTATGAGTTCATTTACTTTATTGCTATGCTTGTTATTCAATTTGCTTAGTTTAGTTTCTTATGCAAGCTTCAAGTTAATTTGTTATATCCATAATTGGGCAAAAAGAAAAGTTTGTGAAATACTGATTCACCCCCCCTCTTAGTATTTCCTATTTCTAACAAAACCCACATCATTCCTATCCTCCAAAGCTTCACAATCATCTAAAGCTAGACAATACACTCCTCTTGTGGACCCTCTTGATGTCATAGTCCACCTACTTGTTGACCAAAATATGAAGGTTTTTCCAAACACTATTCCCTTTGATGAGAGTCAACCAAAACCTACTTGGTATAAGGAAAATGAATATTGTTATTATCATCGCATCAAAGGTCATGATAATCAAGAAGCGTTTAAAGTTTAAAAAAATTGTCAAAGACCTTATTGACAAAGGAGAGATTGAAGTTGAAGATCCCAATTCCTCCATCACATCACCCTCACAAGTACACATGTCAAGACATTTTCCCAAAGCATGCTAACAAATATTCCTCTCATCCTACCACCCCTTCGACTCCACCACATAATCCTCCCCAAAGTCAAGATCAAAGTACCACTTTATCTCCATGTCATGATTCCAATCCCTCTCAAGATCCCATTATTACCCCTAATTCCCCTCATGATCCTAATCCTCCACAAGATCCCACTCTCCTTCTTGATCCTCCATCGCAAGATCCTAGTCCTTTACAAGATCCTATTCCTCCTCAAGCTCTTATTATCCCTATTAAGCAGCCTCTCGGGGACCAAGGAAACATTACACTTGATGGCCTTGGTGATATCACTCACTCTACAGATGCTCATATCCCTCCTACACCTTATATACCTCCATTCAAGTGTAAACATATTCCTTCATTATCTTCCAAATCCATCTTGGGCCCCTATATCCCTAAAGGAAATCCTTCATCCCGTGCATCCATTTTGGGCCCTTATATCCCAACGCTAAACCCTTCATCCCTTCCATCTGTTTTAGGTCCTTATGTTCCTCCATAAACTATACTTCTCACTCCTAGCTCATCATTTATTTCTTACACCATACCTCAAGATCAACAAAGACATTCATCCTTGAGAGATTTATATCCATCCGTCCATCAAAACCCGTTATATGAGCCTCATTCATCCACAATTCCCAAGTCTTTGGAAGCAATGTGGATGCACAACATAAAAATCAGAAATACAAGAATCCACTTACATATGAAGATCACCATGTCCTATCTAATCGACATGTGACTACAAAGAAAAGGGAAATACTTAAGAGACCACAAGGGTCCTCCAAGCAAAAAATAAAATCAAAGAAAATATGAATTCCTAAATCCATCACAGAAGAATTGCATTCAAAAGTACATAAATGTAAAGAAAAATCAAAAGCTATGTAGATTCTCAAGTCTCCCTTAAAGGATTGGAATATAAAAGAAAAATCAAAGTTGACATCCAATCTTCCAAAGACTTCCACTCCATATTCTTCCAAATATCTCTCATTCTCTCCTCCATCTATTTTAAGTCCTTCTGTCCCAAAATCTACATCACTTCCTACATCAAAACCTCATGCTAGCCAATCCATTCTCCCTTCACCTATCCACTACCCTTCAAGGTGTGTGTCAATGTTGATCTTGCCATCATTTCTACCTACTCTCACATAAACCTTTCAATACCCTATCAAATATCCAACTCCTATATCTACTCCCTATCCTTCCATATCATATCCTCTCATTCCTCTTACCCCATCTTACACATAAATCCTTATCCATCATCTACCTTATTCTCCATATCTTTCCCCTACCATCACCATTATCAACATCTTTGATCTTACCTTTCAGCAGCCTTAGCCAATCATACCATATCTAAAGGAACATTATCCAAAGAGCATCAAGCTCAAATTCCTCCAAAAAAAAAGTCAAGAAAAAATAAATAAAAAAAATCGTCCAATGGTGAAAACTTAGTAATCAGGCACCTTGGGCAAGTACCATGATGAAAACCTAGCAAACAGGTGTCATGTGTAATCCCTCCATCCAATTGCTCTTCATACTTAGGGGCAATTCCTTCTCACTATCTATCCATAATAACTTGACGTTCATCTACTTTACATACATATCATATCTTTTTCATTCATTTATCCACCTCCCTTTACACTTTATATTTGGGGGAAAGCTCCATCCCATCTATGCTACCATAAATATCTTCCACATTCTCCATCCATTTTCCTATCTAAGTTCCTTATCATTTCATTTCCCATCTTTGATCTTGACTATGTTATGCATCCTCTCTATCTATATGTACCTTCCATAACCCTTACTCCTTATCCATCCATTTTCCTACATAATTCCATCCATTTTTACATATTTTATCTTGACATCCCTATCCTTCATCTTGTATTCCTTTTCATATTCATTCCCTTAATCTTGTTGGATATTGCTAATGCATTGGGGAGATTTTTGGATATATTTAATATGCTTAATCACTACATTGAGTAATGTTGGAATCACTATTGTTGTCATTTGTGTTTTGTCACTAATGTCAACATATGTCTCTATGAAGAAAACAGGCTGATTATTACAATATATAGATACTGTACGGATGATTCAGAACGTGTGAAGTCAGTTGTGTGTACAGGAAGGTGTTGTGATCTTATATCTAAGATCGCATGATGTAGTATTGCATATTATTTGAGTTACAAAAGATTTAGTGAAGATTGGTTACTAGACAGTGACAGTGGAAGCTGGCATAGTTAGTCTCTGAGTTTTGGGTATATCTTACAGACAATGAGGATTCAGTGTATGCGAGCTTAAGGGATGACAGATAGTGTACTGAAGAATGTTCACTCATCTTAGCAAGGTATGAAAAGTAGAATGACGTCAGTTGTGGTGTGTGTTCGAGAGATGACCTATTTGGAAGCTGACTTCAGAGTTGTAATGTGTATCATGAATGGAGAGCATGAATTATAGATGGCGGTCCTTAATTATTGAATTGTAATTGTTGTATACTTATTTTAGATACCATGTGTATCTTAGCAAGGAGTTATGTAATTATTTGTACATTAGGAAAGCCTAATTGGCCGACCTGATCATTTATTTTCTAATAGGGTATATATGTAAGATCCTTTCTTTTGAAAAGATATGGAGATAATATATGTGATGTAAAAGGGGATTGTGGAAGCTGCGAGCTTGTGTCTGCTAGATGTAGAGCAGAGATAAATTATATACTTCATTGGAACTGATCAGACAAAGATAGTTGCTATCGAATAACTCAAATATTGTGTATCCCTTTACATACACTTGTGTTGCGAATAGTGTGTTCTAAAGGTGGACATAACCTTCTTTGGATAGTGAGCCTACCTTATTTTCTTGACTCCTAATAGGGTCTGTCGTCTAACAAGGACTGTGTATTGTAATGTTTTAATCAGCTCCTAATAGGGCTAGATCTTCTAACAAGGATAGTATACTCTCAGTACATCATTAGTGGGTATTAATTCCCACAGGAGTTTTACCTTTAACAAGGTTCCCTCGACAACAAATATTGTGTTATTGTGTTGGCTTCATTGTGTTCATTTGATTTGATATTATTTCTATTCAAAGTTTAAAGTTTAATAATCTATCATACAATTGATTCATCCCCCCTCTCAGTTGTGTTGGTGGACTCTTATTCCTAACAATTGGTATTGGAGCTACTGGTACTTACAGAGAAAGCTTAACAACTTGAGGTGATCTTGGACATGACATTCTATAGGAAGGATAGTCCAAAATTTGATCCTGAAAACTTTGACAGTTGGAAAACAAGGATGGAAAACAAGGATGGAAAAGCTACAAATGAAGGATGATGAAAATATTACGGCTTATGTACAAAGAGTTACAAAGGTTGTGATTGGAATCAAAAATTCTAGAGGCACTTATGAAGAGGAAGAAGTCATTGTGAAGATCCTTAGATCATTGAAACTAGTCTACAAGACCAAAGTTTAGACTATAGAAGAAATCATACCTTTGACTCCAAACTTTAGCAGAGAAATGTTGATTGCAAAGCTAACTACCTTTGAAGCTGCAAAAATGAGAGATTTTTTACCTAAAGTTGAAATGGCATTTAAGACATCTACACATAGGAAGATAATGTCTGTAATTCTGAGCACCAGCAATGAAAACATAAAAGAAGAGCTTGGTGAATATGTTGATGAATGGGAATAGATAGAAGAAGAGGAAAGGAAGTTAAATGAACTTGTTGCATTGATCGCTAGAAGAGAAATGAGAGGTAAGGGTAAATTTGAAGGAAAGTTACCTTTGAAATGCTTTTCATGCAATAAGATAGGTCACTTTGCATCTAGATGTCCTACAAGAGTTCCTAAGCACAAACCTAAGTTTTTCAAGCCTAAGTATTCAAAGGATAAGGAATGTTATTATGCTAGTGAAGGTATTTCTGATGATGATGATGATTTGGATTATGAGGAGATTGGATTTATTTCTATTAAAGATGAAAAACCAGTACATGAGGAAAGAGCTCTACTATCACATGTTGATAAGAAATTAGAATGGGTTATAGATAGTGGTTTCTCACATCATATGACCGGAAACAAAAAGAAATTTGTTAAACTGATGAAATATGATGGTGGTGTTGTAAGATTCTGAGACAATGTTCCTAAACCTATCATAGGAGTAGGATCTATTTCTTTGGATGGAAGGAATAATATTGACAATGTATTGTTTGTTGATGGACTTAAGCATAACTTGTTGCATGGTCGACAACTGATGGATAAGGGATATCAATTGAAGTTCATTGATGGAAAATGTCTTATCAGAGGTAAGATGGGAAACTTGATTGCAACCAGTACTAAATCTAGAGGTAATGTATTTGAGTTAAATGCATTTGAAGCTTCTTGTTTTGTTGCGAAGATAGATGACAGTTGGTTATGGCACAAAAGATTTTGTCATGTCAATTTTTGATAATATTGTGAAGGCAAGCTTGACTAATGCAATAAGAGACCTACCGAAGATTGTGAAATCATCTAACACAATATGTAGAGAATGTGTTATGGGAAAATAGACTAGAAACAACTATAAAATTAAATCATATACAATAAAAAGAAAGTTGGATCTGGTACATACAGACCTATGTGGACCTACAAAAACAAGATCATATTATGGTGAAAGGTAATTTATACTTTTTGTTGATGACTTTTCTAGAATGATGTGGATCACTTATTTGAAAGAGAAATTAGAAGCATTTGACAAATTCAAGATATTCAAAGCTTGTAGAGATGAATCTTGGATCAAAGCTATGGAGGAAGAATTAGATCAAATTAAGAAAAATAACATTTGGGAATTGGTTCCTAGATCTAAAGACAAAAATGTGATAGGAACTAAGTGGGGTTTCAGAAACAAAATGAATGAAGAAGGAATTGTTGTAAGAAAAAAAGCAAGATTGGTATGTAAAAGTTATTCACAATAAGAAGGCATAGATTTTGAAAAAATATTTTCTCCTGTTGCTTGGATAGTGTTGGCTAAAAATTTTGTAAGTCGCTAAGACTACACCTTACAAAATTGTAAATTTAGACGTCTCATGAGATTTCTCTCTCCTCTCAACAATAGGGGAGGCTCCCTTCCTACCGTAGGTGGCTTCAATAGGAACTTAACTGAAATTACAAAAAGGGTGGTTCTCTTAATCAATTCCTCTTTTTTCAGGAATGATTTGCATACAACTACTACTTTATAACTTAACAAAAGGTGCCTTATTGCTACAATAATACTGGTGACCCTGGAATTGACATAAGAACAATACCAGGGGCAACAACTTTCTTTTTATATTTTGGGAAACAAAAACAAGAACCCAAAGTCTCCTGCGCTTGTCTTGCGAGGATTCAAGCAGAATAACCAATAAGGCACAAAGTCTCTTACTAGATACTCTCAAATTTAATAAAAACACTTACAACTGAAGCCCAAAGTCTTCAGCTCTAAGTAATTGCAGCCACTACTATCTATCACAATTTGTCCTTCTGTAGCACAAAGTCTTCAAAAGTTCAAATTGGCTCTGAATGCAACCGACAGCTCAAAGTCTGCGCAACTGAATCCAAATCCCTCTTGAATCAAAGCATAAAAACTCACAATCAACTCAAGAAAATGTCATCACATAATAGTTTGAATTAACACAAAGTCTCAAAATAATCTGCCTCTTTTATTGAAAGCAATTTGATTTACATCCAAGCACAAAGTCTTAGAGTGCACAATACAAATTGGTAGAATTTTCTTGCCTTGCCAAAAGATGATTATTTACAATGAGCTCCCTCCTTTATATAGGAAAAGAGGAGAGAGAAAGGTGGAGAGAAAAAAGGAAAATCCTTAACCACCTTGACTTATTCCCTAACTAACTAACTAACTAATTTTGACTTTTTAAAAGTTGCATGCCTAATGCACTTGCAACTTGATTACATGTTACAACTTTGCACATGATACTATCACATATGTCAAATACAAATTACAAAGACATGATGAAAACATTCTAAGTTCCTGACAAGACACAACACCTATTACATCATCCTTCATTTGTCTTCATGCTGCTATAGGATGCATGATTGCTGATATGCTCTAATTTGGTGAAAGCATCTTGATCTAGAATAGGAACCTGCATCCTTAGTTGTCTTTTAAGAAGTACATTTGTTTCTTTCCATCTCTTCCTTGAAAGAATTCTTTCTGATTGTATTCTTTCAAATCTTCCTGGGGAGAAAGATCCAATCTTCTTATCCAACTTGTGTTCTACTTCTGATTCACTTGATTCCCTCGAAGTTGAATTTCTCTTAAGGGTGGCCTTTGAGCTCTCCTATGGGCTTCTCTTTCTCTTTCTTCACGTTCCAATCTTTCTCTAAGCCTCCTTTCAATTTCGTGTCTTTCTCTTTCAAATTCAATACCAACTTCCTCCTTTTCCTCCAAGATGGCCCGAGCAACTGAATATTGTGCATTGTCTTCCCTTTGATTCCAAATGAAAGCCCCTAAGTCTGAAATGATATCTTCCTACCTTACATTTATATCCAAACATGGTTGCACAACTGGTTAGTTAGCATAGGAAGGAAACACCATCTTAGATCATTCTTTTTAGTTTTACCTCTCACATTTCAAAGTTTCTCGATTCTCCTTTTCAATCCTTCAGGCCTTTTCTTCTTCCTTTTCTGGTGTTGGCTTGAGATTCTCCTGAAAAAGCAATATGATATGCCTGAGTAGCTATGACATGAGATTCCACAAGAGAAGAATATCTTCAAGTGATGGATCCACTACAATTTTTGGATGCACAAATATGGATTTTGGAAGACTATGAACATGGAATATGGCTGGAAAACTTTAGGACAATGAAAAGGTGAATGAATTTTAGCTCAAAAATGATAAGGAAGACCCAAAAATGGGTTTCTTGGAGGTGATTTCATGTGTGAACAATGAGAATTATGAAGGGAAACATGTATGGAAATGAGTGGATATGGCGTCTACTTAGAATGAATTGTTATGTTTTCATCATAAGCAAATGTGCAAGCAACCACCATCATGAATTTCAAGTCATGTGACAATGATATAACAAGCGCGAATGGAGTGCATATACGCATGAAAATGGGCTTTTTGGATGCAAAAGCATGTTGCAAAGTGAGCTTGCTTTCCTTAATAATTTTACTCAAGAACGGGGTTTTTAATCCCGATTGCATATACAAGCAAGATGAAGCACTTGCATATGCAACTTGGAGAATGTAGACGAAAGAAGAAGGATCATTAAAATAAACATAACATGTAAATCTGAAATAGAAATGAAAACTTACATGTTAATCAAAAACCAAAACATGAACTTGGAAAGAATTGTGGAAAAACTTAAGGAAGAAATTACCTCAATCCTCAAGAAGAAATTTTTTCAAAATCTGAAATGAATCAATGGATTTTCGGATTTAGGAAAGATGAGATTTAAAAACTATATATAAATCTCTTTCCTAATATTTTTCCTTCAATTTTGGATAGTCAACATGCATATATAGCCAAGTAGGAAAGAATGAGAAATAAAATGCCAAGAAACAACAACCGTTTGACCATTTCTCTTGTATATGCAATGAGGAAGAAAAACAACATCTAGGACATAAATCCAACCAAAAATGGTAAAATAAATCCATAAGAATAACAAATAACTTACCAAGATCGGTTCATAGGCTGAGAAAATGATTGAGGATGCTCAAAACTCTTCTTCCATGAAGTGATTTTGAAGGAAGAATAACTCTAAGTAGACTGTTTTGATCACATTACATATGCTGCGTATTACAAACAACATATGTAATGCTCATAAAAATCGATGCCAAAAAAGCAGCCAAAATGTGCTTTGAAGATGCAAAGGCACATACGCATGGCTTCCAAAAACAACGCCCAGAGCATAGCATTAAAAATGTTATTTTAGAATGGACTTTGCATCTTGTAAAACACATGTAGCCACTTCCAAAATCGACGCCTCCAAAGGAAGAATAAAAATGTTGAATATGAGATGCTTTGCGTATGTAATCTATCTCAAAAATGACACCTAAGGAAAGAGTTTAAAAACGTTATTTTGAAAAGCTATTACATATGTTATTCAACATATGTAACTCCTCCATAAATCAATGCCAAAGCTTTAAGGCTAGAAACATAAGTTTGAATTGAAAATACACATATGTAAACACTCTCAAAATCGACGTCTTCAATAGACTATTAAAAATGTTATTTAAAAAGTGTCTTTCGCATAGCATTTCAACATATGCAATCACTCTGAAAATCGACGCCCTTAGTAATCATACTAAAAATGTTATTTTAGAATATATTTACACATGGAATCTCGTTTAAAAATGACACCTAGAAAGAAGTATTAAAAATGATGTTTTTAATATGCATTCCCACACAAGAAAGTGTATGTAAAGCCCTCCAAATTCGACGTCGTGGAAAAAGCATAACTAAAAGAAGTTAAGATGCACTTTTAAAATGAGTTTGCATAAGAGTTTAAAACATATGCAACCCATCTTAAATTCAACACCATGGGAAGATATTAAATAAAAGAGTGAATACGCACTTTTGAATTGCATATACATATCTTTCATAACATGACTTTCATAAAGAAAAAGCCACCTGGGGAGTTAAGTTATTTTAAATATGCAATCGCATATAAAAACAACACTTGACAAGGATTAAATACGCTTTTTAGAGATTCAACTACATATGTTAAAAAATACATAGAATATACATGCAGACTCTAATAAAAAAAATGTATTTAATATGAAAAAGACTTAGAAGTGAGGTTTTAAAAGTGTTTGCACTTTGATGATATGCAGTGAAGAATGAAAACCACACCTTTTAAACTTAAGTCTTTAATTTTGAATTAATTTAATATATACCTATAGTATTTAAATAAAGTAAGATGAAATTAGAAGATTTTAAAGCTAATTTCACGAAAACATTAAAAACTATAGTCAAATCAACTCGAAATGAGTTGAAATTTGAAAATGAACTTTAAAATCTATTTAATTTATTAAATATAATTTGCAGTCATGCAATTGACTTCAAAATCTCCACCTTTTAAGGATCTTTTAAAGAATATGCAGTCAGCCTAAAAACCCCACCTTTTACATCATAACTTGAGTTATACAACTCCGTTTGATGACTAAGTTAGCTCGAAACGAGCATAATTAAAAGGGCTATCGACTCAAGGGAAAATCAAGATTAAAAACAAAGGGAAAGACTTAAAGAATGCATGAAACGTGTGTTACAAAGAACTTTTCAAGGATAACGAATTGTCCTTATTAACACATTATCCAAAATGTTCAAATCATAGAGGATACTCCTACGAATTGACAAGAAAATTGCGTAGGGTTGCCACAATTTTGTGATGTCAAAATTGAGGACAACAACTAGCTCTAACTGGGGAACATACCTCTTTTGTTTTTAGAAACAACAAGGAATTTAGAATCCAGACCTCTAAGTGCCTTCATCTACTCCATTGGGCTATAGAGTCAGGCGACCAAAAACAAAAGACTCAAAAAAAAAAATGACGCGACCAATGCAGAGAAAACCTAGAACAAACTTGTGCAAATGCACTTATTGAAAACAAAGAAAAACCTACCTAATTAAAACTAGCCGACAATGCAACTTTTCAAATGAAACCATGTACTGGTTCAACAAAATAGCTACCTTTTTTAGTAGCTTGTAGTACCTTTCATGTTCACAGGCAACTTTGTATAGATAGAGCACAAACAACTGGAGCAATGATGTCAATGTTTGATTTAACACCTCCTGAAAGAGATAAACATTTTCACCTTTTTGAGATGAATCATGTGTATTGCTGCTCCAAGATAGGTCCATGAATTCAAACTGCTCCGGCTGAATTGCAAATGTATGTTTAGCATCTTCTTCAATTGTATCTTCATGCTTAGGTACAAGTGGAATTAATGTTTTTTCATTGGCCTCCAACCAAGCAAGATGTCTAATGGGACATCCCGTTAACTGGACAAATTCTAAATTCTTCTTGTCGATTGCTGCAGCTTGAGTAATTGGTTCATTAACCACCATTACTTTAGGCTGATCAAAATAGGTTACCTCATTTCTTCCTTTTGCATGATGTTGGTTACAAATTTCAGGAATATGAGAATTGTCTTCAATATGTGAACAAAATTCCCCTATGATGTTCATGATAAGATCATCATCAAGTTTTGGGGTAGATCTTTCATGCAATATTCGTTCAAGTTCATGACCTTGAGACGAAGATGCACTATTTTCAACTTGACTGAGACCTTCATGCATGTCCATTTGTTCATGTCTAGTGACATGATCATCTCCATTTGCTTGAACATTAGAAGAATGAGTTTAATCTTTCTGAATTCCATCAACAACTTTCTTAGACTGCGTGAACCATAAATAAGAGTCGCCAGCTAATTTTGCTTCTTTTTCTTGGAAGAGAATAACAAGATCACTAGCCTTGGATTCAAGATGCTTTGTTTCTGCCCTTGCTAATGGCACCTCAATAGAAAGCTTCTTTGATGATGAAACTAATCTTTGTTGATTCTCACCAGCAGAACTACAAGCAACAATTAGAAGGGGTGTCCTTTCTACATCCTCATGAGGAACGAAGAACATACCTTGAGCTATTTGCTTTTTGAGGGCAACTAACTCATTTGCCAACCTTTGCACTATAGGATCCATCCTTGCAATGGAATAAAATGAATTGGAAGAGAAATTACTTTCTTCAAACTCGTTTGCTTCATTTCTTATCTTCTCAACAAGATTAAGATCATCTTCAATTTCAATTGCCAAAGTCTGTGCAATTGCAAGAGTAGCCGGAGCTGCTCTTCTTAACAGAAAACTGACTTCGGGAATTTGTGCATTTACAAAGAAGCACTTCAAGTTTGCAACTGTAAGCTAAGCAATAGACGGAATCCTTTGTGTCAGCTTATTGAAATGAGAAACAAATTCACACATAGGAACGTAACATGTCTTCTTCAACAGGGTGAGTTGAGCCAATAACGCATGAGCATCTTCAGGAGGCTTGAACCTTTCTTCAAAATTGGCTATGAGAGTAGCCTTTTTTGTGATGGTCTGTGGTGCAAGATGATAAAACCAATCAGTAGCCACGCCTTGGAGAGTTTCTACGAACAACCTCACAGACACGTCTTCATGTTCAACACCATGAATGCTGCATGCAATATAAAAAGCAGCGATATGTTCATCTGGATGTTGTTGTCCATCACTGAAAAACTTTGGAAAATTCTTCTGCGAGCCATTAGGAAGAGCATGTAGAGGCGGAGCTAGATTCAATGGACCAAAAGTATTTCCCCAAGGACCTTGGGCCATTTACATGTCCTTGGTAAAAGCTTAAAAAAACTAACATAAATAAATTACAATAAATATTTACAATGAAAAAGGACACAGGTATACTTCAAACAAAAGCGTGAGGCTTTCAAATGTGTGTCGTGTCCCTAGCGGAGTCGCCAAAAATTATTGGCTAAAATTTTTGTAAGTCGCTAAGACTACACATTACAAAATTGTAACTTTAGACAATGTCTCATGAGATTTCTCTCTCCTCTCAGCAATAGGGGAGGCTCCCTTCTTACTGTAGGTGGCTTCAACATGAACTTAACTGAAATTACAAAAAGGGTAGTTCTCTTAATCAATTCCTCTTTTTTCAGGAATTATTTACGTACAACTACTACTTTCTAACTTAACAAAAAGTGCCTTATTGCTACAATAATACCGATGACCTTGGAATTGACATAAGAACAATAGCAGGGGCAGCAACTTTCTTTTTATATTTTGTGAAACAAAAATAGGAACCCAAAGTCTCCTGCGCTTGTCTCGTGAGGATTCAAGCAGAATAACCAGTAAGGCACAAAGTCTCTTCCTGGATACTCTCAAATTTAATAAAAACACTTACAACAAAAGCCCAAAGTCTTTAGCTCTAAGTAATTGCAGCCACTACTATCTATCACAATTTGTCCTTCTGTAGCACAAAGTCTTCAAAAGTTCAAATTGGCTCTGAATGCAACAGGCAGCTCAAAGTCTATGCAATTGAATCCAAATCCCTCTTGAATCAAAGCATAAAAACTCACAATCAACTCAAGAAAATGTCATCACATAACAGTTTGAATTGGCAGAAAGTCTCAAAATAATCTGCCTCTTTTATTGAAAGCAATTTGATTTACATCCAAGCACAAAGTCTTAGAGTGCACAATACAAATTGGTAGAATTTTCTTGCCTTGCCAAAAGATGATTATTTACAATGAGCTCCCTCCTTTATATAGGAAAAGAGGAGAGAGAAAGGTGGAGAGAAAAGAGGAAAATCCTTAACCACCTTGACTTATTCCCTAACTAACTAACTAACTAACTAACTAATTTTGACTTTTTCAAAGTTGCATGTCTAATGCACTTGCAACTTGATTACATGTTACAACTTTGCACGCGATACTATCACATGCAATTACATATGTCAAATACAAATTACAAAGACATGATGAAAACATTCTAAGTGCCCGACAAGACACAACACTTATTACATCATCCTTCATTTGTCTTCATGCTGCTACATGATGCATGATGGATGATATGCTCTAATTTGGTGAAAGCATCTTGATCTGGAACAAGAACCTACATCTTTAGTTGTCTTTTAAGAAGTACATTTGTTTCTTTCCATCTCTGCCTTGAAAGAATTCTTTCTGATTATAGTCTTTCAAATCTTTCTGGGGAGAAAGATCCAATCTTCTTATCCAACTTGTATTCTAATTCTGATTCACTTGATTCCCTCGAAGTTGAATTTCTCTTAAGGGTGGCCTTTGAGCTCTCCTATGGGCTTCCATTTCTCTTTGTATCCTTTCTCTTTCTTCACGTTCCAATCTTTCTCTAAGCCTCCTTTCAATTTTGTGTCATTCTCTTTCAAATTCAATACCAACTTCCTCCTCTTCCTCCAAGATGGCCCGAGCAACTAAATAGTGTGCGTTGTCTTCCCTTTGATTCCAAATGAAAGCCCTAAGTTTGAAATGATATCTTCCTACCTTATATTTATATCCAAACCTGGTTGCACAACTGGTTAGTTAGCATAGGAAGGCAACACCATCTTAGATCATTCTTTTTAGTTTTGCCTCTCACATTTCAAACTTTCTTGATTCTCCTTTTCAATCCTTCAGGCCTTTTCTTCTTCCTTTTCTGGTGTTGGCTTGAGATTCTCTTGACAAAGTAATATGATATGCCTGAGTAGCTGTGACATGAAGATTCCACAAGGTAATGATATTTTCAAGTGATGGATCCACTGCACTTTTTGGATGCACAAATATGGATTTTGGAAGACCATGAACATGGAATATGGCTAGAAAACTTTAGGACAGTGAAGAGGTGAATGAATTTTAGCTCAAAAATGATAAGGAAGACCCAAAAATAGGTTTTTTGGAGGTGATTGCATGTGTGAACAACAAGAATTATGAAGGGAAACATGTATGGAAATGAGTGGATATGACATCTACTTAGAATGAATTGTTATGTTTTCATCATAAGAAAATGTGCAAGCAACCACCATCATGAATTTCAAGTCATGTGGCAGCGATATAGCAAGTGCGAATGGAGTGCGTATAAGCATGAAAATGGGCTTTTTGGATGCAAAAGCATGTTGCAAAGTGACCTTGCTTTCCTTGATAATTTTACTCAAGAACGAGGTTTTTAATCCCGACTGCATATACAAGCAAGATGAAGCACTTGCATATGCAACTTGGAGAATGTAAACGGAAGAAGAAGGATCATTAAAACAAACATAACATGTAAATCTGAAATAGAAATGAAAACTTACATGTTAATCAAAAACCAAAACATGAACTTGGAAAGAATTGTGGAAAAACTTAAGGAAGAAATTACCTCAATCCTCAAGAAGAAATTTTTTCAAAATTTGAAATGAATCAATGGATTTTCGGATTTAGGAAAGATGGGATTTAAAAACTATATATAAATCTCTTTCCTAGTCTTTTTCCTTCAATTTTGGATAGTCAACATGCATATACAATCATGTGGGAAAGAATGAGAAATAAAATGCCAAGAAACAACAACCATTTGACCATTTCTCTTGTATATGCAATGAGGAAGAAAAACAACGTCTAGGGCATAAATCCAACCAAAAATGGTAAAATAAATCCATAAGAATAACAAATAACTTACCAAGATCAGTTCACAGGCTGAGAAAATGATTGAGGATGCTCAAAACCCTTCTTCCATGAAGCGATTTTGAAGGAAGAATAGCTCTAAGCGAACTGTTTTGATCACATTACATATGTTGTGTATTACAAACAACATATGTAATGCGCATAAAAATTGACGCCAAAAAAGTGGCCAAAATGTGCATTGTAGATGCAAAGGCACATACGCATGGTCTTCCAAAAACAACGCCCAGAGCATAGCATTAAAAATGTTATTTTAGAATGGACTTTGCATCTTGTAAAACACATGTAGCCACTTCCAAAATTGACGCCTCCAAAGGAAGAATAAAAATGTTGAATATGAGAGGCTTTGCATATGTAATCTATCTCAAAAATGACACCTAAGGAAAGAGATTAAAATCGTTATTTTGAAAAGCTATTACATATGTTATTCAACATATGTAACTCCTCCATAAATCAACGCCAAAGCTTTAAGGCTGGAAACATAAGTTTGAATTGCAAATACACATATGTAAACACTCTCAAAATCGACGTCTTCAATAGACTATTAAAAATGTTGTTTTTAATATGCATTCACACACAAGAAAGTGTATGCAAAGCCCTCCAAATTCGACGTCGTGGAAAAAGCATAACTAAAAGAAGTTAAGATGCACTTTTAAAATGAGTTTGCATAAGAGTTTAAAACATATGCAACCCATCTTAAATTCGACACCATGGGAATATATTAAATAAAAGAGTGAATACACACTTTTGAATTGCATATACATATCTTTCATAACATGACTTTTATAAAGAAAAAGCCACCTGGGGAGTTAAAATATGTTATTTTAAATATGCAATCGCATATAAAAACAACGCTTGACAATGATTAAATACACTTTTTAGAGATTCAACTGCATATGTTCAAAAATACATAGAATATACAAGTAGTCTCTGATAAAAACAACGTATTTAATATGAAAGACTTAGAACTGAGGTTTTAAAAGTGTTTGCACTTTGATGATATGCAGTGAAGAATGAAATCTACACCTTTTAAACTTAAGTTTTTCATTTTGAATTAATTTAATATATAACTATAGTATTTAAATAAAGTAAGATGAAATTAGAAGATTTTAAAGCTAATTTCACGAAAACATTAAAAACTATAGTCAAATCAACTCGAAATGAGTTGAAATTTGAAAATGAACTTTAAAATTCATTTAATATATTAAATATAATTCAAAGTCGTGCAATTGACTTCAAAAACCCCACATTTTAAGGATCTTTTAAAGAATATGTAGTCAGCCTAAAAAACCCCACCTTTTATGTCATAACTTGAGTTATAGAACTCTGTTTGATGTCTAAGTTAGCTTGAAACAAGCGTAATTAAAAGGGCTATCGACCCAAGGGAAAATAAAGATTAAAAACAAATGGAAAGACTTAAAGAACACATGAAACATGTGTTACAAAGAACTTTTCAGGGATAACGAATTATCCTTATTAACACATTATCCAAAACGTTCAAATCATAGAGGATACTCTTACGAATTGACAAGAAAATTGCGTAGGGTTGCCACAAATTTGTGATGTCAAAATTGAGGAATACAGATAGAAGCTGTGAGATTATTTTTGGCTTATGCTGCACATAAAGACTTCAAGGTATATCAGATGGATGTGAAATGTGCATTTTTGAATGGGGATCTTGAAGAAGAAGTTTATATAGAACAGCCTAATGGATTTCCTCTATCTAAAGATGAAGACATGGTATGCAAGTTGAAGAAGGCAATGTATGGATTGAAACAAGCTCCAAGAGCTTGGTATGCAAGGTTAGACAAATACTTACTTTTCCTTGGGTTTAGAAAAGGTAATGTTGACAATAACGTGTACTTAAGAACTAGTGAAGATGGAATTTTGATAATATAAGTTTTTGTTGATGATATTATCTTTGGAGGCAATGATGAAATGTGTAAAAAATTCTCTAAAGAAATAGAAAATGAATTTGAGATGTCCATGATAGGTGAAATAAAATTCTTTCTTAGATTGCAAATAAATCAGAGCAAGAATGGGATCTTTATTTCTCCATCTAAGTATCTTAAAGAAATGTTGAAAACATTTGGAATGGAAGACTATAAACCAATTGGTACACCCATGGTGACTGGTCATAAACTAACAAATAATGATGAGACAAAGTGTGTTTTTCAAACCAAGTACATATCAATGGTTGGTGGATTACAATATCTGACTCACACCAGACCGGATATTGCTAATGTTGTCGAAATTGTGGCTAGATATCATGTAGAACCTAAAGAGACACACCTAGCTTTTGTAGAAAGGATATTTAGATATATGAAAGGAACAATGGAATATGGCTTATGGTATGATAGAAGTGATGACTTTGAACTACATGCTTATACTGATGTTAATTGGGTAGGGAATATTGATGACATGAAGAGTACTAGTGGAGGTGCATTTTTCCTTGGAAAAAAGTTGGTTTCATGGCTAAGTAAAAAACAAGATTATATAGCTCAATCTATTGTTGAATCTGAGTATGTTGTTGCTACTATTAACTACACACAAATTGTTTGGATGAAACAAATGCTAAAAAATATTGGAATAACTTTTGTTGAACCAGTGGTTATCCATTGTGATAACACCAGTTTAGTAAACATGTCAAAGAATCATGTGATGCACTCTAAAACTAACCAAAAGATGCCTTTGAGTATCTCAGAGGTATGCTTGGGGTGGAGCCCCCTCATAATCTAGAGGTTTTCAGAGCCTTATCATATTCTGGACTTAATGTATGGATCTACTCCTCAGGGGGAGTGATTGTTGAAGATAGTTGATGACTTATGGCACCCTTTGCGATTTTTGTCAAAGGGGGAAATAGACTATTTGAAAATCCTATGGGAAAAAGACTATGTGGAAAAGGTACTGAGAGAATACTTTTGGGTTGATAGATTTTTCCATATGTTGCCATCAATGCCAAATGGGGAGATCGTTGGATATTGCTAATGCATTGGTAAGATTATTGGATACATTTAATATGTTTCATCACTACGTTGAGTAATGTTGGAATTAATGTTGTTGTCATTTGTGTTTTGTCATTGATGTCAACATGTCTCTATGAAGAAAATAGGTTGGTTATTACAGTGTACAGATGTTGTACGAATGATTCAGAATGTGTGAAATCAGTTGTGTGTATAGGAAGGTGTTGTGATCTTATATCTAAGATCACATGATGTAATATTGCATATTGTTTGAGTTACAGAAGATTTGGTGAAGACTGGTTACTGGATAGTGACAATGGAAGCTGACAAAGTTAGTCTCTAAGTTTTGGGTATATCTTATAGGCGATGAGGATTCAGTGTATGCGAGCTTAAGGGATGACAGATAGTGTATTGAAGAATGTTTTCTCATCTTAGCAAGGTACGGAAAGAAGGATGATGTCAACTGTGGTGTGTGTTCTGGACATGACCTATTTGGAAGACGACTTCAAAGTTGTAGTGTGTATCATGAATGGCGAGCATGAATTATGGATGGCGGTCCTTAATTATTGAATTGTAATTGTTGTATACTTATTTTAGATACCGTGTGTATCTTAACAAGGAGTTATGTAATTATTTGTATATTAGGAAAGCCTAATTGGCCAACCTGATCATTTATTTTCTAATAGGGTATATATGTAAGATCCTTTCTTTTGAAAAGATATAGAGAGAATGTATGTGATGTAAAAGAGGATTGTTGAAGCTGCGAGCTTGTGTTTGCTAGATGTAGAGCAGAGGATAAATTATATACTTCATTGGAACTAATTAGGCAAAGACAGTTGCTATCGGACAGTTCAAAGATTGTGTATCTCTTTACATACACTTGTGTTGTGAATAGTGAGTTCTGAAGGTGGACATAACCTTCTTTGGGCAGTGAGCCTACCTTATTTTCTTGACTCCTAACATGGTATGTCCTCTAACAAGGATTGTGTACTGTAATATTTTAATCAGCTCCTAATAGGGCTAGATCTTATAACAAGGATACTATACTCTTAGTACATCATTAGTGGGTATTAATTCCCACCAGGGTTTTACCTTTAACAGGGTTTCCTCGACAACAAATATTGTGTTATTGTGTTGGCATTCACTGTGTTCATTTGATTTGATATTACTATTATTCAAAGTTTAAAGTTTAATAATCTTTCATACAACTGATTCACCCCCCCCCCCCCCCTCAGTTGTGTTGGTGGACTGTTATTTTTAACAAATTCATCATTCATGATACTCTTTGAGTCCATATTCCTTCTCATGTCTTTGATCTTGATTATCCAATTCCATCTATATCCTTCATATCATTATCCCCTATCCTCTTCATACCTTCATCTCATATCCCTTATCCATCCACCTTCCACTTTCATACCTTTTCCCTTCATAAAAAACTAGAGGCGGTACAAAAAAGAAAATGTCACTACATGCTTTGGACAATGCACAATCCTTCATCTCCTTCATGCGTCCCTTACACACAATCTTTCCATTTCATGCATCTACAATCCTCCATCTTTCCATCCTTCATTCTCCTCCTAGTGTGGTGCATTTAACTCCTTTTTCCACATAGTTCTTGGATCTCCATTCCTATACCCCCCATCCTATAGTCTTGCATATCCTACCCTTACATATCCATTCATTCCATCTATCTCCTATCCAATCCCTCCCTTACATCCATTCATTTTCTAACCACACATTTATCCATCCTTCCATCTTCTATCATTACTTGGTTATCCCTTGTCATTGGTCCCGGTCCACTTATCTTTTTTCCTCTCATCCTTCCAATCCCTTAATCATCCTTTCATCTTATTCAAACCCTCTTGTCTAGCAAATCTATTTATCTTCTAATCCAATCCATTTATTCTCCTTCCATGTTTTTCAGTCTCATCTTATCTAATCATCTTCTCTTCCAATCCTGTTCTATCCAATCCACTCATCCAAATAAATTTAAAAATTAAAAAAAATCCCTATAATCCAAAAGATCTCAAGTTGGTCCAATCAAGTGCAATCAATACTAATCCATGCAATCCAATCTTGTAATCTAGCATGTTAATCTTTAATCAAGCTATCATCTTAAGCCAAATCAGGTGATAATCAATTGATCAATTTTAGATCCAATCATCATCATGGGATGTATCATTCCCAATCCTTGAGGCCCTGCCCTCCCAATCACTCAATCATTCAATCAATCAATTGGTTTTCAGTTTGACTAGGGGTAACATATTGGCTTGCTTTTGTTTTGTTGTGCATGTTTGCTTGTTGCTTGTATGTATTGATATTTTTTTGCATCTATCATAATCTTTGCATCCTATTGTCACAAGGGCATCATGATCTTTCATATCATGGCGTCATAAGACATATGGTTGTATTTGACATTTTTATCATGTAGTCAAGAACAATATCAAAATAGGATATGCTCTCCCATGTTGACATAATGATAATCTGCATTTAGGTTAATTTTGCTTTGGAGGCCTTCTTTTATTCACTTCCTCTATCCTTGCCCTTCTCTTTCGAGAAAATTGTCAAAATAATTTTTTGCTCAATTTTCTCGAGGGGGCACCATCTAGCATAATTTTTAGTGGTGAATATTCGCCTTTTGGTGAATTTTGGGAATAACGTTTCATGAAATTGGCGAATCGTGCAGGTATAGGTTGGAAAATATTTGCCCAATCTTGACACGGTAACCACTAAATATTAATTGGAATCGCCAATCAGATTTATCGTTTGACGTTGTTGACCATCATATTCACCTATAATTAATGTGACGTGGTTCTTTTAACGATCTCTTATTCGCCAACGATATTAATTATGAATTGCATATAAAATTTGAAATAGCCAAATGGTTTATATTGTTATCTTAACCACGACCTATTTTGCCACCCGTTAATTAATTATTTTATTGGTCCACGATGTATTTCACCAACCCGCTAATTAATTATTTTATTGGTCCACAACGTATTTCACCAACCCGTTAATTAATTATTTTATTGACCACCATGTATATTTAATTTTTTGCCAAAAATAGCATTGATTAGGTCGACACTCAGCACATTTTCGCCAAAAGCCTGAGAATTTAAAAATAAATAAAATTTGGAAATTTGAAATTTGGAATCATGGATTGTATAAATTCAAATCAAGTTTAGAAAACTTAAAAGTAGTCTTATCGTGCGTCGTTACAAATTTTTGGAGCCGGAGCCTGGAGGGCCAGATTTACAAATAACAATCTTGCAACAGTAAATAGAGGATTTAGCATTTCAGAGAGTCGGAAATTAGAGGAAGCATGACAAAGGTAAACAATTATTTGTTCACATTTCACAATATTGCTATTAATTTTAATTCCTAGAGGCTAGAATCCTAGTGACTAGTGAGAGGTCATTGGGTAAAGATGTCAGACAAGGGTGACTATCCTGAGATTGAGTATCCTTAGGCTACTACTGTTGAAGGGATTCAAATATCAGGGGAGGTTGAGACTTAGACTTCTCACCGTGCTCAGGGCAGTGAAGAGATTGGAAAGCTAGACAAAGGTAAGACTCCTCGGGGCAGTGAAGGGCCTGGGAGGCCATCAAAACACCCAAAACTTAAAGATGCTACCATAAAGGCTTTCTTTGGAGTTGGAAATGTTTCTTCTCCATCAACATCTGTAATTGCGAGTGCAAAATCCATTCACAGTAGCTCACCAGCACCAGTACCACAAGCTGGGGTTGTCATTGAGTTAAATGAAAATCAAAATGCATCAAATGAGGATAACAATGGTGGCACGAGAGAAGATGTTATAAGGGATACGCAGAACCAGTTGGAAGAAAATGCTAGCAATGAAGATAATAATAATGTTGGTAGGAAGAACAGAAAAAGGGAAGTAAAAATGGGGCGGGAGTGGGAAATGGCAAGAAATTTTAAGGTTGATTGGGTAGCAAAGTACTGGTTCATTGAACTAGTCCTAAGCAATGATGAACAACCAACAAAATGTAGGTGTAAGATTTGTACATGGAAACTTAAAAGCGAGAAGAAGTTGCAGCTAAAGCTTGACACTATAGAAAAGCATATTGGTAAGATTTATGAAAAACAGACCATAGACAAACAAGAAATATCAGTAGTGAGATGGAAATCAAAGGAAGAATGTTTTCATGTTAAGTATGTCATAGAATATGAAGAGCATAACAAGAGAATGGCAGTAATTGCTAGTAGTGAAAATCCAATCAAGGCTGGGTTTAAACATGCAACTAATGAAGCAAACCTGGCAAAGACTGTTTAGATGAGTGTTGTTTTTCATATTATGTCCAGAGGGCGTCCTATGAGAGACTTCTCAGAATATGGTAATTTATTATCTTTTTTGAAAGTTCCTCACTATCCCATGTCACATTGGTCAACAAAATTTACAGGAGAAAGTAAAAAAGTCCAGATTCATTTCATTATCCATAGATGAAGTTACTATAGTAGATAACACTGCTTGGGTTTGTATGCATGTGTATACAGTAAAAGAACATGTCCGCCAAGCTCATCTACTCTGCGTTCGTAAAATGAGGGGCAATTCAATAGCAAAAAACTTATCTTTTGAAGTGAAGAATGCTTTGAATGAAGTTGCTGGTATGGATGATTTGACAATTGGAAAGAAGTTAGTGTGTGTTGGAGCTGATGGAGCTGCAGTAATGCAAGGCCAAAGGAATGGTCTCTGTGCAAGATTAAAAACTAGTATTGCACCTTACATGCTTGGCCCATCGAATGAATTTAGCATATAAAATTGTAAGAAATTTTCCTACAGTGTCAAAAGTTGAAGATCTAGTTCGTGACATACTCTTACCTCTGCAGAAGTCCTAAACGTTTTGCAGAATTTAAGATTTTCTCAGAGGGAGTAACACCAGGAAACAAGCTTCTCAAGGATGTTGAGACCAGATGGATCTCTTTGCATGGACTAGTAGAAAGAGTTCTAACAAAATATCAATCCTTGATCGGAGTAATATATGAGCAACGCCTCACAGTAGACAAAGCTCCTGATTTGTTACATAAGTTAAGTGATATAGAGACTTTGTTAACTTTAGCCAATCTTCTCCCCATGCTAGATTTAATGAACAAGCTTGTTAAGAAAGCCCAAGACAGGACCATGTATATCCATGAGTACTCAGATTTATGTAGAATGACATGCCTTGCCCTGGATAATGTATACTCAGATATGATAACACTTCAAAGCCCAAATTTTTTCAGGTGGCAAATAATTACAGATTTGAATCATGCTGAGAATTTTTTACAATTCAATGCAAAAAATGATTTATGTGTGTTTGTGAAAGTATATGAAATACCAATGCACCAATCTAAGATGGGCAAGCAAGACAGACTACTTCCAGTTAAAAGGGTTGATTTTGACATGTTTGTTAAATCTGTTAGTGAGAATTTGAAGTCAATTTCCTACCAACTTTCAAGTGAGATTAGTGAAAGATTCCCTAGAGAAGAAATTCTTAAGGCCATGGGTTGTGTGTTTCCTCATTTTTGGAAAAACATCGGAGATGGACAACTTGATGCTCATATGTTTCATAAAAAATTTGATGAATTGATCAGAGAGTTTTCAACACATGTAGATTGCAATGGACAACCAATTGATAGAATTATAGATTCAGCTAATCTTAAAAAACAATGTAGACAATTTGCATCATGTATGAAATTGCAATTAAAAAACTTGGAGAATCCATTTCAACCTGGTGCAATAACCAGGCTTTGGAAAAGGATAGAGCAGAGTGAAGTACTACGTGATTCAATATCAGAATATTTCAAACTTGCTGATTTATGTCAAACAATGATATTGGGGTCGGTGGAAGATGAAAGAGTTTTTAGTGCATTGGGGTTTTTGAAATCAAAGATCAGAAACAAACTAGACAAAAATTTGGAAACTTGCTTGAGATTGTTTGTAACTCAGTACAATGTTATAGACTTTCCTTATGATAGGGCATTGGCAATTTGGAATTCCCTACGTGAAAGACAAGGGCTTTTGAACACTAGTTCAAAACATGGTGGTTCAGAGACAAACAATGGATCTTGGTCCCAGACTCAGAATGAAGATGAAGAATTTTTTGATTTTGAATACCCAACTCAAAATGAAGAACTTCTTGCTAGTAGTAGTAGTCAATTTCAGGAGCTAGATTCCATGTGGGATATAGAAGAGGGTGAGGCAGACTGCTCACTGACACTAAGTGAAGAGTGAAGTGATTTAGAATTAGCATTCGGTTAATAGGTATTTATAATTTTATACACTGTATACTTATTACTGTACTTGTTGGATAAATTGATAATGGAATTGGACTTGATTCTGAATATTTATTAATTTATTGACAATTTATTAATTGACTCATATTCAGCTACAAGCCTACGGGTACAAGTAATAAGTATTGTTCATGATTTTTGTAATTTGAATTTTGATTTTTGTAATTTCAATTTTGATTTTTGTAATTTGTAATTTGAAATTTTGAATTCATGATTTTTGTAATGTAGATTGTAGAATGTCCCTCTTTGTCCACAATAGCAGGGATATATATGATTTTTGTAATTGTAGAATGTTCAAGAAATTTGTAATTTGATATAACCTTGCGAAGTCCCGCACAAAACCTTTCGTAACCTCTCAGCTGTTTAATCTTGTAACTGATTAACCTTTCTAAAGTTATGCCTTTCTGCCAGATGCTTCATTGTAGCTTCGTAACCGCCAACACTAATGGCCAACAAACCCTCGCGAAGCTCCGTGAACCAACTGTTCCTAACAAAGTGTTCCGAAGTTACACATGATGTTAGTTGGGAGTCCTTCAGAAGTTCGGAACCTATTAGCATCCTAACCACTTAACCGTGGAGAAGTTACGAAACAACCCAACATTACTTCGGAACATTGCTGGTGGTCTGTTAGTAACGCGCACATGCTTAAAGGTTCTCTTTAGTGACTTGAAATTTTAAAAAAGTAACGATGAAATAGAACCGATCTGAGCCTTTCTAGGGTTTAATGGATTTTTAGAGCATATCTCAACCCAACACTTAAATTTTTAACATTTTGATCGAAATTTAGGGCCTAGGCCTTCAGGAGGAAAATTGCAAGAAATTCTCAAAACAATTGTGAAAACTGAAAATACTACCAACATGGTCAATTTATCATTTGTCAATTACCTAATTTCCTAATACTAAGCATTTACTTAATTAGAATTGAGATTCTTGAATTGACCCAATGAGCTCTTTACAAAATTACACAGGCACAATGATAGAAAAATTGAAAATTACAAAATATCCATGTATTATACTATTAAATTTAACTTCAAAATTTCAAATTCAAGAATCAATGATCATAGTACCAGTAACCAGTTACCAGACTCAAAGGTGAGAGGAAATAGACTTAAAGTCTCAGACTTCTATGATCTATTAGAAAATTACAAAACATCCTTGTATATTTGTATTAACTAAAACTTACTTCAAATTTATACATCAATGTCAATAATAAATGAATATGATCAATGATCAGAAAATAAAAACTAACATTGGCATTTGGCAAATTAACAAAATTTGGAAACAGTTATTAACTTATTAGAGTGACAACTGGCAGCCTGGATTCTTTAGAATCAGTCTTGATTTGCACCAAAGGTGTATCCACAACAGGTGAACCGCAAACATAAGATACCCTATTCGAATTAACTGACCTCCCTCTATTGGCTCTTCATCTAATACCAGAACTGTCTCAACTACTTCCATCATCCATGTCAATATGGCAAGACCAAGGCTTGAATCTCTGCAATGTTTTCCCACACCACAATGTCCCTCTTTGATGGCCAAGTTACCTCTCTAACTGTCTCCAAGTCTTCAAGTCATTTGTTCCACTTGGCATCCATTATGGCTCGAGATTCAGCAACAAACTTATTCATGCCAATCTCTTGCTTGTACAATTCATCCACAACTTCATAAAAAGTTGAAATGTCAGCATCACCAACAAAATAAGAAGCCACCTTGCTACATTCCATAATTTGGTTGAAAGAATCAGCCCACTCTTGGCATTCCTTCAACTGTCCCTCTTTTTCCACAATAGCAAGGATATATCCTTCAAACTCTTCAGCAAAAACCTTAAGCTTTGCCTGAACATTTTGTAACTTGCCAGTGAAAAATGCATACAAATCCTTTACTAATAACACCATTTCCTTAACATCAATTATTTTGTTAGGTAACTCCATTTTTTCCCCATTAGTAAAACTAACCTATCAAAGAATTGCAAGTATGGGCCCCAAGTATTAAATAATGGGGTTAGTACAGACAAGGCATTAGAACATTGATATTCTATCCCCTGCAAAGAAATGAAAGTACTATGAAGGATTTGAGACTTCCCTTTTAAAATATTTACTTTGTGCAATAACACCTTCTTCAAAGTCTCCTCTTCAACAATTCCAGTATCAGTAGGCTCAGCCTAATCAACGTCCATTATTATCTTTTTTGTTGCAAGTTCTGGAGCTAAGCCCCCCTCATGCTCAGTTTGGACCCCTGCACAACAGACCTCTATAAATGCCCTGGAATGATTTTTTAGAGTATTTATTTCATCTTTTAGCTCCTTCACAGTCTTATCTAGCAAATAATTCTTCTTCAGTTCCTCTTCAAACTTTTTTCTAGATGCCACATAATCTCCGAATGTCCTGGCTAGCTTGTTCTCCAAGTCCTCAACCACTGCTTTATTCATGGAGGATGCATGATGTAGGAGATTTGCTATCTCTGATCCTGTAGTGTCCTGCAACCTCCATATTAATTGGCTACCCTGTGTGGTGTCTTGGATGTCAACCAATCTGGGCTTACTAGATTCTGGGGCCACACACCATACTGCTAGTGTCTTAGTGTCCATATTGAATCTAGAACCCCTCGTGAGTCCATCAGGGCCAAAAGCTTCATAAGCTACAATTTTATCTTGCCTCTTGATTTGGTCAATTAGGAATGAGGACTCCAAGTCCCATCCAGGGATCAACAACATGTCGCTTCTCTTTACAAGATCTCTTGCCTCCTCCACACTTAATGTTTCACTGTTGGGATCATAGGCCTGTAATTTTTCAATCATTTGAACAGTTTTTTCCTGTGATTCCCCTAGTTTCAAAGATAGTGTTAATTCATTCTGCTTAACTCTAAAGAGAAAACTTTTAAACTCAACGGACTTGATGAATTCATCATCATCTATAAACTCTTTAGCTTGGATGACCCTGTCATCCAATCTAGCTGCAGCCAATTCTAACTCATCTACGGCCTTTTCTCCCTCATCTGCCATTGATGTCAATTTTTTTTGTCTTAAGTCAGCAAAGTAATGGCTATTACTTGATAGGATTTGTAGTGCCTTTTGCCTTGCCTTTTGTGGTACATTCATCAACTTTTGTTTCTTTGATGGCCCCTACTCAGATGTGGATGGCTCAACTTGTTCTGTTTCTCCCATAAACTCCACATCAGGTTCAACTTCTTCAGGGTTTATTCTGTCCTCCTCCTTCTCCTCAAGGATGTCTGGCAATTTAGACATAATATCTTCGTAATTCTCTAAACACATTTCAATTTTCTTAATGTATTTGAGATCAGGAAAGAAACTAGGGAAGGTAGGGTCTGCCTTTTTCAATTGTTCCTCTACCCTTACAATATTTTCCCATTTACAGGTTCTCTCTTCACAGGTAACTTTGCCATAAACATTTCTAATAACATTCTCCTCTACCATAGGCTGATTTAGAGCCAAATTGTGATTCCTCATTTCTCTCAATGCTCCTCTAACGAAGTCTTCAGGGTCATACATCCTTGCTTTACCAAAGGGAAATCTGAATTGTCTGAGGAATTCATGGATTTGGTCCACAACATCTTCACCTATAGAGAAATCCCCTATTTGGAACCTCCTTGCCAGAAAGGTTCCCTTATGTCTTTTAGGGCCTAAGTGCTATCTATCCATCATGATAAGCTGCCACTAGAATTCTACTATTGCTAATCTTTCTGGGACAAATTTTGGTAGTATGTGTGGAGGTTGAGGGCAAGCATACACTCTTATAACAGTAAAATTCTAAAAAAGAAACATATCACCCCTATTGTGCTTGATGTCATTGTCAATATTAAATGCTACGGGTCTAAGCAATTTTATAACAAGTAAAGGAAATCTATCCCTCACAATACCTAACATGTTCATTACTAGATCCACAAAATCACTATAAAAAGCAATGAAATTAGAGAAATGGTAAGTTCTATGCCATAACCTGGTCCACAGCTGAACTGGAATAGTTCCTCCCTTATTCTCGGTCTCATCTATGAACCCTGGGTTGATGTAGCCAATATTGAAATAGAGGATCAGGTGCATCAGCATGGAGTAGTGATTGAACTTGAAGCTTTTTCAAATCGGTCTTCGCATTCATCAACTCAGAGTGCATTACATTGATTATGTGCCCCACATAATCAAACTCCTTGTTGGTGTACAAATCCTAAACATCTGTAGCCATGAAAAAAATGTCAGGAGTCACTGTTGAACCTCCATCTAGTCTAATAACTTTGTGTAGACCGTAGATGGTATTCTAGAAATAGGGAAAGGAAAGCTCAATATCAAATGAATCTGCAACCTTTTTCAGTAACAACCCCGCCTCTTTGTTTTCTCTAGGAATATGCCTCCTCATAGCCCTTCCATGGTAGTAATTTCTTTGTTTATTAAACAGGGTCTCCTCTCTTGCTAGGTCAATCTCCACGCTCATAGGTCCCTGAAGGTCGAAAGCTTGAGTAAAAGACGCTCTATCTAACATGCAGAGTATAGACTTGTCATGCTTGTGTAAAACTTGTGTCACTAGATTGTATGCTTGAATTAGCGCTTTTATGAGGTCTACATCCAACAATACCTCAGGTACTATCAACTTTCCCAAGTTCCTGTCCCATGGGTTTGAAACAGGAGGGCCTCTAATTCTATTGTTATAGAAAAACATGAAGATCTCATACCCAGTTGTGTTTGGGCATTCAGCATCCCTGTAGAATGCATAAGGGTCCCTCCATTCATAAGCATTAGCTAATTGCAAATTTGAGGATCCAGGCAACAATTTCATCCATTCTTCAGCGTATATGTTTGGCCTCTTTGTCTTGAATGCACAATGGCACTCTTTTCTGGTACTGCAACAACATCAGGAGATTCCTATTTTGCCATTCTTTTAAGTACTAAACTCTCTGGTTGTTCTTCGACTCTGGAAATTATGGATGCTCTGAAGTGTGAACTATATTTAATAACTAACAAGTAACAAGCAACTCACAAGTACAACTAGGCTACCAGCCACCAGGCCACCTACTATATTAAAAATCAAAATCTCAATGTCTCATCAAGCACAGTCACACACGCATGAAATTAGTAATTACCTTTTTCAGAAAAGTGTCACTGTCAACTCACTTCCACTCTTCCAGCATAGATTTGGCGGCGATCCAAGAGCAAATAATTAGCGCATTGCCGAAGTGACACTAACGGTACATCTAAGTTTCTAACCCTAGGTCCCTAATACCCTATCTCAACTGTGCTAAATTGCTACCTGCAAATCAGGGGCCTTGGCCCTTGGCCGTTTGAATTTGAAATCCGAAAACTTTGAGACTTGCGAAGTCATGCAACACCTTTTCGAAACTTCGGGACTATTAAACTGACTAGAAAAATGAAACCTTGAGATGTTACGACACAACCTGGCATGCCGCATGAATGATGACACTTGTACTTCCCACTTTCCACGTGGCATGCAACTTACTCTCCGTCAGACCGTCTCTCACTTTTCAACCCCTTACGAAGTTACGCATGAAGTTAGTCGAGACTTCAGAACCCCTAACCATCATAAATAAATTAATCGTTGAGAAGTTACGAAACAACCAGGTGTAACTTCGAAACCCCTAACCATCATAATAAATTAACCATTGAGAAGTTACGAAACAACCATGCGTTACTTCGAAACCCCTAACCATCATAATAAATTAACTATTGAGAAGTTACGAAACAGTCAGGTGTAACTTCAGAACCCCTAACCATCATAATAAATTAACCGTTGATAAGCTACGAAACAGGCAAACGTAACTTCGGAATAGATCACCATCATATTAAATTAAACATTGAGAAGTTACAAAATAGCCTGGCGTAACTTCGGAACTGATCACCATCATAATAAATTAACCGTTGAGAAGTTATGAAACAACCTTTGCGTATCTTTGTGGCCTTCGGCGTGCGTGACTTCGGCGGTTATGCCGGCAGGTTGCAGTTGAAGGCCATGTGGCACAAAGATACGCAAAAGACAGGTTGACAGTGTACGTGACTTCAGAAGTTATGATCGTAGGTAAGATACGGGGGTTCCGAGGACACGTTGGCAGTCTGCGTAACTTAGCCATGAAGTTGCAATGACATTTGTGGTGACTAGTAACATTGTGCGTAGTTTCGACATGCTAAAAGGAGGGTCGATGCTGACAGTTACGAAGATACGTAATGGTCAAGTTGACGACATGCATGACTTCGGCGATTATGCTGGCAGGTTGCAGTTGAAGGCCACAAAGATACGCAAAGGACAGCTTGGAGTGGGTTCCAATTTATTTAGTACTCTGATTTAGCATTCTGATTTACTAATTACAATTTACATATTTTTCAATTTATAAATAATAAAACTATTGTTACTGTATTAGAATTTAGTGTATTGACTATTGAAATTTAAAGTATTAGCAAATAACGACAACGCGTATTACGTAAAACTAAAAATATTAACACTATTTGAAAAAGAGTCTTCTGACTTCTCATTGTTTCATTTGTATACACTATATAGTATTACAAATTTACAGACTACAATATTACTATTTAATTCAAAAACTGGTATACAATATATTATATACATAATACTGGACCCTGGTAACTTAAACTGATTCATTGATTCACAATTTCATTGAACGGCTGTGGACCAACCGTTTTCAAAACCAAAATGAAAACTACATTCGATTATTTCGTATTTACAAATTACAACTTACAAGTAACAAAATTTTTCATAAGATCCACAAAGAAAAAAAGATTAGTCGATGCGTAGACCAACAAATAACAAGATCATCTAATTCATCTCCTCCTGGAATGCCTCCTAGTCGAAGCCATGATCATAAAAAATGGCGCGCATCTCCGCCTTATCATGTTCTACTTCAAGTTCGAACATGTCACTCAAGTAACCGACATAACTGGTAGCATGATGACGATCCCTTGCTGCAAACATTAGATGACTGAGGACATCCCGTTGAATCTCCTCCTCCATATCCAAATTTGGTTGGATAACAGGTTCTGGGTTCTCATTTGATGATCCGTCAACTACTGGAAGACCCATTCTGTGAAAGCGCCCAAAAAATATAAATAATCACCAACTTGTCATCCAAATTTAAAAATTTAGAAAGCTCGTATGCTCTGCAATTCCACTACCGAGGAGTATATAAAGAAAATAATCACCAACTTGCTAGCCGCAATAAATTTTGAAAGAATGTTTCACGTCAGGTGGCTTGCCTGGGAAAAGGAAATTAATGAATATTGGTAAAGAAAAATTGCAGACATTGTAATGTCCTGCGTAACTTGGCTCCGAAGTCAAAAAGAAGAATAATAAATGTTGATGAATCACATCTCATATCTCGTAAAATTATCTTTTTTAATGTCTAATCAAAATCTTAGCCTGGATTTATGTACCACTCAAGTTACGCAAACTGTCGGCGTTGCCTCGGAACCACCATATCCTAGCTGTAATTTTAAATTTTGAACTGACAACTTGGTAGCCGCATTAAACTTTCGCGTAATGTGACTTGGCTCCGAAAAGAAAGATAATGAATGTTTACGATTCATAGCTAACATTTTGTACAAATTAACCCGTTTTTACATCTAATAAAAATCTTGTCATCGTTAAGTCTCATTAATTGTACTTCAGTGATCAATGTCACTACAACTTCGCAACTAAGTTACGCAGACTGCCAACGTGGCCTCGGAACCCCCATATCTTACCTACGATCATAACTTTCGAAGTCACGTACACTATCAAGTTGTCCTTTGCGTATTTTCGTGGCCTTCAACTGCAACCTGCCAGCATAACTGCCGAAGTCACACACGTCGTCAACCTGACCATTACGTATCTTCGTAACTGTCAGCATCGACCCTCCTTTTAGCCTGCCGAAACTACGTACACTGTTACCAATCACCACAAATGTCATTGCAACTTCATGGCTAAGTTACGCAGACTGCCGTGTCCTCGGAACCCCCATATCTTACCTACAATCATAACTTCTGAAGTCACGTACACTGTCAACCTGTCCTTTGCATATCTTCGTGGCCTTCAACTGCAACCTACCAGCATAACCGTCGAAGTCACACACGCCGTCAACCTGACCATTACGTATCTTCGTAACTGTCAGCATCGACTCTCCTTTTAGCTTGCCGAAACTATGCACACTGTTACCAGTCACCACAAATGTCACTGCAACTTTGCGGCTAAGTTATGCAGACTGCCAACGTGTCCTCAGAACCCCCATATCTTACCTACAATCATAACTTCCGAAGTCACGTACACTGTCAACCTATCCTTTGCGTATCTTCGTGGCCTTCAATTGCAACCTGTCAGCATAATCGCCGAAGTCACGCACACCGTCAACCTGACCATTACGTATCTTCGTAACTGTCAACATCGACCCTCCTTTTAGCCTGCCGAAACTATGCACACTGTTACTAGTCACCACAAATATTCGCCAATTTATATTTTTTATAATATAAATACTCTTTTATATTCGCCAACTTATATTTTTTATAATATAAATACTGTTTTATTCGCCAATGTATATTTTTTATAATATAAATACTGTTTTATATTCACCAATTTATATTTTAGTAGTTATGAAACAAAAACGCAATTCGCCAAGATAGTTCCACCTAGTTTCAGGGAGCATCAATGATTCGCCAATTGAGATTTTTTTTTTCTTTGAAAAGAAAATAATTTCGCCAAAAAAAATAAAATTCCCTTCTAACTTTCGCCACTTTTTTACACCTTTCTTTAAGGGGTGGGGGTTCCTTAAAGATTGCCCTGGCACCATCCTCATCCTCTTCTCATCATCACTTAGGCATGACTCTTGGGACATCTCATTTTTTTCTTCTTTAACGTGATGCCGATTTCAACACCGCATCAAAGAGGGGCAAAATGTAGACACCTAAAATTGTCCATTCACACTAATGTTAATTTTTATTAATATTTTTCTTTAATATTATGGTTGATTTTATTAATTGACTATAATCGTTATATTCTTCTACTTATTTAATTAAATTTACTTTAATTAAATAAATTCATTTTCCCTTTATATTTAAATACTATAATATATTAAATTCAATTTAATATATTATCTCTCTATTTCCCTCTATAAAATAAATTATTTTTATTTTATTCCTCCACTAGCTTAAAACTCTTCTAAACCATGATTAAATTAAATTTATTTTAACTCATTTTCCCTTTTTCCTATGCTTATCTTTTTCTAATATTCCTCTGATCTTGATTAAAAGGTGGATTACCTCTAATCATGTGCACAATCACCTTTTCCAAGGTAGCCACCTCCTCATTTTTTTTCTCCACCAATCATTTTTAAATTCTTCTTTCTCTCTAAAAGTGAAGGTTGACTTTTGCATCTTTTTCCACTTCACCTTTTTCAAATCCTACCTAACATCCATTTGCCTCTTAATTCTAGCCACTCATTTATTTTTGCCTCTTCATCTTAGCCACTCCTCTTTTGCTTCTTAATCTTGGTTATCAATTATTTTGCCTCTTAATATCCACCATCTAATTCTTTTCATTTTCTATAAAAGGTCTCACTCCTCATTTTAAGTCTATGTTCTTTTTCTTCTTAATCTCTTAGCTCTTGCATCTTCTAACATTCTTAATCATTCTAATTCTTTTCTTCATTGCAATCTAATATTGTTCATAGATCTTAATCTTATTATCATTATCATAGTCTTGAATCAATCTTGTATCATTTAATATTCATCATTTGTGAAGCTTGGGGCAAGTTTCTCATACTTGTTCTCAATCCCTTCACCATCATCTAGCTTGCATCCCATAGGTTTGCATTAGTTTTGCATTTCATTTGTGTTGGGAGAGCATACCCACATAATCTCAAAAAGAAAATCAAACAAGGCTTTTGGTGCCCTTGTTTTAACTCATCGGAGGTTGAAGTGAAGATTACATATTTTTGTTGCATTTGAAATGACTAACCTCTAATGTGATTTTGTTTAGTGTTTTTGTGTTTTTCATTTGCAGCAAATAGGTGCATATTTTCATTGCATACATATATTATAATATAAACTATAATATATATTTTGAAATAAAAAAAACAAGGGATAAGGTTTAAGATTGCGATCAAAGTCACACCTTAGAGGGTGCGACTGGGTCGCTGTGACCAGTAGTGAGGAGGGGACGTGACTACCCCTCTCACTCCCATACTTGAATGCACGAGGAAAATGGTAAGGAGGGAGAAAAGAAAAACAGAAAAGAAAAGACAAAAAATAGGAAGAACCGCAAGGAATAAAGAGAGAATAAACAGTAAAATTTAAAGATAATATTAGAGGATCATCGCAGTATCAGATCAAAATTCAGTAAGTTATATATATATATATATATATATATATATATATATATATATATATATATATATATATATATATATATATATATATATATATATATACTCACTCATAATATTCTGCGAATTCTTTAATTCTGAAATAGTTTTAGATTTCTTTTATTGTCAAACTAAGATTTTATAATCAACATTAGTTCTTGTACATTTATATGTCCACCATAGATGATGATATGAATTCCATATAAAATGAATCTTATATTCATTAGAGATGGCTCCCCATATCTGGAGGGGGCTAGAGGAAATTGTTATAGCTTCTCTAGTCTCAAAATTTTTATAATCTCATGTAGGCAGTATATATATTGATGTCAGTCATATGCACATTCGTAGGCTTGGATAGCATTTATTGCTTCCATGAGATTCTTATGGGCAATGCTCTATGAGATGACATGTTGATAGCCCAGTTGCTTAGAGTGGATCTTATATCCCTCAAGCTGAGAATCAAAAATTCTATGATGCCCGACTTAGAGGCAGCCTTAAGAATCAAATCCCCCCCTACTAAGTTAGAGTAGAGTATGAGTCATGTAAATATTATGTAATATTTTGTACTAACATCGGTTTTGCAAGAAATTATTAAAAGAGAATAACAAGGGACATTAGACCCTTCCTTCCTTAATTCTTATCTAAAACAAATCAATTATTCATAGAGCTTAAACTCATACTCCCTATACCAATAAATTATTAAAAAACTAAAATAATTTTAAAATTTCTCAACAAAATAAAATTTAATTAAAGAAACATTTACTAACACAACAAAGATATGTATAATTACTTAACCATATGTAAACATAATAAAAAATGAACAATAGATCTATCTTAAATAATTGAATAATTTAACAATCCTATAATATAACAAATGAGTGATGAACCTATCTCAAAGTATTTAGTTTTTTAGCTATCCTATAGCATACACAACAATTAGACAATCATAATCTTTTTATTATATTTCATTTACAAATTATTATTTTTAATACCTCTTTCACAATTTCAATATTGTGAAATCCAAAATTAACAAATAAGATCCATACATTCTTAATTATTTGATACTCTTGATTTTACATCCATTCCTAATAAGCCTAAAAACACACGTAATAATTGACACCAACATATTTACAGGAAAACCTAGTCACTTGACCTCTAGGAAACCTCATACGCATCGGAAAAGAATTTACCAGCAAAATAAACTTGGGTTGCAAGCATGCATTGCAATTTATTCTCTTTTATGCAATTAATTACATTATATTACATCACATAGAATATGAATAATTAAATCCATTACAATTTTGTTGAATCCTGGAATCAGAATCTGTGCTTTTTACCAACTCCAATCGCTGTTAACCAAGTGTCAACCTGAAACAGCATTGTAATGGTATCAATTTCTACACAATAAACATATCTTACTTCTAAAAGATAAAGGTCTTGTCTACTTCTAATATGATAGAAATAGAAAAGACAATATCAAAAAAGATATAAGTTAGTATAAAAGGTTTTGAATGTAGTAGTTTTTCACAATTCATTGTATAGTATGCTATTGTTTTTGAAAATGATTATGTTTTTCTTTTTTCATAAATGTTTGAGATCACACTCTGTCATCTATTATCAGAACGAAAAAAAATTGAAGAAGAAATGAATAGATTGCAGATCAGATAAGAAATAAAAGGAAGAAGAAATAGATAGATTGCAGACCAGATAAAGAATAAAAAGGAGGGGTGAGAAAAGAAATGCACAAGGACCAAGGAATAAAGGCTTTGTCTATTTCCAATATGAACCAGGAAAAAAAGTTAGTGAAAAAGGTCCTTGTCTATTTCTATATAATGTTAGCTAATCTTTTGATAAGAAATACAACCAAAAAACTCTAATGTATATGTCTCAAGGATTGCAATTATTGAAAGTTCAAATTATTTTGCTTCTTTATTGAATGCTCTCTAATTTTTACTTAGATAAACAGAACTTTATGTTAGAACAAGAAATTATTTGATTGCACTAGATTCTTTACATTATGCCATGGGTTTGTGTAAACAAGTAGGACACATAGCAATAAAAAAATTCATGTCAAAAGTCGAACATCATGCCATGGGTTTGTGTAAACAAGTAGGACATATAGCAATAAAAAAATTCATGTCAAAAGTCGAAGGGGCACCTGAAACAAATTTTATGTCCCCAGAAAAAAAATTAATAGTGTGAAAGTTTATACATTATTTTATTCTCTTGTACATAGAAGTTGGGGTTGCAAGCATTTTCTTGAATTCTGTCCCTTCACATGGTAATTCATATCACTTCTTCACCTCAGTCAAATCAACTATTACATTTTAACATATTAATCATTTATCGATAGAACTTCAAATTTGAAATAATCATTTTATTGACTTATACAAAGATTCGCTTGGGATAAATTGATCCAAATCTGATTAGCTTCTATGTTTGTACCCCTTAAACGTGGTTGAAAATGTGAATCATTCCTCTCCCCTCTCTTTTCATTTCTTTGTTGTTTCTTCATATTTGAAGAGTTAGATACTTATATAAAAAGATGAATGCAGATTATATATTGAATGTTGAGAAATTTGTCCTGCTTTCTTATAGATTTAGCCTTTATAATGAATCACAGAATTCGCTGTTATAAATTCCTTTGTAATTGTTTTTTGGTTTAATCTACTCTTTAAACTCAACAAATGTATCCCACAATCTCCTGTAGACAGTTCACACGTGGTCACTTAATTAAAATGTATCTGCAAATATATCGTGAATTTTTCTTTGAGACAGTATGCATTTCACAGTAGATAAAATTGACTGAAAAACTCAAGTCTAATAACTTCGGGAATAAAATGCAGTTGCGGAGCTTGAATTTAGGCTTCGTATTTAACTGCGTATTAGGCTGGGACTGTAAAGCTTTAAGTCCAATAACTTGGGGACATATAATAACACGATGTTTTGAGTTTAAATTGAACCCCAGGCAAAACTCCTGTCAATGAGTAGTCCAAAACAAATCTAAAGGACTTAATGGCGGCTGATTGAGTTGAAAATCTTAAAGAAATGGCCGCACCAATCATTGTCCCTTTTTCCATTTCTCTTTCGTAAAACAAATTCCCTCCCACGAAGCCCAAACTTTCTCATCGGATGCTGGAAACAGGTATCTAGAATTAATATATATCCTAAAGCTGCAACACTAAAATAATTCTGACTTGTAGTTGGGTACAGGTCCTTTTTGTGTATTCTTATTCATAGCTTTGGTCAAAAGTGTGTACCTTAAATCAAAACTCCTGACATCCATTACAAAATTAGAAATCATGTCAATAGACCAGACACCAGCTTGACAACTCTGATGCCATACCACCCTCTAATGGGCTGCATGATAGGATACCACTCTCAAACACCAGACATGACAAATGCCTACCTTGGCTCAATCAATGGGAAACATCTTTCTGATATCACTAATGTTGCTAAAACTCAAATCCATCAACTGAAATTTGATCAACAATTTCAGGGACGACTTCGAGAACTGTAAGGAAAACAAAAGTTTAGCTTCTGGTTACTATTGTGATGGCACCAATAGTATTAAAAGTTTTTGGAAAAGGCCTGTTGTATAAAGATTATAATGTTAATAATATTAAAATAAATATTTAATTGGAGTGTATTTTAGAGATGTAGATATTACATGGATTAGACATTTTTGGGGACACATGTATTGGATATTGAGATAAATATTTAATGTGGGTGTCACATTGGGAAAGCATTTAATATTGGAAAAACTTAGTGTCAAATATTTAATTTGAAATCATGGTTTAATGAGCTTATAGTTTTGAAGAACATGGTTTGCGTAATATCATTTAAGTTTTGTAGAAAGCTTGTTTTATAAAACAAACATGAGTGGTTGTTAAAGTTGGTTTGTTGAACCTTTGGCTAATTGGCCAAGGTATGTGAAAGAATGAATTAGGATGTGTAGCTACATGATACTCATTTACTTGTTCACATGGAGAAAAGCAAATAAGGTGCTTGATGCTTCTATAGTCTTTTGTAGAGACTCTTCAAGTGTATTGTAATCTCGCTCTTGAGATAATATATTGAGTATGTGGGTGTTTTTGAAGACTCGTTTTTCTAGAGTAAATATTGCATTATCCTATGGTATATTTTGTTATTCTTTTGCCTTATGGATTTTGAACACTTGTTTAGCATTTGTTCCTCTCATGAGGGTTTGTTTATTACAAATTTAATATCTTTTTGTATCAAAGATTAGTTGTCAAATTGTAGGATATACCTTTCTAGTTATTAGCCCTCGGTATGATATAGATGCTCTTGTGAGAAAATATGTGCATCAAAGACATGATCCTTTGAGGAGATAAGGGTCATGACATCATGGTGAGTTCTTGATTTCTCATTGATTGTAGAGGAATCGATGGTACTGATTTGTGGTGGTCTTCTATTATTGAGTGTAGTGATCATTTGCCTTGGAGCTTTTGGGTATTGTTGTGATGCAATTGGAGTTTAGTTGTCATATGATGGTTGGTTGGGTGATCATAGATGCTTGATAGAATTTGGTGAGGCTAGAGATCTCTTGTTTTTAGAGATCATGTGTTGGGACGATTACTCTTTGATGGGGTTTCAGCATGAACAAGGAGCCGACAATTGGAATTGGACATGAGTTCAACTCAGACTTGATGAGTAAATTGTTCATGGAGAGAACCATGACGGCTTGATGGAACTCAGAAAAAGTAATCCCATTCCCCACTCTTGGTCCACTCAATAGAAAGTCATCTAATAAATATTGTGCACCTTGTTTTTAGATGCATTTTGTTTCAGGTGATCTTCTTATGGGAATAAATCTTCAGCTATAGATGTTAGTGCTGGCAGGCTTGTTTGAGGATTATTTGGCATGGTTTTTTTCCCGTCTCCTTCTGTATATGAGTTTGTTATGAGGACCATTTTAAGGAGCATAGAGGATGGTTTTGGGCATATTTCCTTGTTGAGGGAATAGATGTTTTGTTTGATCTATCTTTGGATTGAAAGACTTGCATCTTGGTTAGTTTATTAATATATTGTATGTTTGACATTGGGGTTGAAAAGTTGGATGTTGAGGAGGCTTTTCTATTTGGGGTTTTGGGAAGGAGATTTTACTCATCACAACTTTAGCACATTGCTGTTGGTAGGACATAATTTTGATTTGTATGTTTTCTATCTATCCTCGAGTGCTTCTTCCTAAAAGTTTGAGTTCACATTGTTAATGTTATGGCCTTTACGGCTAAGATCAACATTATGCCTAATTGTTTATTGCATAAGTAAGGACAATTGATAAAATAATAATATAATATATTGGGGAAATATATTTATTATTATTACCCTTTAATTAAATCAATATATATATACAAGTGTGATTTTCTTAATAATAATAAATATAGGATATTTATTGTTATTAATTAAATACTTGGGAGGGCCCAAGTCGGGTACCTCTGGGAGGTAGAGTTTAGACATTAAAACACATATATATATGGATCGATTCCTTGGAGGTAAGACACCAAAAACATAATGTGCTGTTCTTCCTAGCAAGAATCGTTACTTCTTCACTCAGCGATTTTTACTCAGTTTAATGGTGTGATTTTCCTCATTGATTTGAGGATCGAATTATCCAAAGGAGGAGCAGACTAAGGGTGCGAAATTACACCAGCATTGTAGAGCAAATTCGTCCACCTTGAAGTATGCATTAAAGGTGCGAAATGTATCAACATTTGGAATCGGATTAGCTACTTCGTGTCAGATCCGAATCAGAGAATGTAGAGCAGACTTGGCGCAATAAATTACACCAGACTTGGAGCATTACACTGGCTGGTAAAGTTGGACCTGATTGTTCATTGAATTATGACATCAATTCAAGGACAAGTAAAGCTAAGGATTGGTGCAAGTCATCTTCACATTGGAGGAAAACCGGTACCATCCTTCCACTCTCTTTGTCTACTTTATATGCTATCTTGTTTCAGTTTTAAAAGTCATCTATAGATTGCATGTTCCTTACTCAAAGCTGAAAACTTAAACACACATGACATTGAAGTTGAGGCTTGTGTGGAGCTACTGTGATCACTGTGTGGTCGTTTATATTATTGTACTTCATCATTTTCTTTTTGGGTAATACTCCTGGGCCTCTTTAATCTCTATCTTTTGCGATGTGGAAAACTTTGCAGAGCTGTGGAGATCAATAGAGAGAGACTTATTTTGCAATAGTTTAGTTGGTAGGTTTGCAAATCATTGGGTGTGCTTATCAATATTAGATGATAATGATGACATCAGTCACGTCCTTCTTGTGAGTGCTATTGGTGGACTTTTAGATCCTTTATTGATTTCAAATAAGACATTAATCATGTAGTAGGAGTTCCAAGATGTATATGTGTCCTTTGTCGGACGTTTTCATTATATTGTAGTGTTGAATATCTTCATAACTTCTTTGTGCAATATAATGTATAGTTGGGTGTTTGCAATTGGTTGTAATTGTTATTCTAGTTCTTGGCAGCTACTCAGGTCTTTTTATTACCATTCGGATATCAAGTTGAGGCAAGACTCAATGATGCTTCTATGTGATAGTGTGTCATTATCTCTAGATAAGATCTTAGATTTCATGTATTCACATGACAAAGGATGAGAATATTCTTGTTTGAGATGGTGGTTATATTGGTTGCTATTGTAGGTATCTTGATGGAGCACATGGATGTTTAAATGCTAAAACTGGCTATACGGATTATTCCCTTGATGATTGAGTTTACTTTTGACCCCTTATTCAATGTATACAAACAATAGGTGAATCTTGGAAAAGATGTGTTGTACACCCTACATAAAAATAAGAATGCTAATATTAAAATGATTATTTAATTGTGTTACATCCAGAAGTTGTGGATATCACACAATTTTAGTATTCTTGGAGACACTTGTATGTTATAGAAGACATTGGGATAAATATTTAATGGGCATGTCACATTGGAAAAATGCTTAATATTAAAAAATAATCTTAGTATCAAATATTTGATTTGGGATCATGGTTTAGTAAACCTGTTGTGTTGAGGCACATAGTTTGTATAATACCACTTAGTGGTTTCGTGCAAAACTTGTTCATAAAAACAAGCACATGAGTATTTGTTGAGGTTGGCTTATTGAACCTTTGACTTGTTGGCTAAAGTTGGATTGAGCATCTCTTTTAGTTTGCATGTGTGGAAGCATGGATTAGGATGTGTGGTTACATTGTTTTCATTTGCTTGTTCACATGAAGGAATGAAACTAGAGTGCTTGATGTTTTAGAGGCTTCTATGAATCTACAAGTGTATTGTAATCTTGCTCTCGAGAGGCTAGATTTTTCTCTTGAGAGGGTTTCCCTAGAATACATCTAGTATTATCTTGTAGTATGCTTTGCTATTTTTTCATATTGTGGATTTTGAAAGCTTGTTTTGCATTTGTTTCACTTGTAAGATTTATGCGACAATAGTTTATTTTGCTGTAAATCTCCGGTGTTACATCAAGTAAATGTTTATGGAATCCTATTTTTAACCTTTGACATCCTACTTGACACAGAAAATGTTGTATAGCCTGGTATGAATAGGTAAGTATGGCTGGAATTGAGTTCGTGACATCCTTCTGCTAGCATTAAAGGTGTACAAACAGCTAGTTTTCAGGCTATGATGACATGCCAGTATCATTGGGTGTTTCAATGGCGGGTTTGAGGATTTGAAAGCTTCTGTGTCATCACAGAGTGCATAAACCTCAAAGACTTTTAATACCTTAAAAAATTCTCAGACTGCTGTAGGCCGTCTGTATCACAAAAACCAATTGGACTGAGGAATTTCAGAAACCTTATCTAGTAAAATCAAATTACTGATGCATATTTGATGACTTCAACCTCTGTAAATTCAGTAAGTTTAGTAATTTCCATGAGCTTAAACAAAATTTTATGCTCTTCCTCAATGTCCTTAATATTATCCACCAACAATCTTTATGCCACATCAAAAGCGACAAAGTGGCAGTAATTAACACTTGCAATGTTCAACGTACTTCTAACTCTTAGGTACTAAATATTCCTCTTGAACCAAAAGGGCATAAATGAATGGTATTTTTCTTGTTCTCTTCACTTACGAATTTTCAAGCTTGATCCATTAATAACTTCTTTGCATGGGATAATATTAAGATCCAAAGTTCAAAGTTGGGCTGCTCTTTTGATTCTCTTTCATGTAAGATTACATGTGTACTTCATAAAAACTTGAATAGTATTGCCTCTATTATCAGTTATTTCAAGAAAAGTCTTAGATCTAGGTCCAGTTGAAACCTGATCCATATCTTGGTTTAGATCCTCTACAGGTTTGTTCAGAGTCCTGCTAAATGTCCACTACTGGGAAAACTCGAGCAAGTTCAAGTCCCTTTTGCGAGACCTGAAAAAAACCTTGTCTAATATGTTTTCCACTCCATGAATGAATCAAGACAGATATGTTCCTCATCCTCTCCTTGTCATCTTAATAACACTATTTTAATCATGCTTTCCCAATAAAAATTGGATCAAGCATTTCCAAATGACTGGATTAGCAACTATTGCAAGATGAATTTTTTTCCCACCCCTAGTAGACTGTAGAGCAGCAGAAACAGAAGTTAAAGATTTACATTGCAAATAGAAATAGAAATGCATTTCATTATCATTATTCCGGTTCATATTACATTCAATAGATTCGCTTTATGAAGCCATTATTTTCCTGTTATGGGAATAACTTCCCACCCATCTAATTAAAATAGAAAGTAGATTATTATATGTAAACCTATTTCCCCCCAATCCCCCAGCCCTCCCCCCTCCCCCTACCCGTTTACATTATGATAAAAGAAAAACAGAAAAACATTGTATCAGCATTACCTTAACTGCATCATTAACCCAAACTTCTCTGTCTAGGCAAATGTCTAGATTATCCAGCTTTGCATCAGCATCAACCCAAACTCCTCATGTCTCAGAAAATTTTCTGATTACCCAACACACAATTATCCATACTGAGTTTGTGGATTCAACTGTGCACAAACCAACAAACCACTGCCTATTCCCTCTTTCTCTTGAAAGGACTAGCGATGAAAAGATGCTTCTCATGCAATCAATCATCCTTGAGCAAGAAGCTAGCTCAGGATGATAGATGTCCCCCTGCCTCCATTTCCTCCAACCTCCAATATGTTACTTTTACTCTATCAAATTTGACCTATGGATCTCTGCAAATCTTGAAGCCCTTGCTAGGTGTAAGACAAATACCCCAAGAATATAACCAATATTGCCATTAAAAATAAGATGTTAGATTTCATATCCAGCTATTATTCCACCCTTACAATAAGTCTCTCTTCTTAGAAATGGTATTAATTTTCTTTGAAGCCACAATTTGTAAAATTCAATCCTCTTAATCCCCACTTGAAAAATTAACTAATGAGAAATGGTGAAAAACAGAATCAATGTATTACAGTTTCACCTAGCTTTGTAAATTTCTTTTGGTTCCTAACCATTATCCCTGCACACAAATCTACTCACCTTATTCCAATTCCAACTCTCCAAACTGTAGACCAATCAAATAAATTGATATCCCTTGCACAACATCTCTCCCATGTGAGCCTGATAAAAACCTCTGGCGCACAACAATCCACACCAGCACTTCTTTTCTAAATCAAATCCTCAAAAATTTGATGAAAACCTCGAAACTATGCCATCTTTTTTTATTTGACTGCCAGTACGAATAATCATCATATATATTTGCTTCCTGATTGGTTTTGTATCTTCACACCTATCCCCTCTGCTTTTCTTCTCTTAGCAACTTTCATTCAAAATCCATTCCACAGTGCATTGACACCATAAATTTTAATTACAAAACACAACTTTCAATGCCAAAAAAAAAACAAATTACTTTGCAGTGAATACATCTATAGTCAAATGCACCATACATATTGTCACTCCTCTTATGCTTTTATTCTTCTAATGCTGTGCAAAATTTATTACGACCAGCAACTTCTTCAAATGTTAATACCTATGTTACTGGATTCGGACCCTGGACCCTCAAACTGGGTCCAGGTCCGATCCAGGACTTGATTCGCAGACCGATCCGTGCTGGGTCTGGACTGCAGATCCGGACGGACCCACAGGTCAAAACGCAGACCCTGTCCGGATCCAGCACGGGCCCGAGGGGATCCAGCACGGACTCGGAAGAATCCCAAATCCCGCGCGGATCTGCGCTGACCGCCAGGGACCCACAGTCCAAAACAAGTTAAAGTGGGCCCAAAACAAGTTAAAAATGATTTTTTTATTTCTTTTTTTTTTCTCCAAACAACTGATGATTTTCTTTAGAATCGTGAACATAGATCAATGATCAAGCATCATAGATTCATACTATGAAATGATTTAGTTTTACAATTATGTATATTTCTCTTATTTTTTTGGTATATATAATGCATATATATATATACACACACACACATATGAACCCATACGAATCATAATGGAAAAAAAAATCACGAATCCACGAACCGGATTCTTGTACCCGAACCCGTCCCTAAACTCGAACTGGTAGCGTAGGTTAATACATAATTCAATCTCCATTTTCAATACTTGGTTGATATCATGGTTGAAAATCGCGCGTATAAATCACGATATGTCGGGAGTAAAAACCCTCCCGATATAATCATAGTTAAACTCGGAGGCAATTATATGATTAACCCACAGTGATTTTAACTGCAAAAAATCGTGTGGTCTTATTTCAAAAAACTCGGTCAAAAGCGTGAATTATCTTCATTCGATGCGACTTAGGTTTTTTCACTCATTTTTATTTGTAGCGACTTAGGTTTTTTATTTTCTGCGACGGTGAGCAAAGACGGTTTAATCTGCGACGGGCTAATCTCCTTTGCTCACGACTCATTGTTTGTTGTTTGCGATGACATTTCTCTTGGCTCCACGATGACATTTTTGTGTTTCCCAACTCTACAAGTGTTTGGATATTAATCCACCTCTCTAGAATCGGTGCATAGGGTTTAAAATAAATTATATTAATCCACCTTTCTAATACTAATCCACCTCTCTATAAAATAAATTATATTTATTTTTATTTGTTTATAACTTTATATTCTACAATCATGACTCACTCCGATTATAATATTATAATACATATTACCGTGTTTATATGACTAGTAAAAGTCACTGTGATTAAATATGATAATATTATAATACGATAATATGCAGTATTTAATATTATAATATTATAATATAAACACATATTATAATACAATGTTTATATGACTAGTAAAATATAATATAATATTTTAATATTACATTTATTATATAAATTTTGATATTAAGAATATTTTAAAAATATATATATATATTCAAATGTTCGATAAAAGTGCCAATTTTTTTGTCGAGTTTTTGGCGATTCCAAGTTTTTCAAAATTTTTGGGTCGGCCGAGTTATTGCCGAGTCTGAGTTTTTCAACTTTGCTTAGTTCAATGTCCATTTTTCACGCCAAATGAACTTGAGGCAAACTTCATTCACAACACAAAATCAAATAAATGCTCTGATACCAATGTAGAGCAGTAGAAACATAAGTTAAAGATTTAAACCACAAATAGAAATAAAAGTCTTTTTCATTATCATCATTTTGGTTCATATTACATTCAATAGATTATTGGCTTTATAAAGCCATTATTTCCTGTTATTGGAAAAATTTCCCACCCAACTAACTAAAATAATAACTCGATTATTAAATGTAAACCTTATTTCTTAACAGTAGACATATCATACGATGTGCCCAAATGTTATTTCACATCCCCTTTCTAGTTGAGATCCAACTTATGCACGATTTACCTCTATTTTTGTCAAGGATACTGACTAAAGTTGGAGACTTATGTTCTTTGTTTTAACTTCTATTCCCCAATTGTACAAGCTGCACCATGAGATGAGGTTATGTGGTCAGGATTGCTTGTCACTGTGATAATCACATCGTGCAAGCAAGGGGCAAACTTGATTTTTTTTTGTGAATTGCCCCCTTTTCACATTTTTTGAATTTTAGTATGTTTTAGATAAACTTAGAGATGCACCAACATAGAATGAACAAGAGTTTTCGTGAATTTATAAAGCCTTACAGATGCTATGTGATATTTTGAGTTGGATCCCCCAAAAATAGATTAATTCGTAGGGGATATTTATTGGGCGCCACAAAAAGATGTTTAAAACAGCCATAACCAACGATAATAGAGGTTGACAATATAAAAATACAGTCAAAAAATTGCATACAACTGTCACCAAAAGGAGCCAAGAATCACATAGGCAACCACTACACCCAAACAAGTCACACGAACAACCACCTTTTGCAAACTCCCTAGCATTGGACCCTTGAATTTTCTACACCACCCTACCCACACATTTTTCCATGTCAGAAACATTTGAAAATTGAGCAACATCTCCATCCATTGTAGGGTCTAGTGATGAGAAATGCATGCCAAAATTAATTCACCCCTCAACTTTGACCTATGCACCTTATCGCCGGTTACCAGTGACCTCCATGCAGTCCTCATTATGGGTCACCAAGAAGCTCGCCAAGATCTTTCCAATCTCAGCACAATACGTTCTAAAGATCTACACCTCTTTCCTCAAGGGCTTCACTTGCTCAGATTCTTCTCCAACCCTTGTTGGGACACCAAATGATGAGATCTGAGTTATTCCCTATAGCCACTTTCTCACTCTTCATTTCCACCTCTATTGTCGATGGCAAAAGTGATGTTTCCTCAAACAAGGAGCAGTAAACAGAGAAGACATATCCTCTAAGCCACCCGAACAAACAAGGTTGACTTGAAGATGAAATCTTGTCTAATTGAAGTTTTGGACCTTGGTGGCCCTTTCACACCCATGCCTTCCCCTACGTGAATTAATTTGATAAACCCTAACGTAGTAGGATTGTTGTAATTAAAAATGAAGAATAGATGATAATCTATAACAATAGTCTTCCTATATGGTCTCTAGCCCTATGGGAATTTCCTTTATGAGCAATAATACCAAATTTCAAGAGAAAAACCCAAAAACTCTATGCATAAAACACATTGAGAAATCATTGAATGTTTAGCCACTGCCAAAGCAACAAATCTTTTCTATGCTAACACACTAACTATATGATAAGCCTTCCATATGCCTATTAATTAACACGCCTGACTTTACACACATGATAGTAATTCCACCCAATACATTCATTAAATTGTTGGAAATTGTTGTCAAACTTTTGCTGAAGAAAATCAGAGCTGTAGAAAATCAAGATTATATAAAATTTGAGTGGCTAAATAAATTGTTTATTTATGATAGCCGACCTCCTCCACATTGGTATCCAAGGCAAACTTATAATGCTGGCCGACCTACCATTTTGGTGCCCCAGACAAGATTTAATTTAATATTTTATTTTTGGACACTCTACACTTTGGGGAATTACATTCAAGATTAAAATATTATTTCCATTGAGTTGACCTTCTTGGCTTGTGCACCCACTTATAGCAATGTGATTAAAAATACAATAAAAAGTAATTGCAAACTGACGCGGCATACAAAGAAGAGGGGCAACCGTTGATAAAGTGGTGTGTAGGTGGGTATAAAAATGAGGTCATTTCAGGTCATTCATTCAAGAAATTCATCAAATATCATTCCATCAATTGCAGATTTGGAGAAGACCTTAGTGTTGTCAGTATATTTTGTATGTACTGGTGTTGTGTAATAAACTTATGTTAATCTCGGCAGTTAGTACCGAGAGTGTGAACCGTTACGACGTGACGTTTCGGTGGTGTCTCTTCGGAGGTTATATGTACACATTGCTTTGAGTGTGAATGACATGATTTGGTTTTCTGAGTACTTTATGTTTACCGAATTGCAATACTTTCCTATGTTCATGTTTATCAGTTAATGTGTGTTTATGTAACTATTCTTGTTGACCCGAGAGGGAAAACATCTGGCGCCGTTGCCTAGACATACCCGGATGGCGAGTAGGCATAATGGGCTTACCCGTTAGTGCGATAAACCCAGAAGCCGAGGAAGCCCGTACCGAGTTGTACGACGGAGAGGATAATCTGGCACGTGACTTCCGAATTTTGTTTCAAGTAGCTCTTGAAACTCACGTCCGAAGGGAGGCAACGAACGGAGACGTCCCTGCAGGCGTAGTGTGGGACGCGATTGGGGCGAACCCTGCAGCGAATCGGTTGTTGAACCAACTTCCACGGTTGTTGGCACAAGCAGCACTCGCACAACGTATTCGGCAAGAGGAAATTGACCGTGAGGACCGCCGCCAGGAGATCCTCCGTGCATTCCACGCCCGAGAGCATCTTCGTCGCCGTCAGGAGGAAGGAAATGACAAACAGTAAAGTTGTTGAAGTTTGAAACGAAGGGGAACGGAACACAAAAATTCCATTGTAGTTCAATTGAGAATGTTGTAAAGCAACATGAATTAATAAAAAATAAGTGTTCTTTTTGCTTGAGCAATGTGTATAGTTTGTCTTGATGCCCAATAATTTAAATAAAGATCGAAATAAGAAAGTGATAGATGACGAAGGGGAAGCCGCACAGAAGGCTTTGATATCCGCGCAGCAACGTGAACGTCGGTGTAGGCTCAGGCAACTTGCCAAAGACCAGCTTGCCGGAGGGTTGCCCGAAGGGGACCTCGGAAGTGGTACGGAGGGTGCAGAAGCCGAAGAAGAGTTCACTTCTCCGGAACGGAGAGTGCGGAGTCGGGAAGAGTTACTTGGGGAGACACGGGCGAGAAGAGCCTTTCTCCAAGAAGAGAGAGTACGGTTTGAGCTAGGTCTCCGTACACCAAGCGCGGAGAACCAAACCGGCAAAGAGGGTGATACTGCAGAGGGTGGCACGAGCACACCAGCAGACCCTCCGTTGGAACCGAGAACCCCACACGGTACGGTGCCAGGAGAAGGGCAAGTACCACCAGCCCAGCAACTACCGCAAGGACAAGTACCACAAGTCCAGACTACCCACAGCACTCAGGGAGGGGTGGGCACGAGTGGTATCGGTGCACCGCCTCCACCGCGGCCAACCATGGCGGTGAATAAGCAGAAGTTACCGAAATTTACGGGGCAATCCAAGGAGGATCCAGTTCGGCACTGTCGAACGTGTGAAACGATATGGACTGCACACGGTGTAACTGACGAGAACGAATGGATCCGTCAGTTCCCTGCAACACTGCGGGAGGGTGCCATTGATTGGTACTCAGACGTTGACAAGACAAGGCTCACGACATGGGACGATGTCAAAAAGGCCTTCCAGACAGAGTTCCAATTGTTACGAGATGATAATGAAATATTGGCGGAGATCTACAACACGAAGCAAGCCAAGAATGAGTCTGTCCGTGCGTACGGCCGACGACTCAAAGAACTCATTGGAAAAATGGAGTCGGCCCCAGCGGATGAATTGAAAAAGAGATGGTTCGTGGAGGGACTCAAAACATCCCTCCGAAAGAAAATGAAGATAGTACCGCCTACTTCGTATAGTAATGCATATAACCGAGCAATGGATCTCGAGAGCGAATGTAAGACCTCGAAGAAGACAAGGTCATCTTCTGATGATGATTCAGAGACGGAAAGTAGTGAGGACGGGTCGAGCAAGAAAGTGCTCGCATTGCAAAAAGACCTTGAGAGGATGATGCGAGAACTTAAAGCCGCCAAAGGAAGTACTAGCAAAGCCGAAGAAGATACAGTGTGGTGTACGGACTGCAAGGAGGCAGGCCACACAAAAGGGTCTTGTCCGAAAAAAGCTTTTTGTGATATCTGCCAAATCGCAAGACATCCCCTTAAAGAATGTCCCTATAACTTGAGGGCAAGAGGCCAACAAGTACTCTATGCACAGGAGCAACCTTCCACGTCTGGTACGGGTGGACAACAAAATGCTGCATCATCTGGCGGATATAAAAATAACCGCTGGGGAGGTCGAGGCAACAATGAGAATAAGCCCCGGATCCAATATGATGCCAAGGGAAGACCCATGATACAATGTCGGAGTTGTAATCAGTGGGGTCACTATGCTCGTGATTGTCAGACGGAGCCCGCGACTCTGCAGAAGTTGTGTCGGTGGTGCGGACCGGGCGACCATGAGGACGCTAATTGTCCGAAGCCCGGCTGTAACATCCTGGAGTTGGAATGTAGAGGTACTGAGAAGGTCCTGACAGTCACCCGTGCCCAAGCCAAAAAGGCCACGTACCCACACCCTCCAACGGAGAAACAGAGGGTACTGCAAGCGAGGGCCGAGATCGAAAAAGAGATACAGGACCGAAAGGAACCTGCCAACGCCGACACTTCTCACCGAGAATTGGCGGAGCAAAGTATACTACGGCAGATACTGCAAATGGAAATACCTGTGAAGGTCAAGGACCTGTTGGAGACCATGCCACACCTAAAAACAGCTCTATTCCTAGGGCCTAACACGCCACCTACGACGGTGGAACGAATGGAGATCCCAGGCGGCTGTGCAGCCGACCCGATGACGTTATCAATAAACCATGGACGAAACCCGACAGTAGTAGAAATGGGTATCCTGGGTAAAATCCTCACGAACACCATCGTTGACGGAGGGTCGGGCGTCAATGTCCTTCCGGAGGAAACTTGGAAGAGTTTGGGGAAACCGACGCTGTGGCCACCAACCTTCAATCTGTTAGGGGCCGACCAGCACGGTATTAAACCACTCGGTATGCTGATGGCACAGCAGGTGACTATCGGAACCCAGCCTTTCACCTTAGACTTCGTCGTAATCCCTCTCAAGCAAAAGGGGTATGACGCTATATTGGGTAGAGGGTGGTTGGTGACAGCCCGAGCCAATCACAACTGGAAGAACACCCTCGCATTCGAGAAAGGGGGGAGGAAATTTGTGGTAGACCTCGCCACACAAATGGTTGGAGAGGAAATGGCGTCTGACTCAGACTCCGATGGTGGCGGGATGGACGGAGAGGAAGAAACTATGGAACCGAACGATGAAGGGGTACTTGAGATAGAAGGAGATACGGATTCACTAGATGGTCTCTTTCACTGGCAAATGCGTGACTACGAGGTATTTCAGCCATCGTGCAATATACTGGAGATCGGGAATGAGTTCCCTACGGAAGAAAACACGAACGAGTTCCCTCCGGAGTACACAGAATATACAGAGGGGGAAGCCCAGATGAGAGTAAGTCCGGCCCACGTGTTCTCGGAGGGAGAACCTATCCAATACAAAGAGGCAAAACTGGAAACAATAAATCTCGGGGACGAGCAGAATCCCAAGACTATCCTGGTGGGAGATGACTGGGATCCCGTGTTAAAAACGGCAGCCTTCAAAATATTCACAGAGTATAAGGACGTGTTTGCCTGGAATTATAAAGACCTGAAGGGCGTACCTCCGGAGCTCTGCGTGCACCGCATCCCTTTGGTTCCTGGAGCCCAACCTGTGCGGAAGAGGCCGTACAGGATGAACAAAAACTATGCTGCAAGGGTGGAGACCGAGATTGCGCGGATGCTGGACGCGGGGATAATTTTCCGAGTAGACACAAGTGAGTGGGTGTCACCAATCGTGATATCTCAGAAGAAAGAGGCTAACCAAATCCGCATCTGCGTAGACTTTAGGTGTCTCAATGCGGTGACCATTAAGGATCCCTTCCCAATACCCTTCACAGACAGCATACTCGAGGAGGTGGCAGGCCATGAGATCTATTCCTTCATGGACGGGTTTTCAGGATATAACCAGATATACATTGCAGAGGAGGACAAGCTAAAAACCACCTTTGTAGTGGAAGATGGTGTGTACGCCTACAACCGGATGCCCTTCGGCCTGTGTAATGCACCTGCAACTTTTCAGAGAATCATCCTGCACATCTTTGACAAGATGTCGAGAGGGAATTTTAAAGCATTTCTGGATGACTGGTCCATTTTTAGTAGCCAAGACAAACACGTTGTAGCACTCGGAGAGTGCATGGAGCGGTGCTGGAAGGCACGTCTGGCACTCAACCCGAAGAAGTGTCGTTTCATGGTACCGCAGGGGAAGCTGCTCGGACACATCGTTTGTAAGGAAGGGTTGAAGACGGACCCCGACAAGGTCCGGGTGATAATTGAAATGGAGGCTCCCAGTGACGTAACCGGTGTCAAGTCATTCTTGGGCCATATCGGGTACTATCGACGGTTCATAAAGAATTTTTCCCGGATTTCATACCCGATGGATAAACTTATGAAGAAAGGGGAGCCGTTCCTCTGGGCGAAGGAGCAAGGGGAGGCATTCGAGGACTTAAAAATGAGACTGTTGGCAGCCCCCATCTTGGCATTTCCGAACTGGGACAGAGAGTTCCATGTTCATGTGGATGCGTCAACCTACGCCATCGGGGCCACCCTGGCACAAGAAGGCGAACATGGGCTGGATCACCCAATCTATTTTGCAAGTTGGTTACTCTCGAGGGCGGAGAGGAACTACAGCACTACAGAGCGAGAGGCTCTCGGAATGGTCTACTCGGTTCAGAAGTTTCAGCACTACCTATTGGCGACGCTGTTTACTTTCTTCGTGGACCACCAGGCTTTGATGTACCTGGTTAACAAGCCCATCATTCAGGGAAGGGTGAGCAGGTGGTTGCTGCTCCTTCAAGAATTCACCTTCAGAATTGTTGTACGGCTAGGACGTAGTCATGTGATTGCGGACCAATTGTCCCGAATTAAGTCCGGCGAGCCTCCAGTAGGAATAAACGATGACTTTCCAGATACTCACCTATTTCACATCGCCGTACTACCGAAGTGGTACACAAGTATCGGTGAGTACCTGTCCACGGCCCGATTTCCAGAAGGAATGCTCCCCGGAGAGCGTAGAAAATTGGTTCTGAGGAGCAGAACCTTCCAGCTTATCAATGGACTGCTGTACAAAATGGGTCCAGATCAAATATTGAGGCGTTGCGTAATGGAGGAAGAGGTTCCGAGAGTGTTGAAGGAAGCTCATGAGGGACCTGCCAGAGGGCATATGGGCCCCGACACCACCGCCAGAAAAGTCTTGTTGGCAGGCTTATGGTGGCTGACTGTGTACAACGATGCCAGGGAGTGGGTCGTCGGCTGTGACACATGCCAGCGGGTAGGGAGACCTCTCAAACGAGACTACATGCCACTTAACCCCTCTCATGCACAGGAATTGTTTGAACGGTGGGGACTGGATTTTGTGGGGCCTTTGAAGCCCAGTCGCACTCGACGCTGTCGGTACATTGTTGTGGCAACAAAGTATCAGACCAAGTGGGTGGAAGCACGAGCACTAACGGATAACTCTGCTCTAAGTACAGCGAAGTTTATTTATGAGCAGATAATAACGCGGTACGGCATTCCACTGCAGTTGACGAGTGATAGAGGTGGACATTTTGTCAACCATGTGATCAAGCTACTGACGACAGAGTTCAAAATTTTTCACTCTCGAGCCCGTACTACCCTCGAGCGAATGGTCAGGCAGAGGCGACTAATAAAATCCTGATTGGAGTCATTTACAAATCCTGCGGCGTTGAGGGCGAGGATTGGGAAGAAAGGCTACCCTCGGTACTATGGGCCTATCGAACATCTTACAAGGTGATCACCGGGCAGACACCGTTCCAACTCATGTACGGACAGGAGGCCGTGGTACCGGTAGAATTCATGGTTCCTAGCCTGCGGATTGCAATTGAGAATAAATTGGGAGATATGGAGAGTCTGAGGGAACAACTCTATCTCTTAAATAAGTTGGACGAAAAACGGGCTTTGGCACAATGGGCCACTGAAGCGACGCAGCAACGGAGGAAGGTCTGGCACGATAAGCATATCCGACGAATGCAATTTACACTGGGCCAATTGGTTCTAAAATACAATGGCCAAAATGAAATCAAGCTTGGAAAGTTCAAAGTGAAATGGATAGGCCCTTACAAGGTTCAGGAGGTGGCCGCAAATGGGTCCGTAAAGCTGTGGACCCTCGACGGACGGGAAATTCCGGACGCGGTGAACGGCTCGAAATTGAAGGTGTATCACGAACGGCCGATGACATCACTACGAGGACCAAGTACTTAGAAAAAAAAAATGAAAAAAATAAATAAATAAATAAAATTATAAATTAAAAAAAAAAGGAAAAAAAAAAAGAAAAAGAAAAAGAGAAATTTAAAAAAAAAGAAAAAAGAAGCAATATCGTACGGCACCGTACGGATCTATAAAGCCCCGTACGGCACCGTACGATAAAAAGGGCACGGCGGCAGGGAAGTACGGTACCGTACTGAAGCATTATTGTGATCGATACATTTACAAGTATTGTACGGCGCCGTACGGAAAAGTGACGACATACAAGCTGAAACAAAAGAAATAAAGGTGTTGTACGGAACCGTACAAGGCGAGGACTGCAAGCAAAGCACCGCACGGTGGATCAGTGTACGGATTGCACTGGCCGTACCGCATCCAGACGCAGCACGGGAAGGAGGCATAGTGTACGGTCATCATATTGCAAAGTATGAATACCAAGTCATATGGTAGCTGACGCACAACATAAGGGCATTTGTACGGCACGGTTGGAGGAGGTTTGAGGATTCAGTATAGCATTGGGATGTGTGAAGGGAAAGCATGAAGGAAGAAATTCATATGGTATAAACAAAAAAAAAAAAAAAAACGACAAAACAAAGCAGCTCATATTGAAGAACGAATGGTACCGAAGGGAAGGGCATGAGCAGGAAGTAAGGGAAACATAAGCGGTTTGCGGAAAAGAGCATGGGAGCAGACGAAATTCACAAAAATAGGGTGTTTCATAGACTTTGAAAGTTCTAAATTGGCCTTGGCGGCGGGGGCGCTGCCCCTCGACCCCGCCCTGTACCGCTACAGGGAGCGTGCCTGGGGCTCTGCCCCAAGACCCCGCGGGGGCGCTGCCCCTCGACCCTGCTGGGGGCATTGCCCCCTAGACCCCCAGTCGGTTTAGTTATCAACCCTTGGAGAGTGTGACCTTTTGATGACACCCGGAGCTGCTACATATTTGCATTGGTTGAAGGAAGTTGATTTGTACTGTAAGAGGAGGAATTTTAAAAAAAAAAAACGGTTAAGATCGTTATTGTTGGACACTGCACAGTAGTATGGGATCACGACAGCATAGTACTTGGAGACAGAAATTACAGGTTTCAAAACCAGCCAGTAGCAGCAGAGGACCGAGGGTTTCACAGTCTAGAGTCCGCATTGCTGGTAGCATGGATACTGCTAGAAAGCACCGTCCACACGTACAGCAGCCACAAGCACAAAAGGAAGAGATTACTTGGAAGACTGTGACATTCGAGGGTTTGAGTGGAGTGGAGTGCCGAACATGGTGGGATAACACTCCAGACGCACATTTTTTGAAGGGTCAGCTTCGAAGAGCAGGAGTACACTGGGCAATTCAGATGCCTTTGCCCTCCATTAGAGAGTACGAGGGACCTCTCCGAGGCATGATTGATACATTCGATCGGGATAGCCAGCGTAGCACTCTGAAGTATTGTGGCACTGAGATACAGATTTCATTTTCTGCCCAAGAGATATCGAAGGTTTTTGGCATACCTGGCATGCACGGGAAGAAAATAGATTTAAAGCCCAGGAAACTGTCCCGCGAAGAAAAGGAAAAGTACATTAAGCTGGTTTCCAGAAACCTGTCTCAGAGTGAGTTGGAGTCATTGGCTGGCGCTTCTTCAAAGAATCGGGGAATCAAGAAATCATTTGTGGCTCCCGGAGAGTGGCGGTGTTTGATGGACATCGTGAAGAGCAGGTTGACTGGGGCTAGTAGGGCCTCCGACATTGCCCTTACACATCTCATTTTCATGAACAGGATCCGTAATGGTACGGTGTACGATTGGGCTTCAGTTATGGCGGAGAGGCTGTATGAGTTCATGACTCTACAGCATCGGACATTTTACATGCCCCATATTGCCATCGGGTTGTTCCTGAATGCTGCCCGAGAGCAGATTCTAGCAGAGAAGCTGAGGCCACAGCCAGTTGATATTGCTATGGGAGAGCCTCTTATCTTTCATTGGCGTCACTTGGATGCTGGCGGAGTACAGACAGGGTCAAAGAGGAAGCGCCAAGTCCTCTCAGAGTCGGAAGGGGAGAATGTGGACAGTGGCCGAGAGGAGTCGAGTGAAGACTTGGAGGAGGAAGGCAGCGAGAGTGTTGCAGTGGGAGACTCTGACACTCTCGATACAGAGGTACCATCTGAAAGTGCATTTGCTCCAACTCCATCGTCTGAGAGTGCACCACCTCTTGTACTATTCACGCCACCAGTACCCTCGGCGACTGTTGTAGCGGGGACCTCTGTACCATTCAGTACCACATTGGAGGCTGTACCCATGCCACGGTTCGGAGAGCTCCGGCCCCCTGTTGTGCTACACCCGGCGGGTCAGGCTTCCGAGCCACCTACAGCTCAGCCAACCGACCCAGGACAGACTAGCAAAGATGGTGTTGGAGTTTTAGAGCAGGAGCAGACACAGCCGCGAGAGGAGGTTATATTGGATGTTGTTGGTACTGAGGCCATTGTGCGAGTTGGGCCAGGGGTATTGGAGGAGCCGGCTCGAGCGTTGCCGACGGGGGATGAGGACTCTTCAGTGCTGTCATGGTTGGAGCAGTTCACATTACCCCCGATAGCAGTGGCAGCTCCCATTTCACTTTCCCCTGCCAGAGTAGTGTTAGAGAGGCCTTCAGAAGTTATTGACCTGGATGCAGTGATGTCGCCACCAAGCGAAGAGCCAGTAGCCCAGGAGAGAGAGATATCCGAGAGACCAGTTCCTATGGAGGGACAGAGACCGCAAGCTGAGGCTAGTGAGGAGCCACCAGCCCTGACAGGGTCACGGAGGGCGGTGCCAGCGAGGGAGTCCGCGCAGAAAGTGTTGGAGCAGTACTTGGCGGATGTAGCCGCAGTAGCTACTGGAGCCCAGCGGGTCATAGCCTCAGCTGAGCTTCAGGCTCAGGAGGGGGTTGCTGAGGAGTTGGAGCGCCTCTTGACCTTTGTGCGGGTTGGCTGTCCACAGGCATTTGCAGAGTGCTTTGAGGCTAGGGGATGGCCTACTCAGGAGTCTCTTACGATGTTGGAGGATTGGGCTCTTAGTGCGACGGTGGGCGAGAGCCGGATTCACAGTCTTATCCGAGAGTTAGAACAGGCCTTTCGAGAGGAGTATTTCACTCTCAGGCGGTTAGAGCATGCTTTCTCAGTACATCAGGCTACGGGATTGGCAGCAGAGGCAGCTCGGGAGGAGGCAGCTTCCCGTCTTACAGCTTTGGAGACTGCAGTGGTTCAGGAGAGGGAGTCTTGGGCGGCTGAGCGGAGTACTATGGTGTCAGAGTTGGACACTTTATGAGCTGCATTGGAGACTGAGCGTGCCGAGCGGGCTCTTCTTGAGACTCGCCTTGGTTCTGCTTTGGAGACTGTGGATGCGAAGGAGAAGGTAGTGCTCGAGGCAGCTAGCATGGTTCGGAAGGCTATGGAGCTTAAGATGAGGGCAGAACAGGCTTTACAGCTTCGGACAACTCAAGTGTACGAGTTGCGGGCTAAAGTCACTTCCGGCACAGCCACAGCCGCGCCATCATCATCAGGGACGCTTCCTACGCCCCCTCCTGAGTAGTTTGTAGTAGGCTCATTTTTGTCTATGTTATATTTTGTAAAAGTCGTCGGAGCCGACTTGTTTTTTGGGGGGGATGATGTTGTCGGTATATTTTGTATGTACGGATGTTGTGTAATAAACTTATGTTAATCTCGGCAATTAGTACCGAGAGTGTGAACCGTTACGACGTGACGTTTCGGTGGTGTCTCTTCGGAGGTTATATGTACACATTGCTTTGAGTGTGAATGACATGATTTGGTTTTCTGAGTACTTTATGTTTACCGAATTGCAATACTTTCCTGTGTTCATGTTTATCAGTTAATGTGTGTTTATGCAACTATTCTTGTTGACCCGAGAGGGAAAACACTTAGAAGCAGATGTAAGGTGATTTTAAGAGCAGTCTTGAAGGCGAATTTTAGCAGACCTAAAGGGCAAATTGTAGCAGACTTAAGTGCATATCTTCAAGGATGATTTATTGCAGACTTCAAGGGTGAGTTGTTGCAAATTTAAATACTATCTTTTGCAGATTTGAGGGACATTTTATGCTGACCCTAATGGCGAAACTTGCAGACTTATAAGCAAAAATTCTTGAGCAGAATTGTGAAGGGCTTCAGATCTGATTGGAGAAGATCAAACATTCATCATTTCATTCTTTTGGAAGTTGGTGCCTCATTTCAAAAGAGAATGGAGTCACTTACTGAGTTGGCACTCAGTTATTGGGATTGATGTCTCTAGTAGGTTGGTGCCTACGAAATCATCTAAAGGGGATTGGTGTATCCTGTGGGTTGGTGCCTATGAAATTTGTAAGATTCAATACAAAAGCAATATTTTGCCATGTTTTTTCCTGCAAAGGGTTTCCATGTAAACAGTGTTTCTTTTGTTTCTACTTGCTAGATCTTGCATTTATGGTTGATCATGCTTTTAAGTATCGCTATTGCATCTTATCAAGTTTTGAAAAGTAAAAGTCAGTTGATATATTGATTTGCCCCCTCCCCGACCTCTGAGTATATTCATGTGCTCTTCATAAATATAGGGTGATCTTAAATAAATAAGCTCTACCAGCCGAACAATGATCCTTAGGTCCATTATAAAAAGAATATATTGAAAAACTAGTGGGGCTTGTAAAGGGAAAAGAATCCATCCCTTCCAAGAAGGAAAGTAAATGACCACTAACTGTTTCACCTTACCTTCACTCTCTTTGACTAATCAGCATTGACCTCATTATCAAAAACGTTAAAGCAATACATAGTATTTTAATAAAATATGATGGCTGTTTAAACTTTAATCATTAATATGACACAGATCACATGGTGCCTAATTGATTATGAATCGCCAATAGAAAATTCCCAAGCTGCCGGTTCGGATTCTGGTACGGATGTGGGTTCGAGATTCAGGTTCGAAATTCGTCCAAATTTTTTGGGGGCATAAAACTGCCCGAGATGCATGAGCTACCGTTGCCTTCCACAAATGACATATTAAATGGGAAAAACACTTTATAGACAAGTCGATTTAGGTTTGGAAGGTCGAATAGACCTAAAACAGCCAAAAAAACTTTATTAAAAGTCAACAAAAAGCTGACATGGACCCAAATTCAGCAAAATTCATCCCGGGCTCGCGTGTTAGAAAGCAAAGTCGCTCACATTCTTCCGAAATTCGTCCAGGGTTCTGATTGGCGAATTTGGAGCGAATTCATCAGTAAAAAAGCGAATTTCCTGCGAATACGAACCGCATCCGACTTCCGTGCAAACCGAATTGCGACTTTGGGGTTTGCAGAGCAAATGCAGTAACGTAGGAAAATTCTAAAGAAATAAGGAAACTTGGCAACTTGATAATAAATAAATAGGCATACAAAATACAACCAGAAAAAACCTTTACTTTAAATGCACCTGAATGAACACTGTTTCCATCAAATGCTTAATTACTTTCAACTCTTATTGTCTAACATTGTGACTTCTCCTTAGTTCTAAATGTTCTCTCCAGTCTTAATATGTTTATTGGTGCACCGTGCAACCATAAAACAGAAATCAGTGAAAAATCGTGAGTACTCGTGAATTGCCAAGTTTGCCACTTTTTTCTCAAAAAATCATGAGTTTCTTTATAATATCACCTGCAGATTTTTTTTTCAACTTTTTTCCCAAATAATTGTGAGAAAGTTATGATTGAATCACCCAAATCACGCATTTTAAAGATTATAGACCCTTGGATGATGAGTTCGATTTTAGCAAGCGATTTATCTTGTTTGTAAAGGGTTTTCCTGTTGTTTTTTATATCAGAGATGTTTAAGCACAAATTAACAAATTAAAAACAATAAGACACAGAATTTCCCTGGGAAAACCCTCCTCGCAGGAGAAAATCCCAGCAACAATAGTATTATTATATTTAATAATAATGGCAGAGGTCTGATTACAATACAGTAAACACTAGATTGATGAATGAATCCCTGTGAGTGAATATATGAGTGAATCCCTGCAAATGAATGAGACTGTAATATATCAATAGGCCTGCAAATATAACGACCTGCCTGTGGTTATATAGCTTGATCTTCCTGAATCTACATAAACCTACCTGTGTATATATATGTATCTACCTGTACAATAACCTGCTAGTAGATGAGAATAGATTTCCAATATTGATGTATCTGCCTGTACACGATCTACAATATTGAAGAATATATCAGCAGACTGTGTATTCTCTTTTTGTCTTCTTATTGTCATTCTCTTTGGATGTCTACATTTATATCACCAACTGTGAGAATGATTGTGAATGCTTACTTATATCTTGTTCTTGTAATGATAAGTTACGATGCTGAAAGACATGCCTTATGTTCATTCCTTTACTAATCACACCACTTCATTACCATTTTGGTTATCGATTAGATTTACACTCTTAACTGATCTTATCTAATGATAAACGCATCCTTTCATGTTGCCTTCTTACATAATCAGGATCAGCTAGTTATAATTGCTAACAACTAATTTAGTATTGTGCTTTTTCATAACGATAACAGTTATAAATGCTTGATTATAATTGGCGATAGAGTTAAGGCTGTTAATCCTTAGTTGATGCTATCTTCTCATTATCAATGTAGAACGATCGGTAGTTAGATCAACCTGATTGTCTGTATGCTCTGGTAATCATGATGATTTTATTCTGAGTTTAATTAAGAGAGAGAAATATCTCCCGCAGCTATAAACATCAACATTTCCTAGTTACTAGGTTATCTACCTTCACTGCTGCCTTTATCATTGGATCTGCCTTTATTATGGAGCAAATAATATTTTGTTCCCTCTAAATTTTATACTGCAGAAATAGTATATTTGTTCAACTCAAAATTTTATACATCCTGATTCTCTATATATAAACTGACATATAGTGAAGAGAATGGAATGGAAAGAAGAAATTTGAAAGATAATATTTAGGGTTCTAATTTAGAAGAAATAATTTATATGCCATTTTTTAAAATTAAAATTAGTAAAATAAAATCAAATAAATAATTAAAATGTATGTTTTTAATATTTAGTATATACTACTTGAGTGTTGGATCAAGATAAAGAGGATGAGGATTAAAATCCCCCTTTTTTGCATAGCACAATAGACATTGGGATAAAGTGATTGTATCATACACAATCTGTCTTATAAGTTGGAATATTAAATATGGTATAGTAGATGATTAGGTATTGATCTATGTATTTCATGACTCTTTATATCTAATTATTATTATTTGGCTAATAGCTGCACTCGAGATGTTTGGTTGGTATGGTGATGATATGCAAGTAACAGGTCAAAAGGAGATACACAGCTTGGTTCTATGGAAGAGTCTATGTCTCTTCAGATGCTTCTATACCTTATGATGGGTTTGATATAGGCGGTGTAGTTGGAAAAGAGTAATAGTTTAAGAAAACTTGGTATATATTGTATATGTGTTAGATCAATATGTACTCATATGATGTATTTGGTTACGGCTAATATGATGTATTTGGTTACAGCTATGAGCCGATGAATGTAAATATGTATATTTAAAACTGCAATAGAGCTACAACCAAAGATTTTCTTCCTTATTCTTTCCTCCCAGTATGCTCTCCTGAACCAGGACTTTGTACATTCCTTTAGATATTAATAAAATCATTTCGGTTACGGCCCATTACCTATCAAAAAAAATTAAAAAAAATTAGTATATAATAATATAGAACAATTTTAATATATATACACACACAGAGAAATAGTCGTACTGAACTAAAGGAAAAAATGTTATATTACAGACCCAAACTTTAAGTGTGTCCCAAAGGAGAGTAGACAACTTAGGGTTTTTGATGTTTTTATTTGCATTTTTGGACATGCTTTATTTCTCCATTTTCCGATCTGTTAGGCTTATGCAAATTCAACAACTTTAACCTCTTGCCCATGCATTCAATGAATTCACAGAGTTGTATCCAACTTCAATGATCTCAGCTCCTCTAATTTCTGTTGTGGAGCAAATTGTGACCACTACTTTCCTGGCCTTATTTTTAGCAGTGTCTACTTCTCTTAGGGGTGGCCTTTGTTTTAGTATCTGGTGAATCTGTAACACGGCAACAAAATCTAGGCCTTTCTTTTACCTCTTTAAAAGTAGTCAGACAAAAATTTATATATTTAAGGATGGGAAATTTACTTCTCTCTTATCCAAGACAGTTTCACTTTAAAAAATGCAAGCTGTCATGATTATGATCTCACTTTCAAAAGGTAATGACTCTTGCAGTTCAGAATTGAGTGTGATTTATTTTGTTGGAAAGTAAAGATTGAACAGGCATTTTGAATGTTTTACATATGCTTTCAAATAAAAATCAGGTAGTAAATGTCATCGTATTCCATTATATGCCAGGTTCTCTTAACTCTTGAGAGCTATAACAAACTGCATAACAGTTTCAAATTTGGAGGAATAGCAAACGATTAACCTAAATAATGTTGAATTACCCTTGGTTATATAACTAAAAGATTTGTAAACCTCCCCATGTGATTTGCACATCTAGAAAACAAGTCACCAATCCCTTGGGTTGTTAAAGATGTGTACCTACACCTATGTGGTGTATTAAATATGTTGAAGTGAAAAATAAATAAGTTTAGAGAATTTTTAATTAATGCACTTGTCTTCCATTAATTGGACTCACTAACTTGTCTATATTCTATAATTTATGGTTCAATTTCTCATTTTGCTTATTTACTCTATATCTCTATATTATTAAAATGCTTTTAAATACTAATAACCTGGATTAAATGTTTTCAATTTTTTTTTTTAAAAAGTGTTTCCTTTTGCTTCTGGCCAGCCTTCCAGGAGGGGTGATCTTGTGCAAATTGAGTCCGGGGACTGTGTTGCTCTGGAAATGATCAGGAGGTTTGGAGTGTCATTCAAAAGAGCAACTTGGCCTCGTCTATTGAGACTATGAATGGCTACAACTCGGTTCTCTCAGATGAGTTTGCCAACTCTTGGAAAGCTAGCATTGTTCATGTCAAGGGTATTTCCTTTCATGGCATTGTTGAACTTAATGTTAGGAAAATTAATGTTTACATTTGAGGTGTTAGTAATTATGTAAATGTAGAAAGTTAATTACTATTGTAATAGTTATGGTGTTAATAAACAACATACTAATATAGGTTAGAATGGTTAGTACTGGTTAATGTGTTATACCTGTGAATGATAATCCAGGATATTTGTTATAACACTCCCTATTAAATAGGAGGTTGTTTGGCTATGTAAGTGGCTATATATTAGCCATGTATTGAGTGTGAGACAATGTAATATATTGTTTTAAATTATCTTGGCTTCCTGTCTACCCATATTTCCAATATGGTATATAAGTAGGAGGATCTTGTGGGATTTATTTTTCCCTTTTGTATTTGATATGCTAATATCAAGGTGATGCTCAGGAAGATGTTGGAGGGTCTCTATTACTCTTCATGACTGTACATTGGGGTCAATGTACTCTCGGATTTTCTCTGTGAATTGTTTATTGCTGCCCAGAGTGTCGGCTAACACACAACACAAACCATGATTAGCAAAGGCACATGCAGTTTTTTTTATCTTGTTGATAGCAGTTCCAGGTGAATTGAGTTTCTATGACGAGACTCCAATCGCAGATTGGGTTTTCTCAAGTAGCGTCTACGGATAGAGATAAGGCTGATTTGTTAGTTGTGGGAGATGTGTTGTTGACTGGGCACATGCGGCTATACCTATCAGTCCCAAGTTGTTTGAGTTGGTTGCATCTAATCGATTCATATTTCTTTGACTTGGTATTAGCTCAGAATGTTGGCATGATTATTGGCTGTCATGACCCGCTATTAACACATGAACAATATAAATGTATACATATATATACATAGATAATTGTTTAGATGTCATGATCCCTAAATGATGTACAATGCACATATATTTCTTAATGCATCAAAATTGGCTCAAGTACTGTTAAATCTTTACTTAACCAGATTAGTCAACAATTGACGCCTTGATCATATTAATATTAAATAATCAATATTAATAATATTACCAATAAAATATCAACATTAATATTAATCAAATCAATATTAAAAATATCAATGCTAATAATATTATTAATCAATATAATATTTCCATAACTAATAATATTATAATATTAAATTAATAATATCAAAACATTCGTAATTATGATATTATACAGATTTCCCTAATTAATAATAATATTAAATTAATAATATCAAAACATTCGTAATTATGATATTATACAGATTTCCCTTAATTAACAATAATATTATAATATTAGTAATATCATAATATTCGAATGATATCTATGATTACTACTAATGGCAACCAAGGTGCGAGAGGCGTCTATTCAAAAGAGGTGCGACCTTCTCCACCTCAAAAGATATAAAGACTTTCAGCATATTTGCTTGGAAAAATACCACACAACAAATACTTCAATCATCGAATAGGGCAGGGAAAAACCCTTAATGTCATGAGAAGAGAAAATACAGAATTGGTCAATTCAGACCTTAGTGCTACCACAGCAAAGCAATAACAAACACCGATGGAAGAAGGAATAATAAAATAGGATCCCAGGATATAAAATATAAACAATATGGATTATAAGATAGACAGAAGGATAGTGTAAAATATTTTAGTGCTGGCAGGCATTGTCTGACAGCATATTTAGTATAATGTAAATTACTTACAGATCAATACTGGTCTACAGAATATGTTTGGAAATAAAGGATCTATAAATATATATATTGGTAATATAGAAATCATAATAGATATATATAATAGTGAATATATATATATAACAGTGAAATCAGAGATATATATGTCTAAAAATATATATTAATAAAGTATAATCAGATATATATGTATATAATAGTGAGATTATATATATGTATATATATTTTGATAACAATATAATCGAATATATATATATATATGAATAACAGAGAGATCATTTTGGATAAAAAGGAGGATCAGTATTGAATCCTACCATAAGTGAGAGGACCACCAGTTAATGCTTCTTGGCACTGAAATAGTAGCAATAGAACTATGAGTAATTAAACTATCAGTTATAAATAAATAAAATGTTATGTTTGTAATCAATTAATAGTAGTTCCTTGACCATATGTCTAAGAAATTTAAGATAATCAAGATATCCCAAACATAATATAAAATTGATTTCGATTACTACTTCTTACATGAGAATGGAAGGCAGAGGCCACCAAAGAGGGGCAGTCTAAATCCAACAGGATAGCTCCCAAGATAGGGTGGGGACCAGCCCTTCTTTAACCTTGAGAGCTTGAGCTCGAGACAGGTTAAAGGCTGAGTCTGTAAACTTTGAGGGAGTCTATTAATGGTCTCTAAGCACTTTGGTTTGCCTCCAATGTCTTCTCCCTTCTCAAGACAGGAAGTAATAATATGATCAGATTTGTAATATGTATTGGGAATAGCCAAAAAATTCTTAAATCATTATCTATTCTCTATTTTTATTGCATTTGTTATTGTTAAATTAGCAGGGGACATTACATTGGCAATTTATATTTTTCATTGGTGGCTCCTACAATTTGGATCTAGCTGATGTTTTATGACTGACACCCTCACCGTTCCATATGCTTCTTTTTTTATTTGGTTTTCTCAGCCTTTATTCATCCATATATTACCTAGTCGACAGTTGCAGATCCTTTGTCCATCAATCAACGATTTGGTAGTTTTAGCTCATGCCTTTGTTTCATTGATGTGCAAGTTTAATCACAGGCAGACGGCCACGGAGATCGCTTCTCATAAGTAGTGGATTCATTTTCTGATCAGCATTCTTCAATTTGATTGGTCAATTGCTTGTACTAGAGACTCTGTAGCATTGTACAAAAGGGAACCACACTATGAAGGCGCGGACTTTGATCTTCTTGTGGAATCAATAGTGGAGTGGGCACCTCAGAATTATCTGTTGCTAGATCGAGTTCCTTGTCTCTCTACACAATTTCCAGTTTGTCAACGGATTCAAACTTGAGTATTGAGCAACTATTCTAACTAGATTGGTTGGTTTCCTCGTCATTCTTGCAATTGAAAATTTAGGCTTGTGTTTTTTTTAGATTTGATTTTGGTATTAGTCTTAAACATGTTTACGAGTTAATAAAGTGTATTATCATTTTTTTGTCACTGTTGCTTAAATCATGTTATATTATTTTGTTGATATTAGTGTCCATTGCTCTATAAAAACTTGTTTCAAGTGTATTAAAGGTGCATTTTCGATGGTACCCGACATCTTTTTTTATTGATTAAAAGAGTAATCATGGACAAATTAACTTTCATTGAGAAGTTTGAAGAAAGAGACTTTCATACTTGGTAGATACAAATGCAGTCACACTTGATTGAAAAAGATCTTTGGGATGTTGTCAAACCGAATTCAGTAACACCAACTGGTGCAGGTGAACTTGCTAAGTGGAATATAAAACATCAAAAAGCTTTGGGAACAATTGGTCTTGGCTTATCAAAAGCAAATTTAGACCATGAGAATTTTGCAAAGTTGGCAAAAGAGATTTGGGAATCATTAAACAAGTTGTTCGGATCTGAAGCAGAAAGTGCCAAAACAACATTGAAGCAGAGATTGTATGGACTGAATATGGAAAAAGGTACAAAAATGGCAGATCATATCAGTAAGTTTCACTCTCTCCTAAATCAGCTAGATGGGATTAATGAGAAAGTAAAAGATTATGATACCAAAGCAATTCTTCTAAATAGTTTGCCTAAAAGTATGTCTGGGATGGTGTTTAGACTAAGCAAAACCATTAGCCTTGAAGGAGTAATATCTACTCTACTTGACCATAACGAAGACTCATAATCTGAAGAGGCCTTATTTGTATGAAACAGAGCAAGAAAAGGAAAGTACAAATCTCAAACTATTTCTTCAAAAGGAAAAATTAAATGTTTCTATTGTAATGAAATGGGACATGTAATCTTGAATTGCAAGAAGAGGGCACAAGGTCTATTAGACGATAAACTTGATCATCAAGCTTCCTTAGCTAAAGAAACTGATAGGGAAAACCTTGTGAAGGATGAAGAGCTATCATGTCCTAGTGATGAAGAATATATGCTTTAGATAACTTCAAAACTAAAGGTTGGAGGCACCAGAGGCTGGAGGACAATCATCATCCTCTCGTTAGTCACCAACGACGGGGTCGCTCATCAGCTTTGGTGGCACTTTGTTTTCTAGTATGCAGTTTGATATGTTTTGTATTTTAGTGTTGCAGGTAGTGTGAATAAGTGGAAATTTCACATTGTGGGGGGGAATAATGCACAATGTTTCATTCCTAGTTTGTAGTATCTATGTTGTTTTCTATATAACTTCCCTAATGTACAAGTATAGTGGTAAACAAAAGCACTAGATTAAGTCAGTTCATGGATCTTGAAAGGGCTTGTGGGAGGATCCAAAAAACCACGCGAGGTGAACAAATGAGTGGAGGTTCCTATTCATGTCAAGGTTTGTGTTAAGCCTGTTTAAAACCATGGAAGGAGAGAGCCTTTCTTTTGGATCAAGGTCATGAGTCACATAGTTGTACATGCCACAAGGGTAAGCATATTGCACAAGAGTGTGTGAATGTTTATCTAACATGTAAACATTAAGGGGGCGAATGTTGGGAAAATTAATGTTTACATTTGAGGTGTTAGTAATTATGTAAATGTAGAAAGTTAATTACTATTGTAATAGTTATGTTGTTAATAAAAATAATACTAATATAGGTTTGAATGGTTATTATTGATTAATGAGTTATACCCGTGAATGATATTCTGGGATATTTGTTATAACACTTCGTATTAAATAGGAGGTTGTTTGGCTATGTAAGTGGCTATATTTAGCCATGTATTGAGTGTGAGACGATGTAATATATTGTTTTAAATTATCTTGGCTACCTGTCTACCCATATTTCCAATAATAGTGACTGCTACAGGGGTTCCTCTTGAGGGTGCTACATTCCCTAAAAATCCTAAAGGGAATTATCAATTGGAGATGAAAAGGTTCCTAAAAAGGGGGAGAGAAGGTTTATATGATGCATAACGGGTTTAACAAAGAAGATCTCCTGGACATTTGGAAGAAAACTGTTGAAGTCCTAATGAGGTACATCACCTTAGAGGATCGCAATAAGCGGTTCCACTCTTACCTCTTTCTCACGTGAAATCATTTTCATCACAATGTGAAAATGAATTTTTCTTTTTGGATCTATACTTCTTTGGAACAGTCTTTGAGAAATGTCATTGTCACTAGAATATTTATGCATCTCCACCAAGGCCTCATCTATCCCCTCTACTAGCATAAGCTAGCCCTAACCTCGTCTTTCTTTGCCCGTTCATGTGTCACCAACCCCTTGTTCATTCAATTAGATGGGGGACCTGCCCATAAAAAGAGAATCTAACAATCACTACCAATTTGTGAAGGAGCACCCCTCCCCAGTAAGAATCAAGACACCCAAGTTGGCCCTTCCCCCATGCTAAAGGGTGATAAAGTCACATCTGCCAATTCCCCTTCCTCTTTGAAGAGTAAAAACTAAAAATGCCCACTTCAAAGATCCCCCTGAAGATTAAACCAATATTTTGGATGATGAGTCTGATTCTCCTTGGTCCACCACCTTAAAAGACTCCTCTTTCTCCACAAGATATTGCCAGCCCTCCTCTCTCTCTCTCTCTCTCTCTCCTTATAGAGGAGATACCTTATATTGATTTACCCATGGATCCTTTGGATTCCTACCCTGTGCAACCTATGTGCCTATCTCCATGCCAAGATTAATGTTATTTGTAAGGCCTATAACCTTCATAATGACATCATGTAGTGGTAGCTCTCCCAAATGCACACAACCAGAAAGAAAATTTACAAGTTTGAATCCATTGTTCTGTCTAATCCCTTTGAATGGCTCGATGAGATGGCGAATGAAAGATGTTTGGGATACCATGAAGGGGATAATTGTCACTTTCGACAAGTGGGAGAGTTTGGAGAAAGAGGTCGAGAGCATAAAGAAGGGGGCTGGATCTATGGAAGATCGAAAGAAGCTAGAAACTATGGTTGGTAGACTCCAAGCCAACTAGGAGAAAATTTACAAAAATTTGCATGAAATTATTGCCTATTGTAAGGAGTCTATGAAGAACATGGCCACAACCTTGTAGGTGTTCCAACAAGAGATGGAGAAAAGAAAATTTAAGTGTAAGCTTGATGAAGTTGCTGTCATCAATCTACCCAACTCCTAAAAGAAAGGCAAGGATAAAGCGAACAATTAGATCACCAACCTTGCCACTACTTATGATGCAGAAAGCAAGGGTCTCAAAGAAATATCCTTTGAAGACAAGCTGGAATTCCTAAACAAAGAGTGGTAGGCTATCAAAGGCTTAAATCTTCTTGCTGACCCATAGTTGGTCCTGTGTGTCCTAGTCTAGTCCTTTTGTGTTTCTTTTTGTTGTTGGTTTCTGCCTTGTTTGGTAGATTTTTGGTTTTTGCTGTCTCACCTTTTAAGAGACTCATCTCTTTTGCCTCTATGGCTAAATATGTAATGGGTTTGGGCCCTTCCACTTTATCTAATCAAGATAGTTGCTTCCTTTTTAAAAAATACTTTTCTTATTTTTTGAAAAAATTTCCCCATTTTTTCCCCTTCTAAATCCTAATTTTTTAAAAAAATCTTAAATCTTTTGATTTGCCAATTTTGTCCCAGAGATCTTTGCTGCTATGACATGCAACTAGTTAATCTCTAAAAGATTTAAACTTGAGGCATGCAATCTTGTAAATAAATACCTGAACTTGGTTATCCAGAATGATGTGATTAGAGACTACGTAATTGTACAGCTCCATCTCAGATCTATGAGGCTTTACACTCAGATGCATTGCCTTTAAGACCCCCATATGACAAAATTATGAATTAAAATTGAAATCTGATGAAAGGTGAGGCAACGATTTGTAAAAAAACATTGAGCTCCTCGAATATGAAGATTCGCCTAAATACTGTACAAATTAGAACATTCAATGCAAACTCAATGCCAACATGCAACATCCAAGGAAAATCAACCACCTTCAACATATTGTTGTTTATAAAGGCTTTTAATGCCAAATCTGAAATAGCATATCAAGTTTGTTTGCCCGTTGGGGTAAACTTAGTTTTGCACAGACATAGTACAGGAAATATAATAAACGCAGAATATATCAAAGAATAATAGATGCTTTCATTAATCATTCCAACATATGAGAACATTCACATAATAATCCATATTAATAATTCCTTCACCCGTAGGTGGTACATATTTATCTACCCGAAGGGGTGTGACCAAATGTCACCACCCGACCCAACTCCCTACGGTTATAACTAATTACTATCGGAACAACAAAACTAATACACGACATATAATAAAGTAGTCTTTCCGACTAACGTCAACCCCACAAAAAGAAAGTCGTCTCCGGTGACTCACAACAAAAGGGAGATGAAATACACCACATAGAATAAGAAAATCACTGGGAAGGGGCGTCCCTGAAAAAGTTGGAGTGCCGCCCTCCCCATCAATGTTGCTTTGAGTAGTTCTTGTTCCGCAACATCACATTCCTCCTGTGCCTGCACCAAACTGGTCTCCAAAAAACACGTTTCAGCTGTAAACCCGTGCTGCCTTCTCCGCTTCCAACTCCTAGGTACGTTGAGCCAAGTGTCGCTCTACTGCCTCCAACCGAGTGGTCAGCTCCTCCTGAGTTCTCTATGCATCCACCAAGACAACCTCACGTCCAGCCAACACCTCCTCTGAGTGCCTCAAAGTGTAGTACCCCTCTCGAAAGGCATGCTCCTAGTGCTCTCTCCACCTCTGGCATGCAGACACTCCATGCCTACAACAGCTCCGAATCTCATCAACTGGGCACACTCCCCAAAGGCTGATAACTAAACTGAATAATTTCCTCGTGTCGTTCCGATGCCCCAACTCACCATTGTAGTGTACCTCAAAAAGAAAATGGGGGTCTAGGGGGCATCACCCCTAATAGGGTCGAGGGGCAACGCCCCCGCCGCCAAGACCAAATTAGCACCTTCAAACCCACATAGAACTCCATGGGGCACACCATTTTTGTGATTTTCTTCCAATCCCATACTCTTTCTACCAACCGCTTATGTTTTCCTCACTACCTGCTTATGGCCTTCCCTTTGGTACCATACGTTATTCACTGTGAACTATTTTTATTCGTCGTCATTTTTTTTTTAAGAACCTTCGTTGCCACTCCTTGCCGTCCATATGGAACTTCTCCCTAATTAGCCTTCCTCTCACCTTCGTACTGAGCCGTACAATTGCTTTCAAGTTCTGGTTGCATGCAAAAATACATGTCGTACCTTCTGTGCCATGTCTTCTCAGCTGCCACAAGAAAATGTATGTTTGGGCATGCCACCGTTCAGTGGCTTCCCCGTTCAATGACCACCGTTCGGTGACTTCCGACTCTCTCTTTTTTTTTTTTTCCCACCGTACAGTCGTTCGGCCATTCGGTGTGGTTTTGTTTTTATTTTTTAGGCTAATTACATTCCAGATGCTTCTTCTGTCGCCCCTATGGATGGCTCTCGGGTTGCCTTCCTGATCTCTCGAGTACCTTTCCATCTTCTCGATTGTTCTATCCCTCCTCTCGGGTCCATCCTCTCCGGGTAAGGTTTCAATTTGGACCCTTTGATGGCCTCATGTATCTCCAGTCAATGGAGAGGCCACAAATTGACAGCCCCGTCGTAGCCGACTTCCCGAAATTTCCCAAGAATCTCATTCTTTAGAGTGTGCAGCCGTTCCCTCAAGCTTTCCCTGTCGCCGAGTCTATTTTCAATGGCCATCCAAAGGCTTAGAACCATAAATTCTACAAGAACCACGGTCTCTTGCCCGTACATAAGAAGGAGAAAAAGGATTTTGAAGGCTACAGTCGTCCACCCAGGATTCCAATCGTCGCGGACACGAATGATCTTAGGTTCCTCTTCCTTGTATTCACCTACTCGGGGGGAAATGTTTCTAGCTCTTCCTCAATAATTAGTATATTGCATGCTGGTCGGAAGAGTTTGTAATCCTCTATTTGCCAGTGGAAGAGACTGTTCAGTGAATCTGCATCATCCTCTACATATTCCCCCAATCTTAGCACACCTTCACTATTCGGTTCCATTTCGTCCCTTCCTTCATCCCTTCGATTGTTTTCTTCGGAGTCAAATTTTGAATCTGAAGAAGAGGCCATCTCTTCGCTCACCATCTAGTGCGAAGGTCGATGGTGAACTTCCTCCCCCCATTCTCCATCGAGAGGGTGTTTTTCTTCCAATTGTGGTTTACCTTCGCCGTGACCAGCCACCCTCGACCCAGAATGGCATCGTAACCCTTCTTTTCAAAGGTATCACCACAAAGTCTAGTACAAATGGTTACGAGCCAATGGTGACCTGTTGTGCCATCAACGTTCCGAGGGGTTTGATACCCTGCTGATCGACACCCAATAAGTTGAAGGTTGTGGGCCACAAGGTTGGCTTGCCCAATTTCTTCCATGTCTCCTCCGGAAGGACGCTCACTCTTGACCCTCCGTCCACTATAGTGTCTATTAGGATGGAGCCAAGGATGCCCATCTCGACGACTGTCGGGTACCTTCTGCTGTTTATAGCAAGTATCATCGGGTCAGTTGCAAACCCTCCGGGGATGTCCGTACGTGTGGTATTTGGCTACGTGGCCAAGTTCCCCAACAATGTCGTTCCCAAGTGAGGCATGGTGTAAAGGAGGTCCTGGAGTTTCACCGGTACCTCTAATTGTAACATTTGTCTCAGAATGTTTTGTCCTGCCTTCCTCCAGCCCGAGGTGGTAGCCATCTCCCATCTTTCTTTTGGTGCCTTCATCGCCTTATCTATTTCTTCCTTACCCTCCCGTGCCCCTTGTTTTGCTTGTGATTGTGTGATGGCTAGTACCCCCTCGTCACTTCTTGTTCCGTCGATGTTGAGCAAGTTGACCCTGGATTTTGGGCAGTTGGCATCCTCGTGGTTGCCAGGACCACACCAACGACATAGCTTTTGCGGGGTGTCACCCTTGTCGCAGTCCCTTGCAAAGTGGCCCCACTGATTGCAAGCTCGACACTGGATCATCGGCCGACCCTTGGAGTCGTATTGTATTTGACTCCTTGTGTTGGCAGTGTTATTTCCCCTTCTGCCACCGCGTCAGTTGCCTCCGTACCCGCCTGAGGATGCATTATTGTTAGTCTTTGCCCCTAATGTAGATGGCTGCTCTTGGGTAAATAGCACTTGTTGATTCCTCACCTTCATGTTGTATGGGCATTCCTTAGTGGAATGGCCCATGATCTGGCAAATGTCACAAAATGCCATTTTGGGACACGACCCCTTTGTATGGCCGCTTGCCTTGCAGTTCGTACACCATATGTCAACTTCCCCCTTGCTGGTACCCCCTTTCATAGTCTTGAACTCCATCATTCTCTCCATGTCCTTTTGGAGTGCCATGACTATTTTCTTCGACTCGCCATCATTGCCACTGTCATCGTCCAAAGTGTCATCTTCGTCGGAAGAGGACTTGCTTCTTTTCTTCTTGGAGGTCTTTTGTTCGCTCTCCAAGTCCATCGCCTGGTTATAGGCATCCACATATGAGGTGGGGGGCACTATCTTCATTTTCCTCTGTAGGTTAGATTTCAGGCCCTCCACGAACCATCTTTTCTTCAGGCCATCCGATGGTTGGCTATCCATTTTTCAGACTAACTCCTTCAGTCGGCGACTATAAGCCCGCACAGTCTCTTTTTTTCCCTTGCTTGGTTTCATATATTTCAGAGACAATTTCAATATCGTCTCGCAGGAGCCTAATCTCCTTTTCGAATGCCTTCTTCAATAAGTCCCAAGTGGTCACTCCGCTTTTGTCTAAGTCAGAGTACCAATCGATTGCTACCCCTCGGAGGGTTGCTGGAAACTATTTCATCCATTCCGCCTGGTCAGCGACTCCATTCGCAGACCAAATTGTCTCACATGTGCGGCAATGCCGAACAAGGTCTTCTTTTCCATCGCCATGGAACTTGGGTAACTTCTCCTTGTTAGCCGCCATATTCACCCTCGGGGGTGGGACGGTGGTATGTACCACCTGTTGCGTTGCTGGTTGGGTCGCCGGAAGTATTTGTTGTGTTGGTTGTACAATAGGTTGGGATGGTCCTGCCGGCGTCGGTACCTTGGAAATGTTTGGTACCGTACCACTTGATGTCACCAAACTACTGGAACTGTCCAAGCCTGGTGGGCTACTATGATCCTCGTGCCCCTCTGTCACTTTGATACTCTCGGCAGCAACAGTATTCTGAGCCTCCCTCTATGTGGCTTCCTCTTCTTCCTTCCTTCAGAATTGTCTTGCTTCCGTCCGTGGGGTTAAGGTTAGGGACTCGAACAAGCTCCTTGTTTCCTCCAGGCGGTCCTCATCACTTCTTCCGGCCTCCCGGTTAGATTCCTCCAGACACTCGCCTTCACTTACTCCCTTCGGTAGTCCTTCGGTGCGTCTTCTGAATCTCTCCCTTCGCTCGGCTTGCTGCTATGCGAGTATGACAATTCTAGTGGCTTGTTCTTCTTCGAGTTCCTTCTTTAAATTTCTATTTTTATTCAATTGATTAGACATAAATTCTATTCAATCATCAATTGTCAGAGCATGCTCTTCTTCAAAAACTTTTGTGATTCCATCCTCATTCGTCCTCACATTGATATTCTCCTCCAATGGTATTCCCATCCGTCCACTCATTCCGTCACTTGCCAGATTCGTTTGGCAACAGTGTCAGATGTTTGCCTGTTCGGGTAAACTTAGTTTTGCACAGACAGTACAGGAAATATAATAAACGCAGAATATATCAGAGAATAATAGATGCTTTCATTAATCATTCCAACATATGAGTACATTCACATAATAATCCATATTAATAATTCCTTCACCCGTAGGTGGTACATATTTATCTACCCGAAGGGGTGTGACCAAACGTCACCACCCGACCCAACTCCCTTCAGTAATAACTAATTATTGTCCGAACAACATAACTAATACATGACATATAATAAAGTGGTCTTTCTGGCTAACAAAGTTTGGGTTATGTCCGCATTTAAAACCTTGGATCTGTCACCAGGGTACCTTTCCATCTTATCCTCTTCTTAAAAAGATGAGGACTCAGCATGAATGTACAAGTTCTGGAAAACTTGAAAAGAAAGCACTGTAATCAACACTTACTACCGTTTTTGAGAAGTATTACTTGCTTATAGTGAAGACCGTACACTGAATAACTTGTCATTTCTGAGATTGTACACATAGTAATATCAATAAAAGTCAAAACAAGGGTTATTGAATTTAACAGGAGATGCATATTGCCTCATAAATTATAAACCTCAAGTTGCCTGTCTAAGGAAAGAAAGCAAATGCTGGCCTAACAGCTTTCTGATTAATAAAAAGCATTAAAAAATTAGCAATATCTAGCAAGCTAGCAGGGAAACACGTACAACTGTAGAGAAACCGTTCCAAAAAGACTTCTCATTCTCCATATTTCTTTAAATTGTACATATTTGCTGATGCTCCTAGTTTGTCTCCAAAATGTTTCAGACTAAGGCATTCTTCTCATGAATAAATACCACAACCTGGTTATAATCTGCAACTGTTATGTGTTCCAGGCTATGTTATCATCTGCAACTATGATGTGTTCCCAGGCTATGTTATTCAATGCTTCCATCTCAAATCTAGGAGGTTAGAATGCAAGATACATTACCTTTCGTTGGACAGAGAATAAATATATTCAAATTAAAATTGAAGCCAGAACAAATTAAAGATGGAGCAAAGATTCCGGAAGAAAACAACTGTACAACAAAAAATTCAAAAACTCACCTGAAACTTATACTGAGTGGAACATTCAAAGCGCATTCCATGGCAAGATGTAATGTAAAAGGAAAACCAACTTTCATCATCTTGTTCTTTATGACTTGGTAAGCGTCCAGCTTCAACAATTTCTTCCAAAAGAACTGAATCTTGTGGACTTATATCTGAAAGCAAAATTCTAGGTCAGGCAGATGACTTTCATTCCTTGATATGGGAATCAAATTTTAAATTTATAGCCTGTATTTTGTGTATCTATTCTTTCCATAGTTGGAAGAAAAGATTAAAATTAGGAAGCTATCTTAAAGAACTTTGAAATGATAACTTCACTTGACAAAAAGAAAAATGAAACTAATTGTATATGCCTACAAATGACCAAAGCAGGTCAGTGGAACTCAAAGATACAAGTTACGATATCTGGTCAGGAATAAATGAAAAGATCGATTGACTAAAACATAAGTTCCTAGAACTAAATCTACGAAGCAAGGTTAGCTAAAGTACACAGAAGCCATAGAATATGAATCAACCCTGTGAAAGGAAAGCTCCTTGTCAAAAGAGTCATAAGGAAGAAGCTGGGAGAATTGTATACGGTTGGATATCATTTAAGGTACTGTGCATTTTGCAGCGTTGTGCAGAGTATTTTTGAGATTAACATGGCTAGATTCAAATAGTTTTCACATTTTCCAAGGCGGAGGTGATTTTGTGTCATCTTTCTCAACTTTTTGCACGTATTTCCAATCTCCTTGTCAGGCATACATTCATAATATGTTTTGACTTTTTGTTGTGTAAACTTATAAACCAATGTTTCACTATTTTTCATGACACAGACTCATATATGGATGGCTAGAGAGATTCCTGAGTTCCACAGATCAATAGAGTAGATGTAACTAAAAGAACATAATTTTTTATTTTTATTAAGGAGAAGTGTTCTAACCAATTATAAATTTCAGTTGAATAATAGACTGTAGATAATTCAAACGATTAGGTAATCACAATGCAACATACAATTCTCTCTCTTTTTTTGGTTCTAAAAACGTATATGTATAGATGTAAACATTGTAGAATGATTACAATGAAGCAATCAAAATTTAAGATCTAACAATCCTTTGAAAGACAACAAACAGCTGATTCAGAAATGATACAATTATGAAAATGGCATGCAACAAGGTCCATGTGCCCTTAAAGGCCTTAATTTTGGCTTGTTGAGACAAATTTTACCCTTTAATCCTACTCTATATAGCAACAAGAAACATGCCAAAGGTGCTGCCCCCAGATCCAGTGAGGGATGCTCTTTCTTGAACTTTGGGGTTGCTATCACAGATCCCTGCTCTGGTTCAAAAATAAATGAAAAAACAAAGTTGTTTTGAGCAGTACCAAATGGAAACCAGCATTTTTTTCCCCATAATTTCACTTGAATTAACAAAAACAGATGTTTTTTTCCTCTTTTTCTGCATATTTCAGTTTTTTTAGTTTCCTTAATTTCCCAATTAAATCCAATTCTTTTGGTTTATCGAGTCAATCTTGATTTGAATAATGCTACTAAAAATCAAAATTGACTTATGTATTGTCTAAATTTATTCTTTATGCCTCTTGTGCATTATTTAAGTTTATTTTACCTAAGTCGCTGGTTTGGGTATGGGAACTGGAACCTAGTATGGTAGTACAACAGTTTGTTTTTTCCCAAAAACATAAATTATAAGAACAGCGGTAATCATAATTGCAAAAAAAAAATTAAGTGCCTGATATTCATAATTTGCAAAACTGAAAATACTTAGTCTAAAAATGCCATTGCACAATGAAAACTCAAATTACAATCAATGATTAATATTCATATTCTTTTTCATCAGAAGCATCAAGGTCAACATCAACATTTGGTTCAACTTCATTTGAATTACAACCAATTGCTTTCCCACTCCCACTAGCTGTGTCAGTGCAGGCGTTGGTTTAATTTCATTTTGCAAATCATTAACAATATAAGGAAAGTGATTCACAAAACATAAACAAACAGCTGCCACATATGCATAATGTAAATCAACTAAAATCAATCTCATTAATGCTGATATATATTTTACTAACCCCATGTTCATAGATACAGCTCACAAATGCAACTGAAATGATATTTAATTGCTTACTTGCTGGCATATAAAATGCAGTTACAAAGTTATGATTTAGTTGGGGCTGGATGGATAAAGGAAATGGCATACCCAAATGACAAAGAGTGAAACTGAGGTTTTAATGTATCAAACTACGCTTGGGTGTGGCCTAGGGTACTGCCTGGGCACCTTGGTTCACTATGGGTCCTTCATTGAAGAGCCCACAGCTAGCTCGGGTGCCCAAGCAGTACCTTGGGTGTACTCGAACCAGAACCTATACCAGGACCTAGGATTTACCAGCAATACCCAGTAACATATGATTTACAAATGTAATTTATTTTATTTGCCAAGTTTTTGTTGAGTACTTGTTTACTGCTATATCTGATAATTTAAATACATGAATTAATAATAAAGATGACAATGCATACTACATACAAGAGTAAAATATATCTTTATCAGCACGTGAAATTATTACAGAAGATCAGAGATGATCAGCCAAGAATCGGAGTTGACCCGACTCCATCATAATACATTCCTTGATGATACACGATATATTTAAAGGACCCAATGGTTGCCAAGAGGAACACAACCATCAACCAACCAACGCTTATAACAACTCGAGAATGACAAATGAACAATTAATACATAATCGGGTAACCCATATTATTTAAACATAATAATATAGATTGTATGTAGACTACATCATCCCCCCCAAAAGAAAAAATCATCTTAAACATCAAGTAATATGTGGGAAGAGTAATGACAATAGTGTAGACAATGACTTGTACTATGCAAACTCAAACTTGCAGTGTACTTAAAAAATTAAATGGGGGTCAAGGGGCGGAGCCCTCACCGCAAAGCCCAACTTAAGACCTCCATGGCACGCATCATTTTCAGATTTTTTGAGATGCCTAAAGAAATGCTGATGAAGCTTGAAAATAGTGATTTTGGAGTGTTTAACCAACATATGCAGCATGTCATGGAGAACCCTCTTTGTTGTACTGATAAGGAAAGATGTCATCGAGTGGTGAGGTAATTTGTCTTTTGCCAATGAGGCCATATGTTGAGAAATGCTCTGAGAATGCGCCTTGGCTGAGATTGTCGTTTGCACACAAGGGTGTCAAGCCGTTCAATGCCAAAGTAATATTGCCAAATGATGTCACAACGAAACAACCGTACTATGTCAAGATGAAAATGTCGTATGCTATTAATGCTTGCAAGCCATACAAGATGAATGCTTGTGTGCTACACTATGTAAATGTTTGGACACCATACAATATAAGTGTTTGGAGATTGTATGCTGTGTAGGGAGTGTTGCACACTCGTACCGTAATGTCCCCAATTTTAAGGTGGCAATTAATTAAATTAATTTTTATTAAGTTGTCAAATAATAAATAAAATATTCAAATGATGAATAAATATTAATTGATTTAAATCTAAGTTACCGGTTCGAGTTCGGTTTGAAGTTCAGGTTCGAAGAACCAGTTCGCAAGTTCGACAAAATTTTGAAAAGGTGTTCGGGTTCGGGTTCGAAAAAACATGTAAGATTTTTAAAAATATATATATATACATATTTATGAAGCCTAGAAGCATGAGTTAAAATTAGAATGTCACATCGTATCATAAAAACAACATTTACAACAAAAACACCATAAACTTATAATCATAGCATCATGAATCGTGATCATACCATCATATACTTCAAGTTCAACATCAAAGATTCAAAACATTAAAACTAAAATTATCATAACATCAAGTTCAACTGTTCAAGTATCATTGTTTCAAACTTTCAAGTTCAACTAATGAATTAAAAATGAATTAATCTTCATCTTCCTCTTCATCTTCATCTTCATCTTCAACATTAGTTGACTCAACAATAGAGCTAAGGCCCCAATGGGATCAGCAGCACAACAATAGTATTGGCGTCAAAATCTATAAAATCATAAAGTGCAAGCCGAGAAGTGGAAGCATCCAAGTCCGCAACGTTTGCATTTATATCCCACCTCTTCATGTCCCCTTCTTTGTATTTTTTAGTCTTGTGTGAGAGAAGACGCAAGTTGTAATGCACAAATACGAAGTTCTCTGCTCTTTTTGATTGCAATCTACTGCGCTTCACTGAGTGGATGAAAGAATATGTGCTCCAATTTCTTTCTGATGCAGATGAACTAGCAACCTATGAAGAAAGCTCACAAACCAATCTTCCAACTCCTCCTTGCACAATCAAGAACTTGCTCTTTTGCTCTTGCTGAAGTCAAATAGCCTACTTGCACACAACAAATGATAATGAGAAGCACAAATTAGCCTCTCATAACGAACTTTTAGGGTTCCGGACACCAAAAAAAATTAAAATTTTGCAAATTCCATCACTTTAGTGACGTCCAAGAGGTGAAGTTCACCCAAGTTTGTTCGGGGTTCGCAAATTTTGGTCTTGGTCCACCCGGGTTCGACCGTCTGGGCCACTAGTTCGAATTGGGTCCGAAAAATCAAACCCTGCTTGGACCCATAGGCGAATTGGACCCAGACCATGAACCAGTTCGAACCCGGGCCAATTCGGAGGGGTCTAGGGCCGAACCCAGTAACTTAGATTTAATTGAATAATGTTATAATGATAAAATAATAAAATAGTATTATAATGCAACTTCAAATTACATATATTTCTCCAATTATGTCAAGTCAGCCTACCTTCTAGATGCTTCTTGGAGATCCTTATAAAGGGGTTCCTAGTGGTGTATTGAGCATTCTTTTGGATTTGATGATTTGTGTAAAGCTTTGTATAAAGCACATTTATGAGGATGGAAACCTTCATAAGATTGATAGTGGAGTTGGACGAAAACCTAGTTCTTCCAAGGGGGTGAATTCATGACGTAGTTCACATCTGGACAAATTTGTGAAGTCTCCACTGGAGACAAATTTGCAAAGTAGAGGGTATTTGATATTTGAGAATCTTTGTAATAACTCTATTGAATTCCATTATGGGGTGATTTATAAAGATTGAACTTGAATTAATAATTTATGAATTTATTTGGGGACCATAAATTTGGGTGATTGTTATGAAGGGAATATTTGTAAAGAAAATCATGCACTATTGATTCATCGCCATACAATTATAGTGAATATTTATTATGTATTGGTGCACTATTCCATTTATTCTCTAATGTAAAGGTTTTCTTCTTATGTTGTATCAAAGATCATTATTTGGAACACTCAATTGAAAGAGAAGACATTATTATTTTGCTAGCCGCACATTTAATCTGCAAATCGTGGTTTCCAATAAAGTTTGGCAAAACAAGGAGCTTATTCTATATAATGAATCACATGAAATAAAGCAAGGTATTAAAATGCCACAGTTGTTTAACTTCAATATCGAAATTGGCTGTGATAAAATTTGCAAAGAAGCTGTTATTTCTGAAATTTTGGTCCAAAGGATTAGTGTGAAGTTATTGTATTCGAGCCATTTCAGCTTCATAGGGCAACGGCATAAGTGCAGAAGCAATAATGATAGATGTTGGCTTTTTCTGAGGAGAATCAAGCTTCGTTATTGTTGGGCCGATTTCATTTCTGAATTTGACATTCAGCTTATGAAGTTGGTTATTCTGTTGTTGGTTCTAGTGGAGTTGAGCCGTGGAAGCATTACATTTCCTTGCCTTGGTGTTGACTATCTTGTCTTGGCTTCTTGGCATGAACTTCTATCCTTGGTGCTGAAGGTGGAGTGGAAATAAGTTATTATTCTTGCTGCTGCTGTATCAATTGATATCTCTGTTTTACTTTGGACTGGTTGCTAATATGTGCATAATATTATTGCATCAATTTTTCATGTATTGCTGCTATCATAGTTACTTTGAGTGGAAAAATTATTAATGGTGCAATCTTTTCACTTGCTCTCTACATTATTTGCATGTATTTAGTGTATCCTCAGGGTAATAAATTCAGTCTCAAACTGAGTATTTCAGAAATATAGGACAGAAATTGATCGCATTGTTGTATTATCCTTAGCATAGGATTGCATCTCATCTTTATTTATCAAAGAAATCTATTAACTGTTAACCCACAAACAGCATTAATGTCAAACATGCCTAATTGAAACTACTCATTCGACAGCACAAAGCCATTGCATAACAACAAAGTAATCATTGTGATTAAAATTCAAGGTCAGATTGAGCATGGTTCTTAAATGTACACTGAATTAATTTGCCCACCCGTCATAACATGAGAAGTGTTTGTTGATATTGTACAACGTATTTGTGAAAGGTTCATAAGATGAGTTTCTGAATCAGTCGTGTGATGAGTTTCAGAATCAGTCGTACACTGAATGTAAGGCCATCATATTATGCCATAATGAAATTGTTGTACAATATCTCTTTGAAGAGTCCCTACGCAGCCTGGAAAAGACTCGCTGTACAGTATGCATCAGTAGAAGTCGTACTTGGTAGATGAATTCTGCCGAGAGTAAACTGAATTCTACTGAGAGTAAAATGAATTCGGCCAAGAGAGGAAAGATATTGTTAGTATGAATGGGATTATTTCCTATCTACTTATTAGTGGGAACCAATTCACATGTTATGTTAGCTTAGGATCATGTTACTTATCCTTATATCCTAGGCGGCATTCTAGAAATTAGTTATAACGGGGCCATGTCTCATTATTTACTTTTAGGCACATAGGTCATTTAATATTTTTTGAAGGCATTTATTATGATGCACTAAGCATTTAATGTTTGTATCAAGAGTAGCTGTGTGTAACTCATCACACCTTGTCTATATATTCAAGGCGCTTGTACATTGTATCATATCTCATTTATGTATCTCATTGAGTAATATCAATCTCAATATTCATGCAGCCTCATGTTGCAAAACTATCTTGTGGAAGGTATCTCACAGCTATGGTCTTGTAAACCCCTTCTATATTAGAGAGTTGAGCTATTGCTAAATGAGAGATTTCTATTGCAAGTTGATTTTGGCTAGTGTTGGAGGGAATACGAGCTTAACATTGAGTCCAGAGTGCTAAAGAAAGTTAGGATAGGCTTTTGTTTTGTTTGAATTTGACCATTTTTGCCAAGCTTTTGAGGTTTTGAAGTTGGGCTAGTTGCCAATTCCAAGAGGTAGTTAATCATTTGGAGCACATTGGACCAAATTTGACCCTACCATCGCATCCAAAAGGCCCAAAAACACCAGAAATGCCTATCAATTTGTCAAAATTTGACATTTTCTTCCTGGGCATCAGAAATGTTTTTGCCTATTTCAATGACCATATGGATCCGTACAATTGTACAGATTCAAGACAATTTGTACGATCCATATGGATAGAGCAAAAGAAAAATTTGGCTTCCTTGACTTTTTTTGCAAAAAAAATCAGCCTCTTTGGGAATTTTTTTGGCTTTAGGCAAATTTTTCTGCATATTTTTGAGTAAATTTTTGTTAATTGCAGTGTATGTTTCTGCAGTTGCTCATTAGAGAAACATTTGCTTTATTTCTTGTGGTGACATTGTCTATTTCAATCAATTATTTTATTGGTCAGAGTGTTTTCTAATACGAGTGGCCAATATTAACATTAGGTACTATACCAAATTTTGGGGGTCGAATTTTCAATTTTGGTGGCATCATTTTATTTGATTAATGTGAAGATTTGATGTTGACAGGAGCCATCACATCTAACAGATCCCTTGTCAAGTTCTTCAATGCTGGCTACCAGACTTTTCTTCCTGTTGAATCTTCAAAACTCATGTCGATGAAATGCTTGAATTCCCACACAAGTCTCTCATTCACCAGAGTTTCTAAAACTGTAGGCATAGATTTATCCCCGCAATCGCCACCGATCATTTCGCCGCACAGCCCTAGCCAGATCTAGTTGCGCTCAACTCCCCATCTCCTTTTCCTAAGCCTTGTTCGACTCAACACCCAACCCCTCTATTGAGCCTTTTGTTGACCCTCACTAGTAGGATCACTAAAAACCCCAAATCTTATCGGTGTAAATTCGTCAAACAGTTGGCATGCACTGAATGTTCTTGTTTCAAATGATGTGTTCAGATTGATATTTGTTTTTGGGCACCAAATTTGCAATTGAGATAACAATACCAATATGCAATAAAATGGAAGAACTCAAATAACAATGCAATTCTAAATATCACTCAATGCTATTATATCCTGAACTTCTCCAATTCTGATTGCAATATATGACTGTTACATCTATTACATATGAGCACTGTTTTTATGGACTGTTTACAACACAATAGCTAAGACATGAGATATATGAACCATCTTTCACGAACAAGTCTTATCAATGCACTTTTCCTAAACCAATAGCAAGTCTGAATACATTGACTATTACATGTCAAAATATATGGTAGTGCTGTTACCCACAACCCTCTTACTTCTATGACAATTTAGTTATAACAGAGACTGCTATAACAGTAATAGTAACCATGCAATTATGACCAAAGAACAGGGTCTAACAACTCTCAAATCTGGACAGTTACTATAAGTCTGAATACATGCGACTTTTACATAATTTATTGACTTGCACAAAGTACTCAAAAACACATAGAAAGAACCTGATTATCGCTCCTTATAATCTGCTATGAAATGATGATGAAGACTGATGCAATGAAGACACCAAACTGCCAACCGAACTTTGCAAACTGTCCTTGCTGGGGCTGTTGTACCAGGCTGTACATGTACAGCTCTTGCATAAAATAATTGCAGGGTTTTTGACACTCCAAAAAGCTATGAAAAGGACCGCCGGGGGTTTACTAAGATCCTCCCAAGAGCATAAAAATATTCTCCAAGTAGATTAGGAGATATGAGCAAATTATTGGTTCCAAACCCTGATATTGCAATTCTGAAAATGTGCCAGTTTGTCTTCAATCCTTTGCCAAATTAATTCACCAATGAGTAGATGAAATTCAAGACTCCTATGCAATCAATATCAAACCCTTATTCAACCAATTACAAACCCTCAATATCAATTTTTCAAGTCTGCTTTTTCGGACTGCTTTTTCGGACTGCTTTTTCAGATTTGCTTTTTCGGACTGCTTTTTCGTTTTGCTTTTTCGGATTGCTTTTTCTTCCTCTTACAACCAAAACTCAAACCCTCAAGTAAATCTGAGGATTCCAAATAAGCTCAACATGAAATGGCTGAATACCACTTCCAATGTGCAACCCTTCAAAAGATATCTCACTTCCTCAGTTATGCAAATCCAAGGGAGTTTTCGTTCCCAAAGATCTAATGAAAATTTGTAGACCAAATGACTACAAATTGCTCCAATATGGAAAAGTAGAAGAATCCTCAAATCAGCTTGTCCAAATGAATGCCCAAGCCCCCTATTTATTCACTTTTTGAGAAGTTACTAAGAACTTCTAGAAGCATCCATTATAAAATCCCATTATAATGCACTTTTATAATAATATAACTTTATAAAATAAAAAGTGCAACTCAACTTAAAATTATAACATGTGGGGCCCGCATAACTCATAATAATAAAAATAAGCTCTAAATCACTTCTCCAAGAGCAAATACGACCACTGATCTACAAAATGACTCTCTCCACATCGCCACCAGTCTACGAGAGCCTGTGATAGACTGATTCGGCACGCTAAACGATGTCAGCCAGAATGGGGACATGACAGTCCGCCCTTCTTGAAATTGCTTGTCCCCAAGCAATGATTGAGCAATAAACCAATCAATCCACCTGGATCCCAAATGTAGTCATGAACTGTACTGCTGTCAACCAACGCAAGCTCCTGCAATATCCTTTGCAATATCCTCTGCAATATAACCAAGAGGAATCCATGGATGAATCGTGAACCACTGCTCAACTGAACTCCAACTCCATGACTGCCACAGTCAGGAACCCACAAGACACCAATTCTGAAAATATCAGAACCCAAGTAAAAACAACTCAAACTGCCAACACAGTAAATACCATCAACGCATCCCACTGGCCTACGCAGAGCACACAATCCAACTCTGCAACAGTGGTGAACACTCCCGAATGAAACTGCACCAAGTATGGAAAATCCACACACTGTACAACTCCTGCAGTCAACACAACTCTGCAGATCACCGGCCACTGTCCCATAACTATAACTCCCATGCACCGCTGATGGCAAATAGTCATCACTTGATAGATAGCAAGAACTAGAACCCAAACCAAATCTGACGGCCATCAACTCCTCAACGCAAGGATCAAATGCAAACTGATGAACATACCCTGTAGTATAATGCTGATAAAAAGAACCACCCTCGGTGAACAGCTCACCATGCACAGGTGATACAACCCATTGCGACTGATCACCAACTAAGTCAAGAGTTGTCATAGCCAAAGGAGTAGAATCAATAACAACCACTGAAGCAACACTCCCAAACTCCTGCTCAAAGTCATGTACTCTCAAGCTATCGACCGCATAACCTATCGCCATGTTATGCCCATCACAACTCTCATCTCGTGGCGTCAAACCATCCCATAACTGATGACAAACACTAGAGCCCAAAGTACATCTCCGTATCATCATCTCATCAACATATGGATCAAAAATAAACTGATGAGCATACCTCACAGTGTAAGGCCGATAGAATGTGTCAATCTCAGTCAGTGGCTCAGACTGCAATCCAGATGAAACTAACTGCAATTGATCACTAACCAAGCCGGAACTGACTACTACCTCCGAAGACATCGCCAAGGGAGTAGTATCACTAGCAGGAACCATGCCAACTGCTGGCTCACCAACATCACACATGATCTCTGGTACAACATCACTAGTCTCCGTGCCATCAGTAGTAGAAACCACCACCATGTCAGGCATACCACAACAATCTACTGCAGCACCCAACTCAACTGAACCTGCCTCCAGTGGAAACGAACCAAACATGCCAATACTAGTATCGAGGACAAATATATCCTCATCTCCACTGCCTCTATCAACCTCGACCATGGACATTCGCGGATAACCAAACACCACGGTCTGTGACTGTACAGAATCTGGTAAAGACTGCAGTCGCTCTAACTCCATGGTCACCTCAGCCAAATGAAACTGTGACTCCTCGAAAGCCAACTGTGTACTCTCAAGAAACTCAGAAGTCACCTCGAGCTGCTGAGTAAGCTCACTCACCTCATCTTCCTTGACCAATAATGTGTCGTATGCTGTACTGCCCCACTCCATAAGATAATCTCTGTCGGCTACCAACTGCATATAATTCTGTCTCAGAATCCGGATAGCCTCCCATAAAGAGTGGATCTCAGTCAAGGAAAGATAACTGCCTCCCTGATCATCACTAGTAGGAGAACCCCATCCATAAACTGCTAACAACTGACGAGCAGCATCGAAATGCTCGCAAGCGGCAGAAATGTCTCCCTCACTAACTCTCAGTTGACTAGACACATGATGGCGCTAGCTAGACTGTCTCCTACAATCCTCCTCTGATGTACTGTCCAAAGGAGTAGACTCAAAACCACTGATCTCTGGAGTACTACCATCCATACTCTGCGAGTCAACTCCAAAACTCACATCATCATATGGAGTATCAAAAACTGTAGCATCACTGCCCAACTCCGCTGTAACAAATGAATCTGCCGAGGAAGGTAAATCCTCAAGACTGTCCGCAGTAGACTCCTGGATGTCATCAAGGCCAGTGCGATCCTGGGACTCATCTGTAATCACTAACACCTCAGATGTGCCTAAATTATCACAAACCCACTGCACCCTGAGTGGTCGACTGGAAATGTATACTACTCCTAACATCGGTGTATAAAGACTAATACCAACATCTGACAAGCTGCTGGTATGAATGAGAACAACACCGTGTAATCTGCTAATCAAATCCATGATAGCACTCAAACAATCACTGCTACCAATAGATGATAAAGATCTCCAGTCAACAAAATCCCAAACGCCAATGTAACAATCCTGAGTCCTCATCCATAAATTGGAACCGACTGACACCTCAAGCAAAATCCGTACCTAAGTAGCCTGCTCAATCCCAATATCAACTGATCCCACATCCATGTCTGCCATAATTGACACTATCCCTGAATCCTGGATGCAAGGTGAACTCTCACAACTATTGACAACCATGTGTGATCCACATGTCGCAGAAAGCTGAGTATCAGGTGTGTAAGATGAAGCTGAACTCAACTCCACGCCATACCCATCCACATGTCTCTTTGAGTCCTGTAATGCCAATGGAGTACTCAACAAAGAGGCTCGAGTGTCCTTGAACTCTCGAGAAAGCCTGCCAACTTCCTCCTCCTTCCTCCTCAAGGCATCTAAATGATCTCTGGCAAGGCTAAGAAGATGGTCACAATCTGAAAGAAGATGTAAATAGCTCATCTTCATCGCTCCCATTCCTTCCTTGATCGCCTGTAAGTCAACACAAGAAGACTCTGCCTGAACTCCCTTATGTCTGTCCTGTAACTGAATCATCCGGATGTGATCCTCTATCATCTCCCGCATCCTGTCATGATGAGATAATGAAGTCACAATCCCATCCTCGCTTACCCTAAGTTGACTGGACAAAACATGTGAAGTACTATGTGCCTCAACCTCGTGTGATGTAGCATCTAACTGTGCCTGATACTCTCTATCAGCAAAGTCCTGAATACTCAATGTCTGCTCATCGCTGATAGGTATCTCATCATCATGCACAACAACCTCCTCACAATCATCATCTGAATCCACTATGCTGTAGTTATTATTTTGAGCACCTGTGACATCATGAAGACCAACTGTACCACAATCACTGTCAGTGTCACTCATGCCATCTGGTGTGCCTGTGATATCACCTTCTGATGCAACTGGCTCAACCTGTACAACATCTGTAACCACTTCTGCCTGTGAAGATGATGCAAATAAATCATTACGTGAAGATGTGCTAACATCTCCCAATACCGGATCAGCATGTCTGTCAAACTCATCATACAAGTTTTTGCCTGTCATAGGGAAGGTACTTCGATCCTTAGGCCTATTAATCAGGCTCTTTAACCATGTACATGCCATAGGTGACACATTCCTCTCTTTTGTCCAAACATGCCATAAATCTTCTGCCAAAAGTTTAGAAATTTCATCCTTCTCCTCAAACAAGATTGTGAACATGATGGAGTGCATTGATGCTAATACATCGCTGGAATGAAACTCATCCAAAATATTCCAAAATGTGTTAAACATTCTGCGAATGTCATCAATACAACCTATTGACAACATAATGTTTTCAAACCTACACCATGCAAATACTTCAAGTAATCTTGCCCTCTTTGTGAAATGAGGGTCCCTGATGTCATCCAACCTTTCGAAGCTTTTCACCATGGCATGAAGTACCTCTCTCATAATCTGATCATCATAAGAATTAAAGCCAGCTATTATCCTCATGATTTCACTAATGCAAGAGAGAGTTGCAAGTCTTACCACCTCATCATGATGTCTCAATAATCGGGGCTTCACCAAAGAACCAAATACTGGAGATAAAGCTGTTTGCATAGCATAGGAATCTGACTGATCAACCTTGCCTAAATAAGTTTCCAACTCCTCCAAAATTCTTAGGAGGTCCTTTGTTCGCTGAAATGGATGATCTAGTTTCTTCAATGCAGTGTGCATTCTCTCTTTCAATTCCTTGTCTCCTGTTAAAGCCATTCAGTCTGAAATAACCCAATCAGGCTGGCAGGAAACCGCTCTGATACCACTGTAATGACCCTCACTAGTAGGATCACTAAAAACCCCAAATCTGATCCGTGTAAATTCGTCAAACAGTTGGCATGCACTGAATGTTCTTGTTTCAAATGATGTGTTCAGATTGATATTTGTTTTTGGGCACCAAATTTGCAATTGAGATAACAATACCAATATGCAATAAAATGGAAGAACTCAAATAACAATGCAATTCTAAATATCACTCAATGCTATTATATCCTGAACTTCTCCAATTCTGATTGCAATATATGACTGTTACATCTATTACATATGAGCACTGTTTTTATGGACTGTTTACAACACAATAGCTAAGACATGAGATATATGAACCATCTTTCACGAACAAGTCTTATCAATGCACTTTTCCTAAACCAATAGCAAGTCTGAATACATTGACTATTACATGTCAAAATATATGGTAGTGCTGTTACCCACAACCCTCTTACTTCTATGACAATTTAGTTATAACAGAGACTGCTATAACAGTAATAGTAACCATGCAATTATGACCAAAGAACAGGGTCTAACAACTCTCAAATCTGGACAGTTACTATAAGTCTGAATACATGCGACTTTTACATAATTTATTGACTTGCACAAAGTACTCAAAAACACATAGAAAGAACCTGATTATTGCTCCTTATAATCTGCTATGAAATGGTGATGAAGACTGATGCAATGAAGACACCAAACTGCCAGCCGAACTTTGCAAACTGTCCTTGCTGGGGCTGCCGTACCAAGCTGTACATGTACAGCTCTTGCATAAAATAATTGCAGGGTTTTTGACACTCCAAAAAGCTATGAAAAGGAACGCCGGGGGTTTACTAAGATCCTCCCAAGAGCATAAAAATATTCTCCAAGTAGATTAGGAGATATGAGCAAATTATTGGTTCCAAACCCTGATATTGCAATTCTGAAAATGTGCCAGTTTGTCTTCAATCCTTTGCCAAATTAATTCACCAATGAGTAGATGAAATTCAAGACTCCTATGCAATCAATATCAAACCCTTATTCAACCAATTACAAACCCTCAATATCAATTTTTCAAGTCTGCTTTTTCGGTTCTGCTTTTTCGGACTGCTTTTTCGGATTTGATTTTTCGGACTGCTTTTTCGGATTGCTTTTTCTTCCTCTTACAACCAAAACTCAAACCCTCAAGTAAATCTGAGGATTCCAAATAAGCTCAACATGAAATGGCTGAATACCACTTCCAATGTGCAACCCTTCAGAAGATATCTCACTTCCTCAGTTATGCAAATCCAAGGGAGTTTTCGTTCCCAAAGATCTAATGAAAATTTGTAGACCAAATGACTACAAATTGCTCCAATATGGAAAAGTAGAAGAATCCTCAAATCAGCTTGTCCAAATGAATGCCCAAGCCCCCTATTTATTCACTTTTTGAGAAGTTACTAAGAACTTCTAGAAGCATCCATTATAAAATCCCATTATAATGCACTTTTATAATAATATAACTTTATAAAATAAAAAGTGAAACTCAACTTAAAATTATAACATGTGGGGCCCGCATAACTCATAATAATAAAAATAAGCTCTAAATCACTTCTCCAAGAGCAAATACGACCACTGATCTACAAAATGACTCTCTCCACATCGCCACCAGTCTACGAGAGCCTGTGATAGACTGATCCGGCACGCTAAACGATGTCAGCCAGAATGGGGACATGACACCTTTTGTGGCCGCCAGCCCCTAGCAGACTTGTTTTATTGCCACCCCCTACCACGATCCTATTGGTGACCGAGGGCCTATTTGCCTAGAGCCAAATGGGGATTTGTGACCCCTTGTGATTTTCTATAGGCTCCATATAGGCAATTTTCTCAAAAAAGCAGATCTTGGGCACACAAAGTCAATTTTTCACAAACAAGATATCATTGGAAAGCCGGTTCTGCCAACTTTGTAGTGGTGCAAATTATTTCACTAGATTTGTCTATTTGACACCATTAATTGCACCTTGAGGTGGACCCTTCTTTTTGGACTCCGGAGCTCGTGACTTTTTACCATGATCTCCAATTTTCATAATTCTTGCAGTGTTGGAAAGGTATTGAGGAGTTCTATCATACAATCCATTCAATTTTTCTAGATTTAACCTGAGGTATTATCTATTGAGTTTTTAAAATTTAAGACATTTGCTTCATTACTTGGACATCATGTTGCTTGGAGAGGTACAACTTATTGGGGGATATTTTCAGTTGCTTATCATATCTTGGAGGTTTCAGATAAATTTCTATCAGCTACTTTGCTATTTTTCTTGATCTGTGTGTTGTGGCTCTAAAGGCTAAATCAAGACTTGAGGCTCTTACTCATTATTATCACACATGGAAAGTGAGGATGCAAAAATTATTTCGGGCAAAGGGATTGTGGTCTACCTTGAATGAGAAACAACCAACTTTTACAAAGGAATATGAGAGATTTGTACATAGGAACAAATGTGATGAGGCGATGAGCTTGATTGCAGTGCATGTTTTCAATTCCTTCTTCTTCCACATTGAGGAATGCACTACACCAAGAGAGGTATGAGATAAATATAAGGATCTCTTTGGCTCAGTTACTAATGTAAGAGCTTTACAACTAAAAGCATAATTGGCATCTCTTTCTATTAATTCACTTCCTACTATTGAAAATTATTTAGTAAAGTTCAAATACTTGAGATCTCAATTAGTGGGTAGTGGGAAAGAGAAAACTAATAGAGAATGCAAACTCTTGATTTTCTCTAAATTGAATGGTGTATTTTCATATTTCTCTACTTCCAATTATGCACTATGGATGGGTTAGGTGCTTTAGGTTCACCCTCGTGGGGTAACAGAGACTAGTTGCATCCAAAAAAGAGAGTATTCAACAGGAAATGTAAAGAGAACATAGCAGCATTATATTCATATCATAATCATCAAGTACAAGTATAAATCTGCATCACCATATCCGTGTCTTGCTCAAAGAGAAGAATGCATACATATAATGTTTGAGGGGATGTGAGGTGAACCGTCGCATTCGTGTAACTCCCTCGGATGGGCTAACCGTCTAACTACCCATTTTCTTGACAACATCATCCCCCCCCAAAAAAGAAAGTCGTCTCCGGACGACATCATACAAAATGTCTGAGACTTACAACAAAATGGGATGAATAGACTGCTAATAGAAAAATCATGAAGGAGGGGGCGGAGGAAGCGTCCCTAATGAAGAAGGCCCGGTGTAGTAGGTGTGCGTGCCCGAAGCTCCAGAAGCTACTCAGTCCTGTGCTTTAGATCACGCTCTGCTAGCAATTGGCGTTCCCGCATAGTTTTCACCATGAGAGTTGCCTCCAAAATCTACTTCTCCTTCCGATCGATTGTCTCTCATGCGGCCACCAACTGTTGTTGTAGTTGAGCCAACTCATCCCGTAGATGACTCTCCAATTGTACCAGCTCCTCCTGCCTAACCTCCAAGGCTACCCGAGACTCCCTCTCCTGGACTAGCTTAGCCTCAATAGCTTGGAGACGAGTGGCGAGCTCCTCCCGAGCTGCAACGGTCACTCCCTTCTCTGCCTCGGCCACACCTCCTGCATGCTGAGCCCTCTGCATCTCCAAATACGCAACTCGAAAACCTTGCTCCAACTCCTGGAGCAACATATACAGCTGATGTCCTCCGGGTAGGTGCGGAGCCTGCCATGCTTGCAACATTGCAAAAGTCTCCACAGTAGGCCACCCCTCAGAAAGAAAATACCTCGCAAACTCTCCCTCACATTGCCTAGTGAGAAAATCAAGACTGCGGCTCATAGCCCCTGCTGCCACATCCAGCCCGATAGTCCTCATAGAAGTTGCCAGCCTCTGTCCCATTTCCAGCATCTTATCACCCATCTCGGAGATCTCCAGCATGAATGCTCCCATGACTACTAGCTCACTCTCGAGCTCCTATGCAGGTGTAGCTTCTGACTGTGGTGGGGTTGGACCCTGTGGCCCCACATCCTCACCTCCAACGAGAACATTTTGAGTGCCCACACTGCACTCCTCAACTTCAAATACCTTGGCACTTGGTGGTGGCAACTGTCTCTGTCTCTATCTCGACGAGGAAGGAGGTCCAATAGGCTGCCTAGGGATCATTTGGAACTGGTTGAGCCATGCGTCTACTGCAACCGCATCTAGAGCATCTCCCGACGCCACTGACTCCAACCCAGTCTCCAAGACCTGTGTCCCGCCAAGAGCCACATCTCCTCCCGGAACCACTACTACCTATCTCTCGGGCTAAATCTCCACAGGTGCCACCTTCATGGCGGGCTTTGTTGTCACTGTTGGTGGCTGCGTTGGGGAATGAGAAAGAGTAACTGGAGTGTGCAACTACCCAAACCCAAGTACCGGTATGGCAACGGATGTGGGCACACTTGCCGACAGGAGTGAAGGCGCAAATAGAATTCTCCCCTCCGAGGTGGCTCCTGGAGTAAGGGCCACCACCCCTCCGGCTGGCTCTCTATCCATCATGCGAAAACTATCACTCCCGCTCACCCTCAAAGACTCCTCTAATTCCTCCGCACTATCATTGCCCATGTCGTCGTCTCCCTCAGACTCAGAGGCAACTGTCTGGGATTTCCGCTTCTGACTTGACTGTGAACCCCCCGTATCCAAGTGTCGCCAATAGAAAATGGGAGGCTCACCCGATGCCAAAGTGGCATGCGGCTGTACCTCCCATTTGTCTGCTGGAACCTGCTAATAGGTGGCCTCGAGAAAGAATCCAATGGCGTAGTGCAGCATGTAAAATGTCCTACACTACAGCGTGAGGAACTCGTACATGCGCTCTGCTAGAAGCGTTGCCCAATCATATACTATTCCATTCCGGAGACCGTTCATAAGTAGAAGCTATGGGATGGTGATGTCTGAGGTTCGACTAGAACTTGTCAACCTACTCTTCAGGACATCCACTATTGCACGCCATTCCCTTGGTGCAATGAAGGTCTTTTTAATACCACGACCCTTAGAGTCAGAGGCAATGGAGTCTAACTCCGCCGGTGACAATGCCTTTGAAACCAGAGATATCCATTTCACTTTTTCATCCTTGTCCATCTTCTTTGGTTTCGTCATTAGCTATTTCCCATGTCTGCCAGGAATGCCAAAAACCCTCGTAGAGTCAGCAGCAATGAATGCGATGGTGATCAGATGGCCACAGTAGTCGAAGGTACTCGTCCGGCTGAATCTATCAAAGGCATCGATCATGATTCTGAGAGCTCCCTCGTATTCCCGGATACTGAAAACTGGCATCTGAATGGCCCAACGTACCTCAGCCTTACAGAGTTGTCCCTTCATGAAATTATCATCTGGCATGTCCTGCCACCATTGCCTGCACTCGGCTCCATTTAATCCTTCAAATGTCACTATCTGTGGAGTGACTACAGTTTTTTGGGTTGACATTTGCACCCTAGGCCTCAATCTTTCTTTGCCTGTAGCTTTTACTCCAGAAGGCAACACCCGTTTGTCCTTCTCCATGGTTGTGCTGGATGCCTGTAGTTGCTTCCTCTAGTTTAGTTTTATTCTTCCTGTGTCCATTAACTGTTTCTCTCAACTTGCCTTATTTTTGTATGAACAGATAACGGCCTAGAAATCCCTAATGTAGGTCAATCCTTCCCTACATTAGATCGTACGGATTCTCTCTCCACTCGCCTCGCTTGCCTTTCGTACAATGTACGGCTCAGGTACGGAACACTTTAAATATTCAACTTCCTCCTTACCGTACGGGTTGCGCTACGTGTGGCTCTGTATCTTTTTGCTTCCTCATCGTACAATCTTTGCCCTTGGTCGTACGTGCTGCCTTATATGTCATACAGTTGTACCTCCATGCCGTACGGATCTCCACCTTCGTCTTGTTCGCGTTTGCATACAGTATGACTTCCGCGAATTTATGAGTTGCAACTTGCTCCGTACGGACTTTACAGTGTCGTATGACTGTTTTGATTTTATCCTCCTTGTGTCATACAGGATGTGTCGTACAGTGTCTTTGGTCGTACGGTCAAACATCGTACGGTGGCTGCTTTTCTCTTCTTTTTTGTCGTACGGCCATACGGTGTCCTCTGCAATTTTTTTTGTTTTTTCTTCCTTTTTTTTTAATAAATTATGCGTTCCAAATACCTTCGGACGGGCCTGGCATCAATGAGTGGAGTCTACTTCCTGCCCCCATTTGTGATATAATTTCAATTTGGACCCGTTGACAGTGTCGGGTATCTCCTCTCTAGCCAGTGTCCATAACTTGATTGCACCATTGTCCCCGACTTCCGGAACCTTGTAGGGTCCTCGCCATTTAACTTTGAATTTGCCCGGCTTAATCTCATTCCGCCCATTATACTTAAGGACCAATTGTCTTGGCGTAAACTATGTCCGCTTCAAATGCTTGTCATGCTAGACCTTCCTTCGTCCTTGGACTATCTCCGTCGCCCATTGTGCCAACAATCGTTTCTCGTCGAGCTTATTGAGGTTATACAATCGCTCTTTCAAGCTTTCCATGTCTCCCAGTCTATTGTCAACGGTTATCCTCAGACTTGGTACCATAAATTCAGCAGGCACGACAGCCTCTTGTCCATACATCAGTTGAAATGGAGTTTGTCCAGTAGTGACTTTATATGTTGTACAATATGCCCACAGCACTGAGGGAAGTCTTTCTTCCCAATCTTCCCCTTCGACCCCACAGGATTTGTAGATGACTAATACCAGTACCTTGTCAGTTGCTTCCACTTGACCATTCGCCCGTGGGTAGTAGGGACTTGAAAATGAATGAAATATTTTAAACTCCGTCGTAAGCAGCCTTATTATGTGGTTGACAAAGTGTCCCCCTCGGTCGCTCGTAAGCTGGACGGGTATACCGTACCTGGTGATTATTTGTTCATAAATAAACCATGCGCTACTTACGTCTGAATTGTCTGGTAGGGCCCGTGCTTTAGCCCACTTCGTGAGGTATTCTATGGCTACCACGATATACCTACATCTTCGTGCCTTTCTTGCCTTAAGGGGTCCCACGAAATCAAGTCCTCACCATTCAAATAATTCTTGTGCCTAAGAGGGGTTGAGTGGCATGAAGTCCCTCTTCAATGGTTTTCCTGCCCTCTGGCACGTATCACAGCTTGTCACCCATTCCTGTGCATCATTGCACAAGGTCGGTCACCATAGTCCTACGAGCAATACCTTCCGAGTAGTTGTATTCGGACCCATGTGTCCTCCTGCAAGACCCTCGTGGGCTTCCCGGAGTACTCTTGGAACTTCTTCCATCACACACCGTCGGAGAATCTGGTCGGGTGCCATCTTATACAAAAACCCATTGATAAATTGAAATGTTTTGCTTTTAAGAAATATCTTTCGCCGTTCGCCAAGTTGCATTGTCAAAGGAAACTGGCCTATAGATAAGTATTCCCCAATGCTTGTATACCAGGAAGGTAGAGCTGCTATCCTGAACAGGTGGGCATCTGGAAAATCATCATCCACCCCTTCGGGTGGTTCTCCTGATTTAATCTGGGATAGGTGATCAGCACTTACATGGCTCTTCCCAGGTTTAACTACGATTTTAAAAGTGAACTCTTGTAACAACAGTAGCCACCTGCTCACCTGACCTTGGATTATGGGTTTTTTTACGAGATACATCAAAGCCTGATGGTCCACGTAGAAGGTGAACAGGGTCGCCAATAGGTAGTGCTGGAACTTTTGCATTGCATAGACCATTCCCAGCGCTTCTCTTTTGGTGGTGCTATAATTCTTCTCTACCTTTGAGAGAAGTCTACTTGCAAAGTATACTGAGTGATCCAACCTGTGATCCCCCGTTTGTGCCAGTGTCACCCCGATAGCAAAGTTTGAAGCATCCACATGGACATGAAATTCCTTATCCCAATTGGGATATGCCAAAATAGGTGCTGCCACCAGCCTTGCCTTCAGTCCTTCGAAGGTCTCGCCTTGTTCCGTACCCCATACGTAAGGTTTTGTCTTCCGAGTCAGTTTGTCCATCGGGTAGGACACATGGGCGTACCGTTTGATGAACCTTCGATAGTACCCAATATGTCCAAGAAATGTTTTTATACCACTGACATCCGTGGGAGGTTCCATTTCTAAGATCACCCTCACCTTGTTAGGGTCCGTTTTTAGTCCTACTCGGCACACAATGTGTCTGAGTAGTTTTCCTTGCGATACCATGAACTGACACTTCTTCGGATTCAACGCCAGTTGTGCCCTTTTGCATCTTTCCATGCACTCCCGAAGGACTCCTATGTGGTTGTCCTCGGCACTGTAGATGGACCAATCATCCAAGAAGGCTTTGAAATTTCCCACAAACATTTGGTCAAAAATATGGAGAATTATTCTTTGAAAGGTAGTCGAGGCGTTGCACAGCCCGAAGGACATCTTGTTATAGGCATATACCTCGTCTTCCACCACGAAGGTTGTCTTCAACTTATCTTCCTCGGCGATGCATAGCTGGTTATACCCGGAAAAGCCATCCATAAACGAATAAATTCTGTGCCCCGCTACTTCCTCCAAGATGCTATCTATAAATGGTATAGGGAATGGGTCCTTAATAGTTACCGCGTTCAAACATCGGAAATCAACACATATCTTGATCTGGTTGGCTTCCTTTTTCAAGGAAATGACTATAGGAGATACCCATTCGCTCGTTTGTACTCTGAATATAATTTCTGCCTCCAGCATTCATTGGATCTCCTCATTTACTCATGCGGCATAGTTTTTGTTCATTCAGTAAGGACGCTTTCGGACCGGTACCGCTCCGTCTACCAACTTTATTCTGTGGACGCACAACTCCGGAGGTACCCCCTTTAAGTCCTTGTAGGTCCACACAAAAACATCTTTATATTCCATAAAGATCTTGAAGGCCCACTGCTTTAAGTACGGGATTCCAATCATCCCCAACGAAGATGTTCTTCGAATTGGCCTCATCCCCTAGGTTCACAACTTTTAATGATGGCTCCTCATATTTGATTGGCTTGTCTTTGTCAAATTTGTCTGTCGGATCCTCTGTCACCCGAGCGTCCCCCTCTTGGTACTCAGTATATTCTGGCAGAAATGTTTGCTTTCCGTCCCCTTCATCTACCTAGAGCATGTTGCATGAAAATACCTCATAATCCTCCATCTGCCAGTGAAAGAGTCCATTTAGGGAATCCAAGTCATCGTCGGTGTGTGTTCCAATCTCCAGGACTCCTTCCTTATTGGGTTCCATTCTTTGTCTTGCCTCGTCCACCTCTCCTTCGGACTCCGAGGATGATGCCAGGTCCTCACTAACCAACTATGTCTTCAAATCGATGGTGAATCTTTGGCCACTCTTTTCTATAGAAAGAGAATTTCTCTTCCAGTCATGCTTGACCTTAGCCTCCACCAGCCATCCTCTCCCGAGAATGGTGTCGTACCCTTTTCTTTCTAAAGGGATCACTATAAAATCGAGCACGAATGGTTGGGTACCGACCATTACCTATTGCGCCATTAACGTGCCAACGACAAGAGTTGAAAGGTCGGCAGCCAAAATGTAGGTTTCCCCAATCTTTTCCAAGTTTCTTTTGGTAACACGTTGACCCCAGACCCTCCATCTACTATGGTGTCAGTTAAGACTGCTCCAAGGATTCCCATCTCTACTACAGCCGGATGCCTTCCTGTGTTAAGCGCCAACACAATTGGGTCCTGTGAAGATCCAAGAGGGTCTTCCTTCCTGAGGGAGTTTTTCTTCTCACCGCTTGGTTCCCTTGTTTCCGGCTCCCTGGTTGTCGTTGTATTTAAAAGAGTCTCCCTCAGGTGAGGCATAGCCACAAGGAGGTCTTTGATTTTTACCGGGATTTCCGTGTGCAACATCTGTCAGATTATGCTTTGTTCCAAGTTGCTTTCCGAGGAGGTACTGGCCTTCCCGTGCATTTCTCTCCTTTCATTAGTCAATTCCTTCTCTATGGCGGCCTTAGCTTCTTGTAGCCGCTCCTCTATCTCGGGGTTGGGGTATAGTTTTTTCTTTGCTTGTCCACAGGTTAGCGTCAGTATTTCCTCTTCTGCTATGCTTAGGAAGTTCACCTCAGGCTTAGGACACTTAGTCTCATCGTGGTCCCCAGGACCACACCATCGGCATAGGAATTGTGGTGCTTCCTTTGGACATTCTCTTGTGAAATGTCCCCACTGACTACATGTATGACATTGTATCATGGGTTGGCCGGAGGTATCATACTGAAGGCGACTTCGGCCTCCTCCACTGTTATTGTTATTATTGTTGTTTTTGTTACCCCTGCCCCCTCGCTTGTTGTTCCGAAAGCCGCTATATAATGTCGTGTTGTTGGTTTGGTTGTTTGTACCCATTGCTGCTAAGGCGAATGCCTCCTGAGTTAATAGCACCTAGTGGCTTCGAGATTTCATGTTGTACGAGCATTCCCTCATGGAATGACCCGCGATCTGGCAAATGTCGCAAAACTGTTTCTTCGGACATGCCCCCTTGGCATGACCCTCCTTACAGTCGGTACACCACAGGTCGGCTTCGTCGCTCTTGCTTGTGCTCGCTTTCATAGTAGTTTTGAATTCTTTCATCATCCTCATCATATCCTTCTAAAGGGCTTGTACCTTTTTATTTACTTCGTCGTCGCTGCTTCCTTCGGAGGAGTTGTCGTCATCAGAGGATCTGGCCTTCTTCTTCTTGGAGGTCTTGTTCTCACTCTCCAAGTCCATGGCTCGGTTGTAGGCATCATTGTAGGATGCTGGCAGGACCACCTTCATCTTCCTTCAGAGGGTGGGCTTCAACCCTTCGATAAACCACCGTTTCTTAAGTCCGTCAGCCAGTTGGCTTTCCATTTTCCCAACCAATTCCTTTAGCCTACGTCCATAACCTCGTACGGTTTCCTCTATCCCTTGTTTTGTCGTGTAAATCTCAGCCACTATTTCGTTATCGTCCCTTAGCAATCTGAATTCGGTCTGGAATTCCTTCTTTCGATTTTGCCATGTAGCAATCTTTGACGGGTCCATGTCTGAGAACCAGTCTATCACTACTCCTCTCAACGTTGTTGAGAACTGCTTTACCCATTCGTCAATGTCGGTCGCCCCATTGGCCGTCCAAATTGTTTCACAAGTTTTACAATGCCGGGTTGGGTCTTCCTTCCCGTCACCCGTGAACTTGGGCAACTTCGTCTTTTGTGCCATGTTCACCTTCACTGGCGGTGTCGGTAGCACAAGTTGTGCCACGGCTTGTGTTGTTGGTTGTGTCACTTGTTATATTGCAGGCTGTAATGGTACTGCCAAGTTTTGTGTCTCGAAAGTGTTTGGTACCTCACCACTTGATGTCTCCAAACTGCTGGAAGTGTCGAAGCTTGGTAGGCTACTGCGAACCCCGTGCCCCTCTATCACACTGATAAGTCTCAGCGGCAACAGTCTCCTTAGCCTTCCTACACGCGGCTTCTTCTCTCTCCTTCCTTTGGCCTTCTTATGTTTGTGGGGTTAAGGTTAGGCTTCCCAACAAGCTTCTTGTTTCTTCTAACAACTCTTCGTCGCACCCGCCGTCGTGGTGGCTAGATTCCCCCACACCCACGCCTTCACTTCCTCCCTTCGGTAGTCCCTCGGCGCGTCGTCGGAATCTTTCCCTTCGCTCAGCTTGCTATTGTGCGAGTATGGCTTTTCTACCGGCTTCCTCCCCTTCAAGTTCCTTTTGTAAATTTCTATTTTTACTTAATTGATTGGGCACAAATTCTTTGCTCACTTCTCCACAAGGCAATAATCAACACATCATTTTTAAAAAAACACTTTTATTTATTCATGTCATTTTATTACAACACTTTCAGTCAATTGAATGATTTCCTCATTTCAATTGTTTAGTGTCCTTCCTTTCTTCCGTTTATCTCAAATTTTAGAATTCCCGAGAGGTGCCATTGCGTTCCTCCTGGCGACAGATGTTTGCATGTTCCTGGTATGCACGGAGAATTTCCTGTCGGCGTTCCTCACAGGCAATCTCCTCTAGGCGGGTTTGTTGTGCCAATGACGCTTGTGCAAGCAACCGGGGGAGGTGGCTCATCAACTGATTACAGCAGAGCTCACTCCCAGTGCGTTCCACACAACACCCGTTGAAACTTCAGCCTCTGTGGCCTCCCGACGGACCTAGGTTTCGATGGCCGCCTGAAGCAGGATTGAGAATTCCGTCGTTGCGGCGTCTTCTCCTTCGTAGAGCTCCATACGTGCGTCATCGGCCTCTGGGTTAATCTCACCAACTGGTAGGCCCACAGTGCTTGTATGCCATTCAATCCTTCCCTTTCTCGAATGTCTAGGCAATAGCGTCAAATGTTCACCCTCATGGGGTAACAGAAACTAGTTGCATCCAGAAAGTAGAGTATTCAACAGGAAATGTAAAGAGAACATAGCAGCATTATATTCATAACATAATCATCAAGTACAAGTATAAATCTGCATCACAATATCCATGTCTTGCTCAAAGAGAAGAATGCATACATATAATGTCCGAGGGGATGCAAGGCGAACCGTCGCATCTGTGTAACTCCCTCGGACGGGCTAATCGTCTAACTACCCATTTTCCCGGCAACACTTCATTTGTCATGCCATCATTTGAGACATTTTGTGAGAGGTTGACTAGGAAACAATAAAAACTTCATCAAAATGATGCCACTCCTAAGTCTCGTGCATGAATTTTTACACCACCTAGGGAAAGGGGAAGAAAAAGAAGAAGCCTAAGACAAAATCTAGTGAGACTTCTGCCACCTCTTCTAAAGAGGTTCATTCTAAGGAGAGACCCAAGTGTACCTATTGTAAAGGGAATGTGCATAGCAAACAAGTTTTTTATAAGGAGATTCATGAGTTGAAACAACTTCTCAAGGAGCATTACATCTCCATTCCTTCTTCAACTAGTTCACCTTCTTCTACTAATCACGAGGACGCTTCACATAATTGTAAAGGAAAGGGTTGTGCATTGATTACCCCTCATGCAAATAGGGATGTTGGCTGGATTATTTATTCGAGTGCTTCAAAAAATATTGCTCATTCACATCATCACATGATTCCAAGATCTCTTAAGGTACCAAATTATGATAGGCTCTTGACTGCAAACAATCAGTTTTTTCATGTTGCTGCAATATGTGACATTGATTTGGGAACAGGGTTCGTGGCTAATGTGCTTTGTATTCCTAAGATTGCCCATAATCTCCTGACAATTTATCAAATTACATAGATACACAACACAATTGAGTTCACATCCAATTCAGTGTTCATTCATTGTGAGAGAAGTGAAGTTATTGCAATGGGTTGGGCTGATAATTAGTCCAAGGTATATATATCTTTGACAACTTCATTAACGATTAGTAACCTTGTATTCCTTGGTCTCCTCCATCTAGTGTGGGGGTTAATCTAGTCAGTCCTAATGGGTTTGTGGATCTTGTTATGATTCCCCCATTACTTGCTTTATCAAAGTTGAGAGTTGACATGTTTTCCAAGACTTCACTAGTGCAACACATATTTGGTTTTTCAGATTTGTGGTTTCAAGATGGCTTCATTTCGGGTGTTTAAAACTTGGTTTGTCATTCAGCTTCTATAGATTTCGAGGACATGCTTAAGGGAGTAACTCTCCTCTTTACAAATTTTACACAGGAGGATGTTCTTGAGTCTTCTCATTCCATTGTTTCTTCCTTGATTGGGGTTCTTCCATTTTTTGGTGGGACGTCTTTGGAGGCACTTGCTTATCCTTCAGCGATTTCAGTTGTGAGACTTCTTACTTGTTCATGGAGATGGAGTTTCATCAGTATTCATCATTGGATCTCTTTCTTTCCAAGGGGAGACATGCCATTTGTCGTCATTGGATTCTCTTTTGGCTTTAGACTTGCTTTAGTGGTTTTGATGGCTCCGTTTTGAGGGACTTACTATTTACAGTACGTCAATGGATGATTCCAATGAGCTCAAATGATTTAGAGGAGTTATATGATGCTTTCAGATGTTATTTTTGACTTCGGATTGGGTTCCAAGATTCTTGGAGGCTGTCTATTTTTAGAAAGTCACCCAGTTGGGATCATCATCATATGTCATCATCACGATCACTCTTGTGCGGTCAGAATTCACTTCCGATGTGGTTGGGCCATTTTCGCAAAGTCAGATGCATTATTGGTTATAATTTTTTTATGTGCACTAAGGTTGCTATTTCTATTGAAATTGTTTAATGGGCACCTTAGTATTATAGCTCGCTAGAACTAGAATGAGAAGTTTTAAATCATGGGCACATGTAACAAGGACCTTGTGTGTCAGAATATCATTCTATTAATGAAAAGGTCATTTTTGGAGCAATGGGGGAGTTTAAATTAATAAAGTGACTTTATTATATGTCAACTTTAAATTATAACTTAAAGTTGCTCTTGGAGGGAAATGTAATAAAATATTATATTTCAAACTTCGCAACCAAAAAGGCACATATGTAAGTTATGTGAGGTGTGTGCTGGAAGATTCAAGCTCAATTTGCATTTGAGAATTATAAATGCATTCAATGCAAGGAAAGAAACATTCATTCTATGCATTTGATATTATTAGTTCATGTGAAGAGAATTTGGAGACAAGGGTTTCAGAAGTTTTAGCTTGGAGAATTGGGAATTCTTCATAGTTTTCAGCACTTTGAATTGGTGTCATATCTAGGGAATTGTGCAAATGGCGATGGCTTTACTCAGAGGCCGTGATTGGGTTTATTGGTGAAGAAATATCAAGGGTTTGTGCATATACTTATGCTTATTCATTGCAGATCTGTGGATTATCATTGGCAGCCATTATTAATCAGGTTTCAAGCATTTATGAGCAGATTTGTGAAGTTTATTCAAGGGTTTTGAGAATATTAATGGCAAATTGAAAGATACAAGAGTTGAAGTGCAGATTTTTAAAGGATGTTTCCAGAATTGTTTGTGGCAGCCATTGCAATTATTACCAGCATTGAATATTCATTACTAGTTGTTATCTGCAGGTTCATACTTTGCTGCCATACATTTCTAGATTTTAAAATAAAAGCTTGAGGACCTCTGGGTATGAAGGGTTAATGAAAAGCATTGTAAATATTTATATATTATGCTCAATAAGAATCATTGTAGCTCTATTTCATTTCTTGTCTAGCAAAAGGTTTATTTTTAATTTTAAAATTGCAAGTCAAAACCAAATATTCAAAAACACAAACATTTGCAAGTTGGAGGTTGGATAACTTGTAGGGGTTATTACAGTGGTATCAGAGCTTGCATGCAAAGTGTTTGACAAAATGTCAAACATCAAAAAGGTGTACCAGTTCAGTGTTTGTCAAAGATAGAACCAACAAGGTTCTTACAATTAGTGTGAATGAGGTTATTTCCTATCTACTTATTAGTGGAAACCTAATTCACATATTTAGGATCATGTTAGTTACCCTTATATCCTAGGTGACATTCTAAAAATTAGTTATAATTGGGCTATGTCCCATTATTTACTTTTAGACACATAGGTCATTTAATATTTTCTTTAGGCATTTATTATTATGCATTGAGCATTTAATGTTTGCATACCTCATCACACCTTGTCTATTTATTCAAGGTGCTTGTACATTGTATCATATCTTATTCATTTATCTCATTGAGTAATATCAATCTCAATATTCATGCAAGCTCATTTTGCAACACTCTCTTGTGGAAGGTATCTTTCTTGGTTGATTCTTTGAAGTCTGTAGCTTCATCATGGGTTCATTAGCATCTCAATAGACATAATATTCTTGAGAGTGAGAAAATATTCCCAATTTTTCTAATTTTTTAATTCTCGCCTGTATATTTTTGGCATTTAATTTTCTCTTTATTTTTCCTCCGTACCTCATAATATTTTCTAATTTGGCCCCGTTATTAATTTTTATTCCTGCCACTTCAATAAATTCCCTTGCACTTTATAATATTATCTAGCTCCAATATTTTAAATTAAAAAAAAAAATTTCTCCACTTGCTTTTTTTTAAATTTTCTCAGCTCCATTTTTTATTTTTTGTTTTTTTTCTATTGGCTTCATTTATTTCTTTTTGTTCTCATTCTCCAACCCTTCCAAAAAAAACTTCTTTCCCCTTGGCAATTATTTATATGCTCCACATTACATATTCTTCTCTTCATACTGTTAGATGTATCATTACATACTTTCATCAATCGCTCTTCACCAATAGTTGTAGCTTCAAGAAAATTATATGTTGACAGAAATGCATCATAGACCTCCATTTGCTAGTGAAATAACTCACACAGAGAACTGGTTTAATTCTCCAAGCATGAATCTAACTCAAAAATCCCTTTGGCACTCGGTTCCATTTGAGCTTTTGACTCTTAGTTCATTCTTCTCCAGAATTTTAATCTGACAAATCTAACGAAGTTGCTTCCTTACTAATGGCTTGATTCTATAAATCGATTACATACTTGTTTTTAATGGAAATTGTATTCTTTTTCTAGTTGTGATCAGCTTTGGCTGCTACCAGCCAGTCTCTCCCAAGTAATGCATCATATGCTTTCTTCCTCAAAGAAATGACCACAATATTCAACAAAAATGTTTGGGTTCCAAATTACCATTTGTCCCTATAGAACTCCAAGTACTTCAATAACTTGTTGATCCATGCCCACCAATTGAAAATTTGGTGGCCAAATGGTCAACTTGTTAGGACTTCTCCAAGTGTCTTTTGGAAGAACAACCACGCCAGACCCACCATCAACAATTGTATTGGTGAGATTCCTTCCACGAATCTCTATATTCACCACCGCTAGTTTCTTTGTCGTGTTAATATTGAATAACATCAAGTCAATCACTTGGCCATGTACAATGGGCATTTAGTTATTGGATCTTCATTCTCAACAGATTCCAATTAGACTGTAGCATGTGTCATCTCATTCTCCCCCAATACAATAGCATTTTGAAATTCATCAATACTTTGCAATAAATCCACTACTTTAACTAGTACAGTAGTTTGCGACACTTGTCGGGCAATATTTTTCTTGGATTGTAACTGATTTGTTACCGTACTTGCATTTGCATTTGAATGGCATCGTTTATTATTCATATCAATCCGCACTTCGGCCCTTGCTTAATGAAGCCTTTCCTTTTTTGTACATGGGTCTAGGTACATTGCTTTCTTTTCTTGGGCATGAGTAATGGCTAGGACTTTGTTTTTCCTTTCAAAATCAATAAGGTTAATGCTAGCCTTTTGCTTTGGAAATCTAATGCCTTCATGGTCGCCAGAGCCACAACATTTACACAATAATTATACATTGTCTTTCTTATTTTGGTAGTTTCTTGCAAAGTGTTCCCAATTGCTACATTGTCGGCACTATATGATAGGACATCCTGTGGAGTCGTATCGTATTTGATTTCACCCTTCTTGTTAATTTTGATAGCCGAATGGTGATGCATTATATTGTTCAGATGGAGTGAACTCTACCTATGTGAAGAGTGATAGTCCCAACCGGTGCTGAGAGGGGAAGGGTGAATCAGCACCTCTAAACTTCTTCTTTAAATCTGGTGAAGTAAACTTATAGCTGAAAGGCAGTTAGATATAGGCATATAATAGTAGTAAGCAAACAATCACATAGTGACACCAAATTTATCACGTGGAAACCCGGTTAGGGTAAAAACCACGATGTGAAGAGACCTCACAAATTTTGTACTCTTCTGGAGTACGCCCTGTAAAGAGTTTTCCCGGTTAAAGGATAATAACACACTGCTAAGTGCAACCCAGTTAAAGGATTTGTTACAATAAGGCCGGTTAGTGCCTAACTGATTAAAGGACTTTGAACACCTTACAAGATGCCACCCGGTTAAGGGATTTGATACAAGGAACCTGTTAGAGTCCACCCAAATACTGGGATTTAACTATTGTAATTGCTAGAGAACAATAGAAGGTTTGACCTTTTATAGATGGCTAAGCATAGCCTGATAAGATCTCTGTTTGTGCTCAACTAAGAAGCATCACCAGTCACTGCAGGTGTCTTCTCCTCTACTATTGTGCTACTCTGCACAGTCTTCTTTCTTTCACCCTTGGCTTCTTTAGCGTACAGGTTCACTCTTTTACTCGACAGAATGAAGGCAACTTCTATTTGCCTTGGACAGAAGAATATATAGGGTCCTAGCCCTAATTGTGCTCATTAAGCATGACCTAACTCCAGATCTTCATCGGATTCATTGCTCAGTGGAGTACCAATTTACTGGGGAAACATCCGATGCATGCCCTTGCTTTATCTGTCTAATGAAGAAAGCAGTAGTTGCGTGTCAAGCAACTTTCCTTCATAGGAAATAACGCTTTGTTTTAAAGCCACTGATCTCGGCTTTAAATCCTCCAGACTCACCTCAATCCGATCGCCAGTTTTAAAGCCACTAATCTCGGCTTTAAATCCTCCAGACTCGCCTCAATCCGATCGCCAGTTTTAAAGCCACTAATCTCGGCTTTAAAACCTCTAGACTCACTCCAAACCGATCGTCAGTTTAACTCAAAGACTTCCGGATTTAGAGCAAAAAATCTATGTCAAAGAGTTAGTTGGAACAATTAGTCTGACTATGACTTCCTCGGTTCATACCAGAGTCATTAATAGATCGGTTGAGATCCTCATGCTGTGAACAGGTAAGGGTTGTTGACCTGTTACTGCCCCTTTCCTTGGCTCACCGGTTGCACCGTCCTCGGTTGTATTGTTGACACCGGTTTGGTGTTGCTATCCCTGTTTTTGACTACACCGGTTGTAGCCAGGTCCTCAGTTGAATCCTCCTTTGCTATACTTTATACACTACCCGGTTGCTGATGCTTTGTATAGTGACCGGTGGTATTCGTTTAACAGCCACTGCTTCTACCAAACCAACTTCCTTTCATACAGATCTCCTTGGATCTGTAGACTTTATAGAGATGACAAGTCTCTATACTCTTTTTGCCAATCAATGACAACACTAGTACCGGTAATAGGCTTACCAGTTATCATCACTTAATGCCAACAATCTCCCCCTTTGGCATTGATGGCAAAACTTTGATGGGCAATCACCTTACTGTGCTTGTATCTCTGTACCACTACAACTGTTACAGTCCTCCGGTTATTGCCAAACTCTCCCCCTTTTTGACAATAATGCCAAAGGCTAGTCAGAAAGACTATCTTTATCTAATCTGCTCCCCCTATGAGCAGCATTCCTTTTCATCAGTCCAGAAAAGATGAGGTGTAACCCTCTGTTGAATCATAATGAACTGATGACCTCCTTTCCAGGTTTACTGAAGATCATGAAGGGGTATCACCCCTAGTTTACCTCTAAGATACTCAAAAGTACTCTGTAAAGAGCCCAGTTGGCTTTCTTTTGCAAAAAGGCTCTTTTCTCAAATTTAATTGCAATTTAATTTTGGAATTCAAAATATTTAGAACCTTTGCAATTTTCAACATGAAATAAATATCTAAACAACAACCGCAAATTATATTCTATTCCAAAAAACTTATTCAATTGCTGAGAATTGTTCATAAACATTACATACTCAAATTGAATGTGGCACCTTATATATATTTATCAGCACTCCAAAAGGATGAATGCTGCCTTGCAATATAGATAATGAACTATAACCCTTGATGCATCTCTATCCTTGCATTTCCATACACAAACAACTTCCAAAACGCTGCTACACTTCCCAGAAATTAACACAGCAGTCCTAGGTATTGAATGCAGCTCCCAAACTGCACAATCTACAACCAGCGAACTCAAAGCACACCCAAACACCAAAGCCAGGTTGCAAAATAAGGCGAGCAATTATCCAATATTTGAAACGCAGCCACCAAGACTTAACACAGCTTCAAAAATTCAAAATGCAGCTCTTCATACAGTCCACATTCCACTCCAAAAATACAGCAGTCATAACACTCGCAAGATAATTATCAATTCTCCATTTGATAGTCGAGTAACAGTCCAGCTCAAGAAATCTCTAAATGAGCTTTCTCCATTGATGAAGACCAAGCTAATTCACTCACAAACATCAGCTTCTCAATAACAGTAAACATAGTAGAGAAGCAAACTCAATTTGCTCTACCTCAGCAACAAATAGATATAATACACCTCTCAGAAAATCAAACCCTTATACCTCAGCAAGGGTTTAGAAATCAAAAAACTCAGAAACTCCTCAAAAGCAACAAAAGCAAATAAATATTCAAGTGTCCCTTCTCCAATGAAATGAACTCATATTTATAATGCTTTGTTGATAAAAGTTTCCAAAAGAACTCAACTTCTGAAATTGTGAAAGTTTCCCAAATGATCTCCACTCAACACAACTCCCTTTTAACAACTTCCTTTAAAACATTATTATAATAAGATATCATTATAATAATGTGACTTGGGTTTAATAATCAATTAAATAATGGCCCCTTCCAATGATGACTTGACCCTCAACTTAGGTGAAGTTATAAAGTTAGATTATAACTTTATAATAAGCCATTTAATAATTTAATAATAATTTGGCCACTAAAAATGTAATAACTCCCAAAATACTCATCATTAGGTAGGAGTTATACCTATTATTTCTCGTCTGAAGTAGGAGTTATACCTATTATTTTTCCATGTGACCAAATGCACTTTCCAAAAATAAATAGGGTCCATCTCAATCAACACCCAACTTACCACAAATAGTAAGTACACAAATCTAAGCCCAAATGAAGTCCAATTTGAGCCAAACGAAGACCAACCTGTAGCTTACTGAATTGTGGAGAAGACAAGACCCTCCCAAGCCAAGCCACTGCCTCAAAAGACCCTCTATCCACAATAATTAGCCTACGAGGATCAAAATAATAGGCTAATCCTTGAAACACCAATGCTGACAAAATTGGGGACATTACATACTCTTTGGTAATGGCTTTGTGAAGATATCAGCAATTTGTTCCTTGGTGGGAACATACTCTAGTCTCACCTCCTTGTCTTGTACCAGCTCTCTCAAGTAATGATACTTGATAGCAATGTGCTTTGTCTTGGAGTGCATAACAGAGTTCTTGGATATGTTAATTGAACTGGTGCTATCACAATAGATAGCTATCGATTCAGGTATCTGTTCTTTAATTCTTTCCAGTAGTTGTTTTATCCAGATCACCTGTGTGCAATTGATTGTTGCAGCAACATATTCGGCCTGTGCAGTAGATTGGGATATACAATTTTGTTTCTTGCTTGTCCAAGAAACAATTCTTCCACCGAGAAAGAATGCACCACCACCTGTGCTCTTTCTGTCATCAATGTTTCCAGCCCAATCTGCATCAATGTATACTTTTACTTCGAATCCTCCCTTGTGAAGAAACCATAATCCATAATCCTTAGTTCCCCTTAGATGTCTAAAGATTCTCTTTACTGCTATTAGATGTGTATCTTTGGGATTTGCAGAGAATCTTGCCACTATGTCAACCGCATGTGCAATGTCCAGTCTACTGTGAACAACATACTGCAGTTTACCTCTCATGGACCGATACATTGTTTCATTCACTTCTTTAGCATCATCCTCCTTTGATAACTTGAGGTTAGTTATCATTGGGGTTCCAACCGGTTTAGAATCATCAAGTCCAAAGGTCTTAAGAATTTATTTGATATACTTGGTTTGAGAAATAAAAATTCCTTCTTTCAGCTGATGGACCTGTAGTCCAATGAAGAATTTTATTGCGCCTATCATAGACATCTCAAATTCTTTCTTCATCTCTTCAGCGAAGACTTTGCTCATCCTGTCATCTCCTCCAAAGATGATATCATCCACGAAGATCTCAGCAATCAGATTTCCATCTTTTCCAGTCTTGAGATACATATTGTTGTTGTCTCCGGTTCTTGTGAATCCTATGGTCAAAAGGTATGAATGCAACCTCTCATACCAAGCCCTTGGAGCTTGCTTAAGCCCATAAACAACTTTCTTCAGTTTACAGACCATTCCATCCTTATGTGCAGATGTGAAGCCTTCCGGTTGTTCAATGTAGACTTCTTCCATAATACCATTCAGGAATGCAGACTTGACATCCATCTGATACACTTTAAACTTCTTGTGTGCAGCATAAGCAAGAAGAATTCTCACTCCTTCCAGTCTTGCTACTGGTGCAAAGGTTTCTCCATAGTCCAGTCCAGCTTCCTGGGCATATCCTTTGCAAACCAATCTTGTCTTATTTCTTACTACTTTCCCTTCCTTATTCAGCTTATTTCTGTAGACCCACTTGGTCCCTATGACATTCTTGTCCTTAGGTCTTGGCACAAGATCCCATGTGTCATTCTTCTCGATTTGCTCAATTTCTTCCTCTATGGCCTTGACCCAATTTTCATCTTCTAGGGCTTCCCTTGTTGTTTTGGGCTCTATGCAAGAAAGTAAGCAGATATTCTCCTTGGCCTTTTTCCTGGTCAAAACATTGGCATGTTTGTCACCAATAATGTTCTTAGTAGAGTGATATGTGACATACCTTGGGAGAACCGGGCACTGTTCCCGGTCAGGCTCTTCCTGTTGACCAATTTCTTCACCATGATTTTGAGCATCTCCTTGTTCACTACCTTGTGCTTCGAGAGCAGTTTCCTGAACCGGGTGTCTGTTCTCATGATGTTCTTCTTCGTCTTCAGTAGTTGTTTCATTAAACTCAAAGACATTTTCTTCACTTTGCTCTTCAAGACTGTCATGATTGTTATGACCTTTCATCTCCTTAATCGTCAGTTATGAAGATTCATCAACTTTTACATTGATGCTTTCAATTATCTTGCCTGATCTCTTGTTCAGACACCGATAGGCCTTACTTTTGGTAGAATAACCCAAAAATGTTCCTTTACCTCTTGGGATCAAACTTCCCAGAATTTATATCTCTTTTGATGTAACATTTACTACCAAAGATTTTGAAGTAACCTACACTGGGGGTATGCTTAAACCATAGTTCATAAGGAGTCTTACCAGTTCCCTTTTTTACTTGAACTCGGTTGAGTGTGTAGACGGCAATACTGACAGCTTCTCTCCTGAAGTGATGAGGCAGATCCTTCTGAATCAACAAGGTTCTAGCGCAATCAATCAGCGTCCTATTTCTTCTTTCTGCTACTCCATTTTGCTGAGGAGTCCTTGGTGCAGATAGCTGTCTTTTTATTCCATGCTCCTCACAGTAGTGAGTGAACTCTTGAGAGGTATATTCACCTCCTCTGTTTGATCTCAGACACTTCAAACTTTTATCGTCTCTTTTTCCACTCTAGCTTTGTAGATTTTGAACATGTGGAAAGTTTCTGATTTCTCCTTAAGAAAGAGTGTCCACATCATCCTGGAGAAGTCGTCTACAAAGAGCATAAAGTATCGGTCTCCATGGTAGCTCTTTGTTCTCATTGGTCCACACAAGTCAGTGTGCACCAGGTCTAGAACATTCTCAGCAGAGAAGGACTTACTATTGAAAGATGTTCCGGTTAGCTTTCCTAACTGACAATCTTTACAAACCCCCTTGATGGGCTTTGTAATCTCAGGAAGTTCTCTTACCGTTTTCTTTTTGCTCACTTTGACAATACTGTCAAAGTTTATGTGGCAGAGCCTCTTGTGTCATAACCAGCTGTTGTGTTCTTTGGTCATAAGACAGATTTTGCTTGATTCTCCTTTGACCGAGGCTACAAGACAAGCTCCTTCCATTGAGTCTAGGTAGAAGAGATTACCTTTACTCTGTCTACCAGTTGCAATATGAGTTCCAGATTGATTCTTTACTATACAAGAACCTTGTTCGAATTCCAGCAGGAATCCTTTGCTATTTAGTTGTGCAACACTCATCAAGTTGTACTTGAGTCCTTCAACCTAGTACACATCTTCATAGACAGCATCATTGCAGAGTGCAATAGAGCCTTTACCTTTAATGGCACAGGGAGCATCATTTCCGAAGGTAACTGGTCCGCTGTCATTGAGCTCCAAGCTGATGAATTTGTTCATGTCACCGGTCATGTGGTGAGTGCATCCGCTATCGATGATCCAATCATCGTACTAATGTGATCGTGAGATAAGAGCAATTTTACTTATCGCGGGGCTCTCCTCCTTTATTGCCACAAATGCAATTTCTAGATCATCTAAGTCTTCAGACTCATTGTCCGTGACTCCTTCAAGGTAGCATTTCTTCTTTGCTTTGCTCTTGAACCGGTCTCTTTTATCTTTATGTTCATTATCAGGACACCTTGCAGCAATATGTCCTATCTTGTTGCAAGAGAAGCATTTCAAAGGGAGTTTTCCCTTGTACTTTCCTTTTCCTCTGCGGAATCACCTAGCGATGAGTGCTTCAAACTCATCTTGCTCCATCTCCTCTGAGAGCAGATTCTCAACAAGGTTACCAATCTTACTGGTAGAGAAATTACCGGTTTCTCTTCCCCTTTTGATGGAAGAAACATTGACAGAAGATTTAAACGTTCATTCCTGAACGGACAAGCTATTATCAAAGTTACTTAATTCAAAAGCAGCCAGCTTACCGATTAGGGAGTCTAGGGTGACTTTATCTGTGGTCACCGATCTGAGCTCTTGGATGGCAGAGATCTTGATGGCATACTGAGGTCTGAGAGTTCTCAGTATTTTACTGACCACCTCCTCTTCACTGAGCTTTCCTCCAGCACTTCTGATGGAGTTGATCACCTCTTTGATCTTGTTGCTATATTGCTTGATGTCTTCTCCTTCATTCATCCACATATCATTATATTTTCCTCTGAGGCTTTCAACTTTTGCTCTCTGAACATTGGGGTCTCCTCCATAAACCGTTTGCAACTTGCTCCACATCTTGAAGGCAAATTCAAGATGTTCGATCTCAGCGTAGACATGATCAGGAAGGGTGCTTGCTATCATATCCATGGCAGCCGTGTGCTCAGTTTTGATCTTTAATTGATCGGGTGTCAAAGTGCCAGCGGGCTCATTGTAATTGGTGGTAACATGATTCCAGTACTGATCTCCAGTGGTCTTCATATACAGCTTCATTCTGCTGCACCATAAGGTGAAGTTTTCCTTTGAAAACTTTGGTCCTTCCTTTCTCATCATCTTGACTTTTTCCTTGTGCGGTTAAGCAGCAAAGAAAACAAGACTTGGCTCTGATACCAATTGATAGTCCCAACCGGTGCTGAGAGGGGAGGGGTGAATCAAGACCTCTAAAACTTCTTCTTTAAATCTAGTGAAGTAAACTTATAGCTGAAAGGCAGTCAGATATAGGCATATAATAACAATAAGCAAACAATCACACAATGACACCAGATTTATCATGTGGAAACCCGGTTAGGATAAAAACCACAGTGAGGAGACCTCACAAATTTTGTACTCTTCTGGAGTACGCCCTGTAAAGAGCTTTCCCGGTTAAACGATAATAACACACTGCTAGGTGCGACCCAGTTAAGGGAGTTGTTACAATAAGGTCAGTTAGTGCCTGCCTGATTAAAGGACTTTGAACACCTTACAAGATGCCACCCGATTAAGGGATTTGATACAAGGGACCTGTTAGAGTCCACCCAAATACTGGGATTTAACTATTGTAATTGCTAGAGAACAATAGAAGGTTTGACCTTTTACTGATGGCTAAGCATAGCCTGATAAGATCTCTGTTTGTGCTCAGCTGAGAAGCATCACCGGTCACTGCAGGTGTCTTCTCCTCTACTATTGTGCTACTCTGCACAATCTTCTTTCTTCTTTTCACCCTTGGCTTCCTTAGTGTACAGGTTCACTCTTTTACTCGGCAGAATGAAGGCAACTTCTCTTTGCCTTGGACAGAAGAAAGGGTCCTGGCCCTAATTGTGCTCATTAAGCATGACCTAACTCCAGATCTTCATCGGATTCATTTCTCAGTGGAGTACCAGTTTACTGGGGAAACATCTGATACATGCCCTTGCTTTATCTGTCTAATGAAGAAAGCAGTAGTTGCGTGTCAAGCAACTTTCCTTCATAGGAAATAACACTTTGTTTTAAAGCCACTGATCTCGGCTTTAAAACCTCCAGACATTCTCGTGCTTCCCCTATTTGGTGTTATAAATATTGATAAAATCTCATTGTCATCCTGTAGCAATTTAAACATGGCCTCAAATGCCTTCTCTAGTATGTCCGAAGAGACGGTGGATTCATCATCAAGCTCCATAAACCAGTTAGTAGCTATACCCTTTAGCATAAATGGAAAAATTCTTAGCCAATAGTCCTTGTTCTCCTGACCACTTGCTATCCAGATAGTTTCACACATCTTGCAGTGCCTTACCGAGCCCTTTGATCCATTTCCCAAGAAATTATGAAGTTATGCCTATCGAGAGTTGGACTCGCCGGGGGAGTCGCCATCTTTCTCGATTGGTACACACCTTGTGCCTTGGACCTAGTTGGTCTATTTTTCTCTTAACGTTCTAGTGCTTCACTTGCACTCATGACCATGTACAAGTCCTCTACACGTCCACTCTCAGCGTCCCTTGCACTTTGGTTACCTTCTGCTTTGTTCTTAGACACTCTTCTCCTTGAATTTTTTGGCTCAATTCCCCCAATTTTCGATTCTTCTTTCAAGAGTAGATAGTTCTCATTTGCAACATATGTTTTTCTCAAATGCTTCTGTTAATTCATGTCTAGAGTCTCTTACTTCTTCATCATTGTTTGATGTTGTTGGTACGAACGACTGCCCTACTTGGTCGAGAAGGTCTTGGTATGTTTCGGCAAGTAGCGATAAGTGTGGCAATTTCTTCCAACTCTCCCTTCAAGGGTTCTTTAGTGAAATTTTTCCTCTTTAGTCAACTATGACTTTGGTTGACGATTCAACTTTTACTTTATTCTTGGGAAAGGCTTCAACTTCACAATCGTCTATTCGGATTTTCCTTGAATTCTACTCTTCTCCCTTCTCTTTGTTCTACATTCCTTAAAGATCGTTTGGTCTTGACCACCCTGTGGCCTCTTCTTGCCTTTGTTGGGATCTAAGGGCATGAATCACTCAAATCTGACCTGAATTTTCACACATCTTGCAGTGCCTTACCGAGCCCTCCAATCCATTTCCCATGAGCTTACGAAGTTTATGCCTATCGATAATTGCACTCGTCGAGGGAGTCACCATCTTTCTCGATTGGTATACACCCAGTATCTTTGACTTGGTTGAACTATTTTTCTCTTGATGTTCTAGCACTTAACTTGCATTGATGACCATGTACAAGTCCTCTACACGTCCACTCTTAGCGTCCCTTGCACTTTGGTTACCTTCAGCTTCATTCTTCGACACTCTTCTCCTTTAAGTTTTTGGCTCGGTTCCCCCAATACATGGTTCTCTCGAGAGTACACAATTCTAATCTGCAACATATGTTTTTCTCAAATGCTTCAATTAATTCATGTTAGGGTTTCTTTCTTCTTCATCTTTGTTTGATGTTGTTGGTACAAACGACTGCTCTACTTCGTCAACAAGGTCTTGGTATGTTTCGAAAGGTAGCATTAAGCGTGGCGATTTCTTCCAACCCTCCCTTCAAGAGTTCTTCAGTGAAAGTTTTCCTATCTGGCCGATTATGACTTTGGTTGACGATTCGCCTTTTACTTTATTCTTGGGAAAGGCTTCAACTTCACAATCGTCTGACCGGATTTTCCTTGCATGTTTCTCCTAATCTTCTCCCTTCTCTTTGCTCTACATTCCTTAAAGATCGTTTGGTCTTGACCACCCTGTGGCCTCTTCTTGCCTTTATTGGGCTCTAACGGCATGAATCACTCAAATTTGACATGAATTTTTTAAGGCAACGACACCAAATGTTTACTACTATATCTGATAACTTAAATACATAAATTGATAATAAAGATGACAATGCATACAATATATAGGTGTAAAATATATCTTATTTGCACATGAAATAATTATAGAAGACCATAGACAACTAGTCAAGGATTGGAGTTGATCCAGTGTAATGTCCCCATTTTTGTGAGCATCGAAGTTTGAGGGATTAGCCTATATCCTGACCCCCGTAGGCTAATCAGTTGGATAGGGGGTCTCTGTTGGTCGGGCCAGAGGTTGTTTTCCCACTCCAGTGGTTGGGGTTGTTCAGGTTTGCTCTTTGTTCGAGTCAGATTGGCATACTTACAATTTATAGTAAGTGTCTATTTTGGGAAAAGTCAGAGTTTTTATCTTTAGCAAGGAGGATGAACAGCTTGGTGGCAGTGTTGGGATTCAATATCATTGTCTGGAGCAATTATTCAGACTTACTATTTATAGTAAGTCATTGTTGAGGGATTCTTATATTTGGCAGGGGCATCCAGGCTCTAAGTATGCATAGTGATTGAATCCTTCATTTGTTGGCTCAATTTGAGGGACTTACTATTTATAGTAAGTCATCCATCCAATATTTCTATATTTGGTAGAACATCTGGACCAACCTCAGCTACAGTGATGACCCTTGGCATCTTTTTTTATTAGGTATTCAGGGATTTTCTAATTATAGCAGGTAAGTGGTTGATAGAGATGGACCCTTACTTATTTTAGTAAGGCGATTGGATGCATAGTGAATACAATGGTCAACTCTCAAGTTCAGTCAAAATTGAGAAATAGTGATTAATGGAGTTATAACATTATAATTATTATTAAAGTACTTTAATAATAATTAATTGTTAAGTGCATATCATTGATAAATTAAGTGGACTTTATTTAAAAGGGAAGTTCTAAATGCTTTAAAAAGTATACTTTATAATAAGTGATGAAGTGTTATTTAAAAGGGAGATATAAGTGTTTAATATGGTGACGTGATCAGATTAGCGTAACAGAAGTCTAAGGTTGTTCTTCTTGGCAGGCTTCTCTTCTGGATATGGGATCTAGAAGTATTTGGTTGGTCACTCTTTAGTGTGTAGTGGGATCCTTTGGTGCATCAAGGTTCTAGTTTGGGTTCACTGGGGAGTATTGCAATGTGTACATGGTGTGGATTATTTGCAATTTCATTTATGATTCTCATGTACGTTATTGGTTTCAGATGCATAGTTTCATGGTGCAGGGATGGGACAGTTGGTTTGTTGTTCATTTCTATGTAGATGTGTTTATGTTGATGCTTCAACAGTGCTCTTGTTATGTGGGATGTTTCATAGTCTTCCTTTGGACTTTCCGTGCAGTGGAGTTTCTTTGCAGTTGTGACTACATGAGGACAAGCAATCTTAGGGAGGATGGACTATAATGTCCCCATTTTCGTGAGCATCAAAGTTCAAGGGATTAGCCTATTTCCTAACCCTCATAGGCTGATCCGTTGGATAGGGGGTCTTTGTTGGTCGGGCCAAAGGTTGTTTTCCCACTCCAGTAGTCGAGGTTGTTCAGGTTTGCTCTTTGTTCGAGTCAGATTGGCATACTTACAATTTATAGTAAGTGTCTATTGTGGGAAAAGTCAGAGTTTCTATCTTTAGCAAGGCGGATGAACAGTTTGGTGGTAGTGTTGGGATTTAGTATCATTGTCTGGAGCAATTATTCAAAGACTTACTATTTATAGTAAGTCATTGTTGAGGGATTGCTATATCTAGTAGGGGCATCCAGGCTCTCGGTATGCATAGTGATTGACTCCTTTGTCCGTTGGCTCAGTTTGAGGGACTTAATATTTATAGTAAGTCATCCATCCAGCATTTCTATATTTGGTAGGACACTTGGACCAACCTTAATTGCAGTGATGACCCTTGGCATCTTTGTTGATCAGGTATTCAGGGATTTTCTAATTATAACAGGTCAATGATTGATAGAGATGGACCCTTACTATTTTTAGTAAGGCAATTGGATGCACAGTGGATACAATGGTCAACTCTCCAGTTTAGTCAAAATTGAGAAATAGTAATTAATGATGGAGTTATAACATTATAATTATTATTAAAGTACTTTAATAATAATTAATTATTAAGTGCATATCATTAAGCCGATAGGCTTCCCCTCTAAGCTTGCTCCTGTACGAACGCCCTCATTTATTTCTCACACCGGGTTTATTGTCTCATGCCCAAAAATAGTTTAACGATCAGTTTAGCCCAAAATAGTTTAACAATCAGTTTAGCCGAGCAATTTTTGTGAAAGCAGGAAATAGTTTTCGTCCAAATGTTAAGCTTCAAATCGGAAAAGTAGAATGAACAGTACCTTTTATATTTTTAAAACTTCTCTAGGACTGCTCGTATGTAGATGTTGTCTCATCATGGCATGGAGATTCATAAAAATAATTATTATAAGGTTTGGCTTTCGTAAAAGGCAAGCCAGATTCATCTGAACCATCCAATGTTGAAATTGATCTATGGTCAGCATCAAATCTAAACCCTAATATAGCTATTTATTTCCTTGATTAGATTGTTCTCTGTAAAATTCTTTTTACCGCAAGAGGTGGATAGGGTTTCCCAGTTAAGGCAATCACAGAGAGAGAGAGATGGCTGCCATGGCGCTGCATAGGAGAGTAGTTGGGTTATGCAGAGGAGCTATGGAATTGATCTGATTTATGAAAACCAGATTACAATACCTGGTGTGATACCTGCAGTATTGTAGAATTCAACACGAAAATGGAGAACAATAAAATTGCAAACCAAAAACTGATCCATTCTATTCGAATATTTGAGTTTATACAAGTCTGATGGATCCCAAGGGTCATCAAAATCCCTTGGAAATGAAATGAAGAGCCATCATAATATTTATTACAAATAAACTATTCAAACTATCAAAAATTATCAAAAAACTATATATAAAAATTAGGTCCACTTGGAGAAGGCATAACTTTCTAGTCCTAGCTCCGATTTGCGAACCGTTTGATGCGTTGGAAAGGTATTCAAATTATCTAGAACCAAATTTCGGAAGCCCAGAAATGCACCGAAGACCCTCAAAAATGCAGTTTACTAAAACATAGTAAAATTCGAAAAATTAGATTTCAGTTTTTTTTCCAAATTTAATCCTGAGCATTCCTCCCCCCTTGAGAGGCAATGGGCCCCATTGCAATAATCTGCTGCAACAGATGAGGAAATTGTTCTTCAATTTGTTCCTTAGTAAACCACTTGCCTTGATGAGAATGTTGGCCAGCTCAAACCACCCGATACAAAGGAATGTTTTGATTTCTCAAAGTCTTTAAAATGACTTCGGTAACATGGTCACACTAGACTGGAACAATAGTAGATGGGTTTAACTCTGCAGCTTGAATGTGTTCAGTAGCTTGGGAAATATCCAACAAAGGAGGAAAATAGGGTCTCAACAATTCTACATTGAAAACTGGATGCAGTCCCAAAAATGATGGCAAATTAAGTTCAAAAGCATTCTCACCAACTTGTTTCATAATAGTATATGGACCATAACGAAGAGGACAAAGCTTCCTATTTGGTCCGTGCAAGCGCTCTTTCTGAAGATGTAACCATACCTTGTCACCATTCTGAAACTTATGAGGAGTTCTATGTTTATCATGCCTTTCCTTATACTTCTGATTACTCTGCTCCAAGATCTCATGAACTTCCTGTTGGAGGTGTCTAATGTTATCAATGAATTGTTCTGCTTTATCTACCTCCTTGTCACCATTCAATGGACTATTAGACTGTAGAGATGGTATTGCTACATCCATAGGTGCCAATGGTTGGTACCCAAGAGAAACCTCAAATGGACTGTGCCCTGTAGTACTATGGAGTGCACGGTTGTAGTTGTGTTGCACATAGGGTAAGCTTTCATCCCATGTGCGAAGATGTTTGGAATGATACATCCGTAAAATATAAATAATCATTCGATTCACCACTTCTATCTACCTATTTGTTTGGGGATGGAATGCTGTGGACTTTGTCAACTTGGTGTCCATTTTAGCCCATAGTGCAGACCAAAATTTGCTGATGAACCTGCTATCCCTATCAGAAATAATGGTTTTTAGCAAACCAAAATGAACCCAAACATGTTCAAAAAATAGCTTGGCAGTATCTTCTGCAGAAATCATCTTTTTACATGCCACCATGATAGCCATTTTAGAAAACCTATCTACCACAACATATACACAATCATGCCCTCGCCTGGTAGTTGGAAGTCCAGACATAAAATCCATTGAAACAGACTGCCATGGCTTATCAGGAATAGGTAATGGTAAGTATAGACCCAACTTACAGTTTGCTAGCTTTCCAATTGCACAGGTTGCACAAGCTTGTATATGTGAAATGATATCCTGCTTCATTTTTGGCCAATAGAAATACTTTTGAAGGATAGCAGTAGTCTTACCAATACCAAAATGTCCTGCAACACGACTGTAGTGAGCTTCCCATATCATTTTCTTCCATTCCTCGGTGGGTACACATATGTGACCATTATGGCAAAGCAACCCATCCTGCAAGTGAAAATCAGGGACAAACTTTCTTTCTACCAAATTACCATAGATGTTAGCAAAATCAGGGTCAGTACCATATAGTTGTTCCCAAGTTGATGATTGATGACCACATGAATCCAACACTATTGTCAAACCTGCAATTGGAGGCCTACTCAAACAATTTGCCACCTTGTTACTACTTTCTTTTTTATGACGAATGTTGAGGTGAAATTGTTGTAGATAGGCTGACCACCGTTGATGTCTATCATTCTGCGGCTTCCCTTGTGTTTGCAAGAATTGAAGTGGTTTATGGTCTGTATGTATAACAGTTTCCTTTCCCAGTATATAGTGTTTCCATTGTTTGCAAGCCTGAACAATGGCATACAACTCCTTATCATAGGTGGGATACCTACGTACTGTATCAAAAAAAGTTTCACTGTGATAGGCAACAGGATGCCCATGTTGTGTGAGTACCGCACCAAGAGCATAATCGGATGCATCTATTTCTATCTCAAATGCTTGGTGTAGATCTGGAAGGACCAATACTGGTGCTGAACATAGTCTTTTCTTTACCTCCTCAAATGCTTGTTGCTTTGCCTCTGTCCACTGAAATTTTGCTTGTGCTCCAGCCCTTAGTGATTGATTAAGAGGCCATGATATGTGTGAGAAACCAAACACAAATCTGTGATAGAAGTTGGCTAAGCCCAAGAAGCTGTGAAGCTCTGTGAAATTTTTAGGGGATGGCCAATCTCGGATTATTTGAATCTTTGCTGAATCAACATGAACACCCTCAGTATCAATGATATACCCTAAGTATTGAATACTCTGCATACCAACAGAACACTTCTCAATGTTGGCATAAAGTTTGTGTTTTTGCAGAGTTGAAAGAACTTGTTCAACATGCTACAAATGCTCAAACCAAGTTCTGCTAAAGATGAGTATGTCATCCAAATAAACAACTACGAAAGAATCAATGAATGGTCTAAGCACATCATTCATCAATCTCATAAATGTGGCTGGGGCATTTGTTAGGCCAAAAGGCATGACCAACCATTCAAACAAACCTTCCTTAGATTTAAATGCAGTCTTCCACACATCTGTTGGATCAATTAGTACTTGGTGGTATCCAGACTTCAAGTCAATTTTTGTAAAGAAATTAGCCCCCTTAAGTTGGTCCAAAAAATCATCAATTCGAGGGATTGGATATCTATTTTTAACAGAGATTTTGTTTAATGCTCTATAATCAATATAAAGCCTCCATGTCCCAGCTTTCTTTTTAGCAAGGACAATTGGACTTCCACAAGGTGAAGCACTTGGACGAATGTGTCCTTTCTGAATCAACTCCTAAATTTGTCTCTTAATCTCATCATTTTCCAAAACTGACCTCCTATATATTGGCTCATGTGGTAGCAGTGTGCCTGGGATTAAATCAATAGAGTGCTTGACTTGACAGTGTGTTGGTACTCCCACTGGTGGTTTAAACACACTATGATATTCTTTCAAAATTTTATCCATCTGATTTTGTTGATTCTCTATTACCTTAGCATGTGTATTAAGAACAACTGACTTTGTTTGTTCAGGGCGAATCATGAGTAGAACAAAAGCTCTAGTTTGAGCAATCAAGCGTTTACATTGTTTAGCACTAATTAAAGAAGCAGTTTGTTGGACATGCCTATGGTATTCGATACCTCTTCCCACCAAGCTTGATTGTAACACTATGTGGCCTGGACTCATACACCCCATGCCTCTGATACATGTATGGCTGCCCCAGCAAGACATCGCATACATCCAATGGTGCTACATCACATATCACTTCATCCTTGAAAGGCTTGATTGAATATGGCAAACGACACTGTTGATTTATTTGAATATCTTGTCCCTCATTTACCCATCCCATAGAGTATGGTTGTGGGTGTCTTGTCACTTTCAAATTTAATCTTTTCACTGTCTCCCTAGAGATCAAATTCTTTTGACTCCCACTGTCAACAATAAAATGCAGAGGCTTTCCATCAACCCACATCTGTGAATGAAAAAGTCTCTCTTCATCTTCACAGGGCAATACTTTAGCAGTTCCAACTACGGCATATGGGTTTGCTTCTATGATGGAATCATTCTCCTCTTTCTCAGAATTATTTACTGGTCACGATTCAGGTTCAGCTTCCTCTCCTCGTATTTCTGTCATCAAATTTTAAATGCTTCAACAATCGTTTGTGTTATGGGTTGGGGACTTATGCATCTCACACCACATGCCTGTGTCTGTTTGTGTCTTTTTAGTAGACCACCATGTGTTCTTGGGTGAATTTGAATGAGGTTCCTTGGTCACCTATTTTCCTACAAATTTATTGCCACCTTCAACCTTTGGCTTGTTGTTTGCAAAGTAGTCCCTCTTCCCTTTCTGCTTGAATTTATCTTTAATATTTGTAGCATATTTATAGGCAGTTGCCAATGTCTCAATATTCAAAAATTCCATCTCTGTTTGAATATACCTGTGAAGTGCACTCCGATATTTCAAAATTCGCTGCTTCTCTGAATCATCAAGACCGAGTTTTGCTGAAAGTGAATGGAATGTATTGGTGTAATCTTGCACAGATTGATCCCTCTTTTGTCGAACAAGCTACCACTATGTATTTTTGTTCATATACATCCTCCGAAAGGTAAGCTTCTTTTATGTATTCCACAAATTCTCCCCATGTGGGCTTCTTATCAAGAGAAATTTCAAAATCATCTTCAACAAATGATTCTCGTTCTTTATTTGCGACTTTGGTTTCCCATGCTAATGTCACATGGGTTTCAGCTTTGAGGAGAGAAAATGTTATCTTTTCTGCACCTAAGAAATTATTTACAGAAAAGTATCTATCCAACTTTGATAACCAATTATCAATAGCTTCAGAATCGACCTTTCCTTCAAAATTTGGGATGTCGAAATTGACCTGCACTTTGAAAGGGGTATTTCCACGAAATGATGTTTCTAATTCAGAGGGTTTTTGATTCTATAGGAGGCGTGAAAATTGACTCATCATCTCCTCTTGTTGCTTATTTAAAGCTTCTTCGACCAACTTCTTAACATCATCGTCTGACATCTTCGATCGTGTGCGTCTCAAAGGTGGGTATTTTGACAAATCTTGTGTATCCAATCCTAATCTTTGGTAGGAAGACCTTGTGTAAATAGGCATAAAGGAGCGTTCCTGCTTTGATACCGCTTATCTGATTTATGAAAACCAGATTACAATACCTAGTGTGATACCTGCAGTATTGTAGAATTCAACACGAAAATGGAGAACAATAAAATTACAAACCAAAAACTGATCCATTCTATTCGAATATTTGAGTTTATACAAGTCTGATGGATCCCAAGGGTCATCAAAATCCCTTGGAAATGAAATGAAGAGCCATCATAATATTTATTACAAATAAACTATTCAAACTATCAAAAATTATAAAAAAAAACTATATATAAAAATTAAGTCCACTTGGAGAAGGCATAACTTTCTAGTCCTAGCTCCGATTTGCGAACTATTTGATGCGTTGGAAAGGTATTCAAATTATCTAGAACCAAATTTCGGAAGTAGGCGCGCATCATCCAAGCCCAAAAATGCACCGAAGACCCTCAAAAATGCAGTTCACTAAAACATAGTAAAATTTGAAAAATTAGATTTCAGTTTTTTTTCCAAATTTAATCCTGAGCAAGAATGGAAGCAATTTCTTTGCTACAACTTTTGACTCATCATTTTGTAATGCTTTTGTGTATATATCATCCAATAGAATTGTCAGGCCAAGTGTTGTCTATTATTTGTTGTTTGGTCCATACCCAATACATGTGCCAGTTTGACAAAAAAAATAGATACATCAAAATGCACATTATGATTTGAAAAAATAATGCCTACACTGAATTACTAAAGTAAGATATAATCATAACAAGCATAAAAAATTAAAGACGAAAAAAATCTTTATACTATGAGACTCGTTATTTTCCCATTTTTTTCAAAAATTAAATTTGGTGTTGAAGAAGATTTTCTATTTACATCGTAGTAATGGATCTTTCCTAGCATCTCTCTTACTATAGATATGCAATAAAAAAACATCAGTGTCTAAAAAGAAACTCATGTCTGCGATGACAATGGCGGTGACATGGTACAACTACATTTTTGCAACATCTAAACACCTCTCATAACAACAGTCAAATGCACACAAAATAAGTTTGCTGAAAATTCTTTATGAATTTTCAACCATCCACTCCACTCTCCATAATTGCCATGCTGGATGCACCCCCCTTAGCCTAAACTTCCTTGCTTCTCAATATATCAACGCCTGCAAAAACCTACAAGAATCACAAAACGAAAAACCCAAGAAGAAAAAAAAAACCCGCATACAAATCTGGAATACTACTTACACCTAAAGCTAGCATATAATCCCTTTGCCAAACCAATATCCCCCACATCTGAACCAGATTCATCCCTTTCCCTAGGCCATTGGCTTACACTGAAACACAAGGGCGCGGAATGCCATCAAACAAGAGGACAGTTCAATAAAGGCAACCCAAAAAGGGCAAACACTCTGTAGCATGATTTGAAGCACTCTGCAATCATCTTAAGTCTGAGAAACATGTATTTTCATGTAGCCTAGTAATGGAATCCATTTGATGTGATTGCAACACAAAATAGAAAAATAAACCGATGATTTAATACCCTGGCCAAACAAGAAATAGTGTAGAAAGTGACCTTCATGGTGCGTGTCAGGGAGATATTGATGGTTTGGCTACATGCGACGAGTGGCGACACTTTTTATGTCAGCTAAACTTCACTCAGTCTTCATGGCAATTAATAGCCAACACCCAACAGGAAAGCTGCCTCTTTTTCACTATCATGGAATTAGAGGGGGGATCTACATGAAATCTAAAATGGGCATTAAGGTTACCCACAACAAACTGCCACCGACCCCGGTCTATACTCAATTAAGTGCCACGAAATTTTATGACGCTGCCTGGTTGTGGTAGGTAGAAGAGGCATATATGCTTCTTCTTAGGCGCCATAGCTAATCTGTTTGCCACGCACACAAATGTGGATGCTAGAACAAGGCACGTCATATGTTTGACAAAATGTCTCAAAGATATGTTATCTCCTGGAATACTGATTGGAAGATCTATAGAAAATGGGACTGTTGAAAAATCTTTAGAAACTTTCAAGAAAATGGAATTGGCAGTTGGGAAGCCAAATTCGACAACCTTTGCAGCATATTCCTACCTGTGCCAAAATGGGAGCTTAGGAAGAGTTCAAGAGGGTATTAGAAGCTATGGGTGTGTTTTCCAAAAGGAGGACTCAGACTCTCGCCCAGTTATTCCGATAATCCGGGATGTCGTAAACCGTAAAAAGGGGAAAACAATGCCGGGAAAGTCTTACGCCAACAATAAAAATAGTGCTCGGGAGTGGTGCCTCCTTCAAAATAGCATAAGGTGGATTGGGAAGATCGTAGCAGAGGTTGAGAGCTCCATAGAAGCAAACTTTGTGCACATTCTTTTCATCGAGCATCCACAGATACATATTTCATCGAGCCTTCTCACCTTAAATATAAGCTCTATCTTTTATCGAATAGTTATAAGGAAGTTGTAATTTATTCCAAATAGTTATCACCAGACCATCTTCCTCAGGCATCTTTCAAACTTAATAATCAATAATCAATATAAAGAAACTAAACTATGATTCTTAGACAAATTATACAAATTAACATAATTAAATAAAATTTATCTTGAAATAAAGATGAGTGGGTTTTAGAGATGTAAAATTAAATGAATTAGGTAACATTAAACAAGAATTACAAATTAAAAAATAAAAAAGAATTACAGAGAATAATAGTGATGCTAGATTGATTATCTTTATAGTTGATGTGTTTGATGTGTTTGATAGTTGCATGGATATAATAATAAAGATAGAATTATCCCACCAATTATTTTACTGTATAACAAAAATATTATATCAAATTTTCCACATCAGCGATACGACGACATAATTTAATATATATAATACTATCGGCGTAACCCTTGCACCCTTCAAAAGTGCAAGTGCTAGTTGATAAATTAAGTGGACTTCATTTGAAAGGGGAGTTTTAAATGTTTTAAAAAGTATACTTTATAATAAGTGATAAAGTGTTATTTAAAAGGGAGATATAAGTGTATAATAAAGTATACTTTATATTTTAATATGTGCATCAAAAGCAAATATAATTTGAAATCATGTGAAGTGAGAAGGAGAAGCTCCAGGTCAAATTGTAATAAGGAATTATAAATGCCTTCCATGAGAAATTTGAACCATCCAATTGTGCATTTGTTATTTGTGAATTTGATGAAGAGTTGTGTCAAGAGTTTCACATATTGAGAGCTAGAAGAATTGAGAATTCTTCAAGTGTGTTTGCAATCTAAACTGGTGAAACTATCCAGTGATATTGTGCCTGGAGGTGGCTTCAATCAGAGTCATCCATTGTTACCAATTGAAGACGATTTGAGAGGAGGTTCCAGCATTTGGTTACAGTTAAAATTGACAAGTTTGGAACTGTTATTAGCTGCAGACGGCATAATCTATAAGGGTCTGTGTTTTGTATTTTGAGCCAGCGTATCTCTAAGGAAGGCTGCAATTGAGAATTAAGAGCCGCCATTCATCATTTGCAGGCGGCGGCTAATAATTATAGGGCTGCAACTAAATTTCTGGGCAGCATTTAATTAGGATGGGAAGCATGTTGTGGCACTAGAGAGCAATCATCAGCTAGAAGCAGCAACTTCAATCTTGAATGACTATTTGAATATACATTGCTGCTACAGGTTTCAATGGTTATTTTATTTCTTACTTCATGCGTAATATTTGGTATTGTAATTTGTTTGCATTAAATGTGGAGGAATAAGAATGCACACCAAGTGTTCGATGTAAAGCCATATCTAAATTGTTCATAATCAGTTTATTAGATTGCATGCCAAGTGTTTGTGAAATTGTCTATTGGCTGTAGATGCACATTTTACATGTAGAAATCATATGTATGCATTCAAAAAGACAAAAGGAATTGCATTTGCATTTTAGTTCTTTGTCTGGATATCTTGGTAATCATTTGCAAGCATTTAAACTTCATTGAAACCATTCCAAGCAAGTCAAAACAATTTGAAGAATAAAATATAGCAAGATGGGGTTTACATGCAAAGTGTTTGACAAAATGTCAAACATCAAAAAGGTGTAGCAATTCAGTGTTTGTCGGAGTTAGAACCTGTTGGAGTTCTTACATCCAGCTAAATCATATGACTTTCCTTGATGATACACAATATGAATATATTAAAGGCCCTAACAGTAGCCAAGAGGAACACAACCGTCAACCAACCAATGCTTATAACTATTCGAGAATGACAAACAAACAATTAATACATAGTCAAAATTTAGGCTTGCCAAGTTTTTTTTGAGTTCGAATTTTTTAATTTTGTTACATCTACTTGAAATCTTTTGAGCATAAACAATGACATTTATTTAAAATAGCACTAGGTCTATAAGTCAAAGATTCCATGAATAGGTTAATGTAAAAGCTCTCCAACATGGAATGCTATTAGAAACTTCTTACACATGCACTAAAAACAAATGCAGCAAATAAGGCATAGACTTCAAAACTCATGCAAAACCTGTTGAACAAAGATAGAAGAAAATGCACGATCCTTGAAGAACCACAAATCTTTGTATCCAATCATCAACATCTGTATCATCTATTGGAGGCTCTCCTGGCAGAGGCATCCATCTCTGTAAACGGTTACAACACACCAAACAAAATAAGCATGATTCCTATTGGTTATTTACTATATATAACACATTTCAGAAAAATATCCAGAAGCATATTTGTGAAACAAAAAACATTAGAATTACTATAAAACAAAAGTAGATGAGAATTACCGTTCTAGTGTACAAGTAACTTGCAAGTTGAGCACATCTAAGCAGTTCATCAAGATGCTCCAACCTGAATTTGATAATATAAGCTCGTTTACTATTATATCTACTTTCTGCTTCAATCATTCTAAGATCATTTCCCTAGCAGTATGTTTCCATGTACAAGTAAAAGACAACTACAGTATTTTAATTTGGTTAACTTACAAAAAAAAACGTTTTTATTTTTTGAAAGCATTCCAACGGAGGTTGTATAGCTCAAATCAAAATAAAATAGAATTGCTGTTCTACACTTGCAGCAATATGACATTTGCACACAAACGTCTAGAATAATATCACCTTGAAAATGGAGATATACACAATTCATAATAATGCATGAGAGGAAAGTTGAAAATATCCTAGACATATACTCTAGCATTTGAAGTGTTATTCTAGAAACTTGATCCATGTTTGATGTGATAATAATGAATAGATTCTCTTAGTTTGTATCATCTCTGCACAACACTAAGTGAGCATCAAGCGATTTTCCAGTGCCTTGCCTTTTGCACTAGATTACCAACCTACAACCTTCAAAATCAAAGAAGCACTCTCACAGAGTTTGCATCAATTTCAAACTTGTGTGAAATGGAACTTCTACTATTGAATAATTTCAGTTAATAATTATCTCCAGTAATGAAACCAAGGAAATACTCCCACATCCAGATGCAGCCTCTTCCCCAAACACCCAAAGAGTACCCAAACATGGATTTCATTTTTCCCAGCTAAATCATATCTCAAAATAGTTTTCCACACAAATGCGATAAATCATAATTTAAAGAACTAAAAATAAATTCATCTTACTGGGCATTTAGATTTGTTTTTCGCTCATCAGCACTAGCAATCTCTCCTCGGAGAGATTCTACTTCTGTTGAAAGTAACTTAATCTGAGTATCAAGGACAACATCCAAGTTATTCATCAAACAAGACAGCAGGTTTTTCATATTTGTTCACTAGATCCCAACATAACTAGGGTACTAGCTAAGACTTGCTAGAAAACCAAACATATAGTAACATCAGAAGCCAACCTGATCTTCTTTAGAAACATCAGATGCCCAAGTAAATTTTGGAATGTTCAGCAAATTCCAAAGGCTTCCTGTCCACAATGAACTGTTAGACCTGCACAAGATAACTTGTTCAGAAACTGGAAAAGTTATTTGTTGATTGAAGACAATATTTATTTGTTGATTCAAGGAACCTAACCAAACTCTAATTTAATAGTTCTAAAAACAAACCTTGATGAGTGTGACAACTTTGACGATGCAACTAAGATATTCTCAATATCATCAGCTGTAGGTGATGTTCCAAGGTGTTCTAAAATGCCCCCCGAGTTTTCAGATCCATCCAATAACCTCTTCCTTGCCTCCTGTTACAACCTCAATAGGTTTGAAAGGAAAAAAAATTTAGTCATAATCAGTAAGTATGATACTAAATAAATCAAAGGAAATCAAATATATGAAAAGAATGGCATACTTGACACCAAGATAAGCCATAATGAAACGCTGTTTATAAATATAAATCCCACATTTGAAAATAAGTGCCAACATAGGACATATATGATAATGTATACCCATTTGAGGGGTAGTGATTGAGTAATTGGTATAAATGATGGCACATTAATAAGAGGTATATATATCTCCAATATCTGCTTCACTTTACACTCTATTTATTTATTTCTCCATATATTGTAACTAAACTTGATAAGCCTTGACACAAATATGTTGCAAATTTTCTCTCCAAGACTCAATCAGAAGAACAAAGAGCACTTGTCAACAATGTTTTCCCAAATGAGCACCTATTTTCCGTATCTACAAAAGCCATTGGTATGCAAACATCATTAACTTCTTATTGCAAGTAAACTTACACAATATTTCTTTCCAAAGGAGACGAGGAAATTGATTAAGCAAAGTGGCCCATTTGCATAGAGAGGGGATACATATCTAATAGTGGACCTGATAATGTAATAAGAAGGTGTGTTCAAGAGGATGGGACCTTTGACATCCTCTAGGCATGCCATGATGAGCCATGTGAAGGCCATTTTGCAACAAAGAGGACAAAAAACAAGGTTCCTTAAGCAGGCTATTATTGGCAAAGATGTCTAGCCTCTTTTGGCTAATCTCCTAGTATTTTTCTTGGTGTGCATTCCTGTCAGCTGTGAGGAGTTTCATATATCTCATAGTTGTTTAATTGCATCTTTTCAGGGATCCCTTCATATCCCTCCCCCTTTTCCATTTGTCATCCCCTAATTGCCTACCCCCTTCTCATAGAGGTGGCCCTTAGGGTCTGCCACAATCAATTTCCTGCCACTTTCGTTCCTTGTACTTTATAATTTCTTCACTAATCTCTCCAGCGTCCTGGCAACAGAACCAATGGGGCAAGAGAAATGGGGTTGTACAGTCTACAGGCTTGTATCCCAAGATTCTCTTATGTAGTCTATTTATACCCTAGAGGAAATAGTAAGAGAAGTTAGCATTTGTGATAACTAGATTAAGCGATCAGACAATGTATACTATTCTATTAACAGAAAGAAACATTCATTTGTCCGTAACACACACACATATAGAACCTTATAACTCCTATTATTTTATTTTATTATACAAAAGGGCAAGTCTTAGTCTTTGTGTTGTCATATCTTATCCCACATATATCTTATATCTCTCTCTATATCTATGATTTACAACTCTTACATGTATGTTTTACATGAAGGGACATGATTCCTAGAGACATCTGGTAACTCCTCCTTGTTCCGCAAATTCTTTGCAGTAAGATTCAGCTTCAGATCCTGGGCCCCTTGACCTGCTAGCAGGTTGCATCATCATGCTTATTTGTTGTTCACCCTATGATAATGTATTGGCAATATGTCTGTAACAAGAATTGTTATAACTCTTTACCTAGTGGGGTGGTGCAAAACAGTCACAAAGAATTGCTTAAAGTCTATACACACACGATCTCTAGGAGTGGATGTATCCAAATTAATCCTAGATAAGATAAGATAAGATAAATTATTAATGTCCAACAAGAGACCACCAAAAGGGTCTAAGGGACTGGAAGCGTACAAAAGGCAACCGCCAACAGCGGGAGCACCAAACAGTGTCCAGGGAAAGAACCGAACAACAACAACAACAAAGCGGAAAGCAAAAGAGCCGGAAAGAGCAACAAACAGCCCTAGCCGGGCGAGAAGAAGTCCAACACCGAGGGGTACAGATCAGGGCGAGAAAGAACCCCGAAACGCCACCGAGTAACTCTGGGGGTGGAGTGCTGCTGCTGTCAACTGGAGGACAAGTGCAATTGCTGAGTGTGACCGCTACGGGGTCTCCCAGTCCTAATGTGACCAGAAGAGGGAGGACCAAGAGGATGCTTCGTACCCCAGGCCGGGGATACGGGAGTGAAAAAGGAAGTGATAAGCGGGTCCTGGTACTATCCCAAAGGGAATTGAAGCTAGAGGGTGGAATCACGAAGCCGCGTGCTCTTTTGAAGATAAAGAGCGAGGCACCACTGATCAGTGTATCTGAAGGAGGAAAGGGATTTGCATTCTCTAAACAAGCAATAGAACCTCCCTCTGATCTCATAGTAAATAAGACAACGGAAGATGCAGTGTGTCTCAGTCTCCGCCTCCATCAAGGTGCAAAGACGGCAAGTCTGATCATCTCTGTCAATATGATGGTCAGTCTGGATGCGGAGCCGATGGGAACCAACTCTAAAGGACCCCAAGGAGATATAGAGGGCGTGACTCCAGCAACGAGCTAAGTAAGGAGGGCGCACAATGACCCCTGTCCTGAATCACCATATAGTGCTCAGCATAGAAAGCCATCCTCGGGCGGAGACCCCTAGGAGGGTTGCTCCAAGTCGTGGTAATGTACTGTCTGTAAATATCAAGTCTAATGTACCCATTCAACTCCTGCTAAGGAGAGAGGAGATGGGTAGGGGCATCTAGCGAGTACAAAAAGGGGGGTAAGCGGTCAATCGAAATCCCAACGGACCCAAGCAGGGCAGAAGCCGGGGCGTACCAGCAACGGGCTCGACCAGAGGGGTCAGAGTGCACGATCGCCATAGAAGAGCAGTAGGCCAAATAGGGGTATCTCTGACGACCATCCACTAAATCAGCAAAGCCTCTAAGGCGGTGAAGGAACCAAACCAAATCGAAGATAACCACAAGCCTGAAAGGATGGGCCCCGAACTCAGCCAGGATGATGCTATGAGGAGTAGATCGGTGGCATTTGATGAGGCGCCGAAGAAGAAGGATCGGGACTCTCTCAACCGAGGCCCAATCGAACTCCAGGAGAGAGGGACCCCACACCACAGAGCCGTATAACACAGTCGGCCTGACAAGGGAATCCAGGAGGGATAGCTTGGACCTGATGTCCTGAAAGTGATGTCTGAAGCACTGTCTCTCAAGCAGAGCCAAGGAGCCTAACCCCTTGTTAACATGGGGCTGCATAGCAGGTCTCAAACTGAAGCGAGGTCCAGAGAACTTGACCCTAAGGTAAGTGTAGGTGGATGAGATCTCGATCTCCGTACCCTAGAAGTAAAAGTGAAGATGAGAGGTCTTCAAGCAATTGAAGACCATCACCCGGGTCTTACCAAGGTTCACCACCAACTACCGAAGATCACAAAAGGAAGCAAGACCATTGAGGAGCCGCTGCAAACCCTCAGGGGAGGAGGCCAAAAGGACCACATCGTCAGCAAATAGGAGAATGGAGATAAGAACCTAGTACAAATAACAACCATCGTCAAGGAGCGAGAAATCCCGGAGGAAAGACTCGAGCTCATCAATGTAAATGCCAAATAGTGTAGGGGAGAGAGGGCAGCCCTGCTTCACCCCAATAGTGCTCTGGATCAGGTCAGAGAAGCCCTGTGGTGTCCTAAATCTGCCCACCACACTCTCGTAAAGTCTCATAATAGCAGTCAAGAGAGTCTTTGAAATCCCAATGTCTCTGAGCCTCTAAAAAAGGGCCACCCGAGGAATGGAGTCAAAAGCTTTGCGAAAGTCCACGAAACAGCAATAGACTTTTTCCGAGTAGTGTCGAGCCTCCTCAATGATAGCACGCAGAGTCAAGATGTGGTCCATGGTCTGAAAATCAGTGCGAAAACCCACTTGCCCTTTCGCACGACAATGTCGCCGATCAAGCTCTCTGGATAGAATAGTGTTCAAGACGGTGGCATACAATTTGGCAAAGGTGTGGCCAACCATGATAGTTCTGTAGTTCCCGAGATCTAAGACTACACCGGTCTTATGGATAGGGTATATGATGTGTCGAGACCATGAATCAAAAAAACCAGTACAAACCACTCTGTTGAAGAGCACAGAGAGAGAGGAACCCAGAACGTTGATGCCCAGTTTGAAGAGTTTCGCTTGAAACCCTTCTTCATCTGCAGTCCTACTACAGCTCATAAGTCTGACCGCCTCACAAATGCTAGAGAAGGTGAAGAGATGGCAAGATGGCGGGGGGTTGAGGTGAAGAGGGGGCTGGTCGGGAATGTCGTAAAGAGTGGAGGTGTGGGAGACCAGTGAGCAGAAGTCGAGGGTGGAGGAAGGGGGGGTGGCGAGGGAACAGAGTGCACCAGAAGAGCTTGGGGGACTGGAATAGAGAGTCGCAGAGAGACATGCACTGGAAAGCGATGTAGGTGCGTTGCTTGTGGCAGAGGAAATGGCGGTAGGAGAGTCTCAGCTGAGTGAAGGAGGGGGAGTGAGCGGAGAACACAGAGTGAGCAGAGTGGTGGAAGGATTTGCAGTCATCGTCGAACCATTGGTTCCTAGGACAAGTATTCTTACAATTGGGGCTGTGGGAAAAGGGGGTGGTACGGTGGGGAATGGAGAGGAGGGCAGCACTCCAAAGGGTGGTCGCAAGCAAATTAAACATGGAGGAGGCATCTCCGGACTCAGTGAAGGAGGTCTGGGGAGGAGCCGTCTGAGGTGAGATATGAAGAGGTCACGATCGCACTCAGTGAAACGAAAGGAGGTGCGGGTGAGGGTCTGAGCAGGCGACCAGCAAGGGGAGGTGGATGAGGGAGGGGGCAGAGAAACACTGATGGAGAGGCTAAGAAGGGCGTGATCAGCAAGGGGAAGATGCGAGACGGTGAAGTGGCAGATGGAGGGGATGAAGGAGGTGCAGGATAGGGCGTAGTCAACGACACTCACACCCTCGCAGTAAACTAGCAAGTGAAGGATCCAGAACCAGGGAAACAAGGAAGCCCATTCAAGATCACCAAGCCAAAAAACTCACATAGTTGAAGAAGGTGGCGGCCGTACCGCATGAGGGGACCACGACTATCATCAGAAGAGCATTGTAGACCTAGAGTGGAAGGGTCAGACTCATAAGTGCAAGTACAATCGGCGCAGCAGTCATGAAGGGGGGTCTGAAGCTCTCTGGTCCGTGCGTTGAAGTCCCCAAGGATGATGATGTCGCCAACGGCCGAGAATCTGAGGGATCTCTCTTGTTTTCATGTGTTTCAAGTCTAAGGGATGCTTTCCTACCCAGCTACCATATTATAGAGAAGGTAATCATTTTATGGCTCTATATATGGATGGTGTCTACTTGGAAAGTTTGCAGTAGTGAAAGCACTTTCCCTATGTAAAAGGCCATAGACATTACCAAATATAATCCACTAACACCTTTACAGCTTAGTAGGGCTGCATTGCATATTAATAGCTGCTTATATACATCAATGACACAAGTGCCTTCTATTTGTTAATAATATCATAAAGAAAGTGTGGAAGAAAAACTTTCAAGAGTCAAGAGCATTGTTACACAGAAAAAATCTAACAGTAGAATATCAGTTCTTAGAAAAAAAACTCTACAGAACCAAATAACATCATGCATTGACACGACCCAATTTTCAATCAAAAAATCAAGTTTTAAATGGTGAAACAGCATACCTTCAGTAACAGCCATTCAAAGTCCGTCATACCAAAGCAAGCACGATGGTTTCTCTTGAGAGTAAGAAGGGATTGACCATCCATAGCTTCCTTTTGGAAAATCTGCAGATATTCTACATACAACAAGTATTAAATCAAACATTTTGGGTAAAGACGCACATTGAAAGCCTCCATAAAGAAAATCATGGTCATTCTCAAAGAAACTTCACCAGGCAAACTAAGAATCAACAATTAACATCAGGTGATTTTTGGTTTGAATTTTGAAATGCTATTCGTTTCAAATGGATTTTGATAAAAATATATAGATACAGCAGTGATGATTCAACTGATCAATGGACAGAAAAAAAAAAAGTAACCATTATATCAAGTATGAAATCTACATTTTGGATGAAGGCACAGATTGAAAGCCTCCATAAAACAAATCTTGGTTATTCTTGAAGGAACTTCACCAAGCAAATTAAGCAATAACAATTAACATCAGGTGATTTTTGGTTTGGATTTTCAAATGCTATTGGTTTCAAATGAATTTTTATTAAATACATAGATGTAGTAATGATTCAACTAATCAACAGACAAAAAAAGTACTTCCTCAAATCCCACATCTTGAAAGATAAAAGGAAAACATGGCAAGACCATTAAGATGAGTTTCTAAAACATTTGACATATGCAGGCAAACATGTCCTTTTCTGAGAAATATTAAAGAATAAACAGATGTACAGAATCATAAAAAATGTATTATGTAACATAAATTCTTTCAAAACAATTCTTCAAAATATGATACATTTTATTCATAGCAAAGAAAAGCTATTCATGAATCTATATAAGAGCTACTGCTTAAAGAGCTATTAATCAAGTGATCTAAATTAAGTTGGTAGTTTAGGGTACCATACACTATTTGAGGAACTTAATGCATTATTATAAGCAACAATTGAACAGAACTCAAACAAAAAGCAATTGACAATTACTAAATAGCTGAACAATGTAGATTCTTACTTTGATCTAAAGCTTTTATAATATAGACAAACTCTGTAAAAGAGATGTAAGCCTTCTACTCTTTTATAGCTTTACAATATAATGAAAAAAATAAAAATTGAAGATTGCAAATTAGGGTTCTTGGTGAGAACCAATAACTATGCAAGATAGTGAGCTGTGATCTCACTAGAAGTTAAAATTGACAATTGGATAAGAACAAACCTATTAAAAAACTATAAATGTTTGTTGTTGTGATGCCCACCTCTAGGACGATATTTCCCCGTCGAGATTTTGATCATTTTGATATGATATTGAGACATTTCCTTATGATGTTATGACATTCGGATAGACCTCAATTATGATTGCTAGATGGACATTGATTTTTGACTATTAAATGAATATTGATGCTCACATTTTTCATGGATGATTATTCTAGTTATGTGGATGACTTTATATACATGGTTACATGATGATTATGATTACATGATAATTATGATTCATGAACACTTGTCATTACATGAAGTGATATTTGATAGAGATTATATTATGGATGGAATTGTATGATCGTGATGGATAGATAGTGATATATGATTTAGTGTTGTATCATTCTTTTTGCTTTGGTTATATGTATTTTCTTGTTGGACTAATATCTACTCTGAGTGTGCAGGTGACACATGACCAATGGGAAGGGGAGATGACATGGTGACCTAGTGTGTTAGCCAATGACACAGACCTAGCCCAATGGAGTGCCAAGATCTTATTTGGATGTTAATGTGGCATTATGTGATGTTCATTTGTTATGTGAGTGTGTCTTCGTGTTCATGTGATCTATTTTGTAAGGTGCCTAAATGTATGTGCAAGTCATAATGTGTGTAATGTGAGTGGAATGTGTCAATGTTTTTATTGTTGTATGTGATTATATGTTGGCATGAGATTAATGTTGCTACACATTTAATGAGACATTTGCATCCTAAACATGTGCCCCTAACCTCCCAAGTCCTAGGGCTAGGGGTTAGGAACATTTTAAGAGTATAAAAATGAGTAAATCAAGAGTTGGGCACCTTTTTATGGGGCATTTTTCATTAGTGACGAGTTGAACTAAATGGATAAGGTGGTGTGGGAAGAGGAAAGGTGATGGGGGAAACATGCAAGCAAGTTGGGAGATGGTAAGAAAGGTGTGAAGTAGTGGGTCTGCTCACACATGTGGGAGAAAATGGTGGAGTTTAAGAAGGAAAAAATACTTAGTTTGAGAATGAGGAGGGAAGCCATTCTAGGAAGGCTTGAGAATTTAGGTGAAAGGTGCTTTCCATTGAATTGTCTATGGTAACCGCTTCTAGTATCTTGTACTTTTTGTTTATTATATGATATATTTTTATTCTTAGCAAAGAAAAGTTCATCAGTTAATCTACATAAAAACTACTCTCTAAAGATCTATTAATCAAACAAATCTTATTTTTGATAATTATGATGTGCCGAATTATTGTGTGTATGGATAACACACACACACACACACACACACATATATAAGTATGTATTTATGTATGTATCAATAAATAGTGTTGAGAGTGTCATTCTAGAAGACATAATAACCTTTAAAGCCTTTATAATTAGAAAAATCCGCATTCATATTAACTTCTTTGTGATGAAATAGAATGAGATTATATACAACTTGATTAGATGCATGAATAAGAGGTTAAGAACATTCCTCTAACATAAAGTAACAACCTACCAACATAATTGTGCTTTATTTAAAAGCCCAAAATATTTGGACAATAAAAAAACTATTTAATGGACCATGGCTCAAACTTATTGGGTTTAGAGTGTTCACATACATGAAAGGAAGAACTAAAGTTGCAGCCTAGTGCTTGTAATGACCCCATTTTTGCGCCTTCCTAAGCATCAGTTATTTTCAGAGGTTAGACTATTATCAGCAGTCCTCATAGGCTAATGTGGTGATTAGGGAACCCTTTTAAAGGTGTTCTATGGCTCTTTAGCTGACCTTCTGGTGCTTATTTCAGTATTATTCAGCTCAGTGTCCTATTTTATTTGTGGTGTGCCTTCTGGAGATAATTCAGGACACTTTAATTCACACTTACTACTTTTAGTCACTTGGATGTTTTGCTCATAATTACTATTTAGAGTAAGTCACTAGAGTGGTCAGTTGGCATCATATCTATATTGGAAAGTGGATGGAATATTCTCATGAGTTGATATTGGCAATTATCAAGGATTTTATGATTTAAGTTGTTAGAGTTAAAACAAGTTTAACTTTAATAATATTAATTATATTAAATGACTTTATGATATGACGGCTTAAAGGGGGTTAAAGTGTATTTAAGTTATTTCATAAAGTGACTTTATTTTGGCACCTAGGGAGTTATAAGGTTTTAAATAATTTAATAAAGTGTTTTATGGAGATAGATGCCAATATTGTGAGATATAGGTGAATATACAATTAATTCATAAAGTGATTTTAAGTTAAATTATATATGCGGTCACTTTATTATTATTCTCAATTGCAAGTTAATATGAATATTAAAAGGGAATTTTTAAAAAAGGGTTTCTGGAAACTTCATGAGAGGATTATAAAAGGGGATTTGAGGAAGTTATTTGATATACTTGGCTTTGTTTAATTTCTCTCTGCAAGCTTGAGAGCTTTGCCTTTCATTTATAGGAAATCTGCGGACGAAAATCCTTGGAGTTTCTCGGTTGTGTGGATGAAAACCCATTCAACCTATTGGGTGGATTCATTCAGGAATTCATATTGAGCTTATTGCAAGTTGAAGGCAATACATTTTAGTTTGGGACAACTTTGGACATATTTTATCATAAAGATTGTAGGCAAGTATGTGAGAGTTTTTGGTACAGGTTTGAAGGGTTTTCATGGTGAAAATCTAATTATAAGAGTGACAGAAATTTATATCAGAGGTCTGCAATTTTATTACAGTCAAAGGTTAATGGTTGTTTTGTCACTTTTTCAGAGCTACAAGTTCATTGGTTCATCCCTAGCCCTAGCAACCTCATTCCAGGGTCTACCAGTTTGGATTTGTGGAGTTTTGATCAACATTAAAGAAGGGCTTAATCTACAAACTTCCAGGGCAGCGCTTTCAGTTTTACATCAGTCATTAATCCATCATTATTGGAGTGGCCAGCAAGTGGGTTATTCATTACAAGGACTTGGGCAATAATGGTTAGGGTGCAGATGAACTGAGGACTTAGTTCATAACTTCATTGGATGCAAAGGTCAGAAAATATTCAGACTGCCATTTTGTGAACAGACTTCAACATTTTAATGTAATTGCCACCTTGCTCTAATCTAGGTCTTTTCTAAGTGTTTTATGATTTAACCTTGGTTATATACACTGTTGTTACTTTATTATTAGGTCATTATCAGCAATATGTGCTTGTCAATTTGTTGTCTTTTCATTTACATTGCATGGCAATATCATAAATGAAAACATAACAACAAAAACCCAATCCAAACTTTGTAAACCAAACTCGGAAACAAAAGCTAGACATTTGCATGCAAAGTGTTTGATGGAATGTCAAACCTATCTAACTGAAAATATAAGGGCAAAATAAGCAGGGATTCTTACAGTGCTATTGGTCTTTCACAGAATTATCATTTTTTCAAGTAGCAATCTTCTCAGGTATTGGTGTTTGTAGTGTTTTTGAGCAATATTAAGATGAAAATTTCATTGAATATTTTGGCCTCCAATAAGGTGATAACCTTAAACTGCTTCTATATCTCCTTTCATATCATCAGAAACTTTGGTTGTGTCAAGAATTTTAATGCTCCAGTTCTGGTTTAAAACTTCCAACAGCATGAAGATTCAAAGTATGTCCTTTGTTTCATATCTAGTTGTTTATAGCAAGATTAACTCCTAAACCTTTCCAAAATTTATCTTCAGAAATTTGAAACATACTACATACATACATGTAGATTTGTTCTAACTTCTATTCATCAACTGATATTCTTATCACAGTATGAGGTTGTCTATTCAAACTGCCGTGATATTATTACTGAGGAACTAAATCAGCTGGCCATAGTGACCTCAATTTCACTATTGGATTGAATTCTGTCCTTTCCCCCATCAAAAATAAAAGGCTAAACTCAATGCTCTGGCTAGACTGTCCAGGCCATTCTCCATACTGTGTGCCCATATATGAAACTAATCAAGCCAGAAAGAGCAACTATGGCTTAGAAAGTCATAACTGACGAAGAATTAAATAATTCTTATGGATTTTTTTAATTTTAAGACTGATCTTGTAACTGTTTGGATTTCCCTTGGACTTCTTTGGCTGCCACTATAACTCCTCAAGCTGTCTCCCAAGGCTGCTCAGGCTCATAATGGAAAATTTGGTCTGCCATAGGGCTTATATCAACTTCCATCCTTGCACTAACAAGGTGGGAAAACAAAGGATGACAAGTGACCATATTATTAGTCTCATTAGTCAACATAGGTACAGCTATGTTTTCAATCCAATCAAAATCATCCTCAATTCCTGATGCTGCCAGTAGACAATCAAACTATTCAACAGTGCATTGAATGCATTTGGAATCAATCTGCTCATACTTGCAGCAACTCCAGATGAAACGACAGGGTAAAAGAAACCCTCTGAGTTCTTCTCGCTATCTGCTCTGTTGGATTTAGAATTTATCTTTGTCTGTTACTAGTTTTGGTTAATAAAACTGCACGGTAGTTGGTAAATTGGTGCAGTGCTCTCTCAGGGTTGTCTATGGCATCTGTTTTGGTCTTTGGATTAGGACTTTTATACAGTATGGTATTTTTCACAGTTCTTTTATCAAACGGTTGGAGGTCTGGGTATTTGTTTGCTGCACAAATTTTCAGTTATGTTAGGTGAGATTGTCAGTTAGGTATGTTCTCAGGAGAGCTTGAAGGGTCTTATTTGCTCTCTCTCTCTCTCTCTCTCTCTCTCTCTCTCTCTCTCATATTAATGCCTCTTTTCCTGACGTTAGTGTGTATGTATGTGCATGTGCGCCAAAAATTGAAAAATGACAACTTCCTATGAAGATGCTTTAAAAAAGTAGTCATACAAGCTTCAATTCCAAGGAAAGATGTACACTTGTCATCTTCAGCTTACCTTTTTATTATGCGATCAAATGTGCTATGTTCATTCAGAGTCAAATATATGAATGCTCAAATCTACAATACTTGAGAACAAGTATTGTCCATGAATATTAAATGTCTGGGTAATGAGCAATCACAATGAAATACCATATGGCAGAAATTTTTGAGGATGAATAACTATAGCACGGTTTCTATAGATAATTCCAATACACAACACTACATGTTCTTTTCTTATTTCAGAAAACAACTGAAATGTATAAAGCTAACTTCAATTAAGTGAAAAGCATGTTTGTACTTTCTGTCAAACAACAGTCCAAAAACAGATGGTTAATTCATTGGACCATCGGAATAGAAAAAGCTATATGCATAACTCACCCTCCATTCGGTTTCTTTCAAAAGGAACCCTTTTTTGAAACCACATTCTGACTTGTTCAGGAGACCAGTATTGCACAATATTCATGTGATCCAACTCTGAATTATGAGCATCAGTCCTTTCATTATCAGTGTCAGAGTTCTGTGATATATTATCAACTACAAGACTTGAGTATCCACTTTGAGAAGAATCTGAGGTATTGACCTTGCTGCAGATAAGAGATAAAAATGAATTAAGTAAAAATTTATCACCCTTTTTTACATAACAATAAAAAACAAATGAAATTATTCACCACATAATAAAAGTTAAATGAAAAATTGAAATTGCATTTCTTGTGTCTATGAGGTCAAATTTTGACTGCCTTTTACAATACCAGAATTGGCTTGGGCCTTATGAACGTGGGATTAAAATGCCTTTTTGTAGACTGCCTTTTATGACAGATAAAATCTTGGTATTACAAACCCATAGATGGGTATCTTTTTAAGATGAAAAAAGAGCAAAGGAAATAAATTGAGTTATCACAAAATCGTAAGGCCATTGCAAGCTTACAGGTTTCTCCATCATCTAGGAAACTGCAAATTTATATAGCAATTAGAAGGTGGAAAGTACCTTCAGAGGGCTTGAAGATCAAGAGATATGTTGTGTGTCAAGCAAACAATTTTTTTCTATGAACTGTGTTGTCCTTGAATTTCAGCGGCCTTAAATTTCTGTCATGTCAACTTTTATTCATTAAAATTGATTTGTGTCCAAAATTTTGAATACATTAAATCCTTGCGTCAAAGTCCAATGTCCAAGGTTTGGTCTAAGCCATCCTATTCATGTTTAGAAGCAATTTGAGGTTTTCTTATCATCCATAGATATAGAGAACCTGGGTAATTATGTTGTCCATTTCCCTTGCTACAGGTGAAGATGAACAAAAGAACCCACAGATGGAATTCATTTCTCATAGTTATTGGAATAAGCAGTGTAAACATCAAGTTTAATTATAAAATGGTTCCAGAACATAACCAAAAGAATTCACAATTAATCTAGAATCACCACTTCCTTCAATGTAGCACGTGAATCATTTCTTCTAGAGGGAGATAGGCCACCCAGTTGCATATGTTCATTCAAATGTATGTCCAATGAAGAAGCGAAATGTTAATAATCTAACTTCTTTACCACCTCAACCAAGTATTCCTCAAGCGCCTAAACCTTCAGTTAAGCAACCTAGTGAATATGATCTTATTGAGCAACTTCAAGTTACTCCCACTATGATCTCACTATGGCATTTGCTTCAAACTGCTCCGGTTTACCAAGGTATGTTTCAAGAAGCTCTTCAAAAGATCTTGCTACCTTCTTCTACTAGGCCTGCAGACGCGAATGCATTGATAGATCATATTCAAGCGGATTCCCCAAATATCACGTTCTATTTGCATGAACTCCCACCTCTAGAAATAAGGAATACAGTGGACCCACTAATGATCATTGTGTATGTTAATGGTATTGGCATTAGGTGCACTCTCATTGACACTGGTTCAGCTCTCAATGTTTGCAGTTTGGACTATTGCCCAAAATCAAGGTGGATCTGACTTCTCTCGTAGCATCTTCTTTGTTTATTCGTAGTTTTGGTAATACTGATAAGACAGCTTTAGGCACTGTTATTTTTCCTTCTAAAGTTGGAGCAATTATTATTCCAACCTTGGTGTATGTTATGCCAGGACCTTTACCATACAACCTTCTCTTGCGTAGACCTTGGATTCATACTTTGGGGGTGGTTAGTTCTACTCTTCATGGTTCTATTAAGTTTGTTGCTAACAATTAGGCAGTTTCAATTAAAGCTAATGCTGATGCCAAGCATTTAAGCCAAATGGCAGATATCGGTCATGCTTCAGTTACACCTATCTTTCAGAAGTTCATTCCATCGTTATCTTCTAATGTGTCAATAACTATTCCTGTAGTGTCTCCTGAAAAGGAGGTCCATGAGAAAGCTATCCCTAAAGAAGATGCTCCTAAGGAACAAGATACTCTTAAAACAGTGAGTCCTAAGTCTACTCCTGAATCGAATGCATGTCTTGGTGAGGATTGGGGTTCTTTGGACTTTACAAATTCCTTCATTGAAGAATATAAAGTCAACCCTATCCATCTTCACATTCCAAAAGTATCATTCACACCCACTATCAAAGGTGATTATTCTTCTATATCACGAGATCATGTCAATACTATTGATTATACCATTCATGGTGATCCTCCCCTCATTGAAGAGTTGCAATCACATTATGGTCCAGGACTCAACATTCTTTCTAAGTATGGATACAAAGGAAATAGTTATGGGCACATGGAAAAAGGCATCAAGATCCCCTTGGAACCCAAATCGCATTCTTTTTACGAGGGGATTAGGTTACAAGCCTCTCCTTTGTCTTCATCCGCTCCTCCATCATCTGATGCCTCTATGTCTTCTTGTGAGCAGTCAAACTTTTCTCCCCAAGAGAAAGGATTGCTTCTTGCTCCTCATTCATTGTCTAAACAAGAGCATATTTTGTTGTGGCTTCTCAAAGCCCGCTTGATTATAATTCCTCCTCCTATGCATAAGAAGTTTCATAAGCATGCTAAAACTAAACTTCCTTTTTGTGCATATCATCAAGTGCTGGGTCATTCCACTAGTGAATGTAAGGCCTTTTCAGAAAGAAAAAAATAAACTACTTCATGAATCAGGTGTCATTAATCTTTCATCTATTGATAATTTGATACACCTTCTTCTTCTTTGCATGACAAGTGATATCGAGTCCCATCTCTATCCTGCCCTTTCTACATGCTTAGCATTCTCTCGTGAGGTTATTAAATCTCCTTGACTCTTATCTTGTCTGCCTTTATTGAAATATGCTAACTAGCAACTCTTAGGAGAACTATAAAAGTTTTCATCGAATTATCACAAACTGATTCAAACACACAGATTATAGGAAAATTCGAACCTTAAGCAAATATCTTTGAGTTTCCCTTTATTTGTATGGAACTTGCTTACATTAGACTACTAGAAATGTTTTAATAGAAACCACCATCTAATTCTGATTGCCGAATTTGGAGTTTAACAAAAAGCATACTAGATCACTGTGCTTGTGAAACCTGAATTATTGAGCTTCAAAAATTGTCTGTAGTTACCAGATGGCTGCATGTATATTCACCTATGCAGGCTGCAATTCCTTTATTAATTCTGTGATTATAATACCAGAGGATGGCGTTAAGGGTCAGATCAGATGACCCTTGTATACTTGCAGTTCACTCCCAAAAAACCCTTGACTGCTTTCAAAACAGCTATATGTTAGCCGTCAAGTTGTGTCACCGTCGGATGTTAGCCGCCGACGGAGGTAAAGTTGGGTTACCGTCGGATGGATGTCAGCCGCCGACGGAGGTTAGTTAGTTGCAACGGTTGAGAAGGGTGACGACGTTTGGTTGCACCACTTCGGATGTTATATGTATATTGTACTTGCTTATTGGAAGAGCACTGTCATGGTATGATTCTGAATGATTAATAAAAGCTATTGGGTTCTTTCCTATATAAATATTATCTTGGTTGCATAACTTATTGATGGTTGTGCGTTTGCGTCTGTAACAAGTCTACCCTTCGGGTAAACACTATATTCCACAGCTTGCTGCTAGTGTTTCTCAACTTGATGTGCTGATAAAATAATCATCAATCAATATCCTGTGCTGGGGTTGTGTCCAGAACAGCTGCTGCTACAGGGGTTTCATCCCATACCAGGCATACGAATTGCAGAGAGAAAAGACAACAAAAATCATAAACTTGGCATACCTCTTCTCTCCCATCAAATTCTTTATGAGTTATCTTCTCCTCAAAAAAGTTGTGATTCTCCTCACAAAACCTTGATTTTAGTCTTTTCCCAAATCACATCACCCATCAAGAATACTTAAAATGGCCCCATTAGAGAACTTAATGAGTAATTTGATATATTTATATCCAATTTTAGCTTTTTGGCCCCCTTCTCTAATTATTCAATTATTCCCTCTTATTTGTTTAATTTCACTAACCTCGGGAATGGGGAAGGTTAGGAAAATTTTCGTCCAATTGTTGTCATATAGAAGGGGACATTACATATGTGGTGGCCCAATCCACTATCTTATCTAATTTGCCTTTGTGGATGCCAATCCACTATCTTATCTTATTTGCCTTTGCGGGGGCCAATCCACCTATCAAAATCTTTCACCCTATTGTATGACCATCTAGCATTGCTACCCGTACTGGTGCTATCAAAATCCCTCGTGCTATTGTACGAGTATCTACCATAACACAACTTACTACTCATACTAGCTCAATCAAAATCGCCCTATCGTATGGCTATCTAGCATAACAAAATTTGCTACCCATACTAGCAAAATCTCAATGATCACCATCTCGTGGTTTGTATCTGATCATCATTGTTTAATCTTTTTGTATAAAAATTGAAAATCTGCATGACCCCTAGTGATAGAGCAAGCTAGTGTCTGAGTCATGTAATGTCTCTTCGACTTTGGTTGCTTCCTTGTGTTTCGGATGCATTCTTCCTTTAAGCAATCAATCATAAAATTCTTCTCTTTGTTTTTAGAATTCCTCTGTGTTGTTTCTTGTATTTTGGGGACAACGCATTGCATTGAGATAACCTTTTACCATCAAGGTCTCTTTCACATTGCTAACTCAAAAATTTTAGTTTGTTTGTTGTGTGTTATTCTGATCTATATAGCTATCATGTTCTAACCCCATGGCTTTGTCGCTTTCTTGTTCTAACATCATTGTCTTGTGCAGCTTTTCTGTCTAATGCATCTATTTCGTAGGTCTTCACCTTGGCGGCATGCTTCCTTGGTTCTTCCTCTACAATATCCTTTTGGCATCATGATGTTATTTATTTTTTGTCAATTTCCTTTAGAATGCATATTAATTTGATTCATAAGCCCCTAAAGTGGGGGCAAAATGTAGAGTAAAAAATTGCATACCCCTTTGCAATTTCACCTACACTTTTGTAGCAACTTTGGTGTCCATTCCAGAAGAATTTGTGTAGATCCATTTCAGCCCTTGCATCAACCTCTTTCCCTCTCAAAATGCTCAAGGTCCTTTTCAGTGGCTATCTTTCAGCATCCCCTTTGCATGAATTGTGCGTTGCCTTTGCCACCAATCATTTTTTAGTGCAATTTGTCTAGACACTAGTGCACCATGTAGACGTCCTTGCGCCGCACATGCATCTCACGACATCTTAAAAATCAAATGTCAATTCTAAGAATTTGGACACTTGTCACCTGCCTTGGTTAGTGGAAACGGCTTGGAATCTTTCAAAACAGTTCATCAACCTCTTTTTCCCTCCTATTTTCACTTTTAAAATTCCTCTCTTCACTCCATTCAAGCTTTTTCTGGGAAGTTCTCTGGAAATCTCTTGCATTCTCTTGGCTTTTACAGCTTTCTCTTGTTCTCTCTTTGTTTATCCTACTACAACACTCTCGTACAGCAATACCTATAGCTCTCTTGGCTTTCTCAAGCCTATCTGGTAATATCTTTCTATCTATCTTGATCGTTTGAGCATCTCGGGACTTATCACATCCCCTATCTATCAAATCATCTATTTATCTATCTATCTTTTGATCTATCTATCTAGCTGTCGTGGAGGTGGAAACACCAAACCAGGGACTTTACTGAGGCAAGTCACTAAACAGCCCCAAACATTTTCCTCTCTTGTGCGTGTAGGTTTATTGGAAGCATTTAACTGCATGGAGATTTGCTTGTATTTATTTATCTTATTTTTGTTTTTTTTTAATATATTACTTGCTATCTTGTTTCCAACTAGCTCCCAACATCTACGATGTGAAACTGGTAGATGGATGGTCCCTAAAGAGAGGTGGGAAGAGAGAATTTGTGCTTTCTGCAGCAAGGGAGTGATGGAAACAGAATGGCATTTTATTAAGGAATGTGGGGCATATGAGGATATTCGCAGCGAGTACAGGGAGTGCCTGCAGGTGAGCAGCATGAAGGAACTTTTTGAAGAGGCAAGATTACACAAGACAGCTAGCTTCCTAATCCGGATCCACAACAAAAGTAACAGTTGGGAGAAATCGCAGCAGGATACCTAGCTTGTTTTTGGTCCCTTAGACCGGTGGTCTCGCGGACGTCATTAAAACCTTTCATTTCATTTCAACTTCTTGATTTTGCAGATTGGTAAGTATACAGAATTGGGTTTTTGCCATTCTGAGTCTCTTTTTTGTTTTGGTCTGTACTAAACTACAGCCTGTCATGCATACATCCACGCATCACGCTAGTATCCTTGGTCGAGACTCACAGATGTGGATTGAGAACCCCCTGTCATCTACTCTTTCCACTGCTGTAATCAAAATCTTCTTTTCCTTTATCTATAATTAGATATCTTCACTAGTTTATCTAGTTGGAGGTATTTGAATGTGTGTTGTGAAATTGGCTCTCAAAGGAACATAGTTTCCTTTTTGTAGGTCAGATTTACTCCACATTGAAATATATGTTGTGAGCTTGATCTCTCAATTCATGTCAAAACCTAAGGAGACACATTGGAATGTTGCAAACAGAATTCTCAGATAAAGAGAGTGGATTTATTGGATATACTGATTCAAATTGGGCATGTTCTCTAGATGATCAAAAGTTTACTTCCAGCCATACTTTCATGGAAATCCAAGAAATAACCTAGTCCCTTTCTACTACAAAGGTTGAGTACAAAGCTGCCACTTTTTTTGCTTGCCAAGCAATTTTGTTGATACATCTATTATAGGATATGCAGCCAATCCAACTTGGTCCCACTATGTTATATCGTAGTAATCAGAGTACAATTCAAATGAGTAAGAATCCAACTTCCATAGCAAGACTAAGCATATGCATATTCAGCACCACTATATCTACAAATTGGTTCAACAAGGCTTGGTTGAACTTGTCAATTGTCCTTCCTATCAAGACACTGTTAGAGATATGTAGCTTCGGTCGGATTACTCTAACTGATGTAATCAAATGTATAAGTGGCCTATCGGCCTCGAACATTTGATCTCTATCCTTTACAGTATACTGATCTGATTATCTGCTATTATTATGTTTATCATAATTAATCTCTACTATGCATGATTAATAATCAGTGACTTAATAATCACCGATCATGTATATATATTTTATAATAGTCATATTATTAAATATATATACATGATCGATTATATTGCAATGATTAATAATCATATTATTGCTGAGTGTATCGATATAAAATTATGAGTATCGCAGCAGATATATCAATCATGTAATTGTTAATGATATCGTTGAAGACTTGTTAATCATCGAACAGCATTTCTTAATAGAAAGACATGTCTCACGTAGAGCCATGTCTCTACGTGAGACACAACTTTTTGCACTCATATATATATGAGGCTGTTCCCATACTTTGCAAACGTACAGAAATCATTAAGTGCAGAGAAATATCAGTATACAGCATTTGATTAACTTGTCTCATCGATATAGAGCAACAGCAGATCGATATTGATTCACAGCATATCGATATTAATTCACAGCAGATCAATATTGTTAAATATATTTTTGTGGATTGAAAGCAGCGATCCTTCAAGATCATCGAACTGTGTAGGGTTTGATCATTATTGATTATATATTCACATCTGCATAACAGTAAATAAATTAAAAAAATACCATCATATAAATCTGATCAAATTTAACAGACACAACTTGCCAATCTCCTCACAAAGCCCTTGCTTCTAATCGATTTCATACACTTTTGCTTTACTCGGTATTCTTCCTAGTGCTTATTATGGGGAGAAGGTTATGAGACAAACTAATGAACATTTTCTTCGTTTGTTTGATCACAATGTTCATTATGGGGGATAATGAAAGCAATGAGATTAATGAACATTCTTAGTTAATTATTAGGAGTGGTTAGAAGATAATTGGCATTGTTCATTAATTGCTAGAAGTTGTTGATAGGAAATTAGTTTGACTCAGTTGTGAACCGTTTGTATAAATTTGCATTTCCTTCCACATAGTAATACACAAAGATTTGAAGAACCTTCCATAAAATTTGTTGCATTGTCATTGTTGGATGATCTGTAGATCATCATTATATTGTTTGATGTTTGTTAATACCTTCAAAATAGGAGTGCTTTGATGGAATCTGTGGAGGATATCTCTCTCTTATTATTGTTCAAGTCAATATTCTTTCAATACTAAAAAGCTTTTTTATGGGATTTGCTGTTGTCATTGAAGAGAATCCACAATATCTGAGAAATCAGATTTTGTTTTCAAGGAAGCAAAGCAATTATTGGAGAAGAAATACATGGAAAATTAGGCTAATTCCATCAGTATTGATATCACTGTCAGCATGACTGCAAATGAACAAGAAGACGAAAAGTTAAAAGAAAAAAAGAAGCAAAGTGAATAGAATATTGCCAAGTACAATGAGATCCAGGTGTAAATAAATATCATGGCAAGCAATATCAAGGATTTCGACATTGAAATATAACAGTAACAGTTGACCAATGGAGAACCCAACAAATTCTACATAGTGACATGAATGTTGGGGCAAGATCACAGGCACATAATACAAAGAATTCCCTAGATATTGAAGATGAATATGAACAAAGTCAGCTGTCACTTTATAATTAGTTATATAACTGATATGAACTTTGTGACAGTCAAACAACTGATTGTAAATTTTGTATAAATAGACAATAGGTGGGTGGAAAGAATTTCTGCCCAGTTCCACTTAAGTTAGGCAACATAGAAGTCAGGTAGACAATTCTAATTGCTCACAAGTTAGGTACTTGAAGTACAGATCTTGGTGTCATTATTGTTTATAGACTAGTTTAAATGAGTATTTTTACATATTTTTCAAAAGAGGCAGCTTTCTATCTCGGTGCAACCTTGGAAGATTTCAATTTTTAAACTTGTGCTTATGCCTGGCCATGTTTGAGGTACTTCTTCAAGATTATTAAATTATCAAATATGTGAAGGGTGTCAAGTCCTTCATCTTTAATTACATTGTATTTCATGATAAAGCTCAGCTGAAAAACTGGTTTACTGTGGTTAAGGAATCATTTTGCTTTCGATTATAGTATAGGACCTAGGCTTCATTTTTATTTATTTTTCAGTTTGGGATTTTCCAATATTCAAAAATCCAAAATATCTATAGAGACAGTTTTCAATTTGTAAATATTTCAGAAATTATTGGCTTTCTTTATTGTTAGCTGTATATATTTTGTATTCAATTTTAGTGAAGCCTTGTTGACTTGGTGGTCAGCACCTCCTTGGGGAGTCGTGACATGGCTTAACCATCTCCTGTGGGTCAGGTTAAATTTGGCATTTGTATTGGGCATTGATAGTTTGAGTTTTTGGCACAATAGCAAATGATTCCAACAATTGGTATTAGAGCCTTGGGTCACGGGTTCAAGTCTCCCTTCAATGGGTGTTGAAAGCTCAATCAGTGATGAGGGGGAGATTGTTGACTTGGTGGTCAGCACCTCCTTGGGGGTCATGACATGGCTTAACCATCTCCTGTGGGTCGTGTTAAATGTGGCATTTGTATCGAGCATTGATAGTGTTAGTGATTTTTCTTGTTGAATCCTACAACACAGCTCTGAGTGCTCAGATAGAATCTTATGATTCCTAGACTCTTGATTCACACAAGAAAAGACTAATTGACAAGGATTTAATTCTCCTACACTTCGGGCTCCACAGGCCTAGGCGGGTGTACCTAAAACATACTAAATCTGCATACATAAACATTCTCTCACTAAACCCTTTATGCAAACATGAAAATCAATGGATAATGACAAGGATATTCATCCTTCTTCTCTTCGAACCCAGGGGCTCAGGCAGGCTAACCTATCAGATTCACTTCTACAAGGAATCACCAAAAATATTTGCACTATTCAATGCAATTTGCAAACATTTATGCTCTTAAAATGGAAATGTAAAATGATTTGAATTAATGATTGATGAAGAAAACTGCCAGTCAAGCACAAACCAGTGCCTTATCTATTGGGCAACAAAGTCAAACAAACATGCATTCCCAGAAAACCCTAACTCCAAACTCAACGAAGCCAAGTGAAGTGCCTTACAAATCACTCTTCTCATTTCAATACCCGGACATCAAATTCATGTATAAACCTTAAATTCTCAAAACTTGCATTCAAGATTGACTCTCTCCTTGAAAGAAACTTAAAAACAAGATCACAGCTACCTTATAGCCAGTGCATCAAAATGCCTTACAAACTGATACACAAGAATTAAGACCAAATACACAAAGACATCAACAAGAATTGAACAGGTATTCCATTGTTCTTTATTAAAAATTCATCTAGTTCAGCATATTTACAAAAGAAAGAAACACATAGAAAACAAGAAAAAGGCCTGAATACTGCCCAGCAACATAAATTTTCAACATCTTTTACAAAATGAGAGAAAAACCAAGATATAGCAAATGAGAGTCAATTGAAAACTAATTGACAGCTGTCCATCTTTGGCATGAAAATATCTCCAGGTTTTCCCACTCTTTGCTCTACAACTGATTCGCTCTAACTGATCCACTGTGTGCAATCATTTCCCAACAAACTGATTCTGATCCTCGGATTTCAAACCCAGACTGCTCTTTCATACTTCACTGAAATTGAAAATAATCATTGCCATTGGATTCCTTGTCTTTTCCCGTTTCCGGAAACATATAACACTTATATGTTCGGACAAAAAATGAATTTCCAAGACATTTTTCCGTGAGCAGGCCTTACCATTTAAATTTTTGAATATTTTCAAATGTTTGAACTATGTTAAATTTTTAAATATTTTCAAATCTACAATATCATAACATTTTTTGCACTTTATCCACAAAAGGGAACAAGAAGCACCACGTGTCAACATTTGATTGGGTGCTCGGACAAACTCAAGTTTAACCATCTCATTGGGAGAACTGGTGAATGGCTTGTAATCTCTAAATCTCTGAATCATCCAACTAACTGCGGTTAAGCTCTGTGATCTCGCGAAATAGCCATTCTCCAAATCTCCGAATTTTCCTTGACCTTGGGTTAACATTTGGAGAATGGGCAACTGAGCCCATTCACCCAATCTCGGAATGACTTGTCTTGACTAGAAGAGATCTAGCGACCTAGCGACTAGCGGCTACCTCCAATTCTCCAAATATTAGCCTCTAACCGCGAACCATCCGGTGACCTAGCGACTAGGCTATCTCTGAATCTCCAGATGCTAGCGGCTTAACCGCTAGCATCTAGCGACTTGGCGACTAGCGGTTAACTAACCGCCACCTCCAGATCTCCAAATTCTTGACTAACGACAAGCTCCATTCCACGAATCAGGGAGCGTTCGCCATGTGTCATCTTTGTCCACCTCATTGCGCCACCTGTTCTGCAAAATAACCTTACCTGTGCGTTTGCGGGCACAGAAATCGAGGCGACCCCATGCGAGCACTTGTCGAGAGCCTCCGCTCTTCAATTTACCTTGTATGTGCTTGGCGTTGCATATATTCAGTATAAATCCCCATTTTGGCACCAATGTGGGATAATGGATTTCGCAAGTTTTAAAGACTTCCCTACATTTCGTTCCAAAATTTGTGGGACCCGCCACGCATTAAGTCCTCCAGCCAAGAGGGCCCGCCAAGAGCCTCTCAGCTCTTACTTACAATGCATTGTAAGTGCCTTTGTATTTAAATATCATAAAAACCGAAATTACACTCCATGTGGGATAAAGCCAGTTTACACTTTTCATGTGTCTGAGCTCCTTTTACACTTGCGCAGGGCCTCCACACCATGAGAGCACCTCCTTACTGCCTGTGTGAGTGCCCCTCATGCACTGGCTGGCCACTTACCTTGCGTTACCTTTTGTAATGCACTGCCATTCAAATTAAACGCTGGCCTCCATTACCTTGCGTGAGACCCCCTTGGCATTTTGCGTAGGCGCCTCTACAAATTGCATGAGTTTTATATGCTTGCGCAAAGCATTTCATTGCTATGCGTGGGCCATCACAATTTGTGTAAGCCCCTGTCTACAGGCAGCTCCCCTACTCATGCGCCAGACATCCAATAGATATGGGCTCTAAAATGATAGATGCCCCTTGTTTTTTACGCAGACCACTGTCTACATTGGCATTACCAAAATATATACTGCCATTCCTCAATAATTGCGAGAGGCATCCCATTCTTGTGCGTGGGCTATCTTATTGAGGAGGCTCCCATATATTGTTTCACGCTGCCTGCCTCTACTTCAATATTCACGCAGGTTACCTTCTTATTGATGCTGGTCTCCCATGCGCTGGCAATCCCCAAAACATCTCATGAGCAGCTACCCCATACGCAGGCAGCTCCCATGCTGCGCAAGGCCTCCATTCTTTTTTATGCAAGGCAGGCCCTCACTCACGTGGGCAATCTCCTCTTTATGCCAACAACCTCTCCTTTGTGTTTGGTTGCTCCTATAACAAACCTCATGGTCATGTATACTTCCCACCCTGCACAAGGCAATCTCCAACCTGTGGTTTGTGTAAGGCATCCATTATTGATTTTGGCCTCTCTGGCATCGGCTAACTCCATTTTATACTGGCATTTCATCAATTGCATGAAGCCCCAATTCCTAGCGCAAGGATTTATTAATAAATGACAGCCATTTACCACCGCAAGTTTCAAATGCTTAAAACAAATCATATGCCTTGTCTGTGCTGCCATTTGCGTGTGTGCATTGCATTTGGTTGGCATTCACTTTACACTGGCGTCCTCCAATGTGTGGGCTTCCATATTGTGTGGGCACCATGCTACGTGAGGACCTCCTCATACATTGCATAGGCATATACCATTACTTGGTGCCAGGCACCAAATATGTGCCATATACTCCTTACACACTTCGGTGGCATTGCCTGAATCTACTCACACCAATCTTTACTTGTGTATGCTGAGCCCTCTTCAAACTCCTTCATATACTGGCCTCTAACGATATTACATGTTTCTTTAATCTGTAGATTGCGTAAGCTTCAAAATTTCAAATTCCCTTTTCACCAAAAACATTACATACATTCTACGTAGGCATTATGCCAAGCAATTTGTACCCTCTGCAATCACATTTCACATGCATGTCTCACGTCACTTGCACTTACAACATCTGATAAACATCTTATATGCCTTGACAAATGACCACACCGTGTTCCAAGGCTCCCATCACTGCACAGGTTAGCAAAGGTTGTAGATTTGTTTTACACCTGCCAACCGCATCGACTTGGAAATGCCCTTTTTAACAAGTCCATCTGGTGCATATCTTGAAACCCTTGCAATTAATAACATCGCTTTGAAGCATTCTTGTCAGATGTTTCACTCTCTAAGTACAAAATATTATCAAACTAATGGCTCATACGATCATTTATAATAATTTCTGCATATTAATCACATTAATGGCAACTGGCCCCTGGAATCGGTTTCAAAAACTGACGAAAAACCATCACAAGATCATGCCATCAGGAGCACATATTCACTTCCAACATGTTATCACACTTGCCAAAGGAGATCACCCATAAAAATTCAAGCCAAAAAATATTCATAACCAAACACAGCCACTTCGAAACATTGTCTGTCCGCACTACCAGAATCACTAAAGTTGCCTCCAGAACTGGCTTTGAAAACTAACCCATTGAAACTTTCAGGAACCGGAATCACAGGCACTGATTCTCCCTCATACAAGGAACACAAATCCATAACTAGCTTCCTCAGAAAGTCACATGGCGAAATGCATTCAATCAGCAAAGTCAACTTACTAGTAAAATTCAGGATAACAGTGAAAAATGCATAAACTGGGTTTGGAATTGGCCTGGGAAAGTAATCAAACGGATTGGTAGAGACTTGAAAATCATCAAACACTTAATCTTCCAGGTCAACAGTATGAAACCACACTCAATTGTGCCGGGTCTTGCATAGGGTGCAAACCGGGATTCCTCAAAGTAGGTCACAAAACTGAACAGTGCGCACTCAGAGAATTTTAACAAATTGCAAACGGAATGAGCTTAGCAAACAGGTCAAACGGGCACATGGGGGGCTAAAAATTGGCAGGATGACTCACTCCCATGCCTACAATATGATGCCACAACCGGCTTGTCATGACCAATCACCAGGCAAAAGATATTCGAATGCAAACAGGGCCTACTACAGCAAATTGACACTTAAGCAAAAATGCAGATTTGGACAAGTGCTCAAAACAAGACATCACGAAACAACTTGAAACTTGACTTTAACGACCTGGGATGTAAAAATGCAGATTTGGACAAGTGCTCAAAACAAGACATCACGAAACAACTTGAAACTTGACTTTAACGACCTGGGATGTCTTCAAATGGCAAAACAAAGGTAATGAACACCTGACATGCATGGTAGACCTCAGAATTGCATTTGGTAAAATAGGCTCAAAAAGCACCTAAAAGGGGTCAGAATGCAAAATTTTAACGAGGTGCTCAAAAACCCATGTTGTATTTTTGAGTACCAACAGATAGTTCAAGCTTTTGGCGTAACAGCAAATGATTCCAACAAACCTCTCCTACAGAGTGGACGAGGGATTTGTAGAAATCTTGCATGCTGCCCCATGTTTTGTGACTTTTGCTCAAACTCAAGATAATATAGTGCAAATAGAATTCTTAGGTTTTTATTTCTTTTTCCATGAGGAAAAATCATCCTCGTGGTGTTGTTTTCCCTAAAGCTTCTTGAGCATCCAAAATATATAAAAAAGTATCACCCTTAGTTACCGAGTTCACCCCTGGACCCCTCCGAACTGGCCCGGGTACAAACTAGTACGTGGTCCAGGTCCAATTCACCTGTGGGTCCGGGCAGGGTTCGAAAATCTGGGCCCAGTTCAAACTTTTGCCCCGGACGAACAAACCAGGGCGGACCAGCTCACCAAAAAACGAACCCATGGCGAACTGCGGCAAACTTCGGGGCACAGACGTCACTTTAGTGATATTTTTTTGCAAATTTTATAAATTTTTGACATTCAGAACCCTAAAAGGTGGATATGAAAGGATAATTTTTTAAAGGATAATTATTTTTTGTTCATGGGCGGGACTTATACTTTAAGTTATATTTGTATAAATACTTTTCAGGATGTTTGAGATAGGTTCTAGCTTCATAGGAGTTGAGATGCAAATTCTAGATTTTGGGGGTTTTTGAAAAATTCCAGACTCAGCCAAATTTCAGGATTCAGCAAGCCTTCAGCACGGCTACCTCCCACAATCCATCATGGCTTTCTAAGGTCAAACTGAAGCTGGCAAAATGATTCTCAAAAGGTTTTAATCGTTTTATCACAAATCACTTGGTTTCGACCCCATCTCTATGACAGGCTTAGCTTAGCTCTCGCCCAAATCCTAGACAAACATGACTTTCCAACAGGCCAAAATCACTCAAACCTCATTTGCCGGACCTAGGGACTTGAAAACAGCCACCAACAAAGATATAAATGTTAGATATTGATCCTTTTGTGTTGGATATACATGTTAGATATAACTTATATGAATATCTAACATTTATATCCAACACAAAAGGACCAATACTTCAACACAATACTTTTACATCTTTATGTCTTATATCCCCCCGTCCCCCCGTCTCCTAGGGCGGTGTAACTATGACTTGAAGTATATGATGGTATGATCACGATTCATGATGCTATGATTACAAGTTTATGGTGTTTTTGTTGTTTAAATGTTGTTTCTATGATACTATGTGACATTCTTATTTTTACTCATGCTTCTAGGCTTCATAAATATGTATATATATATAATTTTAAAATTTTTACATGTATTTTCGAACCCGAACCCAAACCCCTTTTCAAAATTTTGTCGAACTTGCGAACCGGTTCTTCAAACCCGAACTTCGAACCGAACTCGAACCGGTAACTTAGCCTTTTTCCATAATCCTTACCAAAAATGTTTGGTCCTATACCTTGGGGAGGTTTGTTGCTTTCAGACATCGAGCTTTACATAGGTCTCATCAGACTACAAGGCTGATTACCTCCATTTTCCAGACTATTTCAGCCGTTCAAAAGGTGCCAAGCACCTTTCAGCACTGCAGTTTCACATAGAAATTTCAATTTTTAAACTCGCGTTTACACCTGGCTATGCTCGAGGTATTTCTTTATGAAGATTTCCTTATCAAATCTGTGAAAGGTGTGAAGTCCTTTCATCTTTAATTACACCGTATATCATGATAAAGCTCAGCTGAAATACTGATTTAATATGGGTAAAGAATCAATTTGCTTTCGATTATAGTATAGGACCTAGGTTTCATTTTTCAATTTGTTTAATCAGTTTAGGATTTGCCAATATTCAAAAATCTAAAATACCTTTATATGAACAGTTTTTTCCATTTTGTAAGTGTCTCAGAAATTATTTCATTTCTTTATCGATAGGTGTAAATATCTCAGAAATTGTTTTCTTTCTTTATGGATAGTTATAAATATCTCAGAAATTATTTCCTTCCTTTATCGATAAGTGTAAATATCTCAGAAATTATTTCCTTTCTTTATCGATAGTTGTATAGCAGTTTCACACAGAGATGAAGATAGATCGGCGGGACGAGGTCCTCGTATTCTTGCACCAAGTGTGAGGTCATCCATTTCTCATTCCTCACGATCTAGTCTATGAGGGAGCGTGCAATTATCAAATTTGCAATTTATTTCGTGTGTTGAGACATGTTCTTTTCACAAATTTAGGTTCATTTCATCTACACGTTTCATATGAAGCATGGTACCGATGCTGTAATGTAGAACGGCGAGGGCATCAGCTTACCTAGAGCTAGCAAAATTCAGTTCTCGATATCCGCTGAAATTACGGATGAAACATGTCTATATGTTCATTTCACACAAGAAAAAGACTTTGTTTGAGATGCTCGGCTTACATAGAGTCAATAAAGTTTGATTCCATAGAGGTGCTGAAATAAGGAACGAAACTTGTATTAATAGCAAAGTTGTGTGGATTACACGAGAACGAATATGTGTATTTTCTCACTTGAAACCTTACAAACAGTAGTATAAATTCAAACTTGTGAGATGGCTGGTTCACATAAACCTTTAATGGAGGGAAAGATACTTTTCAAATACTCCTCAGATCTTAACTCTAGTGCAATAACAGTTTCCATATACCTAAATTCCTTAAAAGAAAGCTCTTTCGACCGGCTGAAAACAAAAAAACGTAAATTTAAATTGTTTCTCGGCTCATCTTACTCAAATTTCTCTCTTTCTGGTTTTTGAATTAATCAGAGACACAAAATAGTAGAACGTTTTAAAGCAAAGCGTACCATGAATACAAAAATGAAGAAGTTAACCTGGCTGAGCTTTGCTCCTTCCCCGACGGGCTTCGACAATCGCCCATGCTATAATTGCAAATTCTCCCTTACGTCCGCCCTAATCTTGCACGCGCTTTTCCTTAATTTTAACAGAAATCTCTGAAGGCAATTGTAGTACAATTATCAAGTTTTGATCTTCACTTCTCAAATTCTCTAAGCCACAGCTGGACAATTATTCTTAGGGTTTGCTTCTTTCTGCACAGATTAATTGAAACTGAACCTGAACAAACATTTCTTCTGTTACCTGTCATAAACATTGCCTCCTGAGGAAGCCGAAGGGAAGACATAGCCGTGAAGCGTTGAAACCCTGTTGGGCAAATAGTGAATGTTCGGAGTGGGATTCGACGATCTGCCAGTCAGACCAACCAAAAAGTGCTGACGTGACATTTTTCCAACTTAAATAAAAGCGGCTACTAGAGTTTTTCGTGCAAAATATATGAGAAGAAGCTTATGATTCGTTACCTTCTTGTTATGGCAGCTCCAAAATCTTCCTGCAGTCATTCTCTTTGAAACACGTGGATGGGGACCCGCAAATTCTCATGGCCCACGGGCGGAAGTGTAGCTATTATTCTTTGTACTCTTGTGTGAAGGAAAAAAACATACGCTTGCGTGTGACATGGGTTTATATATGTGGATAAGTAACAATGTTATATGGTGGAAACTATTTTATTTTGTGATAACTAGAACTTTGCATAAGCTGATAGAAAATTATAAAATTATAAGTTGAATTTTAATATATATTATATTATATTATATAATTAATTGTATAATGTAATGTAAATATATAATTTTATTCTATTGTAATTAAAATATCAATAATAAAATATGTCTAATATATTTTATTATTATTTATAATTTTATAAGAATACATAAATAATAAATTAAATTTTAAAATTAATAAAAAATAATCATTTAAAAGGAAGAAGAATTAGAATTAGAATAAAGTTGTTTTTTCATTTTTAATATTAAAAAATATTCTTATTAAAAGACTTGATAATAATACATATATATTTTTCACATTCTTTTTCTTATTCATAATATTTAAATATTTTATTTTTAAAAAAAAATAGAGAATGCACCAATGTTTTTTTTCTTAAGAGGAAAAATAAAATGGGAATAAAATAGATGTATGAAGTTTGTCAATTGAGGTGAAGAGGTTTGATGGTTTGGGAAAACTTGTTTTGTGGTTTATTTGGGTAGTTTTATAATGTGAGATAAGTTTTCTAGGATAAAAGTACATGGTCAAATCCATAATTAAAAGCTTATCAGCTAATAATTGGCAAGAATATGGGTAATGAGAAGGTCAATTAGGAAAAAAATTTAGTTTATTATTTTGCATAAAAAAAATTTCTTCAAATCAATTGTGCATCCAAACACATTTGAAATAAAACCATTGAATCAAAAGATAATCAAGTTCCATTACTCGTATTATGTTTTCAACAAGTGTCACGTAGTGGCTAAGTACTTACTTAGTTATAGTAGAAACTAAAGTAGAAGTAATAGTATATTAATTTTTTAAGGTGGGAGATAGACAAGTGCCACATAGTGGCGAAGTACTTGCCTTAATAATAATAATAATAATAATTAAATTCTTCCAAATTGTATTATGGCTATTTCATACAAATATAATTAGATTGATTAATTGATTAGGAGTTTGATATTAAGTTAATAATGATAAGTTAAAGAAAAACAAATATCATTGTACTTACTAAGTACAAGAATAATTGGTATTAATCACAATGTAATTAATATTATAGCTATTTGATATAATAGAAGTCTTATATTAATTTAGAATTATAAATATATAATAATTATAAATATTTTACTCTTTTATTTTACAAATTTAAGATATTTAATTATCATAGTTTAAATCAAATTAATAAAAAGAAAAGAAAATTAATCTTTATAAATGTAAGTGAATATATCTATGTTAATGAAGTACATAAATTATCTTTAATTTTTAAAAAGATTTCAAGTAATATCTTTTATATTATTTTTTAATTTTAAAATTTTATATATTATCAATATTTAAAAAATATATAATTAAAAATATCAATAAAATTATTTTTCTTAAATATAATTATTAATTTTTGAAATAAAATCATTTATACATAAATAATCAATATAATATATTATAAGATATTTTAAAAATATAACTATAAATCAAAATTTAAATACTTCACATAAATTATTAATCTAATATAATATAATTTCCTATTTTAAAAAAATAATTGTTAAAATCAAAATAAATTACATCAGGAACAATTTTAATAATATTTAATATAGTTCATATAACTTATATAATGAAAAAGTTAAATTTATTAATATTTAGATTATAATTATAATTTATGTTATTTAATCTAAATATATAATATCTAATTATAATACATATAACAAATTTTATTATTCAATTTAATATACATTAGTTAATAAATAATCTATATCCAAAACCATGCATTTATATTATTAAAATTATTCTTTGCTCTTAAATTATTATTTTAGAAATAATTTATTTACTAACCAAATTTTTATTTTTATAATTAAATAATTTTCCTAATTAAAATAATTATTCTCATTCTTTATATTTATTATTTTATTACCATATTATATTATCAAATTTTAATAATTAAAAATGTAAAATTATTTTTTAAATAAAATTTAAATTGTTTAAATTAGAAACATAATAAAAATTGAAATATAATAAAAATTTAAAAACTATTTTTAAGGGAAGATTTAAACTATTTAAATTACAAACATAATAAAACTTTAAAAATTAAATGATATTAAATAATATTAATTTTATTACAAATAATTATATATATAGTACATCTTATGTATTATTATTTATTAAGTATCCAATATATAAAAATAAACTATGATTATTATAAATTTCTTTTTAAAATAAAATAAAATTTATTGTTGTTTTAATAAAAATAATTCTCATTACTACTCAAACAATAATCATTATTACTCAATCTAATTAGTATTTTCACTATACAAAGAATGAAATATATAATATTATATATTTCATTCTTTGTATAGTGAAAATTGGAATTTTTTTAAGTTTATAATATGTAAAAATTATTTATTGATAATTTGATTGGTAGGTTCTTATACACAAATTTGCGGAATTCTATTACTAGTAGCCTTTCGTTTTATAATTAATTTTAATTTATATTTAAATATAATTGTAATATTAATTAATGTATTATAATTATTAAATATATTTTAATTAAGTATAAAAGATAGCACACCTTATAAAAAACTATTATTTCAATTATATATACTATTTATAATAAAATAGATTTAAATTAATCTACAACCAAACTTATAGTTAAATCCGACAAGTAGTAGCCACTACGTGGCACTTGTTAATTTTCTAACAAATTTGATAAAAACTAATAATTTTAATTGGTAGAAATGTAATTTTTTAATCACTAGTTAATGGAAGAAATCCATAGAAAAGAGCGGCAGAGAACAAGATGAGAAAGCAGAATATATATATATATATATATATATATATATATATATATATATATATATATATATATATATATATATATATATATATATATATATATATATATATATAATTAGAGTGGAAATATACAATTTTAATGGTCAAATGTAAAATATTAAATGTATGATTAAAAATTATCAAACTATTTCTTTTATTTTTAAATGATTAAAAAGAAAATTATAACTTTCAAAAAGTATTTAAAATAAAATAATTTCATATATATAGAGAGATTATTATAAAGAATGCATATAATAATTGGGTTTTTTTAATATAAATATTTGTTGTGTAATGTTGTAGAAGCTTCGCTCGTTGAAAAAATATTTTATTAGATGCTATTTTCTTTATCTATTTTATTTTTCACTTTTTTCCTTTTGTTGCCATTATCCCTATCTCTGATTTATTTTGTCTTGTTTAAAATTTATTTATTTATTTGAAACATGATTTTTCATTTTTTATTCTAGAAATTTGAAGATATTTTGTTAATTTTAATTTTAATTAAAAGAATTTTTTTATAATATTTATTTTAAATATATTAAATTTTCAAGTTTAAATCTAATGAAATTGGTTAAAGATGATTTTTTATTTTTTATTTTAAATATTTGAAGATATTATCTTTATTAATTTTAATTTTTATATTTCTTTAATTAATACAAAAGATAATTATTTATTTATTATTTTAGAAATTTGAATATATTATCTTTGTTAATTTTTATTTAAATTAAAAGAGTTTTTTACAATATTTTATTTGAAATATGTTAAATTTTCAATTTTAAAGCTAATTGAATTGGCTTAAAAAATATATTATATATTTTAAGGATTTCACACACACTTTTCCTCATCACAATTCACTCTTCATGTGTCATGGAATTTTAATGTAAGCATTATAATATAATGTATTTATATATATAATTATTTTATTAAATAGTTGTAGGGTTCTTGAATTCATTTGACATTTCCTATCATTTGATAAGTAGGAGATATTTTCCATAGCAAGTCAAATTATGGTATTGCTATCAGGATTTAACTATGTAGTTTTTTTAGTCAAACTCATTGACTCATGTTTCATGAGTAATGGTTCACAACAATCCATCTCTCATCAGAATGAATGAAACACTTAGCAGTAATTGCATCTAGGTGATGCTCACAGAAGTGAAGCATTAAGACTTCCTGGGAGGTCACCTATCCCAATACTACTCTAGCTCAAGTGTGCTTAACTACAAAGTTTCCTCGATGGCTAAGCACACTCTACTTGTAACCTCATTTGCAAAGCCTTTAGCAAGTGGTGTGCCTTGTGAACCATTCATTAGAAAGCCCCTTGAGCTCACCAATTGATAAGTAGGAGATAATTTCCACAACAAGTCAAATTATGATATTATTATCAAGATTTAATTGTGTAGTTTTTTTAGTCAAACTCATTGACCCATGTTTCATGAGTAGTGGTTCATAAGAACCCATCTCTCATGAGAATGAATGGAACACTTAGAACTCATTGCATCTAGGTGATGTTCAAGAGGCTTTCTAATGAATGGTTCATAAGGCACAACACTTGTTGAAGGTTTTGCAAATGGGGTTGCAAGAAGAGTTGGCTTAACCATGTAGGAAACTTTGTAGTTAAGTGCACTTGAGTTGGAGTAGTACTAGGGTGGGTGACCTCTTGGGAAGTCCCTATGCTTCACCTATGTGACCATCACCTAGATGCAATGAGTGCTAAGTATTCCATTCATTCTCATGAGAGATGGGTTCTTATGAAACACAGGTCAATGAGATTGACTCAAAAAGCTGCATAGATGAATCTTGATAGCAATATCATAATTTGACTTACTGTGGAAAATATATGATCTTGCTTATCAATTATTGAGCTCAAGGGGCTTTCTAATGGATGATTCATAAGGAACAACACTTGCTGAATATTTTGCAAATGGGGTTGCAAGTGGAGTGGGCTTAACCATGGAGGAAACTCTATAGTTAAGTGTGCTCAAGTTGGAGTAGTACTACGATGGTTGACCTCTTGGGAAGTCCTAGTGCTCACCTCTATGAGCATCACCTAGATCCAATGAGTGTTAAGTGTTCCATTCATTATCATGAGAGATGGGTTCTTATGAACTACTACTCATGAAAAATGGGTCAATGAGTTTGAATAAAAAAATTACATAGTTGAATCCTAATAGCAATATCATAATTTGACTTGTTGTGGAAAGTATCTCCTACTTATCAGTTGGTGAGATCAAGGGGATTTATAATGAATGGTTAATAAGGCACAATACTTGTTGAAGGTTTTGCAAGTGGGGTTGTAAGTAGAGTGGGCTTAACCATGGAGGAAACTTTGTAGTTAAGCACACTCGAGTTGGAGTAGTATTGGGATGGGTGACCTCCTAGGAATTCTCAATGCTTCACCTCTGTGAGCATCACCTAGATGTAATGAGTGCTAACTGTTCCATTCATTCTCATGAGAGATGGGTTCTTATGAACCACTACTCAAAAAACATTAGTCAATGAATTTGACTCAAAAACATAGTTGAATATTGATAGCAATATCATAATTTGACTTGCTATGGAAAATATTGCCTACGTATCAATCAATGAGCTCAAGGGGATTTATAATGAATGGTACATAAGACACAACACTTGCTAAAGGTTTTGCAAGTGGATTTGCAAGAAGAGTGGGCTTAAACATGGAAGAAGATTTGTAGTTAAGCGTGCTTGAGCTAGAGTAGTATTGTGATGGGTGACCTCTCGGGAAGTCCTGACGCTTCACCTCTATGAGCATCACCTAAATGTAATGAGTGCATAGTGTTCCATTCATTCTCATGAGACATGGGTTCTTTTGAACCACTACTCATGAAACATGGGTCACTGAGTTTGACTAAAAAAAATAGACACTTGAATCTTGATAGCAATATCATAATTTCCTAACATTACTCAACAAAATTTTGTGAATGGAGGTGTTTTATGAGGAAAAACATGTGTGCAAGGAAAATGGCCCTTTTAGTGTTCTAGATATTCTCATGAGACATGGGTTCTTGTGAACCACTACTCATAAAACATTGGGTCAATGAGTTTGACTCAACAAACTACTCACTTGAATCTTGATAGCAATATCATAATTTTCTATCATTATTGCACAAAATTTTGTGAATGGAGGTGTTTTATGAGGAAAAATATGTGTGCAAGGAAAATAGATCTTTGCGTGCTCTAGATATTTTTAGCTTTTTTTACGACGAAATCACATCTCCTATTGGCTCACTATTACACACACAAAAGCGTACAACTGCTAGTTTATTTCATTTTAATTAAATAGTGTGAATCAAAACCCCACAAAATAACTAATTATTTATTACCTATATTTTGAGAAATAAAATAATTATTAAAATTTATATATCTATATAGAACCCTATCACTTGAAACCAATTCAAACCCAAAACCTTAAAACCTTCATCATCAAGGCTATCTAGTCTAAGGTTTATAGTATTTAACTTTCAAAAATCTAATCTCATTTTAGAGTATATAATACTATATTAATCCTAATAATATTAATATAATACTAATATTAATAATAAATGTTGGAGATTTTCCAGCAAGCCAGTGTTGATTGTATGTTTGTCATTGATGACAACATATGGTAAGCAGCGTGCGTGGAAGCCTAATGGAGAGAGCCTTGAGTATATGTTTCCTAGATATGTTATCAGCATGATATCATAGACATAGAGGTTGATTCTGAGTGAAGACAGTAATACAATAGTCTGTATTAGTGAGTGTTCCTGACAGGTCCCAAGAAGAGTTTTGTATGTGATTTATAGTATGGTTGTAATGAAGCCTTGCACGTTTATATTTATGTTGTAGACATGTGTATTATGTTATGTTCATGGATGCAGAGTCAGATATGCAGTACAGGTTGAGTTATGAAGTTTCCAGCAGTCAATTATAGTTTCTTGAGTTTATCAGATGGAGCTGACATTGTTTTAATTGTTGTAGTAGTTGCACCTATATGTTGGATATGCGTGCTTGGATTAGTGTTTGGAGAAGAGTTAAGAATGTTTGGTTAAGAGTGCATGACATAATTTATAATGAGAAGAAAGTAGCAATTAAATTGGTGGAGCTGACAGTGTGAAGTGACGCATCTACTCATATGGAGTTGCACGGTCCAAATTTGTGTTGTGTGCTTAGTATAGCCAACTGAGATATTATTGAAGAGTTTTATTATTTCTCTAATATGATTTCAAGATGGTTCTAATAGGTTGACTTGATTATATCATTTAGAGGAAGATATTTATAGGCAGTCATTTGTGATTGCTAAGTATGGCATATAGTTGAAAGATAAGAGCAGAGTAGAAGGTGCGAAGTGTTGAACCGTCACTAGAAGGTCTATGTGACAAAGTAGAGAGTGTATGCTATCCATTGGAACTGATCAAGACAGCAGGTCTAACTCGCAGCTCACCAAGATCCAGATATAGTGTGTATCTGTTAAACAGAAGGTTGCAGTCTTCACCCCTTTGAGCAGTGTGCACCCAGACAATGTGTCCTCACCCCTAACAGGGTTAATTGTAAAAGACTCCTAATAGGGTCCAACCCTTGACCAGATCACTATACTTAATGCATTGTAAAGATTAACTCTTAACAGGGTTGTAAGATCTTCTAACGGGAATCATAATACTCTAGTGCAGTTTATAGTGGGTGCTAATTCCCACCGGGGTTTTTACCTATTTGGGTTTCCTCATAACCAAAATTGTGGTGTTGTGATAAGTGTTCTTATATTGTGTTTATGCTTAATGTTCTTTTGTACTTAATTGGATAAATAATTGAATCTTGTAGTTAACTAATTCACCCCCCGGTTATCTCTTGGGACTATTCCTAACAATTGGTATCTGAGCCAAGTGCCTCGGAGAGAAAGTTTAACAGCTTAAGGTTGATTAGATGACATTCTTTAGAAAAGAAAGTCCTAAGTTTTATGCAGAGAACTATCTAGATTGGAAGAACAAAATGATGACACACTTGTAGTGCATTGCCTTTGAGATTTTTGAAGTAGCTACCAAAGAAGTTTAGATTCCCTCTCTAGCATATCTTGCAAAGGAAGATGCAACTCTTACGCAGAAGGAGATGTTCACTCAAAATGCTATTGTCAAAGAAGCCCTTATCAGTGCATTGTCTGACAGTGAGTTTTCAGAGATCAAGAAAGTTGATCAAGCCTACAAGATATGGACATATCTAGAAGACATGTTGAAGGATACATCCAAGCTAAGGATGCACATAGAAATACATGGAAGAAAAAGTACAATACACTGGAGATGCTACTTGAAGAGAACATTAGAGCCTACAATCAAAGGATTAATGAAGCAGTTGTAGGAATCAGAAACAATGGTGGAGAGATTTTCGAAGAAGACATAATGGATAAGTTGATGACTACTTTGACACCAGAATATGAGAGAAAAATAAACATCCTAGATGAGACCTTGCAATTTTTTAAAAACTTCAAAAGAGAGACCTTAATCAGCAATATTTCAGATTTTGAGATATCAAGTTTGAAGACAAAGCCTAAAAGTGAGATAGCCTTCAAAGCTTCAATCCATGGTAAGAAATCCTTGAACACTTATGGTAATTTTGATGATGATGATGAAGAGAAAGAACTAGATGATTTCATTTCTTTGATTGCTAAGAAAGAAAGGAAAGGAAAAGGGAAATATGAAGGTCAATTACCATTCAAATTCTTTTCATGTAACAAGATTGGTCACTTTGCTTCTAAGTGTCCTACAAGAGTCAAGAAGTTCAAAACTAATTACAAGCTTAAGTATACAAAAGAATGTTACTATGATGGTGATGGAGTATCAGATGAAGACTCAACATAAGATGAAATTGGATTCATTGCTCTTGAAGACATGGAGAAAATGTTTGATTAAATGGACCTTGAAGATGAAAAGAAAGCACAAGAGTTAGCACTGATTTCACAAGCTGACATCAGGACAGATTAGATCATTGACAACGGTTTCTCACATCACATGATAGGATACAAGGATAGATTTGTACATCTGGATAGATACAGAGGCAACATGGTTAGATTTGGGGACAAAACTCCTAAACCTATCATAGGTAGAGGAGCTATCACCTTGGATGGAAAGAACAACACTGATGATGTTCTTTATGTTGATGATTTGCAGCATAACTTACTAAGTGTTGGATAGTTTCTTGACAAAAGATATCAGTTGGAATTCAAAGACAACAAGTGCATCATTAATAAAAAAGAAGGAGAGATGATTGCATCAGGTTCAAAGACTAAAGGTAATATTTTTCTGCTTAATCCTAAAGCAAGTTGTTTTGTTGCTAAAGTAGATGACAGTTGGTTATGGCACAAAAGACTATGTCACATCAATTTTGACAACATAGTAAAGATAAGCAATGTAAAGGCGGTAAGAGACCTTCCTAGCATTGCAAAACTAGTTGATACAATATGTAGGGAATGTGTGATGGGAAAGCATGTGAGGAATTCATTTAGAAGCAAGCATAATTCAGCAGAGAACAAATTGGATCTAGTGCATACAAACCTATGTGGACCAACTCAAACAAGATCATACTATGGTGAAAGGTATTTTATTTTGTTTTTTGATGATTATTCTAGAATGATGTGGGTTGCATTCTTAAAAGACAAATCAGAAGCATTCGATAAGTTTAAAATATTCAAAGCTAAGGTTGAAAATGAGTTTGGATTGAAGATAAAATGTCTTAGATTAGATAGAGGAGAAGAATTCACCTCTAACAAATTCTATGAGTATTGCAAAGAACATGGGATAAAGAGACAACTAAGTGCACCTAGAACCCCTCAACAGAATGGAATTGCAAGAAGAAGAAATAGGATCATCCTTGATAAAGTGTTCACCATCATGATTGAAGAAAAGGTTGCACACACCTATTGGAGAGATGTGGTCAATACTGTAGTCTATACTATCAATAGAATTCAATTGAGGCCAGGCATAGACAAGACACCTTATGAGCTATAGTTTGGGAATATACCTACAATCAATTACTTCAGAATCTTTGGAAGCAAGTGCTACATCAAGAGAGATGAAGCTATAGGCAAGTTTGAATCAAGAAGTGATGAAGGCATTTTTCTTGGTTACTCTACTAAAAGCAAAGCTTATAGATGTTTTAATTTAAGATTGAAGAAGATCATTGAAAGTGCTCATGTTAAGATTGATGAGAAGTTTATGATTCAAGAAAGATATCATGATTATGCTCCTATGATTGAAGAAGAACCTACACCTACCACTAGAGAAACAGTTGTAGATGAAATGTTTGACAACATTGATGTATTATTCAATAACCTTGAAACTAGTGAAGAAGAATCACATAAATTAGATGAGAGAGTCACACCTAATGTTCCTAAATTCACATCTAGATATCATTCAAAGGAAGACACCATTGGAGATCACAATAGTAAATTCATGACAAGATCAAAAGCAAAGAGTTCCATAGCTAATGAAGAGGTATGCTTACTTTCATAGATTGAACCTGTAAGTGTTGAAGATGCATGCAATAATTTAGATTGGCATGAAGCAATGAAAGAAGAGTTAGATCAGATAATTAAGAATGATACATGGGAAATGTTCCCTAGGCCTATTGATAAGAATGTGATTTGAACCAAGTGGATATTCAAAAATAAGATGAATGAAGATGGAACAATGGTAATAAACAAAGCAATACTAGTATGTAAAGGATATGTGCAAAGAGAAGGAATTGATTATTCTAATACATTTGCCCCTGTAAGTAGATTGGAAGCCATAAAGTTGTTTCTAGCTTATGCTACATTCAAAGACTTTAAGGTATACAAGATGGATGTCAAGTCAACATTCCTGAATGGAGAGCTGAAATAAGAAGTTTACATAGAGCAGCCTGAAGGATTTACATTATCAGATAGACCTGATATGGTATGCAGATTGAAAAAAGCCCTCTATGGACTTAATCAAGCCCCTAGAGCATGGTATGAAAGACTTGATGGATATTTCACAAAGATTGGATTCAAGAAAGGAGCAGCAGATTGTAAGTTATTCATAAGAGAGACACCTGATGGACTATTGTTAGTTGCTATATTTTTTGACTACATTATCTTTGGTGGTAATGACAAGCTTAGTGCCAAATTTTCTAAGGAGATGTAGAGAAAATTTGAAATGAGCATGATTGGACCTATCGAGTACTTTTTGGGACTAAATGTGCAGCAAACAGACAAAGGTATTTTCATTAATCAATCTAAGTATGTGAAAGAGATATTGAAGAAATTCAAGATGGATGATTGCAAGCTATTAAGTACCCCTATGATAACATGATGCAAGCTTTCAAAAGAAGATGATTTAGCAATAGTTGATATGACCTTGTATAAGTCTATGATTGGTAAACTAATCTATCTTACTCAATCTAAACCTGATATTTCCAATGCAGTTGGTATTGTTGGAAGATTTGCAATAGATCCTAAACAAAGTCATCTCATGGCAGTAAAGAGGATATTTAGATACTTGAGAGGAACTATAGACTATGGTTTATGGTATCCTAATTCAGAAAATGTAGAACTTCATGTGTATTCAGATGTAGATTGGGCAGGTTGCATGGATGATAGAAAGAGTACCTCAGGAGGAGCAATATTTCTTGGAGATAGACTTGTTACTTGGACAAGTAACAAGAAAAATTTTATTTCTCAGTCCACAGTAGAAGCTGAGTATGTTAGAGCAGCATTAAATTGCTCTACAATTGTGTGGATCAAGTAGATGATAAAAGATTTTGGTACTCATATTGATTATCCTATTGTTATTCATTGTGATAACACTAGCACTATCAATATGTCAAAGAAACCTATGATGTATTCAAAGACAAAACACATTGAAATAAAATATCACTTCCTAAGAGAGAAATTTGTAGAGAAAGAAGTACAATTGGACTATGTGAGCACAAAAGATCAATTAGCAGACATATTCACAAAGCCTTTACCTAAGGATACATTTGAGTATCTCAAGGAGAAGCTGGGAGTAATTCCCTTCCCTAAATCTGATTAGAGTTTGTAGGAGTGCATCAGTCCTCAGTGACTGATAAATGGTTGACTACTCTACTTCAGGAGTAGTACTGGTGCTTAATTGTTTGGCACCCTTTGCCATTGATGTCAAAGGGGGAGTGAGTATATAGTCATGAAAAACAAAACAGTAAGGGGGAGTAAGTATTTAGCAAGAAGAAACAAAATAGTAAGGGGGAGTATATAGTAAGGAGATAAAGACATTGATATTCAAAGTATTTAGTAGTAGATGGAGGATTCATCCTTGGCGGAGTTTTGCTGAGGAAATGGAGAACATTATAAAAGAATTGCACATTTTGATTGGTGGTGTTTTTCATTCCATATGTTGTCATCAATGTCAAAGGGGGAGATTGTTTGAGATTTGCCAGCAAGCCAGTGCTGACTATATATTTTTCATTGATGAAAACATATGGTAAGCAACGTGTGTGGAAGCCTGATCGAAGGAGCCTTGAGTATATGTTTCCTAGATATGTTATCAACATGATATCATAGACACAGAGGTTGATTCTGAGTGAAGACAGTAATACAATAGTTTGTATTAGTGAGTGTTCCTGACAGGTCCCAAGAAGAGTTCTGTATGTGATTTATAGTATGGTTGTAATGAAGCCTTGCGTATTTATATTTATGTTATAGACATGTGTATGATGCTATGTTCATGGACACAAAGTCAGATATGCAGTATAGGTTGAGTTATGAAGTTTCTAGTAGTCAGTTATAGTTTTCTAAGTTTATCAGATAGAGCCGACATTATTTTTATTGTTGTAGTAGTTGCACCTATTTGTTGGATATGCATGCTTGGATTAGTCTTTGGAGAAGAGTTAAGAATGTTTGGTTAAGAGTGCATGACATAATTTAGCATGAGAAGAAAGTAGCAGTTAAAGTGGTGGATTCGACAGTGTGAAGCAACGTGTCTACTCATGGAGTTGCACAATCCTAATTTGTGTTGTGTGCTTAGTATAGCCAACTAAGATGTTATTGGATATTTGTATTATTTCTCTAATATGATTTCACGATGGTTCTAACAGGTCGATTTGATTATATCATGTAGAGGAAGATATTTATAGGCAGTCATTTGTGATTGCTAAGTATGGCAGACAGTTGAAAGATAAGAGCATAGCAGAAGGTGTGAAGTGTTGAGCCATCACTAGAAGGTCTGTGTGACAAAGTAGAGAGTGTATGCTATACATTGGAACTAATCAAGACAATAGGTCTAATTTGCAATTCACCAAGATCCATATATAGTGTGTATTTGTTAAACATAAGGTTGCAGCCTTCACCCCTTTGAGTAGTGTGCTCCCGGATAGTGTGTCCTCACCCCTAATAGGGTTAATTGTAAAAGACTCATAACAGGGTCTTGTGTGTGTGTGAATTTTGTACCTAGTTGTAAACACAACACTTCAATAAAACATTAGAGGTTAGCAAAAATCAAAATCATGTAATAGAATGGAAACTAAACTAACCAGGCGATTTAATGTCTTCTAATAGGTGCAAGTATGATCTTCTTAGATTAGACCGAGACCAGTGACATTGACGACACCTAAATGAAAGATTTGAATGCAAGATAGCAATGAAATAATGAATGCAAATTAATCTATATTTTTTGGTTTTCTATGCAATAAGAATGAGAAATCTGATATGAATCTATTCTATATGAAAATTGATATGCTAAAATGATCTAACAATAATATTCTAAATGATATGGATGCTATGCAAAAACAATGAAAATATCACAACAACTCGAATTCTCAAGATCGATTCTTCAATCTCCAATTCCATAGCATGAGTGTGCAATTCATGGATGGATGGATTGATAATGAAGAGTTTAAGCCTTAATTTATAGAAATCTAGGGCTTTGGAGGTGTATGAAAAAAAGCCATAAATCACTCAAATAACTTAGGTTGATTTTTGAGTTATTTTTAAATAAAAGATAATTAACTCACAAAAACATGCAAAAGTAGAGTTCAACTCAAAATAGAGTTTAGCTTTAATTGATAATTGATAGTTGTCTGCTTTTCTTGATTGTGCATGTTTTATTCATGAATTAATTTAATAATAAAGTGATTTATTTCCAACTTAACTGATTTTGAAAAATAAAACAATTGATTTATGGGTTAATCAATTATTTTTCAAACTTTTATTCAAAAACAATATTATTAAAAATTGACAACTTGCTTTAATTAATTAAATAAGAATTTAATCAATTAATGATAAGAATTTTGATTTATTGTCAAATTTAAATAATAATAATTAGGAATAAATATAATTAAATTCAATTAAATAATTAAGTGGCAGTATTAAATCTAATTAATTAAATATTGAGAATATTAAATTAATCAAACTTTAGGATAAATAGGATTTATCACCAAATAACTATTAAATCAAAGATAATTATGATGATTAGGAATATTACTAGGAATATCCTCGATGCAGAATTTGAGATAATCAATTAGGATTCGATAATGTTCAGATGTGTCTTAGGTTAGGACTTCGATGTCAATTTTGTTTGATGTGTCGATATAGGAGGTTAATGAACCTATAGCCCATTTTTGGGGTATTACATTTTGCCCCTCTTTGAATTACTATGCGAAGTGCAGTGGTTCAAAGACAATCTGTGTATGATATTGAAACTGATGTTTGAAATTGATATTGATATGAGACAGAAGCTGATTGAAATTGATATGAAGATAATAGGTCCTGAATGACCAAAGATAATGTTAACTATAATAGCAAATGAATCGATGATTGCGAAAAAGTGTCAAAACGTCTGATTTCGAACCTTATGATTGCAAAGAAGTGAGTGACCGATTCCAGACCCGATTGTCCTTATATCGAATCACATTGGTATCACATCTGAACCCTTCAGTTTCTGAAGAACCAAAGAAATAACACAATTGAACGAATAGTTGCAAAAATTGATATAATTTACAAGATTAAGAGAATACCAGATTGATATGGATCTCGATGAATCTGATATGCCCCGAGTGATGATTGATTTTCCCCAAGCAATGAGGTCTTTTTGATGAATCAACAACTAGACATGGTTGTTGTCTTGATTACTGAGGAAAGATATGATTTCAGCTTTAGATTTACAGACTTTGAATGATGTGCAATATCATGCCCCCTTCGGGATTAAAATTAAAATCTGACAAGAAAAGTCAGCATTGAATGGTTTAGAAGCATGTTAATTGATTTGAGAAGTGGTTACACATGTTCGAGAACACATTCTGCATCGTTGGAGGGTCCAAAAGACCAAGTTTGACTAGGTGTGACCATGAGTTGATCATGGTTGACCAAGTTGAAATTTTGATAGTTTAATGTAAGAGAATCAGTTAAGTTGAATACTCGATTTCTATGATGATTGAAGGTCAATTGTGCAAGTAGTGAATAATATAAATGATCTCAGATTTTGATTTTGATCCCAAAAAAGGATTCTACTTGCTATTTCGTTGGAGGAACCTTCATGTGAGATTCAGCTCTTGTTAGATTCAAAGATGTGATTGAAGAATCATTTAAGCATTGAAGTTTAGCCAACCACTGTGAGATCATGCAAACATGCAAAATGCAAAGAGACATGCAGAATGAAATGCAACCTAAGACCTAGGACCTAGTCACCGATCATGTGTCAGTCATTCTCATCATTGAATTTTTAGGTAACCAGATAAATCAATACAATGCCCACTAGTGATGAAATCATAGACATATGAATATCAATTTGTATGCACGGGAATCAATACAACACCCACTGATTAGGCAACCATGGACATATGAATATTGATTTTGTTTTCAGAATGTCAGATTAGATATAAGCACCAAGGCACAAACACCAAGATGACCTGAATATCATGTCCATTTTGATATAGCAATTTGTATAAGCATCAAAACATAGACATTGTGATGACCTGAATACGCCTTGCGGTTCAAACACATCAAACAGTCAAGAGATCATTCTAAAACCAATGTGAATTACCCATAGTGACCCTTTATTGTTCACATCCTTAGGTAAAATTATGTTTCACAGTAGGAGAAAGAACTCACTCAAAAAGACAATAGTTAGATCAAACTCCCGTAAATTTTTTGGGTATCAATGGTCGAGGTACGCATGGCCATCCAATTTGAGATAGAGGCTCTTATAGTCAGACACCATTTCAATCCAGAATTTCCAAAGTTGTTAGATTTTTACTTACAACAAGAAAATAAAGAAAAGATTATGCCCCTATTCATCACTCTCTAAATCCTATAAAGGACATCATCGAAGAGCTCGAAAGGACATAATATGCAAAAATCTCAATGCGAATCAGTAAGCATACAAGGAGATAAAAGCATGAAAAAACATAGATTGTTTTCAGTTTGTGTTTGATGTTCGATTGCATTGTTGTAGATGCAAAATCCTTTCTGGAGACGAGAAAGATTGATTGACTTGGATGAAGCTTCAAAGGACTCTGATTGGATATGACTCATATGAGGTATACTGGAGACCATAGGATATGACATTGATTGCCCCCAAGTTTGAACATTGATAGGATATAGACGCTTGAGCCGATTGGTGTACAGACCGACTTATTGAAAACTGGAAATGCAGAAACAAACCGAGAGATATGTACAAACTAAAGCAAGACTGAAAGCTAGGAAAGATCAAGATTGCGTTGATAGATGGAGTGTTTTGAAACAAGTGGCACCCATTTGTCAGATTTTCACCATCTTGGTAGAGATTCTATTTTTGCTACCAAGGCGCCTGTTTCCAAGTTTTCACCAAGGCACTTTTTCTTCTTTCTCATTTTTTTTGTATTTTTCACTTTTTTCAATTTTTTTGTACTTTTGATATTTTTTACATTTTTTGTGAATCATCAAGGCACCTATTGCTAGGTTTTCACCAAGATGTTCATTTTTTTCAGGACTTTTTCTGATTTTTAAATTTTTTTCAGGACATTTTACGATACATTGAATGCCCTAGGCATAGAATTTCCTCAGATGGAGAACATTGATTGGTTCTCGAAGCTATTATCCTTTAGTTGTTGAGAGTTGATAGGCACCAGAGCCAAAAGTAGTAGTGATAACAAAGGGACCCAGCCAATTGGGTTCAAACTTCTCCTTACGTTCTCTATGTGATTGATTTTTAGGATTCTCTCTCAAGACTAGATCGCCAACCTGAAATTCTCTTTGTCTGACTTTCTTGTTGTAACCTCTAGACATTCTCTTCTGATATACTTTGAGATGATCATATGCTGCTTGTTTGTGCTCATCTAGTAGTTCAAGTTCTTGCAACCTAGACACTATGTAGTCATCATCAGTTACTAGACCATGCATTCTAATTCTTAGTGATGGGATTTCAATCTTAATAGGCAGTACCAATCAGTATGTACAAAGGATGCCCCTAGACAGAATGGGCATCAAACTCCCAAGCAAGATCACATCATGTAGTCCCAATGTCTAGCAAGGTGGAGAACAAGAGGGATTAACAAGCTAGTGGAAGAGATGGAAGACAAGAGAATGAAGGAGAATGAAGGGAAGAAATCCTCAAGGGAAAACTCCTCGAGACTACCCAACCTAGGAAAAAAAATGTCATGTTAAATGCATTTGGACAAGAAATGAAAGGCCAACATAGGATAATGCACAAAAGCATAGTTCTAAAGAAGGAAAGGATGTAGTCCAAAGGAGTAGACATGTCAAGAGGCTTCATAGCACTATGTTTTACTCTCTTTTCTTTTTTTTATTAGATCAAGATCAAAGGGGAAATGGATAGCGAAAGGCTAGAATGAATGGATGAAAATAAATATGAAAGCTAAATAGGAAGGTAATGAAAGCAAGATCATCGTAAGATAGCTCACAAGATAGCCAAATGTTTGTGTATAGATCAACATTGTCAAAATCAAATAGAGAAGATGGAGTGGATGAAATATGTAGAAGAATTATGCATGATGCCTGATTGTCGGGTTTTCATCATGGTACTTATCCAAGGTGCCACAAAGGAGTGGTTTTCACCATAGGATGAATTTATTTCTCTTTACTTTTGCTACCAAAGCACCTGTTTCCAGGTTTCCACCAAGGCACATTTTCAAATTTTTTTTTTTGGAAGAAGGCAAGCTTTTTAGATAATGCTCCTTGAAAGGATAAACCATGATATTCCAAGGATTCAAATGATATGCTCAAATATGCTAATAGGGAAAGGAAGATGAAAGAGAAAAATGGAGGAGAAAAATGGACTATAGGTTTTATGTAAAGCGAGTGAGGTTGGAAGATAGGAGGAATAGGCAAGTGAGGAAAAAGGATAGAAGGTAGAAGGATAATGAATGGAAGGATTGTGAAAGGGTAGATGGAGAGGAAGGCAAGATCAACATCAACACACACCTTGAAGGGTGGCGAGAGGATGGAGGAAACATGAATGAAGGAATACGTGAAGGAATATGGTGAATGGATATCAGAGGTTGTGGTTTAGGCGCATGAAATGGAAGAATGTTTTTGGAAGAAGATGAAGTGGAAGTCTTTGGAAGCTTGAATGTCAACTTCATTTTTTGTGCAACATCAGACTTTTTCAAGAGAGACTTTGAAATCCATATAGCCATAGGCTTTTCATTTCTTTTTGATGATCTGGAGAGAATATCTTTAATGATGGATTTTGGAACCCATACTTGTCTTGTAGTTTTTTTCTTAGATATCTCTTTTGACTTTATGCCTCCATGTCATTTAGAGGAGACATGGTGATCTTCTCTTTTTGATGGATTCTTGTATTGCTTCTTTTTCTTGTATTGAACATTCAAGTTACTTCCAAAATACTTGGGGCTTGTGGAAGAAGAAGGAGGATATGACTGGTTTAGATGGGTGGGTGGATGAAAAAGATTCAAGGGTGTGCATCTATGTTGATCTCGAGGAAAGATGGGAGATGGAGGGATGTAAGGACCCAAGATTGATGGTGAATTAGGAGAGTTAGGAGGGGAAAGTGAAGGGACATAAGGACCCAAGATGGAAGGTAGATGTGAAGCCCTTAGTATTGGTGGAGGAGGTCTAAGGATGGACATGGAAGATACAAAAAGATAATCAATAAGTCCATCAGCATCTATATGACAACCAAGGATATCAACATCTTTAGAGTGAGCATTAAAATTTTCAATAGAATCATGGACATCTTGAATATGAGCACCTTCTTTGATAGGATTGTTCAAAGCTTGCAAAGACTTAAAAAGAGTAGAAAGTGGAAGCGAACATGGAGTGGTAGAATAAGAAGATGGAAGACTTTGATCTTGACAAGGATCTTTGGATAGCACAAGCGTACAATTTTTTTCTTGATTTTCAATAGGCTTAACATTGGAAGTAACAACATTAGTTTTAATAACCTTAATGGAAGTATTATCTTTGGAAAGCGCAAGTGTAGTGAGGTTATTTTGATTGTCAATAAGCTCAATAGTGTAAGTAGTAACGTGATCTTGCTTAGGAGAAGACTTAAGACATGGTGGAATGCATGAGAAAGGGTGTGTAGGATCAAAAGAACCATGAAATGGATAAGAGACATCATGAAAATGATTGAATGACATGGAGAGTTCTTGATCTTGATCTTTCTTTATGTTCTTTTATTTATTTTTAGAGTCCTCTTGACATGGAGCCACTTCTAAGGACAAGGAAGCATGTTGGGATTTTATGGAAGACTTTGGAAAAGATGGTGAAGGACTAGCTAAAGTGGGCATTATAGCATATAAAGGCTTAGGCTCTTTAGGTTTAGCATTATTGAAAGTATTTGCAGCCAAGTGAAGGTTAGCTTGAGCTTCTTTAAGAGGTAGCCCTTGAGGATAACTATAGGAAACCACATGAAAAGTATTAGGACCTTTGGTGGATGAAGGACTTGTGAAAGATTTGATAGGCTTGAAAGCTTTAGGAAATGTATGGGTATTGGAGGAAGTAGGGGATGGAAGGGAACCATCACAAGATAAAGGTTCAGCATTAACATGATCTTTCTTGAGAGTGTAATCTTTATTTTCAGCATGAGAGTTCTTAGAGGAGAGATCCTTGTAATATTTACATTTCAAATCAGTGCGGTACATTTTATATTCCTCAATAGAAGTAGATGTATCAACTAGGTATTGTTCACAGAAATCATCAAAGTCTCTTTCAAAATCAGAATCATATGGATCACCATCATGATCTATCCAATGTGACATCCCATTTCCAGTAAGCACAAACACACGATGAGGAGGACTCTTAGGAATAGAGGTGTCATAGGTATCATTATATTGTCTATCATCATAGTCATCATAGTCTTCAAAAATGGGTGTGTCACTCTCTATGGAAGAGGTATCATAAGGGTTATCACATTGCTCATTCTGTATGAGGGCATGGTGACATGTACAAGTCTTTATCAAATGGAAAAGGGCATAGAGCTTCCATGGATAACTCTTTAGGTTCCTTTTCTTTCTCAAGTTTGTTAAGTTTGACTTGCATAGCGTGCATTTGTTTCATCATAGCGGTGATTAGAGTTTCTTCCTCATGTGTATTGATTCTTTGAGACATATTAGGAGTTTTAGGACTCCCTGGAATAGATTGATGTAGAGTTTGTTGATTGACTCCTTGAATTTATGGAGTAGGAGGAATCGAGCATGGAAGTGAAAGAAGAGATGAATAAAATAAAATAGACTAGATAAAAAGAGGAAAAGAATCAAGAAGACGTGAAGAGTTTAGGAAGAAGAGGAAGAATGGAAATGGAAGACTAGGAAGACATGGGAGATGTGGAAGAAAGAAGACCAAGAGTCATTTTGTGCAAATTGATACCATTTAAGTTCATTTGGATGTTGAGCAACATGTCATAGCACCTGAGATTTGACCCAGACCGACCAAGGATGACTAGAAATGACAAGAATCAGTTCGCTATTTTGACAGAATTTGGGATTTGGCTGTAAAAACTAGATTTCTGACAAATTTGACCAATCTCTGACAACTTTGACTTTGGCTTTGATATGAGTTTTGAAATTTTACGATGACTTTTGACACCAGAAAGGATTTTTGCTTCAGATTTGCAATTTTTTAGTTTTTCAGTATCAATTTTGTAGGATTTGAGCAACACAAATCCACAGAAACCCGAAGATCACCTGCATACAAAAACCTGTCACAAGAAGTCAAGAGAAGAAGAGGGCAAGGGTTTGACTCAGAATATGAAGAAGAAAATATCCTCAAAATAATGAATGAATAATAGTGTACAATGGATCATCCATATAAAGGAGATCAAAGCCTTGAAAGACAAAGTCTAGTGCATGCAATAATCAGTTTGAATATTACATGACTAATGCATGAGTTTAGACCAACTAATGCATGTGCTTTTAACTAAAGCAAAAGGAAGTTGACATCTTAAGAAGGGAGTAAAGATTAATTAACATAATTAATATTTTACTCTAACACCCCCCCTTAAGATGAGCAATGATGCATCTACAAACAATGCAAAAAAAAAGCAAATGGGTCCTGGCAACAAAGGCCTGATCAGGTACCCAAGTATAAGAAATCTCTGTAAAGTGGGGAAATAGAGAAAACCCAGTGGGAAAAACTCTACCCCAACAAGAGATGAACTAGATGAAGGAAACTAAGCCTCCAATCTAGGGAATGTCCCAAAGAAAGGAACAAGAAAGAGCATGAAGCATCTCCGAAGCATGAAGCTGCAAACACTGTCAAAAGAAACTGTTGGAACCCCCACTGAAATAGTGCATGACCAGGTAGAGAAGACAAAGTCTGAAGAGCTGATCAATCAAAGAGGTGACCTCCAAAAGTAGGAATGAATGAGTGTCTATATAGTAGATGAACTATCTCACCGAAATGCATAGGTGCCTAACCACTGCATCCGCCTAGTACATAGGAACAAAAACTAAATACGTAGATCACTCAACCGAACCAAGGAAGCAATAGAGCCAACAAGTGAACCCCCCCCCCCCCCATAATGCTGAATAGGGAGAGGGGTGATAGGAACATTGAAATGCAATGCCAGAAACATCTGCAAGAAGAAGAATCAGGAACACCAACAGTGCAACAGAAGTACAAGCACATGATAAAGGGTGGTGTCATAGACACACAGCATGGGCTAATGTCATGGAAGAAAAACTCACTTGACAAAGGTGGATGAGCACAAAAGGCAAAACATCATAACCCCCCCATGGCACTTTATAACGGAGTGCAAGTACAAACAAACACAAGGTGCTCGAAATCCCAGATATGCAGAAGCAGGCACTTTATCTTAGTGCATTTACAGAATAAAAAATGCTACAAAAGAGAAGTATACAATGCTCAGTAGAAGATCAAAGGAGTCTGAACCAAAAGAACAACCTAAGATGAGCCATCCCTTAAAGGGAAGAGATCCCAGGACCTGAAACAACCAAGATATTCACCAGACTGCAAAAAAGCAAGAATCTGAATAAAATAAATTTGGAGCAAAATTTGGAAAACTGACTCATAGCACTGAAAATATCTCTGAACAAGCTTTCCAACGATATATCGCTTTCCAAAAATGGAGTCCGAATGTGCAAGATAGAGCTCTTGGAGTGCAAACCTGAATATCTGGCTTTGAGAGAGAAAAACACCATAAAAAAATAAAACTAGAAAATATAACCTCTAGATATGAAAAGAGCTCGGAATCATCTTTCTGACGATATCTTGTTTGCCAAATTTTGACACCGTATGCTCAAGATATGAGCTAAAAACCAACAACTGCACTGGAGGGCCCAAAGAAGGTGTCTGCAAGGATCTGAGGATGGGTGACGTCAGCAAAAAGGACACAAAACCCCATAAAACTATCAGATCTAATAAAAGCTCAGAAAGAGCTTTCCAGTAATATCTTGTTTGCCGAAAACAGAGTCCGGAGGCAAGAGAAATGGATCCCAGAATGCAGGAGGTCTGAAAATGCCACGATCACAGAGAACATCTAACTTTGACAGAAAAAAAAAAAAGCATCAAAATGGCAAAATCACAAAACCATACCAACAAATTCAGATCAAGCTTGGAACCAACTTTACGACGATATATTGCACGCCCAATTATGATCCCATATGCTCGAGATATCACAAAAAAATGCCCAATGACCCCTAAAATAGAGCCCTTTTGTTTTAAAAAAAATCATGCAAATAATTTTTTTTTTGCATGTGCTAACATCATGCTGACATCAGCGGGGGCCTGGGGGCAAAAAAATGTGGGCCCCTGGTCACGGGGTGGCCAGGGGCTGGCGTTAGGGGCCAAGCGGCGGATTGGGGGCTGGCAGAGCGGTGGTGGCAGGGGTCAACGGAGGCTCCAAATGGCGGTGCTGCAGAGGAGGCGGAGGGGCCATGGGCGCCGGCGGAGTGGCCTGAGGGCAGAGCACCAGAGTGGAGTTGTAGAGGGGCCACTGGGCGGGCGCTGGCGGCGGTGCTACGGAGGCCGCCGAAGGAAGCAACGGCAGTGGAAACCTAGCGGTGGCCGCTTAGCGGCTGCCCAACAAAAAAAAATTTAATAAATTTTTTTTCAAAAATCACCATACATGCCTCGATGTGTGTGCTAGGGCCGTACGACCTTGACAGGCAAAATTTTTTTTGCCTCAGAAGGCAACTTGTCGGAATTGGACAAGTTTTATATGTTTTTTTGACTATCTCGGGCCTTCCAAACGCAACCGTGAGGTCTGTTTGGACCAGAAGTGCTCCAAAAAATAGTGATCACCTCAAGATCCGTGTTGGGGCCGATTGCAAAATTTTTTTCTCACAGATCCAACTTTGTCCAAATTTGACAAATTTTATATGGATCTTGGGGTTCTTGGATGCTTTGAACGCAACCGTGAGGTCCCTTTGAAGCCAAGATGACCAGAAAAATAGGTTTGCCTAGATTCAATAAAAAACCTCAAAAAAGCCCTCATCTAAAATAGATGAATTTCATCTCTGAATCCTTCAAACGGGAACAAGCTGTAGCAAATTAGGCTCTGATACCATGTAGGATTTGAGCAATACAAATCCATAGAACGTCAAGATCACCTGCATACAAAAAACCTGTTACAAGGAAGTAGAGAGAAGAAGAGGGCAAGGGTTTGACTCAGAATATTGAAGAAAAAAATATCCTCAAATAATGAATGGATAATAATGTACAATGGATCATCCATATAAAGGAGATCAAAGCCTTGAAAGGCAAAGTCTAGTGCATGCAATAATCAGTTTGACTATTACATGACTAATGCATGAGTTTAGACCAACTAATGCATGTGCTTTTAACTAAAGCAAAAGGAAGTTGACATCTTAAGAAGGGAGTAAAGATTAATTAACATAATTAGTACTTTACTCTAACAAGTTTGTTTGCAAATTTTTCTATCCAGTTTTTGAAAATCTGTGTAAAAGTTTTTCTCAAGTAACCAAGAAGATATCAAGCACACAAAATAGCAAGCAATGAACAAGAGAAAAAGAAACCTTGCACATGAACAAGAAATAATGACTTATTGTGCTAATCCCTAGAAATACTACTTGTGTATGTTCCAAAAAGTTTTTCAATAACGCACATATTCCTAGAAAATGAAAAATTGGCCTCACTAGGGTTTGTAGTAATGGTCTGACTCTGTAAATTTTTTGATCTCAAGAGGGCGAACTCCAATCCAGGTGCACCAGGGTTTTGACACAGTCCAAGAATTTAATCAATCAGGAGCTGCTAGGGAGATCTGACAGCCCAACAAGAGACCACATCTATGAAGATTTCCTCCACAAGGATATTTATATAGCGGTTGTTGCTACCATGGCGAAAATGGCTATTACCGCTTGAGGTTCCATCCATGTGGTTGACCTAATTAAGGGAATATCCACTATGGTTAACCCTCTCTAAAGGTGACTCACAAAAGATACCACAAGGGAACTAGATCAGATTCAAGGATTTGAGTTTCTGGTACTACCCAAAAAGGGAGTAGAGCATAATCCTCTAGCCTTTTCACTTTTAACCAAAATAAAGCAGACAGATAAATCTGACACACTAAGACTAAGATTATCTCACAAAGATCTATGATGTCAACCGCTTGTGATCTATCAACCTCTCTGAAGAGAGAATGTATCAATCAAGAGTTGAAGACATGCAAATCTACTAGAACGTGAGACTCTCTCAGTATCCTCCCTACCTACAAGGGTTCCTTCATTGAGAAGAGTTTCATTGGAAACCCACTCTCTCAAGAACCATGAATAGTGTTCATAGGGCCTATTTACTATGTGTAACAGATATGCGAAAAGAAAATCTATGTTCATTTTAGAGCCCAAAACCGAAGTGTGAATTATGAAAGCTGTAAAGGCACTCAAGCTTGACACGTGAGATGTTTATTTTATGTCCCAAAATGAAGTGTTATCAGATGTAATAGAATACTTGAGTTCTTCGCAATGCGCTTAGTAGATTTTACCTATTTTAGCAATTTTTGTTGAGCTTTACCATGCAAGCAAGCCACAAACTCTCCAACAAGCAAACAAGCAAACAAGATATGCAAGGTATATTCAACTTATAAAAACCCTAGAGTTAGATCTGAAAAGAAATTGTTAGGAGAAATAATAACTAGCAAATAATCTAAATGACAACTCATATCATGCATTGAATCATATGAAAAATAAGTGCATACCCATCACAAAAATTTTATTTTTTTTGCACTTGACCTAGTCAACAAGATATAATTTTTTTGATATGATTTCGGCCATAAAAATAAAAATAAAAAATAGAGACCCCTATTAAAAATTAGAGAGCTTTCCAAAAATGTAAAAATTTTAGAAAAATCTCTTCATTTGTACCCTAGAGACCCCTTTTACCAAAATAGACCAGTTTTTGTAAATCGACTATTTGAGCTATTATATTGCATCCAAATTTAAAAAACAAAGAATGGACCCCTTGTATAATTTAAAGAGATTTTTTGAAAATGTAAAAATTTCTAAAAAATATGCTGATTTGCGCTGAAAATGAATTATTTATGAAAAATAAAGAAAAAATTATTAAAAATTCAAAACATTTCAAAAAATTTTGAGTTTTTTATCGAAGCTTCCCTGATATGTCTCCAACCTGTAAAAAAAATTTCAGACCAAAAGTCCAAGCCATTTGGGAGATAAAATTAAATCTTTGAAAATTTAAGATTTTAGCTCCAAAAAAAATCAAAACCAGCATGTAAAGGTGGGTTGTCCCACGGTGGGCGCAAAAAATGTGTGTGAATTTTGTACCTTGTTGTAGACACAACACTTCAGTAAAACATTAGAGGTTAGCAAAAATCAAACTCATGCAATAGAATGGAAACTAAACTAACCAAGCAATTTACTACCTTCTAATAGGTGCGAGTATGATCTTCTTAGATTAGACCGAGACCAGTGACATTGACGACACCTAAATAAAAGATTTGAATGCAAGATAGAAATGAAGTAATGAATGCAAATTAATCTATATTTTTGGGTTTTCTATGCAATAAGAATGAGAAATCTGATATGAATCTATTTTATATGAAAATTGATATGCTAAAATGATCTAACAATAATATTCTAAATGATATGGATGCTATGCAAAAACAATGAAAATCTCACAACAACTCGAATTCTCAAGATCGATTCTTCAGTCTCCAATTCGATAACGTGAGTGTGCAATTCATGGATGGATGGATTGATAATGAAGAGTTGAAGCTTTAATTTATAGAAATCTAGGGCTTTGGAGTTGCATGAAAAAAAGTCATAAATCACTCAAATAACTCAGGTTGATTTTTGAGTTATTTTTAAATAAAAAATAATTAACTCGCAAAAACATGCAAAAGCAGAGTTCAACTCAAAATAGAGTTTAGCTTTAATTGATAATTGATAGTTGTCTGCTTTTCTTGATTGTGCATGTTTTATTCATGAATTAATTTAATAATAAAGTGATTTATTTCCAACTTAACTGATTCTGAAAAATAAAACAATTGATTTATGGGTTAATCAATTATTTTTTAAACTTTTATTCAAAAACAATATTATTAAAAATTGACAACTTGCTTTAATTAATTAAATAAGAATTTAATCAATTAATGATAGGAATTTTGATTTGTTGTCAAATTTAAATAATAATAATCAAGAATAAATATAATTAAATTCAATTAAATAGTTAAGTGGCAGTATTAAATCTAATTAATTAAATATTGAGAATATTCAGTTAATCAAACTTTAGGATAAATAGGATTTATTGCTAAATAACTATTAAATCAAAGATAATTATGATGATTAGGAATATTACTAGGAATATTCCCCGATGCAAAATTTGAGATAATCAATTAGGATTCGATAATGTTCAGATGTGCCTTAGGTTATGACTTCGATGTTGATTTCATTTGATGTGTCGATATAGGAGGTTAATGAACCTATAGCCCATTTTTGAGGTATTACAGGTCTGACTCTTGACCAGGTCACTATACTTAATTCATTGTAAAGATCAACTCCTAACAGGGTTGTAAGATCTTCTAACAAGGATCATAATACTCTAGTTCAGTTTATGGTGGGTGCTAATTCCCACCGAGGTTTTTCCCTATTTGGGTTTCCCCATAACCAAAATTGTGGTGTTGTGATAAGTGTTCTTATATTTTATTTATGCTTAATGTTCTTCTGTAGTTAATTGGATAAAGAATTGAATCTTGTAGATAACCGATTCACCCCCCCTCTCAATTATCTCTTGGGACTATTCCTAATAATAACATAATACAATATTAAAATGTTTATATTAAATTTATATAATTTAATTCTCTTACGTGTTTGGGGTCCCATTGCTACTAGCTTATATATCTTAAAAGTTAATCCATATAAAATATGCTAAAATATATCAAAGCATTTAAATTTTCTTAGTTACACTTTAATAATATTGTATTATTAAAAATTAAATGTTTCGATATAAATAGATGTAATTTATATATTAACTTTTAAGATATATAAGTCATTGTCCTCAATTTTTGCAAGCTTATATAAAAACTTGTCAAAACTAAATGAAAACAATTGAAACAAAAATAAAAATACTATCTCTTGGACAACAAAAAAAATTGAAAATGGTTACCAGGGTAAATGACTTGAACCTAAAAAAAGAAAAAAAGAATGTATGGATAACTATTTAGATGAGAATATATAAGTTGTCCTACGAATTTCACATGAAAACACCGAGCCATTTTGAAGATGATAAGACTTTGTCAAGTGTGTAATTGAAACAAAAGTCCCATGTGATTCTCATATTGAAAGTGGGCACGGATAATAAATGGGAAAGCTCAAATCCATGAGTATTCCATGAATAAAAAATAGGACCTAAGGGCTCCATAGGACCACTTAAGTATTGTAAGCTAGAACTGCAGAGGTTATCCATGGAGAAGAGGTCTTGGGATGGAGCCCATAGCAGAGGGGAAGGATATTATTATCCTTGTGGAAACTCATGAGCATGATGGTTGCATGGTAATGTAGTCAAGGTTGGTGGATCCAATTAAGGACTGACCAACCTTGTAGCCAAACCAATACGCAACAGAAATACACAACAACAACAACAGATCTGAAATAGAACATAAGTCTTTTTTCATCAAATCACCGATTACATGCAATGTGTCAGGCTGTAAGGCCTTCCCGGTTACAACCAGATACAAAGCAAGTAATAGTCTAAAAGATCTCGTAGGATCCAAATCTTTTCTACAACATCAGTATTCAGCTAGCCTAGGTCTACAACACGCAGCACACTAGTAGGCATCCAAGAGAGTCTAAACTTGTACTCAAGGAATCTTCCTATTCCTAAGCTCACATGCTACTAACTTTTTCTTCCAACTATCTCCTACTAAACAACTACCCAAGCATCCTATAAATATTGATTCCCAGCCACAAGTCGGCTGATGAAATAATTAATCCTTACAAACAAATATTAAATGCTAAAACATCAGTCGACTCTCAAATAGCCTTACAAATAAAATGAACTCTCCAAGATGGCCCCAAATGGTCATCAGATCTGCATAGAAGAATGCAACACGCCAGATCTAGGTCCTCACACATCCAACGATCAATCCATAACTCAAGGAGTGCGACCCAAATCAACGGAACCAGTCGGCCAAGACGATCCAACCAAACAAACCAAGTCAGTAAGCAAGAACACCGAGCAACAGAGAAATAACCGAGTGCCAAACACCGACCATGCCAAGCATGGTTGAGCAACGCAGTTATCACTGAGTGCCAAAAGCAACTGACGCCTTCAGTTATCAAGTGTTCTTCAAAGACTGAGCACCCCAATAACCATAGAAACTGAGCAACCAGTCTCCCAAACCAAGCTAGTACACCACCAAACCAAGATCAAAAATAACAATCTATCTTCAAAGATAAACATATTTTTGGTTGATACAGGATTGCCAAGAATCTTAGGATGCTCCTGCATTAGACACCCCAGGTAAGAAATATTTTCTCATAAGAAATCAGGAACGTCTCAAGGGAATCAGAACAGGTATGCCAAATTTGTTCTTAACCCATATCTCCTCTTGTTCTTCATCCCAAGTTGTCTTTACTTCATTCATTTCTCCTTGTAGCAAGTTCTTATGCTTTCCACTTTTCTTATCCTTTTAGTCAGAAACTAATAACAACCGACTCTGACCACTACCAATCACATCAGTGTCTTAGTAAGGTTCAACCTCTCCAGTCTCCTCAATCAACTTAGTATCATATGCATCTCTCTATGTCACAAATGTCATCACCTATTGTACTATCTATGTCAGAAAGATCATCTACCTCTTAATCTCAACAAACTCTTTAGATATATCATTCTCCTTCTCCTCCAAACTAGGCTTCGCAGAAATAGGTTCATCAATCCTCTACTCCTGAGATTTGTCATAAGGACAACACTTGATAACTCCACATCCCTTAACCCCTATTTCTTGTAAAGGTATCAGCTTATGCCGAGCTCCTTCATGCCTAACCACATAGGTATTAGCACGACCATCAAACAACACATTTATGTCAAATTGCCAAGGTCTACCGAGCAATAGATGACAAGCATCCATAGGCAATATATCACACAATATATCATCATGATAAGATCCAATCTAAAAATTAACCAAGCATTATTCTTCAATCCCAACCTTAGAAACATCTTATATCCAACTAATCTGATAAGGATTAGGATTTTTCCTTCTTTCCAAACTCAATTTACTAACCATCTCTTCTGAAACAAAGTTCTCAAAACTGCCACCATCAACTATAACATTACATGCCTTATTCTTGCACTTACATCTGGTTCTGAACAAATTCCTTCTTTGCACTAGCTCATGGACACATGCAGCTAATCTCCTAGTGATAAGTATCTCACCTTTTTCTACAACATTCACAATATCTTCTTCAGTAGTAAGTGCAACTCTTTTCTTAGGATAATAAAAACTTCTATGACCAGCTTCACCACAGTTATAACAAGTACCGGTGAACTCATTCTTCCACCTTCCTCTCTGTCCACTGTTGAAGTTCTTAGTAACTTGACCACTGCTAGATCCCACATCAGGCTTAGGATTCTCTGTCACATTACTTTCAGCAATGGCCTCACCAGTTTTCCCACCTCTGTTCCTATTGCTTTGTGTTACTTCAAACTTCTTATTTAGCTTCTCTTCAATCTTTAATGCCATCTAATAATCATCTCCTATTGTTGTCATCCATATAGTAAGTAACTCTTCCTAAATACTAGATCTCAAACCATAGACATACCTAGCAACCTTCTCTTTATCAGCTTCAGAATGACCAGTCCTAATCAGGATTCTGTAAAACTCCTCGGTATACTCCTGTACCAATTTGTTAGTCTGCTTCAAAGCTTGCATCTTCTTAAAAATGTCCAATTCATAATCCACTGGGATGAATTGCTTCTTCAACTTGTCAACCATTCGGTTCCACTTAGTGATCTTTTATTTTCCTCTTCTACCTCTTTCCAACTAAACTTCTCTCCACTAGATATTTGCATGACCTTTCAACTTAGTCTTTGCAAATCTAAATCTATCAGGATCTTCTATTTCTTCATACTCAAAGTACTCATCAATCTCATTGATCCAATCAATCAATTCTTTTGGCCTAAGGCTTCCAGCAAATGCAAAAACTTCAATCTTAGGTCTTTTCCCAATCTTAGACATAGCTTTCAAAATTTGATTCTCCTCAGGATCTCTAGCTTCTTCTACAACTTCTTCAAAATGATCTTCTTCATATTCATCATCACTATCCTCTTTCAAGGTAGGCTTCTTCTTTCTTAATTCCTCTTGTAGGTCTTTCACTTGTTTCTGCAAAGCCCTAAAATCATCAAGACTGAATTCTCTAGTAGCTTCCTCTTCCTCTGAGATCTCACAATTTCTCCTTGGAGGCATCTTCAAATCAAGATCCAGACATGAACACACAAGATCCACTTGGCTCCAACAAGAACAGACTTTGCTCAAATAGGAAAAAACTTTGCTCAAACAGGAACCAACTTCGCTCTGATACCACTTAATGCAATCAATGTTGGTGGATCCAATTAAGGATTGATCGACCATGCAGCCAAACCAATACACAACAAAAATACACAACAATAACAACAACAGATGTGAAATAGAATAGAATTCTTTATTCATCAAATCATCGATTACATGCAACGTGTTAGGCTGTAAGGCCTTCCCGATTATGGCCAGATACAAAGAAAGTAATAGTATACAAGATCTCATAGGATCCAAATCTTTTCTACAACATCAGTATTCAGCTAGCCTAGGTCTACAACACGCAACACACTGGTAGGCATCTAGGAGAGATCTAAACTTGTACTCAAACTTCCAAGAAATCTTCTTGTTCCTAAGATCGTAGGATACTAACTTTTTCTTCCAACTATCTCCTACTAAACAACTACCCAAGCATCCTATAAATATTGATTCCCAGCCACAAGTCGGCTGATGAAACAATTAACCCTTACAAACAAATATTAAATGCTAAAACATCAGTCGAATCTCAAATAGCCTTACAAATAAAATGAACTCTCCAAGATGGCCCCAAATGGTCATCAGATCTGCATAGAAGAATGCAACATGCCATATCTAAGTCCTCACACATCTAATGGTCAATCCATAACTCGAGGAGCGTGACCCAAATCAATGGAACCAGTCAACCAAGCCGATCCAACCAAACGAACCAAGTCGGTAAGCAAGAACACCGAGCAACAGAGAAATAACTGAGCACTAGACACTGACCATGCCAAGCATGACTGAGCAACGTAGTTATTGTCGAGTGCCAGAAGCAATCGACACCTTCAGTTACCGAGCATTCTTCAGAGACCGAGCACCCCGGTAACCATAGAAACCAAGCAGCCAGTCTCCAAAACCAAGCCAGTACACCACCAAACCAAGATCAAAACTAATAATCTATCTTCAAAGACAAACATATTTTTGGTTGATACAAGATTTCCAAGAATCCTAGGATTCTCCTGCATCACATGGTCCTGAAATTGGAAGCTTACAAAAAAAATTTAGTTTGGAACAAAGAGAATCAAATGGGTAAAGGGCACAGGGGAGTTACAGTGTTTATAAAGGAGTGGTACAGATGTGTGAAAGTTGAAAAAGAGGACCCCAATAAATAATACATATGGCTGTAGATAACATTAAGAGAGTCAATTCTCAGATTGGCTACTTGCTACTTTGCATCGAAAAATTCTAAATTTTACAAGAGGAGAAACTTAGACAATGAAGACCCTTTTGCTACGTTAAAAAAATATATTTCTTTATTCAGCGATATGGGAGAAATTTTTTGGGTGGGAGACATCAATACAAGGACAAAAAACAATCAATCTTTACACTTGAGCAATAGGGATAAAGGAAAGAACAACCATCTTTGGTTAGAAGAATGCAATGTTCATTCGTGGAAGAGAGCTTCCCAAGACAACAATGGAGGTGTTTCACATTTCAGGATAGAACCATTGGGGCTATGTAGTCTCTTTGGAATGGTTATATGTAACGACATGGGAGATTGGCCAACATCTAGGGGGATCACATGAAAAACTTATAATGGGAAAAGTGTGTTGGATTACGTGATCTGCTCACAAAATCTTACTTCTAGAGTGATAGAGTTTGACATTGGAGAAGGACCCATAGAGATGAATTCAGATCGCATGCCTCTTTATATTAGGTTGGATGTGGTCTCAAATAATTCACATAATAATCTTGATCACCACAAGGAAAAAACAACTGTTAATAAAGGAAGAATTCTCATAAACCAAGAAAATAGGGATATATTCAACGCTACTCTGGAACAACAGCTTCTTGATTTGGACAGTATCTTGATTAATGAAAGGGTCAATGTTTATTTTTTATGTAGGGGCATTCTAGGGTACTTAGTGAATCTGCATGGAGGTGTGTTGTTCTGGTTCTATGGTACTTGATTGTAGCTTTAACCAATGGTCTCAGTTATTGAAGGAAGCTCGATCGCTGAAGGAACTCGGTGAGACTTCTTGTGCTCGGTGGAACTAGTGCTTGGTAATGCTTGTGTTTCACGGTGTTGCTTGGTTTGGTCAGTTGATTCACTGGCACTTGATTATTTCTCTGGCGCTCGGTAGTTCTAGTTTACCAACTAGAGTTCTTGGTGATTTGGTTGGTCAACTTGGTGCATTTAATGTTGGTATCTTTTGTTGTATTCTCCTATGTAGAGCTAAGGCTGACATGGAGAATTAAATAATTGTAAGGCTATTTGAGAGCTGACCTGCATTGTATTTAATATTTGTTTGTAGGATTTAATTGTGTCATCTAGTCGGCTTGTGGCTGAAGATTAGTATTTAAGGAGTGTTTGGGTAGTTATTTAGGAGGAGGCAGGAGTGGTAGAGAACCAGACAAGTGAAGTTGTGGAAAAGATCTTGGATCCTGCACGATCTTGTAGATCAAATTGACTTCTAATAGTTTGTAATAGTAGAGCTAGTGGTTTGCATGCTTGGAGACAAGGAGATTTCTTGGTGGCTTGTGAGCACAAGTTCAGATCTACCTTAGGGTTCCATTAGTTGCTGATTTATCTCAGAACTGAACTAGCTGGAGTTATATTAGATCTTATTGATCTTGCAAAATTATTGTTGTTTGTAATTGGCCCTAACCTAGAAGACCTTACAACCGGGCATGTTAATGAAAATCTAATTTTTAAGCATATCTTGTTGTGTTATTTATGCTATGTTGTTGATTGGCTGCAAGGTTGGACTGTCCTTCATTGAATCCACCATCCTTGACTGCGTCAATTGTGTGCATGTCCAAGGTAGTTTCTTGATTCCTATCATCCATAAGGCTTTAGGGGTATGTAAAAGATCTCGCAATAGAAAGTGAACAACGAATACTTTTCTGGGTAATCTGTGGTATGATGAAGACACTAGTACATTTGGGGGTGATTTACGACGGCTATGTGTCGCAAATGCGATGGCTATGTGTCACAATAGCGACACCCATTGACGTCGTAGTTTTTTAGTCGCAAATTGCCACGTCTATGGGTAGCCGTCGCAATTGCGACACATAGCCGTCGCAATATCGCCCCTTCACTCATTCTGGGCCTCCGTCGCATTGCGGCTCCAGGGAGTCACAATGGCGACGGCCCTCCGAAGCAATTGCGACGGGCATGGCCGTCGCCCATACGACCCTTATCCATTATGGGCCTCCGCTGCATTGCGACGGCAGGGCGTCGCAATTGCGACGACCCTTGGTAAATTTTTAAAAAATAATAATTTAATACATTGATAATGAACCACATTAATGCTTATTTCTTTCAACAAATGAGGACAGTCACTATAAAGACAACATGATAATGTACACTCACTGTAAGGACAGTCACAAATGAGGACATCTCACAGTGACTGTCCCTTGTGTGATTGCCACTTGAATGTATTGCTATTCAGCCACATTAATGCTTTTCTTCTTCAACAAATGAGGATAGTCACTGTAAAGACAACATGATAATGTACACTTACTGTAAGTGTACATTATCATGTTGTCTTTACAGTGACTATCCTCATTTGTTGAAGAAGAAAAGCATTAATGTGGCTGAATAGCAATACATTCAAGTGGCAATCACACAAGGGACAGTCACTGTGAGATGTCCTCATTTGTGACTGTCCTTACAGTGAGTGTACATTATCATGTTGTCTTTACAGTGAGTGTACATTATCATGTTGTCTTTACAGTGACTATCCTCATTTGTTGAAGAAGAAAAGCATTAATGTGGCTGAATACCAATACATTCAAGTGGCAATCACAAAAGGCACAGTCACTGTGAGATGTCCTCATTTGTGACTGTCCTTACAGTGAGTGTACATTATCATGTTGTCTTTACAGTGAGTGTACATTATCATGTTGTCTCAATCTATACATGAACGATAATACAAATATTGAATGCATTATATTCTGTCATTCTATACATGTACGTATGACGATTCAAATATCGAGTGCGTTATATTATCTCAGTTTATACATGAACGATAAATTTCATTTGCAACTTGTATAGGAGGATCAGATAACACAGAAGACAAAGAATCTCAGGATGAGGTATGGGAGAAGGCTATATCAGAGGAAAAGCTAGGGCTTTGTTACTGTCCCTTGTGACAGTAACAAAATTTGATGAAAATAATTTTTGTTTCACTCAACTTTGACATTCACAACTTCCTCTTTTATTATAATAAGAAAAAATACAGTGACTTTAGAGAAAATAATGAAACTAATACAATTGTAATACGGTGGTATTTAGAACAAACAGAGCTTCACAACCATCAAAGAAGAAAAAAGCACATGCATATATCGAGTACTCCTCAATCAGAGAGATAGAGAAGAATTCAAAACATACCCAGACTGAACATGGCCATACCAAGACTAGCATCAGACAATATTCTTATTGACTGCTCTAGGATAGCTGGCATTTCAACTTTCCATCTGCAAAATAGATTATAAAAACATGAAAATATATCAGAGATGTTTGATATTGATACAAAACAACACAGATTCATTTCTTCGTACACCTGTATATCATAAAAATCCTTGTACACTTCGAAAAATTGTATTGCCTTTTACTTACTCAAAAGTAATTTACATAAAGCAGTCATTTGATTAACATGGATCCTAATATTCACAAGTACATGGTCATGTGCTCCATCGTAGCATCTTATAGATTTAGATCTGTTCTCTGAAATAATTCAATGTTTTGTTTACAATCCACAAAAGAAATATTTTCCCTCATCTACTTAATCCTAAACAAAAGGCCATATAGCAATATAGATAGAACTATATAACAGAAACCATAAACAATGGTAACCTTAGCAGCAGCAAGAAATTGTTGCAAAAACTTTACCTTATCATACCCAGATTGTTGCTTTGCCCGGCGGAGGGAAATTTGATCAGTAAAATTGACACAGAGTATGCTGTCTCCATTGTCATGCTGGATAACAAAACACCGACTTTAATGGGCATGTACTGTCCCTTGTGTAATTGCCACTTGAATGCATTGCTATTGAACCACATTAATGCTTTTTTCCTTCAACAAATGAGGACAGTCACTGTAAAGACAACATGATAATGTACACTCACTGTAAGGATAGTCACAAATGAGGAAATCTCAGAGTGATTATCCCTTGTGTAATTGCCACTTGAATACATTTCTATTGAACCACATTAATGCTTTTTTCCTTCAACAAATGAGGACAGTCACTGTAAAGACAACATGATAATGTACACTCACTGTAAGGATAGTCAGAAATGAGGAAATCTCAGAGCGACTATCCCTTGTGTAATTGTCGCTTGAATACATTGCTAATGAACCACATTAATGCTTTTTTCCTTCAACAAATGAGGACAGTCACTATAAAGACAACATGATAATGTACACTCACTGTAAGGACAGTCACAAATGAGGACATCTCACAGTGACTGTCCCTTGTGTAATTGCCACTTGAATGTATTGCTATTCAGCCACATTAATGCTTTTCTTCTTCAACAAATGAGGATAGTCACTCTAAAGACAACATGATAATGTACACGGGCTGTAAGTGTACATTATCATGTTGTCTTTACAGTGACTGTCCTCCTTCAAGTGGAAATTACATAAGGGACAGTCACTGTAAAGACAACATGATAATGTAGAGAAACGTTGTCATTTGTATTTTCAACAGTGCCGAGAGAGATTCCCTCCACGAAATTAGAGCTACTTTCCTAAGGTTACATCATATCACCATGGAGCCTTGTGTTGAAGGATTGATAGACTAAATGTTTTAAGATGTTTTCAATGGTTTAGTATTTAAGTTTTCTTGTTTGTAATAATGGTTAAAGGATTGATTAACATCTCCTTGTAACCCATCCACATGTTTGGACTATGACCCCTTGGTATTGTTATAAGCCTTGGGTATCAATTAGTCTTTGGATGTAATTTGATTGCTAGGTGTCTGTTAGGTGTTTTAGGAGTTTTGGAAGATTAATAAAGGTCTAAAACTATTCAAAACACATTTTAGCCTTTCTCGGCAAGAATGTTTGCAAAATTGTTAACAATATGTAATGCAACTTTTAAAAGTTGCTTCAAAAGTTGTTATTTGTTGTATTGAACGGACATAACCATCTAGATGGTTAAGAAATTGTCCACAGAGCCTTTTTAGGCTTCCAATGGTCAAAGGAATGGCAGAGCAGACTTGGAGAACCATTTTGTTTTCAAAATTTAATAAATAACCCTGTTTTAGAGCATTTCCTGTGCAAAAACTAACTCTGTACAGATGTACGGATGATGGTTGTATGATCAAACTAGCTTGGAAATTGTATTAGAGATATTAGATACTCTGAGAGTTGGTTTGGAGGATTTAACTTGTTTTAAATCAAAGTTATTGTATTTTCTCTGAACCTTGTCTGCAAACCCTTGTTTTCAGGGTATTGACTGCTCTTATGGCCATAACCTGAGTTTTAACCATTGAAAATTCTTTATTCTCTGCAAGATGAAGGTTAGACATGTATATTTTCATATTCCAAAGGCTTTAGAATAGGATGTTAAGTCTGTGCATGGTGAAGGCGAGCCCTAGTTCAAAGACTCTATTGTTTTTTAGTAGGATTTGATGAGAAATGAAGGATCAGAGTCTAGAAGTGTGTGAAGGACCCCTAATCTTGGTTTTTGTGAATGTCTAAGGTATGAACAACAATCTAAAACTCTGATTCTAATTCCAGGAGCCCATTCTTCAACACTTGTCTTGAGACCCAAGCCTGATTGCATGCATTAGGTTTGCGGACTTGACAAGAGAAGAGGAGTGCAGGAGTGGAGTTGGGGTCTGAGGTTTGGAGGTCTGAAAGAACATCAAAAAGGGTGTCTAGAAATCACATAATGTCATTTAGTCTTTTGGCAATCTGCAGAGTTAATGGGGCAGAGCAGGTTTCATAGACCTACTAGAGCCACTAGGTCATTTTGCTATTCTGATGCCTTGGGCTGTTAGGACCAAAACTAATACATGTTTCTAGTTATTTAAGTGATATCTAAGTGGTTACTAAGTTTTGTTGAAGGGGGTAAGGTCTGGAACCTTAAGAACACCATTTGATCAAATTTAGAGCACTTGTCCCTAAAGAGAAAACTGAACTTGATTGGGTTTGAGTACATAAGTTGTTGTGTGATCTTTGAAACCTTTAAATTCATTACCTTGCAAAGTTCAAACATTCACCTATAAGAATCAGAGTCTGATTGTTTGGATTGATTCATTTTTGGTGTCTTGAAGTGGGTTGGGTAATGATCCATGTTTCTTTGCTGACCACTCTGCATCAGACTGTCCCTTGTGTAATTGCCACTTGAATGTATTTCTATTCAACCACATTTATGGGCCCGTTTGGACCATGGCACACAGTAGCATCTACAAAGAAGAATATCCCAGGTGTAACCTGGTTGTAAGAATATACCAACAGTTCTAAGAAGTTCCCTAGCACATAGTAGCATCTACAGAGAAGAATATGGGTCAACGAGGTTGACAGGCAATCTAATGGTAATAGTAATATCATAATTTGACATACTATCAGAAATACTTCCTAAATAGACTATTCAATCTTATAAGACATGGATTCATGAGAACTATTATTTATGAAATATGAGTCAATGACTTTAATTAAAAAAATTACACAATCTAATTCTTGTAAAAATATCAAAATTTGACACATTGAAAATACCTTCCAAAAGTATCGTTAATTGATTAATATGAATCACTACTCATGAAATATAATTTTATAAACCTAGTCTAAAAACTACACAATAAAAATCTTAATAGCAATATTGTAAGAAACTATTCCCAAAAGCAAGCCTAACAAAATTTGATGAAAATAATTTTTGTTTCACTCAACTTTGACATTCACAACTTCCTCTTTTATTATAATAAGAAAAAAAATGTCTTTTTAGATATACCTCATGAACCATACTCGAATAATCTATCATTTTTCTTCTCAAAAACATATTTGCAGAGCCTGCTTCTTTTACTTGTTTGTACTTTTATCTCTCTGATGGAAAGGGTTCCTTCAGGACACATTTTTCCAAGTTCACTGCTTGAGATATTTGAGGAGGGTTCCCCTGCTTGAGTATCCATCCAACCCATATTTGAGTAGTTCTACAATTGCACAGTCTAAATTAATAATACTGACAATTGAATGACGAATGATGATATATAGAATTGATATAAACTAATCCTAAAAACACTAAAACGTTATTAATATATTTATATTTCATAAATAAAATTGATATAAAAGATCTGGAAAGATACATTAAAAAATAGAAAAACAATAATTTATAATAGAAGGAAACTTAAATTGCTATTTAAAAAAAAAAACAAGAGTCTTAAATCTTATCATTTTGTTTCATTATCATCCATAAGTACACACCTCTAGCATAATAATTATATTTTACCACCCATAAAATGAAAAAAAGATTTTCACAAGAGAAATTGAAGCTAGATTATAAAAATGAACCATCTTATTGGAAACTGGAACTGTTATCATACCCAAAAGGACTACAAAATTTCACCTTATCATACCCAGATTGTTGCTTTGCCTGGCAGGGGGTTGCATCTACATTTGTTGAGAGCGAGCCCTAGATCAAAAACTACCATGTTTTTGGCTGGGAAGATGGTAATCAGATTAAAATCAGAAGCTTGCATCGTATTGAGGACTTGAAAACTTGTGCATTCTTGTTTATCTGGATCAGGAGAACACTCCAAAACTCTGATCTTGGTTTCATACACCCATTTTCAATGCTTTGTTTTGGAACCCACACCTAAAAGCATGCATTAGGTCTGTGGACTCAATGAAGACATTGATATGCTGGAGTGGAGTCAGGGTCTGGGAGTTGGTGGTCTGTTAGAAATCCCAAAAGGGTACTCAGAAAACATATAACTTCTTAGAGTCCTTTGGCAAGTTGCAGAGTTATGGCTGCAGAGCAGGTTTGGGAGACCTACTAGGGTCACTAGGTCAGTTTGTTATTTTGATGTCTTGGGTTGTTTAGATCACAACCAATGCATGATTCTTGTTATTTAGATGATATCTAAGGGGTTTCTAAGTTTTTCTACAGGAAGTAAGATCTAGAACCTTAAAAGTCTCTTTTGATAGAAAATCAGGGAACTTGTCCCTAAAAGGAAATTTGTTATTGAATGGGATTGATTCCATAAGTTGTTGTGTGATCCTTGAAAACTTCAAATTCATTACTTTGCAGAGTTTAAACATTAACCTATAGAAATCAGAGCCTGATTGATTGGTTGAGTCATTTTGGTGTCTTGAAGTGGGTTGGGACATAGATCCAAGTTTCTTGCTGACTACTCTGCATCACTATTGAACCACATTAATGCTTTTTTCCTTCAACAAATGAGGACAGTCACTGTAAAGACAACATGATAATGTACACTCACTGTAAGGATAGTCACAAATGAGGAAATCTCAGAGTGATTATCCCTTGTGTAATTGCCGCTTGAATACATTGCTATTGAACCACATTAATGTTTTTTTCCTTCAAGTGGCAATTACACAAGGGACAGTCACTGTGAGATGTCCTCATTTGTGACAAGGACAGTCACACATGAGGACATCTCACAGTGATTGTCCCTTGTGTAATTGCCACTTGAATGTATTGCTATTCAACCACATTTATGGGCCTGTTTGGACCACGGCACACAGTAGCATCTATAGAGAAGAATATCCCAGGTGTAATAAGTTGTAAGAATATACCAATAGTTCTAAGAAGTTCCCTAGCACATAGTAGCATCTACAGAGAAGAATATACAACATGAGGGCAGCCACTGTAAAGACAACATGATAATGTACACTCATTGTATGTGTACATTATCATGTTGTCTTTACAGTGACTGTCCTCATTCAAGTGGCAATTACAGAAGGGACAGTCATTGTGAGATGTCCTCATTTGTGACAAGGACAGTCACACATGAGGACATCTCACAGTGATTGTCCCTTGTGTAATTGCCACTTGAATGTATTGCTATTCAACCACATTAATGCTTTTCTTCTTCAACAAATGAGGACAGTCACTCTAAAGACAACATGATAATGTACACTCACTGTAAGGACAGTCACAAATGAGGACATCTCACAGTGGCTGTCCCTTGTGTGATTGCCACTTGAATGTATTGGTATTCAGCCACATTAATGCTTTTCTTCTTCAACAAATGAGGATAGTCACTCTAAAGACAACATGATAATGTACACTCACTATAAGTGTACATTATCATGTTGTCTTTACAGTGACTATCCTCCTTCAAGTGGCAATTACACAAGGGATTTGTGTTTTCATTTGTGTTTTCAACAGCGTCGTAACCCTCCGCGAAATCACATCGGGATATAAGGGCAAAAAAAACAAGAACCATGTCATTTGTATTTTCAACAGCGGCTTTGGTTATTTAGAAGTTTAATTTTATTTGTTCATCTTTCAAGCACAAACGTTTTGTGGACCGTAACGTCTTCATTGTTTTGGGTATGCAATGAAACAACCCTAACTTGCGACTACCTTCACAGTACTGCAAAACCGAAGAGGGAAAAGCAAGTTAGGATGGAAATAAACAAACTTAAAACTCAGACTTAAGAAAGATGAAGGCAATGCTTCAAAAGGCCGATGCCCTAAACATGGGAAAACACAATACCACCATTAAACGATGCCCTAGTCACCGTATCAATGCTGCCAGCTCCGTACCAGTATGCTAACTGCTCACTTTCATCCTGTGATAAAGGTAACTTCATTAATCATACTTGAAATGGCAGCATACGAACTAAAGCTGATGAACATTTATAAACTAAAAGTTTAAAACTACAGATTACAAGTGTAGTAGTTTCATACAAAAAGAACTTGATGTCTGAAATTTTCCATTAGAAGTATCCAAAGGAATACCACAGTACTGTTGAACTTGGAGAATCGGAGATGATCTACACAGCAAGGTTCAATAGCTGTAAGGACTGTTACACCATCTTTAGCATTTGAATACATTTTCTCCTTGGCTTCTGGTGGATCCTCAAAGACCCCCAATGACGTTTTCCCTACAATTATCAATTGTCTATTAGTATGAGATATTAATAAATAAGCATTAATCACAATATTAGGCAAACAATGTTCTTGATGTCTGAATCTAAATCACATAAAGCTCTAATAAAGCAGTTCTCAGTTTCACATTAAACCAAGTTTCAATTTCAAATGGTTATAATAATTTTTGCAAGTTATAAGTAGCTGGTTACAGTATATGACATAAAAAGAAAAAAAATCATTTCTATTCTTTTCTTCTTTTTCTCTTTCAACGAAGCTTTTGCACCACACAAATGCATACCAAGAATTTCTCAGGAGGTTTCAACACCATTGCATACCAAACTTCTTCTCTGTAGATGCTACTGTGTGTCGTGGTCCAAACGGCCCCATAAATGTGGTTGAATAACAATACATTCAAGTGGAAATTACACAAGGGACAGTCACTGTGAGATGTCCTCATGTGTGACTGTCCTTGTCACAAATGAGGACATCTCACAGTGACTATCCCTTGTGTAATTGCCACTTGAATGAGGACAGTCACTATAAAGACAACATGATAATGTACACATACCCTGAAACTACAACCATAAAAATGGTTAAGCCAATGGTGGGGAGAGCCTATTTAGGCTTCCAAATGACTGAGGAAATTGAAGAGATCCTCATTGTATTCAAATTGCTTTCAAATCAATAAAACTACCTGTTTCAGAGCAATTTTATGTGCAAATCACAGTGACAGTATGGTGTACGGATGTGAAGGGGTGATCAAAACCTGTCTGAAAGTTGGAGCATCTCCATTTTATGCTTTTAGAATTGGTTTGATAACTTCGAGTCATTTTATATCAGAGTTATTCAATTTTCTTGTCTGCTGGTCTAAGAAACCCTTGTTTTCAGGGTTTAGCCATTCAAATGGCCCTAACTTGAATTTTGACCGTTGGAAATTCTTCTTCCTCGGTACAATGCAAGTTAGGGAGGTCCTTTTTCGTATTCCAAAAGCTTTGAACCAGGAGGTTGAGGTTACACCATTTGGGAGCAAGCCCTAGGTCAAAAGCTTCTATGTTTTTTACTAGGAAAATGATATATAGTGAAAAATCAGAAGGTTGTGGTGTGTGAAGGACCTTAAAACTTGGTTTTTGTGTGGGTAGAAAATGAGGGAAAGGGGGGAAAATAACAACTAGGTTTTAGGCCCAGATACTCTACCATTGATCATCACATTATTTTGTAGGGACTTGATTGAAAAAATCTTGGACAGTCAAGGTGCATAAGATGCTTATTGTTTTGTGGACTTAAAGAAAGCATTCAACGTGGTACCCAGAGATAAACTATGGAATAGAATAAAATAATCAATCATCTAAGATTTATATAGAGAAGTTGTGCATGTATTTTATGATAAGGTTAGAGCTAAAATGATAACAAGAAAGAATATGTCTAAGTATTTTGGTGGTGACACTAGATTCAAATAGTTGTTCCCCCTATATCATATACATTTATAAGTTAGAGGCATGATTAATGAAGATAGATGGGGAAGTTATTCAATTGGAAAACTATGGGGTGAAGGTTCTTTTATATGTTGTTGATCTTATCTTTTTTTTTTTTTAAAAGACCATGCATTGAGAGAGCACTTGAAGGCCTTGGAACACTTTTTGTCAGAAGGTTAGAATGCAAGTCCATATAACCAAGACTAAAATAATGGTTGTATTATTAAATAGAAAAGATAAAAATATTACCATTCTTTTTTAAGGTAGCTTGCTAGAAATAATGAAAGGATACAAATGTATTAGGATTATTTTCATTGTAAACTCAGTTAGAAGAGAAAGACAATACAGGGAATGCATTAAGGTTAAACGACCTCACACCTTCTTCAAAATGGGTGTAGGAGAGCCAAACTTTGGGATTAAAAAATGAGAAAAACAATATTGGTCTACTACCCATGTTGGTTGTCCTTTATGGTTGTCAAGTGTTGGGAAAAAATATGAGAAATTGAACAATTGGAGATAACTAGAAAGAATAAAAAAAAATATAGTAAAAAGAAATCTTATAATCAAATTTATAGTTTCTCATGAAATTCTTTTAGCTACAGTAGGCACTTTTCCTTTACAAACATTAGTGATAACCCAAATGTAAGCTATTAAAAAAGGTTGAAACCATTAATGACAATCATTGGCTCAATTTGGTTTTTAAGTATTCTATAAACCATAGGAAGAAAATCTAGATGAAGCGTAATGAAAAATGTAAGAATGGGTGGGGCATCAAATTACAAGAATGGCATAACAACTATAAATAAATTAAAAATTATGTGATTGAAAAATTCAAAATTGTCATGCAAGCACAAAAGATTAGGTAGATAAATTATACATCAAACAGATCAATTCGGCTATAGAACATGGTGAAAAAATATATAGAAGATTTTTTCCATTGGTAATATATGATTTTATATTAATAAACAAAGATAAAATACATTTCAAGTTTGTTTTTAGTAAAAAAAGATAGAAAGAAAACTAATAAAAAATCCTACCACCAAAATTTATTTTAACTTGGTAAATTGTCACGTGGGTACTAATTACACTCAAGCTTACTTAGGGATCACATAGGAGTAGTTCGAAATTTTTCACTTTATGTGGTGTTATCATGTTATCACATTCCACTTTATGTCTTGACTCCACCTTTGTCGCACATACTTTATTACACATTGGAGGATCATTAACCTTTGGTGGACATGTGATTCCATCTTAGTTGGGTGATAAGTTATCTATTGATTATCTATTGTCATTGTCTCATTCACTCCTTTGTACTAACCTTGGCTATATAACTAAGGGGTCTCCTATGTAATGACTATTCATTCTAATTCAAGTTGGTTCCAATTAAATCAATCTGTTATATTTTCATTATTGATAGGCATATACACCTAGGGTGAGGAGAACAACCTAAAACTCAGTGTTTGATCCCAGGTACCCATTCCTCATACTTTGTTTGGAAACCCAATCCTAAACCGCATGCATTAGGCCTGTGGACCTAACAAAGGAAGTGGACTGTTGGAGTGGAGTCAGAAACTGAGATTTGGAGGTTTCATGGTGGAACTGGGGTTTGCTTGGCCTAATTTAACTTCTTGACAATTTGAGTATTGTTTTATGGCTCGATCGGAGTTTGAATAATGAGACTGAATGCTAGGATCAACTCTCTATTCTATATGTTGTTTCTCTTCGTATCGATGTAAAATGTGGCATCGGATTTTGGTGTATATTGTAGCCTCTTGTTAGGGGTGGTTGTAGATTATGATTTTGTAGTGACATTGTAAATAATTACACCCTAGTTGAAACGGTTTGGGCTGTAAATTGGTTTTGTTTGCAATGAAGGGTGAAGACAAGCATTTGTGTCAGCTTGGCATAAATTTTTTGGAGAGAGCTCAAATGAAACGAAAACAAGGAAATAAATATGGTTTCCTATCCTCAGGAAGGAGATTATCTAAGTGGGTACGGAAGAATAGGATTAACTGTGGCAAGAAAGACAGAAGCATGAAATGTAGTTGTCTGTATAAGTGCTGTTCGGGCAAGGCAGCATTGCATAACTATGACAATTTTCATAAGAGTTCAGTTCCCACGAGGGTGATGTATTTTTGGAATGGCTCATGGAATGATTTTTCTGTCCAAGTTTTGGATTCACTTAGAGATGAGTTTTTGGCTGGCATGCCCATTGTAGAGTTGGCAATAGATGGCTCTCCATATCTTGTTGATTTTTTGCGAATGCTACAAATAGATTTGAGGGCCAGCTGTCAAAGGTCCATTGCTTGGATTGATGAGAATGGTTCATGCTTTTTTCCCAAAGTTATCATTGAGGGTAATGCCGATGAAGAAGTTGCCTCTAAAGTTGAGGTCGAGATTGAAATTCGAATAAGTCCAACCGAGGCCTCAAATGCTGAGAATTGTGATAGAGTTGCTGCTAGTATGGAGGTTTCCAAAACTGAGCAAGTTTGTATTCCTAGTAATTTGAAGCCTATGGCTGATGTGGTATCCATGAATGTTCCTAAATTAGATGAATTGATCAAGAAATATTCAACCAAGGGCCCCACTAGCGCAAATGAATTGTATAGAGATTTAAGAGATTCAAACTTGTTTAAGGATACAAAGCCACAGCCTGTAACCGAGTTACCTATAAAGACTTTCCAAGCAAAGCAGTTGCTTCATAAAACATCAGCTAAGGTTCGAACAGGTACAGATGCAACTCAGTTGGAGAATGGTCAGATATTGCGTGATGAGGTTAGGGATGGTGTCATTAATCACAATTTGCTTTCTGAATCCCAACAATGTTCTAGTTTTGTGGCTCGTGAATTTGAACAGCTGGGGGACAAATTGATCAAATTAGTGGATTGCGATACAGAGTATGTAGTTGTGAAAAATTGTTTCCTTACTAGCCTAAATAAAATTGGACTTGCAACCAATGTTACTGGTATTTATCAAAATTCACATACAGATAGGTTGGGACAGGCTCGGCTGCAGGTTTTCAACAAACAGGTTGAGATAACAAGAAATTCTCGTGGTAATGCAAATGTTAAATATGCATGGCATGGAGCATCCGATACAAGCATATCATCAATTATACTACATGGTTTTAGCAATAACAGATTAATGAATGGTGGTCCGACATATGGTGTTGGTGTTTATCTTGCTCCAGAAGATTGCTCGTACCTGAGGTAGGAAAGATTATATTCAAAGATAATCTACAAATAGATTTGAGGGCCAGTTGTCAAAGGTCCCATTATTATATTGTACACAAGTACCGTGAAGGTAGTCGCAAGTTAGGGCTATTTCATTGCATACCCGAAACAATGAAGACGTTATGGTCCACAAAATGTTTGTGCTTGAAAGACGAACAAATAAAATTAAACTTCTAAATAACCAAAGCCGCTAACAATAAATTCAACATAGATATGTCCTCATTTCTGGGTATTTTAGCTCTCTAACAGCTGAATACCAGATTAAATAATAATGATAAAACAAAAATAAACCCAACGTACTCACAAATTGTAGCTGTGATTTCGCGGAGGGTTACGGCGCTGTTGAAAACACAAATGACAATGTTCTTGTTTTTTTTGTCCTTATATCCCGATGTGATTTTGCGGAGGGTTACGAACAAATAAAATTAAACTTCTAAATAACCAAAGCCGTAACCCTCCGTGAAATCATAGCTAAAAATAAAATGAAAACACAAATGACAACATTGCAAGTTAGGGCTGTTTCATTGCATACCCAAAACAATGAAGACATTACAGTCCACAAAACGTTTGTCCTTGAAAGACGAACAAATAAAATTAAACTTCTAAATAACCAAAGCCGCTAACAATAAATTCAACACAGATATGTCCTCATTTCTAGGTATTTTAGCTCTCTAACAGCTGAATACCAGATTACATAATAATGACAAAAGAAAAATAAACCCAACGTACTCAGAAATTGTAGCTGTGATTTCGCGGAGGGAATCTCTCTTGGCGCTATTGAAAACACAAATGACAACGTTCTTGTTTTTTTTGCCCTTATATCCCGATGTGATTTCGCGGAGGGTTATGGCGCTGTTGAAAACACAAATGACAACATTGCAAGTTAGGGCTATTTCACTGCATACTCGAAACAATGCAGACGTTACGGTCCACAAAACATTTGTGCTTGAAAGATGAAGAAATAAAATTAAACTTCTAAATAACCAAAGCCGCTAACAATAAATTCAACACAGATATGTCCTCATTTTTGGGTATTTTAGCTCTCTAACAGCTGAATACCAAATTACATAATAATGATAAAACAAAAATAAACCCAACGTACTCACAAATTGTAGCTGTGATTTCACGGAGGGTTACGGCGCTGTTGAAAACACAAATGACAACGTTCTTGTTTTTTTTGTCCTTATATCCCGATGTGATTTCACAGAGGGTTACGGCGCTGTTGAAAACACAAATGACAACGTTCTTGTTTTTTTTGCCCTTATATCCTGATGTGATTTCGCGAAGGGTTACGACGCTATTGAAAACACAAATGACAAAGTTCCTTTTTAATTTTGCGCTTATATCTCGACAACGTCGCAATTGCGACAGTGCCAAATGTATTGTCGTCGCAATTGCGACGGTGTCAGGCTACATTTGAAAAAAAAAAGCCAAAACCGCATGACATTTGCCTGCCGTCGCAAATTTCCGTTGCAATTTCACCCCAAATGTATTAGTGAGAGTGTAAGGCTACCAAACAATCCCTAAAAAGGAAAGATTTGAGTAAAGAAGATAAGAGAAAATATGTAAAGTTGATCCAAGCTAAAAAGGAGGAATATGTAAAGGCTAGACAGAAGAAGCTAATCTCACTTGGCAAGCATAAACCCAAAGATTTTGGAAAGAATTACAGTAGAGGAATAAGCAAACTGAAAATAGCATTACAGATGCTCAATGGTTAGAGTATGCAAAGGTCCTTTACGAGAGAATCCAAGAGAAAAAATCCCCTCACATTGTGAACACCACCATGGAGCTTTTCTTGATGGATGATATTAAGTTAGGAATAAAAAAGTTAGCAAATGGTAAAGCAAGGGACATCAATGGGCTGCAAGCGGAATTTTTAAAATGGGGAGTTGAGCTTCTTGTCCCCCACATAAAAGGGGTCTTTAACAAGGTCATTCAGGATGGTTTCCTGGTAGAGTGGATAACTAGTATAGTTATTCCCCTATTTAAGAGTGGGGACATCAATAACCTATCTAATTATCATACTATTATGGTCAATCCTCTCTTCGGAAAACTTTTTGGGAGCATGGTGGAGCGCAGAATTAGGAATTGGGCAGAAGGTGAAGGAAAAAGAGCAAAAGGCCAAGTAGGTTTCAGACCTAGGCATTCTACTATTGATCATTATGTTACTCTCTAACATTTGATAGAGAAAGTTTGGAACAACCAGGGGGAAGCGTACTATTGTTTTGTAGATTTCAAAAAAGCCTTTGACACTGTGCCTAGAGATAAATTGTGGAACATAATGGAAGAATTAGGCATTCCAAATGTGTATAGAGCGGCTGTTCATAGACTTTATGAGAGAGTTAGAGCCAAAATCAAAACCAAAGAGGGAATGTCAGAGTGTTTCAATAGTGACATTGGTGTGAAGCAGGGTTGTCCCCTATCCCCCACTCTATTTGGTTTATACATTGACAAATTAGAAACTTGGTTAAAAAAAATTAAGGGAGAAGGGGTCTAGCTAGCGGGGTATGTGGTGAAGCTTCTTTTGTATGTCGATGATCTTATTTTGATATAAAAAATGGACCATGGTTTGAGAGATCACTTAGAGGCTTTGGAACACTTTTTTCAAGAAGTAGGGATGCAGATGAATATCACTAAAACTAAAATCATGATTTTTCTTTGAAAAGGAAGGAAAAACACACTACTATCATTTTCTAAGGCAGCCCATTAGAGATCATGAAAGATTACAAGTACTTGGGGAATGATTTCCATCATAGGCTCAGCTAGAAGACTTGTAAGATAAAAAGGATATAGGGGGGATGTGTCTTATTTGATGCAGAACAGATGCAGAAATGTCAAGCTTTGGGACTGGAAAACCAAGAAAACTCTCTTTGGTTTGCTGGTCACACCAGGTGTTCTTTACGGATGTGAGGTTTAGGGGGGCAGCATGACAAATTATGGGTAGAGATGGATAGAGAGAATCCAAAAGCATTTAATTACTAGTGATTTCAAAGTCAAGTCTTCCGTGCCCTATGAAATTCTATTAGCGGAGGCGAGTAGTTTTCTGATAGAGGCAGCAACAATAACCTGGTTATTAAGTTATTAAAAGAAAATTGAAAGTATGGATAACCAACGCTAGCCCAAAATTGTGATGGAGGAGGGGTTAGTCTATAGAAAGAAAACTTGGATGAAACAAAACATAAAATGGTTGGGTAGGTGGAACATTAAGTTTCAAGATTGTCCTAATACCAATGTGGAAATAAAAAAGTTTCTCTTAGGTAAATTTTAGACTGCCATGTGGACTAATCACATGGGACGGAAAAAGGAGAACTATATTAAGATGTTCAACCCTAGCCAGGAACATGATGATAAAGATTACTTGAGGGAAACTATTAAAGGGAAAGCTAGGATTTTATTGGCTCAGTTAAGGACAGGTTCACATCATCTCAGGTGTGAGACTAGTACAAGGAAAAGGCCCAAAGAGGAATGAGAAGAGAGGACTTGCAGCTTCTACAAGATGGGGGCAATTGAGACTGAATGGCACTTTCTCATTGATTACACAACATATGATGACATATGGGTTTAGTACTCTAACATATCGAAGGCCGACGACATACAAAGTTTATTTGAGGTGGATAGGGTCAATCAAACTGTCAGTTTTATTGTTAAGATCCATGACAAGAGAGCGGACGTGGAAAAGAAGATGGATTTAGCTTAGGGTTGTGTTTTGTGGTCCCTAAGGCCATTTCGTCTCATGGACATTAGTAAAATTCTTTATTCATTCATTCATTTTATTTATGTCAATATTTCCCACATTTTATAGCTCTATTTTCATGTTTTTGACATAGCATGCACAGTTTCAAAAATGGATAAGTATGTTTTGTTCTTCATCACTTTCCACCATTCGATTTTCATGATATATCCTTCCTTTATCCAATCTCTGTAACTAACTATGGTTGATGGGCCTATAAAAAGTTTGATGTGGTTTGTTTTTTTTTTGTTCAAATCACGGCTTCTCATTTCAAATGCATTTGATATCACAAATAGTTTAAATGTTGAATGCATTTAGCATTTTATGGTTTAATGCATTTAATGTCTATCATTAGGTCATAGGATGCCCAAAGCAAACACTATGAATACTTTGAATTTTACATTGTGCAAATACATATATCATTGTGAACACATTAGTTATGATAAAAGGATTTAATCTTCATTGCAACTATGTTAAGTTTCATCGGGTCCAAAAAGCTCAGTGACATATCTCATTATTACTAGTTTTGAATTGGAACTTTTAGTTTCATTTGCATTTTCCTTTGTAAAATGAGGATTTTGACACCCACTACATGTGATTGGGGTTTCTAACTTTGATTGCATGTGTTGTTGCATGTAGTTTTAAATGCAATCACAACTAAAATTATTGATTACATTGTATTTTGCATCTTATTTGTTCCAAATCAGAACTTTTGGCATCTATTGCACATCCCTTAACATGAAAATCAAAACTTTTTGTACCTCTTGCATATGTATATACGTATATATGACAATTATAAATGCAATTGGGACTTTTTGTCTTGTTTGTGAGATAAACTACACATATAATGACATGTGCAATCAAAGTCAAAAACCCTAATTTCACATGAAACCTTATGTTTTTCCCTTGTAATCAAGACTTTTTGTTCCAGTTACATGAACCTTTACACCTTGAACTATACTAGTTCCCTCATCGCAATGTGTCCTCAAAATTCTAAAATTGAATTTTTGGTCATTTTATTCATTTTTTCTTCTTTTTGTGTCTTTTCACTTTTAGATGGAATTTTTGTTTCTTGTCTTGTCTATCATGTCAAGTTGTCATCCAACCTTGGAAATTTTTGAAATTCTCATTGTAACGCCATTACTAATGCTTGCATTTAGGCTTCACACTTCTCACCTCAACATCACAGATTTTTTTTCCCGAAGAGCTAGTACAACACCCAAGTAAGAAGATGAGGATGGTGTTTTGGTGATGTTCCTCAACAAAGACACATTTTTTGTCTTTTAAGTGAAACCAGTATATTGTTTCAAGGGTAGAAAAATGCTTTCAAGATAGAAATGGATGATAGTCTCATAACCAATATCAAAAGCATAGATTACTATTTTAAAGCTCATTTTAAGCAAGTGGTAGTAGATCAATAAGAGGGATCGTAAACAATTTCCATTCATGGGTTAGAATAAAGATTGGTGATTTATTAATGTCATCAAATACAAAGGTCAAAGTGTGATTTTTCATATATACATTATCACCCATATATATATTTGAAGATCCAAACACTAATAATCTAGTGACAAGAAGACCTCTTTGACAAAGGATGATGTAATAAGAGTCGTGTCTTGTCAAGACCATTAGATTAGTTTCAATCATGCACATGTAATTTAGTTTTAACAAATTACACATAAAGCTAAAAATTATAATTGCATGTGACCACATTGCATGTCAAATTGTAAAATACAATTACATGCAATCACATTACATAGGACTGTAATGTCAATGAATAAGTCAATAATTAGTTAGGCTTCTCCTACATTTTTCTCATAGCCTCTCTTCTATAAATACATGAAGGCTCATTGTAAATAAACATCTTTTGTCAAGGCAACAAAACTCTGTCAATTTGACAAGAACTCTAAGGCTTTGAGCTTATATGTAAATCAAATTGCATTCAATAAAAGATGCAGGTTGCTTACAAACTTTGTGATGATTCAAGTTGTTATGTGAAGACATTTAATGAAAATTATTTGTGAGTATTGTGTTGTTGTTCAAGGGGGATTTAAATTCAATCTTACAGTCTTAGAGCTGCTAATTATGTTTAGAGTTGTAATTAGCTTCTCAGGCTTGATCTTGCTGACTTTGAGTTGCTCATCACATCTAAACTTAGTGTAGAATTCTCAAGAAAGGAAATAATTTGTAGACTTTATGCTGCTTTTATTTTTTTCATTTGTAAGTTTTAAGGTTAAAATACATTAGAGACTTTGAGTTGCACATATTTTTTATCTTTGTTCCTGAATTCATAAGGACCCATGGAAAGACTTTGAGGTTTCATGAGCTTCTAATTTACTAAAAGTTGTTGGTACGTTGAAGGTTATTCTTAGTCTAATCTTTTATTTATTGGGATTATTTATTCAACTAATAATTTGCAAGTGAATTACACTAGTGATTAAAGATCATGTTGCAAAGGTTGCATCTATTCTAAAATAAGAGGAGATCATACAATATGGTTTTGATGCCTTCATTTGTATTCTCTTTTGTATCAACCTTTGAATATACCATACAACCTTCTTATTAACTGTAAAATGCCAACTTGTGGCTTTTTTGAGCAACTGTTATGTTCTTTCTTCCATCTCTTCCATATCCTTTACCATTTGTTCCACAACTTACCTCAAACTCTCTAATATCTTTTTCAACCTCTATTTGCCTCATCTTTTCCTCTTTCCTCTTCCTTCCTTCTTATCTTTTCTTATCTTCTTTCTTCTTTTGTGAACCCTCTACCTACAAGTACCTCCTAAAAAAATCCATCTCTTCAAGAAAGTCCCTTTAACCTTTCTTCCACTTTGCCTTTGCCTCACCTAGGTCTCTTGTCTTCCCTACTGATGCAAAGTGGGTAACATAAGGCTTGAAATAGTGAATGATGGTTAAGGGATTGAACCCTTATGTACCCAAATTGTAGAGTGCAGTGCCCTATACCTATTACAAGTGTAGAAAGGACAAGGTTTAAGGTTATCATAACCTTGAAATCACAAGAGAAACCTAATCACTAGGTTCTACCAAGTCCAAGACACCAACAACCAAGATTGGCCACAAAGCACTATTGACTCAATTTAGGAAGTATCCCCATGAAATGACTAATAGGACTAGGGGTGACCTATACTCATGGATCTGGCCTATTTAGGTCCAATTCAAATAGTTCCAATGGTTCTTTCACTTAAAAGCAACCCATACAACCTAGTTGCCTTACAAATCCAAGACTAGGCTTGTAGCCCTTCCTAGAAGAGATTTTGACCATAGATCAAAATGCTTCCACATAAAGTATTGAAAAAGTTGGAGATTATAATACCCTTTTAGACTTTAGGGATCATATCCAAGTACCAAGTTATGAAGTTAAATGGAGAATAAGGAAACACCTAATTAAGGCGGGGCTAATAGGCTTAATTAAGTCTGCAATTGCACTACAAGTGCTCTTTCCTCCAAACCAATGCCCACCCCTATTATGGGAACATGTGAGGGAATATAAAAGGACTCTAAATCAATATTTTTAGGTCTTGGTGAATCCCCAACAAATAATTATGTTGACTGTACTCAGTTGCTTGTAGGTGCACACATAGGGATGTACACCTAGGGCATCATGGCAAACTCACTTCCTTGCAAGTCTCCACTTCTAACCTACATAATATGAAATTAAATAAACAAAAATTGAATTCCACCAAGGGGCATCAAATTCCCATGGTGGAATCGGTCAAAACACTCAAGCCCTATTGAAAACCCTAGTTTTAGGCCTTCAATCCAGATAGTCAAACAAAAACCTTGATAACTCCCAAACTAGGATTGATCAAAACATGAAATCAATAGAATATGAAACTAGATTCAAAGAGAAAACTTTTGGCTTCAGATATTCATGCCCTCATGTCCATACCAATCCGTACACTCTAGTTTTCCTTGGGATTTGCAGAGAAATAGTTATGTTTTTATTGATTCAAATTGTCAAATTACATATCATTACCTTCCAGCTGCCTAATAGGGCTTATGAAGGCCTCCCCCATCGGTTACAACTGAATTTCAAACTATATGACCATTGGGGGGTTTGTTTACAACTTTTGGCAAAAGTTGTCAAAGTTGCTAAGCAACTTTTACAACTTTTTAGCACTTTTTGCATTCTAGGTGACCAAGATTGGTCCATACCTAAATATAATGATCCAACATGGATCCAAACCATTAAAGCATGAAAATAGAAAAATCCTAAGGTTCTAGGCCCTTTGACCATTTTTTACCATAGTTGACCAAGGGCTTATACTTGTGCCAATCTTGGAACTAGGTCTTACAACTTGGTCTAGATGCCTAAATGATAGATCTAACCTAATCTAGATGTTCCTAGGAATTTGATGAATCATCATTTATTGTGGGTGCTCCTGCAACATACTCCCCTTGAGTTTAGAACTCAAGTTCCTACTTGAGGTTAACTATTCCACTGAAGCTCCATGTTGCTTGATGTGGTCTTCAGTCATCCAAGTTGCATCTATGTTGGGGAGTCCTTTCCATTTGACAAGGTACTACATGTACTTCTTGGTTCTGGTTTGCTTCAGCAACTTGGTGTCCAATATTTCCTCTAACTCCACTGGTTTTCTTTGAGGGAGGTTAGTGAGATAGTCTTCATCATTGATATCTTCCTTCTCACCTTGTTCATTTGTTGAACTGGTTATACCTTTGTAGGGGGTGAGGTCTGCAACATTGAAAATTAGAGAGATTTGCAAGGTAGGGGGAAGAGAGATCTCATATGCATTTTCTCCCATTTTTTTGAGTATATTTCATGGTCCAACTTTCTTCATGTCAAATTTGGAATATCTACCTTTAGGTAGTCTCTCTTTCCTCAAAAATGCCCATACCTTATCTCCAACTTTGAAGTGGATTTCCCTTCTTCTTTTATCAGCATGTTCCTTGTATTTCAAAGTGGATCTTTGTAGTGCTTCCTTTACCTCATGCTACACCTTTATGATGAGCTTTGCCAATTCTTGCACTTGAGCATTGATTTTGAAATCAGATGGTAGTTCTACTAGGTCCAATGGTCCTTTGGGATGAAGGCCATACACTGCTTGGAAGGGGGTCTTTTCTGTTGACCTGTTCATGGAGTCATTGAATGCAAACTCTACCTGGGCAAGAGTGTATCCCAACTCTGAGCATATTGTTTAGTTAGGCATCTTAGGAGATTGCCTAAGGATCTGTTTACTACCTCAGTTTGCCCATCAGTTTGTGGGTGATAGGTAGAGCTATAGGTTAGATTAGTTCCTAGTTTCTTGAAGAGTGTCCTCCAAAAGTGGCCCTAAAACTTCACATCCCTGTTAGATACAATTGTTTGAGGTAGACCATGGATCCTAACTACCTCTTTAAAGAAAAGATGTGCAATATGAGAAGCATCATTTATGCTTTTACATGGTACAAAATGGACCATTTTACTAAACCTATCCACTATCACAAAAACACTCTCAAAACCTTGTTTTGTTCTAGGCAGCCCCATTACAAAATCCATTGAGATTGACTCCCCTGGTCTAGAAGGAATTGGTAAGGGTTGATATAACCCTTGATTTGTTGACACACCTTTAGCTTTCTGACATATGGTATAGGTCTCTATAAACTTTTTAACATCATTGTTCATCTTTGCCCAAAAATAACTCCTTACCATGGCTGCTATCTTGTCGATGCCAAAGTGTCCTCCTAGGCCACCACAATGCTTCTCCCTTATTATATTTGTCCTCATTGAGCATTTGGGAATGCATAGTTGAGCTCCTTTGAATAGGATTCCATTCTGAATCAGGTATTCAGAAAAATCACTATGGTATCTTCCAACCATCTTTATGCAAACTTGAAAAATTTCTGCAAAATCAGGATCATCAAGGTATAGATGTTTGAGGGAATCAATTCCCACACTTTGAAGTTGTATTTCTTCAACTATACCAACCCTCCTTCTAAGGGCATCTATAACTTTGTTTGCTACACCCTTCTTATGCTTGACATTGAAGGTGTATGCCTGCAACTCTTCCACCCATTTAAGATGTCTGACAGATAGCTTTTCCTATGAATTGAGAAAACTTAGTGCATGATTGTCAGTGTATATCACAAATTATTTTGGGATTAGATACAGCCTCCATTTCTTGAGGGCTTGGACCATGGCATAGAGTTCTAAGTCATAGGTTGAGTATTTTCTTTTGGCCTCATTTAGTGTCTCAGAGAAAAAGGCAACTGCCTTACCTTCCTGACTTAGGACTGCACCTATGGCTAAGTTACTTGCATCTATCTCCATAGTGAAGACCTTGTTGAAATTAGGTAGAACCAAGATAGGGTATTGGGAAACTCTATTTTTCAAGTATTGAAATGCATCATTTTCTTCCTTTGTCCAAGCAAACTTATTCTTTCTTCCTCCTTTAATGGTGTCAAGCATTGGTGCACACACATGACTAAAGTTTTTGATAAACTTCCTATAGAAGGTGGCAAGTCCATGGAAGCTTCTTACATCACCTTGGTTCTTTAGTGGATGCCAATTGATGATTGCTTCTACCTTCTCAGTGTCCATCTTGAGGGTACCTTGTGAGATCACAAATCCTAGGAACACAAGTTCCTTCTTCATAAACATGCACTTTTCCAAGTTGATCACCAACTTGTGCTGATGAAGTCTTCTTAGTACCTGTTCCACATTATCAAGATGCTCCTCCTTGCTATGACTAAATATTAGTATGTCATAAAGGTAAATAACAACAAACTTTCCAATAAAATCAATGAATATCTCATTCATAAGCCTCATAAAAGTACTAGGGGCATTTCTTAACCCAAAAGGCATTACTAGCCATTCAAAGAAACCTTCAGTAGTCTTGAATGCCATCTTCCATTCATCTCCTAGTTTGATCCTGATCTAATGGTATCCAGACTTTAAGTCTATCTTGGTGAAGTAACAAGCACCTCCAAGTTGATCCAATAGATCCTCAATTCTGGTAATGGGGAAGCTATATCTTATAGTGATCTTGTTTAGGTCTCTACTATCAATACACAACCTCCATTTTCCATCCTTTTTAGGGGCTAAGACTGATGGCACAACACATGGACTAAGACTTTTTTGAATGAGTCCTCTTTCCAATAGTTCACTGACCTATTTTGCAATCTCTACATGCTGCAGTGGGGTCATCTTGTATGGGGCCTTATTAGGCAGGGATGAACCAGGCATCAAGTCAATTTGGTGACTGATATCCCTTAAGGGAGGGAGGCTTGTGGGTAGGTCACTAGCAGTGACATCTGTATATTTTTCAAGTAGTTCCTTGGCTTCCTTTGGTATAGGATCACTTTGATCAGAACTTATGTTGTCCTTGGGCTTAGAGACTAGAACAAAAGCTTTAGTATCAGGTTCCTTTAGTGTCTTTAACATCTCTTTCTCACCCATGATGATGACAATAGGCTCTTTTTCAGATTTGTTATCAGGTAGGGGCTTCATAGTAAAAGTTTTCCCATCCTTGGTGATGGAGTAGGTGTTCTTCCTACAATGGTGTATGGCATCTACATCAAATTTCCAAGGCCTACCTATAAGGATGTGTGAAGCATCCATTTCAACAACATCACAAAGAACTTTATCTCTAAAGTCTACAATTGAAAACTCTATCCATGATTGTTCTGTTACTAGAGTTTGTTGGTCCTTTGTCAACCAAGAAACATGATAGGGAAAAGGGTGTGGCTTCTTAGGAAGGTTTAACTTTTGAACCATTTCACTAGATGCTAGATTTTCAATTGAACCAAAATCTATGAGTAAGTTACATACCTTCCCATGGCATTTGATCTTTGTTCTGAAGAGGTTTTTCCTTCGTGGAGGCTCTTGGTTTTGTGGCACTTTGAAGAAAGACTTATCTCATCATCAAACACACTCCTTCCTCTAGTTCTAAGTCCCTTGTATCTACATTGTCTTCTTATTTGTCTTCTTGAATGAGTTGTGCTCTCCTCTCACCTTGATTATTGTTATTCCTCTTTTTAGGGCACCTTCCTGCATGATGTCCTAACTAATTGCAGTAGTAGCATTTGAGAGGTCCATTTCCTCTCCCTAAATTTGTTCTCCCTCTATTGAAGGGTCTCCTTCCTCTATAGTTCCCTCTTGAGTTTGAATCACCATTTTCCTTGTCTCCTTGGTCAGGGGTTCTACTATTGCTGCCACCATTTTGTCCATTGTTCCAAGAGGATCCTCTTCCTCTAAAGTTCTTCCCACTGTCATGGGTCTTTCCCTTACCAAACTCCTACTTTCTTTTCCATTTTTCCTCTACCTTTAGTTCCATTTGATAGCACTTGTTGACTGTGGTAGGGCAGTGTAGGCTAAGTTCCTCTTGAATGGACACTTTCAAACCATTCATATATCTTGCTAATTTTTCTTCTTCATCTTCTGCCACATTTGTCTTCATACATAATCTTAGGAACTCCTCGATGTATGAGCCTACATCTATGTTTTTTTGCTTTAGACTTTTCTTCCTCTAATGGATTTGTACCCCATAATCTTCAAGTACATATGTCTCTTTAATCAGGGCTATCATCTTGTTCCATGAATTTATCATGCTCTTCCCATTCTTCACCCTCTCTATTTGGATGAAGTTCCACCAAGTTAGGGCTACTCCTTTTAACTTGGATCTTTCCATCTTTACCCTCTGCTTCTTAGGGATGTCTTCACATTCAAAGAATGTTTTCAAGGCCTCTATCCAATCCAAGGCCAAATCTGCATTCATCTTACCATTGAAGATTGGTAAGTCTATCTTTTCCTCCATGGTTCTTCTCCCCATGGATTTTAAGGCATCAATGAGAGGCCTTTGGTCTACAGGGATGTTCTGATTAGGAGTGTCTTCCTCCTCTTCACTCCCTTCTTCATTTTCAAACCCATCTTTATCCTTGTCTAGCTTCTTCTCAAGTTCTTAGAGCCTCTTAGTTAAGGCTGTATTTTCTTCCCTTTGCTCTCTCGCCATATTTTCCAATTCATTGTTTGTGACACTTTCAGGGATCTTTTCATCCTTAGGAGCAGACATAGCTTTGATACCACTTGATGCAAAGTGAGCAGTAGAAGGCTTGAAATAGTGAATGATAGTTAAGGGATTGAACCCTTATGTACCCAAATTGTAGAGTGCAGTGCCCTATACCTATCACAAGTTTAGAAGGGACAAGGTTTAAGGATATCACAACCTTGAAATCACAAGAGAAACCTAATCATTAGGTTCTACCAAGTCCAAGACACCAACAACCAAGATTTGCCACAAAGCACTATTGACTCAATTTAGGAAGTATCCCCATGAAATGACTAATAGGACTAGGGGTGACCTATACTCATGGATCTGGCCTATTTAGGTCCAATTCAAAAAGTTCCAATGGTTCTTTCACTTAAAAGCAACCCATACAACCTAGTTGCCTTACAAATCCAAGACTAGGCTTGTAGCCCTTCCTAGAAGAGATTTTGACCATAGATCAAAATGCTTCCACATAAAGTATTGAAAAAGTTGGAGATTCTGATACCCTTTTGGACTTTAGGGATCATATCTAAGTACCAAGGTATGAAGTTAAATGGAGAATAAGGAAACACCTAATCAAGGCAGGGCTAATAGGCCTAATTAGGTCTGCAATTGTACTACAAGTTCTCTTTCCTCCAAACCAATGCCCAACCCAATTATTGAAACATGTGAGGAAATATAAAAGGACTCTAAATTTATATTTTTAGGTCTTGGTGAATCTCCAATGAAGAATTGTGTTGACTGTACTTAGTCGCTTGTAGGTGCACACATAGGGATGTACACATAGGGCATCATGGAAAATTCACTTCCTTGAAAGTCTCCACTTCTAACCTACATAATATGAAAGTACATAAATAACACTTGAATTCCACCAAGGGGCATCAAATTCCCATGGTGGAATTGGTCAAAACACTCAAGCCCTATTGAAAACCCTGGTTTTAGGCCTTCAATCCAAACAGTCAAACAAAAACCTTAATAACTCCCAAACTAGGATTGATCAAAATATGAAATCAATTGAATATGAAAGTATATTTGAAGAGAAAACTTTTGGCTTCAGAGATTCATGCTCTCCTATCCGTACCAATCTATACACTCCAGTTTTCCTCGGGATTTACAGAGAAATGGTTATGTTTTTATTGATTCAAATTGCCAAATTACATATCCTTACCTTCCACCCACCTAATAGGGATTATGAAGGCCTCCCCCATCAGTTACAACCGAATTTCAAACTATATGACAGTTGGGGGGTTTGTTTACAACTTTTGGCAAAAGTTGTCAAAGTTGCTAAGCAACTTTTACAACGTTTTAGCACTTTTTGCATTCTAAGTGATCAAGATTGGTCCATACCTAAATCTAATGATCCAACATGGATCCAAACCATTAAATCATGAAAATAGAAAAATCCTAAGATTCTAGGCCCTTTGACCATTTTTTACCATAGTTGCCCAAGGGCTTATACTTGTGCCAATCTTGGAACTAGGTCTTACAATTTGGTCTAGATGCCTAAATGATAGATCTAACCTAATCTAGATGTTCCTAGGACTTTGATGAATCATCATTTATTATGGGTGCTCCTGCACCACCTACCTAGTCTTTTGGCAACCAGATTCTCTTCTCAACCTACACAAACATAAATACACAAAGACCAAACACACTTTCCTAGACCTTCTAAACTCTAATACCACTTTGATGTAGAGGTGGGGTTCAAAATTACAACTTCTCAATCACTTAAGGCAGATTTATCATAATTCATATTTCTAGGCATATTTTGAGCATTCTTTGAAAAAACTCAACATGAGGAGTCAACAAAAAAGTACCTTTATATGATCTTTGATGGACCCTCCACAAGCTATTGAATCCAAAATTGCTCTCTCAACGACCTTGACACTTCAATCATTATACCTTCCCATGTAGACTACCTTATTCTCTTGTAGACCTACATAGAGGCTTGTCCATGAATAAATTCTCATAGAGACTTCAAACCAAAAACCATTTCATCATTCCAAATACCATTTTCCCCTATTGATAACATACTCAATTTTCTTATCAAAAGCTCTCATGAGTCTTCGATTGATTCAAAAATTTCTAAGTCTTCTGCTAGTGGCAATGTGGTTGGTGTTCCTGCCAGCCCTACTGTGGTGGTTGCATAAATTATTTCCTCTGGCTCTCTTGCTGGGAGCATTTCTTGTCTTGTCTTTGTTGTTGTTCCTGCCACCACTACTATGCAACGACCCCCTTCTCCTGTGTTGTTGGATCCTAAGATTTCTGCTGATGCTTCAATTACCAGCCCTGCTGGTGAGATTATTGTCATGGGCTTTGGTGCTTCTGATTCTCTTTCTAGAAGCACTATAAGCCCTATTTATGAGGTTTCTTTTCTTGCCAACTCTACTGGTTTGATTGTTGATGAAAATGGTGTTGTTCATCTTGCTGGAGGTTGTTTGGATCTGATGTCGGGGGCTATTTCCCTGAATTCAGTTTGCTGGCAGAAGGAGGCAATGAAAGTTGAAGATGGATGGATAACTATTAAAGGGAAACATTCAAATAAATCCTCATCTTCATTTTACATGACCCTTTGTTCTCATAAAAAGGGGATTTAGCCTTGTTGCTTTCCTCTTCAGACTGTGGTTTTTGATGATTATTATTATGCAGTGTTCTCATTTTGTTGTTTGGGTGTCTTTCTTTCCTTGGATGGTTTGATTCTCGAGGTGTGTGGGCTTTTCTTTTGGCTCGACTGTTGTATTCTTGGAACCCTAAAGTTGTATCCTATGTTCCAGTAATGTAAAGGGTTTTGGGGCCCCTTCAAAACCCATTGTTACCTTAATAAAAAACATACTCAATTTTCAAGTATATTTTTTTATAACACCCTGTAAAATAGAATGTCTCACTGTAATAAGGCCTATTTAGGCTTCTTAAGCAGACCAACACTAGCCACCATAACTTATTAAAAAAAGGTGACTTCAATACTTCCAATATAGTTCAAATGCATTCATTAATCCTCATTTAATGAACTTTCAAGGGATTTAATGACCATTTATTGTAAAAGGTTTCACAGCATGTTTATATTGTCTTGCATATAACTGTTACAAGTCTGTCTTGATAGGGCAGTGACCAAGTGGACACAAAAACCTACAGTTTCATCTAACCCTAATCTGAAAAGTATCAAAATAAGTTTTAACAATATTTTCCAATAATTTTACCCATGAATAATAACCACTCCGTATTCAAACTCTCAACCCTTTGCTAAACTCTGTTACACATGAAATACAGACCTATGACATCATACAATCATGAGAAAACTTCAAAATTAATGTCTATAGCCTTTGAAGGCATAAAATACACTTCCTAAAACTTCAATCAACCAATTGGTAGAGAATTGGGATGGTGGAAAGATTGGAAACCATTAATTTTGCACACAAACCCTCACTATTAAGGGTCTGTTACCCTATCACACAAAAAAAAAATGCAAAATCTTTCAAAATACATCATGAATATTATCATAACTAGATTCAAATGAATGATAACAATATTTTACAACATCCTCCATCATTCATAGGTCATAATGATATGGTGTGTGGTCTTACAAGGTTTGAGAACAATAAAAATAACTCAAAGTTATAGAAAATGACTGTATTTTTATTAATTTCATTCCATTAAATATTAGGATTGACCGTTGGTCCATGGATTTGACAAAATTATATGTACTACCGACCATTCCAATTTTTATCAATTGTATCTCAACTCCAACCAATCCAAAATCACTTTGTGCAAATATGACAACTTTGCACTAAAAGTTGCTTAGCAACTTTAGCAATTTTTTTTACAAAACTTCACCTAGAGACCCTACATGACTCCTTCGCAACAAGAATATGTCCAATGAGGTCAAATATACCTTGTAACATGATTACATGTAATATAACCCACAATGGAACTTTCTTACATTATCATGACAACATTTGACATATCTTGGCCATGTAGCCCAATTGACCAACCTGGCCACTTAAGTGCATTAAATTATTACAAAATGGTTCATAGGACCTTATTCTAACCCTTGACATAAAAAAAACATAGTAGACTCAAAATTTCCTCATGGAAGCATGAAGATCACTGGGTGCCCCTACACCAAGACATCTTCCTTCCAAATGTACAATCTTGAAAAGGAGAGGTGATCTATCCCTTTGCATTGCTTCCCTTTTTAGATTGTACAATTCTAGTGCTCCCCCACATCAAGAAGATCCAATAGAAGATTAGATTAAAAATTTAGCTGATTATGTAGTTGTATTTAAGATGAGAGAAAGATGGTATAAAATATAACATGCAAAGCACCAAAGGCAAAAAGAAGATAATTACTCTCTTGCCTATAAAATGGCACCCGCCATAGAGTTAAAAATGAAAATTCTTGCTACTCTTTATATAAATATTGATAGAATACCTCTTCCATATACAATAAGCACAAAGACCCAAGATCCAAAGCCTATCCCTATTTTGATAAAGTTTGAATCTTCACCTTCCTCAATAAGATCTCCTATTGGAGAAACTTCACCACCTCCAAGTCCACCTCAATCATCCCCACCTAGTTTTGAGTTTCCAACTACTTCTTCATCTCACAATCCTAATGTTCCATAACCACCTCCACAAGCTCAATTGTCCCCACCAAGAAGTTTTGTTGCTTCATCTTCTAAAGAACCTATGGAGGGTCCCTCATCACCTAGCTCACAACCCTCTAATAATTCAGAGAGTCCTTTAGAAATTGTGCCCTTGTAAATATTGGCCCCAGATTAATCTATTCCATATACTTTCTATGAGGGATTCAATACCACAACTTAGTCACCCTTTCCTCCCCATGAATTTTATATTCAAAAGATAGTGCAAATTGAGGAACCTTCAATATAGAGAACCTTTGCAATCTTCAAGTTGGGGGGAGGTTTGACAAATGATATGAGGTTAGAGGTCTAGAAGGAATTAATTAGTGATTATGAATTTATAAGAAAGAAGGAGTTCAAACAATTTTTACTTCACCAAGAGGCCAAAGATTTGGTGAAGAAAAGAGGTATTAATTTTTTTAATATTTAACTGAAGAAGAACAAATAACATTTTAAGATGATGTTCTTTAAAAGGTTGAAGAACAATTGGAAATTATAACCCCTGAGAAAGGAAGATAGATTATTGTAGATAGTGGGGTTCTTCTATAGGGGTGGGATATATCACCTTCCATTGCATTTGATAGCCTTATGAAAAGGAAAAATATTGACCTTTCTAGTCTAACCCTATAACAAAAATAGATCCTACTCTTTGGATCTGTTTTTGATGAAAAGTTGAATGTGCTCGCTATTTGGTCTCTATACCTTGCAGCTAAGAAACCTTGTACGGTTTCTCATCAAGAACAATTATATGTATGTTTGCTTTTCAAGAAATATTTTGATTTTATAGGTTCACATGTATCTAGTCTAATGGTGGATGTTGCACAAATGTCATATAAGGTTGTAGTGAGAGAGCAGGAAAAGATTGTTCCTTTGGAAGCAAGAATCAAGATGTTGGAAGAGAAATTACAAGTGAAGTCAGGACTAGTCATTGAAGGACTCCCTTTTGAAGATGTAATTAATTTTAAAACTAAGATTGTAACATTAAATGTTGAGAATGAAAGTCTAAATGTAAAGCTAGAATAATTCAATAAAGATGCTCAAGGAATGGGAGCCACAGATGATGTAGTTCAATTTATTGTTGATACTAGAACAAGTATGCTCCCAATACAATCATATGAGGTATGGGCCAACCATTTAGAGTTTCTAAATTTTTAGTTTACTCATTTACAGTGGAAAAAGTTCCTGGATTGCTCTCTTTCTTATTTGAATAGACTGATTAGGGGCTTCAAAATTTATTCAAGAATGTTTCATTCATATCCCCTAAAAGAGCTAATAGGAGAATATGAATGGAAGTTTTAGGTTTTATCTCAAATATTCTCAAGACATCAGTTATACACAAAAATGATTAAGACAAAGTTATTTGATTTTTACAATTTAATTGAGCATGGGATGTCATCCTTTTTTTTCTTTTTTTTTTTTCTAATGTTAAGGATGGGAATAAAGTTAGTAAGTTTTCCAAGACTTTTATTGCCCAGGAAGGAGATTTAGATACCTTTGGGAATATATAAGTGGAAAATATAAAGGTAGATGAAGATAGATCTTTGTATGCCCTAGATGGTAGTATGGAGGATCTGGTCATAGTTCACTAGGGATGGGTTAAATTCAGTAAGGATAAAGCCATAAGCAATGAAAAAGATTACCTTCAACATTTTTAAAGTTTACAACAGTTTATGGACATTTTTTTAAAATGCTTTGTGATTTTTTTTTATGACCTAACCCCTTCTCTGTATTTTGAAATTTTGATTCGGGAAGTAATCATTAGTGTTCCTTCCATTTTTAAAAATTTGCAAATTTTGAGATCTATGATCTAATTTAGATATAGATTAATCTAATATTATCTTAAGAGTGATTTCCACCATGAATAATGAGATTTGGCTTCAATATAATTGTATTTTATGAGTGAATACATATATTTTGTAGACAACATACCAAATAGATTATTGTCATGGAGGCCTAAAGATTTTGGACACATCGTCACCTTTTTGTCAACTTGTTCTAATTAAATGGAGAATGTTTTCAAAGAAATTTACTCCAATTACCTCTCTGTAAAAGAAGGAAATAATGTCTAAAAAATTTGTCAATAGGTCATTTGTATTCTATCTAGGCGGTGGTCACCTATTGCAAAAAACAACTTTGTAAAAGACTTAAATCTTGTACACTCCCTTGTTCTATAAAAGGGAACCCAAGGTCTTGTTTTAAGTTTGGTATTTGTTGAGTAGGCTACGAGTCAGTGTAAAAGGTCTCATTTTGTCTGTAAGTTCAGTAGGCTAAGTCAGAGAAAGTCTTTTACTTTTGGACTTATATAGTTCTCATGATGCTTTATATTCTATGGAATCTCTTATAATTACATAAGCAAAAAGGGATCAGATTAAATGATTTTATATGTTTTCATTTCATGTTGTTTTCTAGATTCAATGAAATAAAAAATCAAGGGTTTATGGTTTCTCTCTTTTTTTGTATTGGAAAATGTATGAGTGATTCTTGAGATCTCTGAAGCGAGGGTTTAAAAATTCTTAAAACACTTTTATGAATCTTGATATGTGTATGCATTTTTTGTAGAACATACTTTTAATTATGGGTAAGTGCACCAAGTTGATGGTCAAAAAGTGGCCACATGATGGGAAAAAAAAATTCACAAAATTTGTGTGTGTTATTTAAAATTTGAAATCACATGGCTTGGGGAAACTAAGCCTAATTATCTCAATTAAAAAATACTAAAATCTCTTCATAACCCGTACGGGTTATGAAGAACTATATGTTTTTTGCATTTCCCACAACCAAGCTCATTTTCACCATGAAAAATGGCTTGACAATGACTTCTAGGCTCCCAAATTCCATAGAACCCGAGCGTGTTTGCCTCTATTTTGCATTTTTTAATGGTTAGACCAATTTCTAACAATACCACATCATCAAACAAGTAAGAATTTTATTTTTTTATTATTTTTGTTTGAATTTGAATTAAAGTAGGGATTATTTAATTGATTTAAGTTTTTTTATTAATTTTATGTCAAATTCTCAAAACAATCCCCGATGACAATATAGATAATGCCGACATCTTCTTGAACAACCACCACAAGAAAACCCTCAAAATGTTTCTCCACAACAAAAGAAAAACCTCAAAATATCACTCCTCAACAACCACTGCCACCCCAAAATCCTATGCGTCCTCCAGTAGAACATGTACATGCCACACATGAGGATCTTATAAATCACCTAACACATAATGCTACTCAAATAACTATGATATTGAATAGGTTGAGGTACTCTACTCGTGAGAACCACTCATCCCTCACCACAACCCTATAATCAAGGGCCAATAGTGCCAAGGAGGTATCTAGATAGGTTATGTAATGGGGTTCATATAGGGATAGATCTCATGCATTTTATGTGGATGGGTTTTCATATGATGAGGTGAAAAGAAAGTGCATAATTAAAAATGACATATGTGCTCTTTTCATTGATCATAAAACTAATAACACCCTACTTACTAATACAAATAGGTTTCCTATACATTGGTTTGTCCATGTTGGGATGAAAAATGCATTTTGGGATAGGTGGTATATGGTATTTGACCAACCACCTTGTAAAAATTGGGAGGTGCCTCTATATTTTTTGAGAAAGTTATATTGTGAGTTTATCCTCAGCTTGAAGCCAAATTACTTTAACATCTGGTAGTTCTAGGATAGAGGGAGAGGTTACGTGCAAGATAAACCTAGGGCTTAGAGGGTGATAGAACCTTGACATAGGATGCCTTTAGCTACTAAACCCATGGTTCAAATGATGGTCCCAATAGCCTTGAAGGATTCTATGGAGTTATAGACTTTTCAGGAAACTATGTCATTGACTAATGTAATTGTTCAACATGGCACACAATTAGTCATACTAGAGGATGGATCAACGCCTACACCACCTCCATCATCATAAAATGCACCATTTGGCTCATCCCAACCCATTGAGCATATGTGCGCCAACTACAACAATATATGTTCTAGGGTAGATATTGACGTGAATGAGGATGATTCAACATCTTATTCGTGTACATGTTGCAGGAGTATATGCCATGTATCCACTGCAGAGGATGTGGCCCTCATCGATGACCTAATGACCATGGTGTTTTTGGGTGGAGAGAATATGCAAGTGTGTTTATGATATGTTATTAATTAATGACCTAAATCTTATAAAATTAAATAAGTTTTTATTTATAGAATAATTTAAAGTGATATATGAATAATATACATTGCAGGGTGAAATAGGTGGTGCAAGTACACCACGCAGTATTCATTCTACTCCACATACATGGGTAGCTTTGACACTCAAGGTAAAAATAAATAAATATTGTTAAAAATAGAATAATACATTGGTTGCAAAATATTTTTTGTTAATATATATATATATATATATATATATATATATATATATATATATATATATTTATTTACTATTTTACAGGGCTTGTGATTAAATATATACATGTAGATCTTGATGAATGCACCTAATTTATTTTTTCTATATATAAAAATAATTGGGGTTTATATAATTAATGAATTCAACTTATGTCATAGAGGTTCAAGAGAGGGAAGAGATAACATTTTCATATTCACTTTTGATTGCATTCTTGTTTGTTCAAAATCTATAAATCCTTCCTCAATTACTATAACACATGTTATCATTTTTCATATAGGAAATGGTCATAGTTGCTTCATCAGTGGTGATGCCTCCTAAGAGTACAAGAGAGCCATCATAGGCTCCAGTATGCATTTGTTCTATATATGTTAAACATATGCATTTATATATAAGTACATGTATTTTTAGTTTTTAGTGTTTTTCAGCAACTTTGGGTTATTAACTTGTATTAATTGTCATTTACTTATTACAACCCCCTTCACAACTTCATATAGATGCTCTACCATTCCATTTTTTTAGAAGTCTCGATCATCAAAGATGGGGTCCAACACAATAGAGGCAAGAGGTATGTATGTCATATTAGTTGAAACCCTCTTGTCAACTGCTTTTGTATTGCTTTTTTATTTGATTGAGATCCCTAATTCTTTCCCCTATGACTATAACATCTTTTATCACTTACCATACAGAAAATGATTGAAACTGATTCATTAATGGTTGTGCCTCCTACGAGTATAGGAGATCCATCTAAGACTTTGGTATGCATTTATTTTTTAGTCCATGCATTTTTAGTTTTTTAGTGTTTCTTTACATATATGTTATTAACTTGTATTAATTTTGTTTTACCTGTTATAGCCCCCTTCATGAATTCTCGTAGATCCTCTCCCTTTCCATTTTGTTAGGAGTCCCATTCACCCAATAAGGGGCCCATGAACTTTAATACATATCCCAACATCAAAAGAAAGACATGAGGTAATCAACAATCCAACTGTAAAAAAATTATAGTTCACTATTTAGTTATTTTGATGTTATTTTGAGAAAAAAAAATGATTTAGCATTTGAATTATTCTTGTGTAGCCACGTACTGCTTTGAAGAGGCTCGATTTTTATGATCCACCACAATCATAGATATTGATAGAGACATATAGTTCTAGTTTTGGTCATTGAAGGACCAATTTATGTATATATTTGTTATTTATATTGGATATATTGACCTTGACATGGCACATGCCACATTTTTGTAACTCTATTATTGACTTGGCATTTATGCCATTTTTGTACAATTATTGTTCAGTTTCATATATATGAAAGTTGATATTTAATCCAATTTTTTCATTGTGTGCATATCTTTGTATTGGCATAACTGATGCATAGATTATTGAGTATATTGTGTTATAGATTTGATGACAGGGATTAGTTATTGATGTTGTCATTGATGTTAACTTGGTGTTGTGTTGGTTGACACTGAGCTGATATGTATTTGTGTGATGAATCTAGTGTGCGGTAAGTTTGTGATGGATTTGGAGTGTGTGATTCTTGTGGGAGACTCAAAGATGTCTCTAGATGCTTTATGCATGATTGCACATTATTGGAATAAGTATGGAGTGAGTTATGATCGATTCAAGGGCATCAAGACAGACTAAAGAATAGATAATGATAGAGGATGAATGATTTGATTGTTTTGTCAAATCGGTATAGATCCAAGTATTGTGGTCGTGATATGTTTATCTTGACTAGGGTATGTTTTTGATGCTATGATCATAAGTTGTTTGGAGTACCACAAGGCATAGTTTTAGGGAAGAGAAGATTACTCTATGAAATTTAGCAAAATGTTTGAACAGGTTTGATCATTTGATGTTAGATTGGTGACTAGTGATGATACAATCAGTTGTGACAGATCTACTTATGATCTAGGTGTCAAGGTGATGTGGCATAATAGATTTGTAATGATTATTTGATGATACATTGTTCAAAGTGATCAAATTTAATCAAGTGATTAAAGCATGTTGAATAAGTCAAAAGGTTTGATTGTTCTTGATTTAAATCTAATGTGTGATGGATCTGAAGGCTGACATAGACTTGAAATTATAATTAACAAATGGTAATGTGTTTTAGGCTCCAATGATCAAGTGGGAAATATTAAAATTCATGTATAATATGTTTTGTAAGTCGGTTAAGGCCCTAATGAGCATGTAAATTAGTGATTTTGTTGGTAGTGGGCCAGCGTCCCTCACAGGGTTCATGACATGGCTTAACCGCCTCCTGTGTCTTCTATAAGTCTAGTGGTTGTATCAAGCATTAACAGGTTGATATTTTGGTGCAATGGTAACCACTACTTGTAACAAGTGGTATCAGAGCTTGGTCACATGTTTGAATCCATGTAGGCCATGATGAGTGATGCTGGGAGGGGGATTGTTGGCAGTGGGCCAACGTCCCTCGCAGGGTTTGCAACATGGCTTAACTGCCTCCTGTGTCTTCTACAAGTCTAGTGGTTGTATCAGACATTAATAGATCAATCTTTTGGTGCAACAACAACCACTACTTGTAATAGATTTATGCGAGTGTAGGTTGTGGATGTGAAGGTGCAGTCGAGTAAAGATTAAAGATTGTCTGCAAGAGAAGAAGTGTTTATGCTTAATTGGATCTGAACAATAAAAGGAGAAGTGCTACACCCAGATCATTATACTTGTTGAATCCTAATAGGTTCTTCATGAAAATATGCTAACCGGATAGACTTTAACAAGTTTGATTTGTAAATCCTCTAACAGGGTGACTTGTTAACTAGGGTTTGAAATCCTTTAACAAGATTACTCCTTATAGGGATAGAGGTAAATCCCTCAACCTGGTGATGCTTAATAGGGTCTGCTACTAATTAGAAATCATTGTAAGCTCCTAATAGGGTTAGGCCTTTGAACTGGCACATTTTAGAAGAGTGCATACTATTAGTGAGTGTTAACTCCCTGCACCATGGTTCTCACCCTTTATCAGGGTTTCCATGATAAATATTGTTGTCACTTTGTTGCATGTTTTGTATGATTGTATGGATACTTTGTTTATTGCATGCATAAAAGTGTAAAGTTTATGAATGCGGTTAATATTGGTGAATGTATTGTGAAAAGTTTTAGATCTGATAGATTACTAATTCACCTCTCACCCCTCTTAGTAATCTTGGACCTTATAGTATTAACACTTTGTACTTTAAAATTTAGTTATTTTCAATTAAAATGTGATCCAACATGTTCAATGTGTGTATGTCTTGATACTTTGAAATGTACATATTTAAAATTAATTATGATCCAATTTGTTCATTCTATGCAACTCATATGATGTATACTTTTAAATGATTATTTCATATAATAGAATGCAAACATGTTTATTATCGGAGTCATGTTGTGCTTATGAAAGAATGAAATTCAGACACAAGTTCCATCAACACTACAAAATTTCATTGTTGGAATGCACAAGAGTTCTTTTTACACATTCTCCCACACCATCATGCTCTCCCTTTCCATGATCTACCTTAGTGAAATTCCAAAAATGTTGCACACTACTTGTCAAATGCATCCTAGTTAACCAATAGAACATCCTTGCATTCTTAAATTGTGAGGTGCAATTGTCTGATCATATTATGTGTTGGTTGTATCTTATATCTTTGTCTCTTAAATTGTCATACAAAATTGTAAAGCATCCTTGTACAAATACTAATGAATGAGTATGATCACCATTGATATAGGATTGATACTCTCTTATAACCTTTCTATCCTCCTCCATGATATCATGTGAATGGATGAATACTATGTGTACAAAATGTAGCTTGTGTAGAATGGTAATACATAGGTTGCACTTCATTTTTATGTTTTAGTGTATAATTCTTGGAAAAATCAATGATAGAGACAATAGAAACAAGGGGAGAATTATCCTTACATAACTTGAATTGCTTATCTAACCACCTAGCTCTATGTGTATGACCTATGTACTTATAAACTAGTTTGTCTTCAAAATTCTTCATAAAATCAGCTACGCATATATCCTTTTTCACTAACTCACACCTCTTTAACTCTTTTCCATATTTAACACCATATGTGACTGACTTGTATTTTTCAAAAGAAATTAGTTTCTTACCAATTTCATGTGTGCTATCTAGATGTAGGCATCTATGCAACTGTTGCAAACCACAACATGTAGGACAAAAACCTTTCAAACACATCATCTTATAATAAATGCATCCATCATCCCATTTACATAGTACACTTGAAATAAATTCTCTTGGTGACTTAGAAGGTGCTTGTAGATCACATTCCTGCAAAACATTGTAAGTGTGCAAAATAAAACATACATGAGGATAAATATCATAATGCATGAAAAATTCAACATGGAGCCTACAAAAACATGTAGTATGCACATGACTAATCTTAACATAAAATGATTTTGTCATCTCAAAAAATATTTGACTAATCTTAATCTAAGGAAATATTTGAAGAAACCTTTCATAAAATTATGTTTGAGTCATATAGATAAATAGTGTTTTGGATGTGGCTCACGGTTTCTAGATCTAATTTTATTTCTAACAACATCTCTTTGGTTGTGTGAAATAATTTTGTTGTCATGCCAAAAATTTCCAATTAATGTTCTTAGTGCATCAACAACAACCTTTTCCTTGCATGGGAGTCTACCCGAGAATGCCCAAAGAGAATTATTGTTAGGATCCTCAATTTTCTCTCACCTCCCTAAGGCATTGCATAATGTTGTTCTACTTATCCTTAATGACTTGTTTGTTTTTCTTATTAAATGAGATTTTTTCATTTCCTTTCCCATTATGGTTGATGTGAGGACATGTTTTGTAACATTAGCATCTTTAGTGCATGATTTTGAACCAATGGCTTGATATGCATGAAATAGATTTCTCACAATGGCTCTTTCACTATTATTTTTGCATGTTCTTAACCCCAAAAAATTTATTGTCTCTCTGAATTTTAGATTTTTCATCATTTCAACAACTAAGTGGCATCTTCCAGTTTGATTTAAGTTTTCAAAATAGTTATTCCATATTCTTCTAACCATTCTTCTACAAACTCTTTCAAAAATTTTATGGTGCATTGGCTTCAAAATATTTTCATCAATGCCAATTAGAAACTTTGGTTTTCTTTGAATTATTCTAGGCGGTGTTAAGATTGGTGTATGTTTCTCTTTGTTTTCATTAGATGCATTAATCACATCAAATTGAAATGGTATATGTTTTTCAATTATATTAGGTGCATTCATCACATCAATTTGATATGGTGTATGTTCATCGCATTCATTAGGCGCATTAGGTGCATTCATCACATGCATTTGAATTAGTATATGTTGATCATTTTCATTTGGTGCATTCATCATATCAATTTGAATTGTTGCATGTTCACCATTTTCATTAGGTGCATTAGATGATGAACCTTTACATAATCTCCTCATATGCTCCCTTTGTCTTTCATTTTCTACCTTTCACTGTTCAATTGTTCCTCTCTTGTTCTTTCCCATCTTTGATATTGATTATCGTACACATAATATCATGATGAACATACACAATCAATTACCAAAAAAAAATACAAATTATCATCATTTTTTTATAATCTAAAGTATTAACACTAAAATAAGTTCAAGAATAAACCAAAAAAAAGAGAAATCAATCATTTAAAATCATATGTGACAAAAAATATGAAAACCTATCTGATGATGTCACAGGACATGAAAAAATGCAGTGGGCCCTTGGAATGACTTGCAATGCTAATTTTTAGGTCATTGGGAATGATATTTAGCTCAATGAAACACGCATGGGTTCCATAGAGCTAAAGGTGCAACATTCATATTGGTCTTAAATACACCATGGCCATATTTTCACAGAACCCATACATGTTTTTCTTATGTAAAAATGTTTGGTCTTAAATGAACCATAGAGAGAGAGAGAGAGAGAGATGATATAGAGCTCAAGGAGGGTAATTAGGTCTCATAATAGACAGAGATGGTGATGGGGGAAGGAAGATAAGAGAGAGGGGGAATGGGGAGAGACATGCATATATAGACATATATACATATATCTATATAAATATATTTATATATATCTATAAGTATGTATATATACATACATATACACATATTATATATGTAAGTATATACATCTATGTAGTGTATGCTAAATTTACCAACATATGTTTTTATTTCTTCATAACCCATACAAGTTTTGTAAAACTAAAACTTATGCTTTTAGTTCTACATAACCCTATGGGTTATGAAGAACTAGGAAAGCTACTTTTTGTCTTACAAAACCCAATCGTATTTTTTAGTAACTAGGAACTCGTATGCGTTATAGTTAGGTAAGAGGGTTGGAAAACAACCCTAAGGATTGGAAGCTCATTTTCCCTCCATTTCTCTGCCTTCACACATCTTTTGTTCTCCCAATATGATTTTTTGACTTTCTCATCATCAAGTTTACACATCATCAAGTGGGTATCTGTAAAGTTACCACCATAATCTCACATGTCTATTTTTGGACAACATTAACATACTGAACTTTAATTTTATTTACTAGTGTCTTCAAAGTTTTTGATTACGTAAAACATGTTTTTTAAAGGGTACCTAAAACCTTGAACAAAGCTTAAGATTTTACATCAAATCTCCAAGACAAAAAAGAGTAGCCAGGGAACAAAACAGGGCTAGAGAACAAAAGGCAACATAAAAGGATAGGAAGAGGACCAACACTAGAAGCAACAAAAGAAAAAACACAAGAGGAACAACTCAAGACATCTTGAGAAAGTTGGCCGCCTGCATCTCTAGATGATCAATTTTGTCAGCAACTTCCTTGATCTGGATCAGATATCTGGGGGAGGTCATGGAAACCCTTTTCCTTATGCTTGACTTGGTTCTCATCCCTAACCCCAACTTTGGGGTAACCTCCGACTCATCAGCACTTTGTACCTCAACTTTCTCATAGGGGCTAGCCTCCATCTTAGAAATAAGAATCTTAATATGCTTATTGGAGGCTTTGAGGATGTTAAATTTTTTCTCGGCAATGCCCTTAAGGGTGCATTCAATGCCAAACACCCTATTTTCCATTTCTAGCATCCTAGCCTCCAACTTGTAAAAGTCAGCCACATTGAGGAGGGCATGGGTAGACCTATCCTGGTCAGCATTTTCACCTATTTTCTTGTCCATCTCACCCATACTAGTTTTCAAATCACCAACCTCAAATAAAATCCATTTGATGGATCTGTAGTTATCAAGTAGACTATTCCTTGCATTATGAAGCAGATTAAAATCAAATTCCTTGGTGGAATCACTTAGGATAACCAATGAGGGATCAATAAGTTCAAAGGTCTCAATTTTTCCACCTTCCCCTTCAGGAACCATGGGGTTAATTTTCTCTCTAGTAATACCCAACTTGGTAGTACGATAGTTAAAAAGCTTCCATGTAGTATTCTTACCTTTGGTGTCTTGGTGAGGTTCCGACTAGAGCTTACGGGGAGTTTCATGTGAGACCATATCACCCTCAGAATTATTCTTCTTCCTAGACTCTAAGAAACCTTTGGGAGTATTCTCATGGGGAACAGGGGAAGAAATCATATCCTTTCCTTCCTCTTCAAAGTCCGTAGAGACCTAGTCTAGGCTCATCTCCCTACTCTTGTTCAATTTAATCCTCTTGGAATTCTTATTTTTTGTTATTTTCTTCTTCCCCTTCTCCCTCAAAACCTCCTCCTTAGTGTCCATGTCCTCCTCTTCCTCATTGTAATCTTCATCAGAATATATAGCAATTTTAATATGTTTCTTAGGGAAAGGACCCTTGGCCTCTTTCTTAACAATCTATAGATTACATTTTCTTTTCTTAGAAGAGGAGCCATAATCCCCTTTCTTAATCTCTTATTCCTCCTAGTTTTCAGAGTGCAACCCAATACTATCCTAGGTATCAAAGGGCTCATAATCAGACCTTGAATCCTCCTCCTTGATCTCCTTCTCTTTAACTATTTTACTCACCATTTGCAATTTAAAGTACTCATAAATAAGTAACAACAAACCCTCATGAAAGGTAGGGTTAGTGTTAGCTTTTACCCTATAACTGTTGATATTTTCATTTATAGATGAATGAAGGTAGAAGGGAATGGACACCATCTCACCATGTCTAAAGTGGTTGAGCAGGACAAAGTGGTAAGTGCGAATTGTGGAAAATCTTGAATCCAACGTGATGTAGTAGATAATTGCCCGTAGCACAAATCTCCAAATTTTCTTGATGCCCTCAGAATGGTAGTAAGTTTATGTCTTCGTGAGAGTCTCTTTCTCCTCTAGATCCTTAGGGAATTCATTCACCGCAAGGTCCGAGATCCTACGATCTCTGTAGAACTTTTTCCCAATAATGGGAATACCAGTAACCATGGAAATGATAATAACTTATGTCTACAAATTTATTATATATATATATATATATATATATATATATATATATATATATATATATATATATATATACCATTTTATTAATAACTTTTAATCTACTTTAATAAATTCAAAATAAATTACAAATTATTGTTCTACACTTGATTCTATACACTTTAAAAAAAGATTATATTTTTTATTATTATGTTGCAAGTTATGCCCAATGCATGAACAAAAACGCCCAATACATGAACAAACACTTGATTTTCAGGATGCGGCCACTTTAAAAATCATTAAAAAAATACTCAACGAAAAAATTACAAAAAAATTACAAAAAAATACACAACTTCTACCTCTTACTCTTACCTATCATTCTACCAAAGGGTTTTGCAAAATACTAAATCTAACTATATCTTTTGTGGTGCGCATGGAATATAGTAAGTTATGTTTTTCTGAAAAAAATTATGAACCATTTTTTTGTGTACAATGAGTATGACCCTCTTAATCTTATCCATTTTTAAAAAAACTTTAGTAGTTTAGAAAATAGATTTAGAGTACTACAATTCTTATTCTTCACACAAATCCTAATTTTGAATGCATGACCCTTGAATTTTTATTTGAAGTTCAGGTTTACCCAATTTCAACAAAGAGTGGCCACTTATACCCTCCTTTTCGCATACCATCTTGGTGCACTTACCCTTATCATAGTTGATAAATATAAGATAATGAATCAATGGGTAGCTTGTTTTTGGTTCTAGTTTCATTTTTTTCAAGATTATAGGTCCTTATGACTCTGTATACCCAAAATAAGGCAATATGATCTATTTGTCTCACTAGCTTAATCTTATGTTAAAATCCAAAAATATTTACCTTTTTATGTATTTTCTTTCTATTTCTCTTAGTTTAGCGTCTTAGAATTAGATTTAGTTTTTTCTCATGGTCTAAATAATTATCAAATCAATTACGTAGCCAAAATAGTTGCATACCATTCATATGCCTAATTACATATGTTGAGAACTTATCTATCATAATACCCATGGTAAAGAAACTAGGATCAATAGGGTATTAATTAGGTGCACATGTCCTGGTTTAATAGAACCTAAAGTAGAGAGACCTATGCTTATCCCCTTATCCCTAATTACAATCTATTATATTGGCCACTGATACAAGCCCTTGATGATTGGAGATTAGCTACCTTATAGAGGATTTTGGGGCAATCAGTTGGAAACACAAATAGGTTTTTCTTTTAATGTTCTTGTTACGTGTTATAGCCTTGTTGTGTTATGCTTGTGTGGTATGGGGCCTTGTGTCTATCTCCTAGCTTAGTGAGGTAGGTCTCAGGGCTCCATGTGGTTGGGTGGTAAACATTTTTATCCATCAAGATTCTGAGATTGGTTCATGAGTTTTTGGATGGACTCTTCATCTTCCATTTCATGCTTTATTTGGATAGATGACTTTTATTGTACCTTTGTATCATATTATGTATCATGGATCATTGGCATTGTAAATGTATACTCTCTATAGAGATGATGTAAACATTTTTCAACATGCCATGTAACTAAGAGGGGGGGGTGAATCAATTATTCTAAAATATTTTTCTTAAACTCTATTAATCCAATAAAAAATTAAACCATTTCGATAACTAAATCATATGAGAACATGAAAGTACATAAACAACAAACATCATAACACAAGAATTAATGTGGCAACCCAATATGGGAAAAACCATGGAGAAACTAATTCTCATGAATATAACACCAGTTAAGGTGATTTTTACAAAGTCTAAATATTAGTTTTTTCACTACCAATTGGGCTAACTACCTTGACACAAAAATGATAGATTACAAGAAAGTCTTATAGACAAAATGTGAAATGATAATGTTTCATCTATTTTGCATGAAAAATTTCTTGTCAATAGCATAACTCAAACTGATTACATTGGATCTAGTTAGAGATATTTTTCCATCCTTTGTCAACCCTCTATAAAACTAAATAATCCTTTATGTTACAAGTTTTTCTTTGCCTTCACAATTGTCCTTTTCTCTTCTTAGTCTTCTTTACACACTTCACCACCAAGTATTCATTCACAAAAATATGCTTGCATCATATCACCTTCAATATGGACTCATACCCAAATATATGTTCTATATATACATATAACTGATGAACCAAATAAATATGTTAGTTGAACAAGACATGTCAACTTGAATACAAAAATATATTTCAATATAGTTCAACACGCTAGCACTAGATCTAAAGGAGATGTCGCACATATGAGAAGTGCATACCATGCTACCATGAAACCCAAACATAGGTCACATATAAGATAAACACATTACATAGCATAACATCAAAAGATAATAATATTCTAGGGTTGATGGGAATACCACAACCAAGACCATGTCTTTATCTACCAAAATTTAACACCAATCGAAGGATATCACAAGATAGCACCTATCCAAAATTGATTACAACTGTCATACCAAAATCTTATGATATACTGTATGAATGTCCATATAGCATAGATACTCGCAAAGAACTCTCAGAACAACAACCAATGATATCCTTCCAATATTCACAAATATCCATTCACCAAATACCATAGATGTACCAAAAAGATATATCACGATTACTAGAGAAAGGACACCCATCCAAAAAATTCATTACCATAATATACTATATAAGATAGATTAATTATATATGTAACTGAGAGCACAACCATTCATTACATGTAGGTTTTGACATCAACGCCAAAAATGTGTGTGAAAAGTGGCTTTAAATACAAAACACTTCAATGAATCATTGGATATTTAATCTAAATTAATGAAAGCAAATTGATCTAAACTAATACTAACTAAGGTGACTCATTTCCTTCTAGTACATCCAAGTATGAGCTTGCTCTCAGATCATTGCAAACTCAGTGACCACAAAGTAAGCTAAACGAAGGAATTTAATGAGCTAAATGCAAATGCAAGATTGATCTAATTAGCTAGGAGTTAATCCAATTAAACAAAATGAGATGTTCCTATCTTATTTTGATGAAATAATGAAGATATAATGCTAAATCAACAAAATAAATAAGCAATTGAAATTAACTATGAGACATGCAAATAACTATAATCTAAAACTAATAACGTAACTCTAATTCAAAATCTGGATCCTTTGTGTAAGAATGGAGGCACAATTATATAGAAATCCCTTCGGGGATGAACAGTTGAGATCGATTGGAGATGAGTGGTGGAGATTGTTTTGAAGAATTAGTTAACTCCAAATGTGCATCAGTCATTGTGGGAACTTCCAAATCAACTAGTAAGTTAACTGGACTGGTTTTCCAATTAACCAATTTGTTTCCAAAATGTGACTTGGTTAACTGAATTATTTTCAAAATCACATTCAGTTAACTAAAGGGTGATGACATAAATGTATTTTTGGAATTATTAAATGATTTTAATGCATTTTCCTCAAAATGTGATAATAATTTTAATTCTTTTGTTTGTATTTAATTGACAACTTCCATTTATTTAATCAACATTGTAGGATTTGAGCAATACAAATCCACAGAATGCCAAGATCGCCTGCATACAAAAAACCTGTTACAAGGAAGTAGAAAGAAGAAGAGGGCAAGGGTTTGACTCAAAAGATGAAGAAGAAAATATCCTCAAATAACTGAATGAATAATAGTGTACAATGGATCATCCATATAAAGGAGATCAAAGGCCTTGAAAAGGCCAACCTAAAAAGCAGAAGTGCATGTAATAATCAGTTAAACTATTACAAGACTAATGCATGCAAAAAACAACTGATGCATAACTAGTGCATGAGTCAACTAAAGCAAACTGATGCATAACTAGTGCATGAGTTGACTAAAGCAAAGAGTTGATATCTTAAGAAGGGAGTAAAATATTAATAAAATTAATAATTTACTCTAACACCCCCCCTTAAGATGAGCAACGATGTAGCTACAAACAATGCAAGAAGAAAGCAAAGGAAACTACAATGCTGAAAGCAGAAATGGGTCCTGGCAACATGGCTTGATGAGGTACCCAGCATAACCAAATCTCTATAAAATGGAGAAATAGAGAAAACCCAGTGGGAAAAAATGCTACTCCAAAAAGAGATAGAAAAATGCAGAAAAAGAAATGGCTCAAGAGACTCTCTCAAAACCATAAGTACAACCAGCCCCCCCATGAGAGAGGGATGAGACACCAAAGCCCCCCTAGAATAATGAAACCTCTGTGGAAATGATTGAACCAATGGAACTCCAATGCGGAAGAAACAAAGGCACGAGACAAGGAAACTCCTAAATGAGAGGTGAAACTGGAAGGCCTAACTAATGCTCAAAGGAGAAAACATGAGGAGCTTGAAAGGGAATCCCCAATGTAGGTGGTGTGACTGGTGTGTTGACACTGTCAGGAGAGAGGAGATGAGTGTCCTTTGTAGAATCCTCAACAACTACACCTGGTGGCTCAATGAATGGAGCTGGAGGGTCAGGCAGTGCTGAAGAAGAATCCTGCTGAAGAGAAAAGACCTCAACAGGATGAATAATAGTGTACAATGGATCATCCATATAAAGGAGATCAAAGGCCTTGAAAAGGCAAACCTAAAAAGTAGAAGTGCATGTAATAATCAGTTAAACTATTACAAGACTAATGCATGCAAAAAACAATTGATGCATAACTAGTGCATGAGTCAACTAAAGCAAACTGATGCATAACTAGTGCATGAGTTGACTAAAGCAAAGAGTTGATATCTTAAGAAGGGAGTAAAATATTAATAAAATTAATAATTTACTCTAACAAACATTAATTAAATAAATGGCATAGGATCAATTTAATTGGCAATAACATTAGGATTTAAGAATTAATTAATTAAGATCAAGTGCAATAATCAAATGGGATATAGATTAGATTAGGTTGATGAATTGAATTGCCTTAGGTTACAACTTAGGGAATTTAATCAAAATTAAGGTTTTCTTGATGAATAATCGAGATTAGGGGCTTATAGTTTTGGTGACCATTTTTAGGTGATTACAAATGGAAATAATGCCAACAATATCTCAATAATCTCGCCCTTTGGCATTGATGGAAAAACAACAAAAACTTCAAAACTTCAAAACATCCAAAAACCAAAAAGCTCCCCTTGAATTAAGTAATTCCATTTCCAATTTAGTTTTTCTTGTACATTTTCTCTCCCCCTTTTTGTCAACAATGGAAAGGTCCAACTAACATAATTCAACAACTTAGATTAAAATAGCAATTTTCATAAGAAATCTTGTCTTGTACCTTTTTATATAATTGGAAGATTCCTCTTCTAGCCATCCACAACAAAACTCATCTGAGCACACAAACTATCATGTTGAACCAATAGATCAAATGATGATGACTAGTCCATAGATTGGTACCGACATTCATAATCCTATGCATCATAAAGAATTCTAGAAATATGGTCTAATCAAACTTCAGCCATGTCCTTTATCAACCAAAAAGTCTTCACCAAATACTCCCTTTATCTCTGTACATACAAAAAATCACCCTACAACTCACCAACTCTGGTTCTTTGTTTAGAACTCTTATCCTTGAAGAAATCATAGTACTTGCCAATATTATTCAATTTAATCTCAATACTCTCAATCTTACTTCTGGAATTATCAATAGCAGTAGGCCACGAGAGATAATACCAATAAATATTCGACAATTCCTTTATCAATTCTCTTGTCTCACAAATATGTTTAGATAATTACTATTTTCTATTAGCACATTTCTTCTCAATTACATCTTTGAACTTGCATCCTTTAGAACATTCCTGCAATAATTTTTCTTCAACAACCTTTACTAGATCATATGGTAATATATCTGAAGCAATAGAAACATTAATGCATTTACCAAGAAAATAATCCACTAAGGCATTTTCAATCTTAGACCTACTATCCACATTTCATCAAATCTATCCAAATCTCCCTCTTCCAATATAGTCTGAACCACATCTGAATCAACATAGTCTATTTCAGATGGAGAAACCTCATCCTTTTCCATTTCCTATTCTCCCTTCTCCTTTGCTTCTCTCCTTCTTCCTCTAAGATAGTGATGATCTCTTTTCCTTTTGCACTATTTTTTCTTTTCTTAGGTTCCAAAGGGGAATTTCTAATCACAATTTCCAAATCTTTCTTATTAGAGTAGGAACCCTCCTCAACGTAACCAACAAGCATAGCACCAGACACAACTACACTAGAAAAATATTCATTTGTAAAGATAAGAAATAAGCTTTGCAAGCATCCATTTTATTTTCCAAATATTCCAAGTGATAGAAATAAGGCAACACACATAATTGAGAGGGAGGAGGGGATGAATCAATTATGTCCAAATCAGTTGTTTCAAAACCAAAACTTAACCAATGCTTAACTTCCTTACATAGATATTTAAAGATAAACATTAAAGAACTGAACCAACATCACAAGAACACATAACACCAGAATTATTTGTGTGAAAGCACGGTTAAGGTAAAAATTATGATGGATATCAAACCCACTAGATGATGTACTAGCACATATAACCTTGTTAAAGGTACAAAGGGGAATGCACATACATTTAGGCTCACTTTCTAGAGCTCACTTATCAAATACAAATGAGGGAAACAACCTAAAATACAACTAGGGCTTCAATCCAAAAAATGGACTATAATCCACTGTGAACAACAATTCACTAATTTTGTGAACTAACTAATAGTATCTCAGATAAATATTTTCTAATTTTATTTTAGATTTCACTCATACCTCTTTGCACAACCACTGATATTTCATCCATAATCTCTATCGCATATCCATTCCATAACTTCACAATTACTAATGATTTCACTTTTAAATACATTACATCAAATTATCACAATAAGGTTAGCCAGGGACCTAATTACAAAACATTATAAAGAATAATACATAATCCTCTATGTGATCCAATACATGTTAGCTAATACATAGCTAGGACTCAAATCTCCATCCATGAACATGCCATGATCCAAAGATCATGCCTCAAAACTTTGCAACATGCTAACTCATCAAGTTGGCCAAGAACATCAACACGCCACAAGAAAATCATTGAATTTGATCATATACCCAATGCAATCCACAAAAATTAATAGAACACAATCCAAAAACATCAGCAAGAAACATGAATTACCATAATAGAAACACAAACATCTTTGTCTCGAAATCTACAACTATCTTTGCACTGTTCATCAGGAACATTGAACATCAACCTCTGTCACTCAATACAAATAGCTTTCCAGCATCCAAATCATGAACCAGCTGATCTAAGGACACACATTCATGAATTGAACTCACCACTAGGTTAGCAACAAAAAATATTGCATACCAATCCTCCTTGATCCAAAAATTGCAACATTGTCTCTACTAAAGTAACCAGAAAAATATCCTTAGATAAATCAACCATAACTTCCTCAAATCATCAAGTGAACCTCTCCAACTTGAACAAGATTAAGTATATACATTCTACAACATATCTACGAATTCGTGACAATTGATATCACATACATCGTCCACGTTGAGCCATAACTTCTAAACTAAACAAACCAGGAAACTGACAAGAATAAAGAAATATGTTGACATCAAAGATAAAACATTAATGTCAGCACATATATGCATGAAATATACAACAATCTCCCCCGCTTTGGAATTGATGGCAACATATGTGTTAATATGATTTAGAACAATAGAGAGGGGGGGTGAATCAGTTGTTCTCAGGTCCTGATGTATAAAACAAACTAAACTTTTCTTTAAATCAGATCTAACAACCAAAACCAACTCGGTCATCATTGATTCAATAATAGAAACATATAACATTGCAGTCCACTACCCAGCTGTATCTAACTTGTAAAACACATAAATGTTCAAACCAAAACATTCACACAAGCATTGACACTAGGATTTATAGTGGAAACCCAATCTAGGAAAAACCACTTTGTAACATGCTACTATTATTTTCACTCTTCTGAAGTGAGCTCAGTTAAAAGACAACCCTTTCAAAGGTTACAATACACACTGTTAGGTGTGACCCAGTTAAAGGATTTCAATCACCCTGTTAAAAGTGAGCCTTGTTATAGGACTTACATACATTCCATTAGAATGCAACCTTGTTCAAAGGATTTAAGCATATGACTATTAGATCAACCTCTGTTAAAAGGATTTTGACTATTACAATGGTGAGAAAGTAGCAGCAGTAATGATCTGTAAAACATAGAACTCACTTTGCAAATATCAAATCCAAATTCCGTACACAAATGCTGGTTTACTAACTTTGAAACTTTGCCATTTCCATCTCTGATCTGCTCAGAACTTTTCTTCAAGCAATCACCACACTTCTCCTTTAGCCTTTTCTGCTTATATAGTCAATAACATCTACTGATCTTCCAACATCCTCTTTTCACCCATGCACAAACATACCTTATGCTTAGGTTCCCTTAATACTTCCTCAATTAGGTTTACTCATCTTTTGCCGCTCAATCTCCTTCATAGATCTTAGGGTTAGGTTAGATTCATTGAATCTACCCACTTTATGTTCTTCAGCTCCTTTTCTAGAAACATCTCAAATCTCTTAAAGATTTACAATAAAATGTTTTTCAGTGCATTTAATGCTTTCAAACAATCAATAAATAAAGTCAACACATTTTACATAATCCAATAATTCAACAATGTCGACTCCAAATCTGAATTCTCTTCAAATATAAAAATGTTGATGCTCGGTCAATACTGTGATCAACTACTCGGTCTTCATGTAGAAAGCTTGATCATTACTAAAAAATGTTTCCTCAGCTTATACTATCTTCCTCAAAAATTAACTGATGATCGGTCGACACTAGAATTTTTCTCGGCATATACTGACTCGGTCGACACTAACATCACTCGGCTTAAACATGATTTCTCCATTTTTGCTTGGTCAAACCTACCAGTTTAGTCTTCAATCTTACTAAGATAAATAATACATTGTCTCATCATTGTACAACATAGTTAAGTACACTTTGTAGTATCAAGATAACTCAACCTTTCCTTAGGTGCTATTGTTACCAACCTTGCCTATCCCCTTAGCAACACTCAAATAGATATAGTACTTTCCTAAGTAGCAACAGTCTTATCAGTTAAGATTTGACATCAATGAAAACACAACAATTGCTTCAATTACAGTTTCCAACAATCTCCCTCTTTGGTATTGATGGAAACACCATATGATATCACCTGAATAACACATGGATTACCAACCAATCCAAAAACTTATCTGTCCATCAGAAAAATATGTAATATCCTTAGCTTCATTCTGATTCAGAATCTATAAGCCTCACTTCTGTGACTGTCAAAAATATCCAAATCTCCCTCTATCCTGATCCTTCATTTCATTTCATCATCTCCTTACTTTTCTTTTCAGTGTCATGTGTTATTATACCATCTCAGTTCATCTCCCTGTTTGACAAAAATGCCAAAGTAGCAACTAAAAAAATACATCCATCAGATGTAGATATTATCTGTGCAACTCAGTGTTTCTCCCTCTATCATCTTGCTTATGACGAATTCCTTGTCTTTGCTCTTTTTCACAACTCTAGGCCAGTCCTAAAGTGTGACAATCTTCTGCATCAATTTATCAAATATTCTGCTATAGTATATTTGATGCAGTGCTCCTAGCTTAACTGAGCAGCCTCAGTTAGGGGAAGGACCCCTAATTGACTTCTCAAATACTCATGTGCTTCTTTAGGTAAATCTTTAGAGAATATTTTCTCTAATTGTTCCTTTATATTCACATATTCCATTCGAACTTCTTTATCTTGTACCAATTCTCTCAAGTAGTGATACTTGATTACTATGTGCTTGGTCTTAGTATGCATCACTGGATTCTTAGAAATGTTGGTAGCACTTGTGTTGTCACAGAAAATAATAATAGGTTCGGTGATTTCTTCTTTCATGCCTACCAACAATTGTTTTATCCATACCAAATTTAAACAGTTTACTGCAGCAGCAACATACTCGGCTTCAACAGTAGATTGGGAAATGCAATTTTGTTTCCTGCTTGTCTAGGAGACTAATCTCTATCCAAGAAAGAAAGCTCCACCACTAGTACTCTTTATGTCATCTACATTTCCTGCCCAATCAACATCTATATATACTCTTAGTTCAAATTTTTCATCCTTCTTGTAATATAGCCCATAGTCAACAGTCCCTTTCAAGTATCTCATAATTCTTTTCATAGTCATCATGTGTGTTTCCTTAGGATTGGTAGAGAATCTTTCCACAATCCCAACAGCTAGTCCAATATCTGGTCTACTATGTACAACATACTACAATTTTCCAATCATGGATCTGTACAAATTCTAGTTCACTTCTACAGCATCATCATCTTTAGATAACTTTTGTCTAGTAGCCATAGGAGTACTCACTGGTCTAGAGTCATCCATCCCAAAAGTTTTTAGTATTTCATTAACATACTTAGATTGTGTAATGAAAATTCCTTCCTTCATCTGATATACTTGTAAACCAACAAAGAATTTGATCTCACCAAACATGCTCATTTCAAATTTAGTTTGCATTTCACTGGAAAATCTTTTGCACAAAACATCTTGTCCACCAAAAATAATATCATCCACAAATTTTTTTTCCAATAGAATACCTTTACCTTCTTCATCTTTCATGTACAAATTGCTTGTGTCATTTGTTCTTGAAAATCCAATCTGTATCAAATAGTTATGCAATCTCTCATACCATGCTCTGGGAGCTTGTTTTAATCTATATAGTGCTTTGTTCAGTTTGCATACCATGTGTCTTATGTTTGGATCAATAAAACCTTCTGGTTGTTCTATGTAAACTTCTTCTTCTAGTATACCATTTAAGAATGCAGACTTGACATCCATTTGATAAACCTTGAAATCTTTATAAGCAGCATATGCAAGCAGGGTTCTTACTCCTTCCAATCTAGCTATAGGGGAAAATGTTTCCCCATAATCTATTCCTTCTTCTTGTGCGTAGCCTTTGCATACCAACCTAGCTTTGTTCCTAGTTATTTCACCTTTTTCATTCAACTTATTCTGGAACACCCACTTTGTTCCTATAACATTTTTGTTTTCAGGTCTCGACACTAGAGTCCAAGTATCATTCTTCTCTATCTGGTCCATTTCTTCATTCATTGCTTATATCCAGTCTTCATTTTCTAATGCCTCTCTAGTTGACTTACGTTCAAATTCACATAGTAAACATGTTGGATCCTTTGTCTTACTTCTGGTCATAATTCCAGTATGTTTGTCTCCAATTATCTGTTCAGGCTTGTGATGTCTTCTTACATATTTTGCCAAAATAGGTTCAGCTCTTTTCTCCTCTATTTCATCAGGTTCCTCAATAAGATTGTTAGAATCAGCTTTGGAATGCTCGACAACCTCTTACTAATACTCGACAGCATTATCTTGTTGCTCAACATGTTCCTGTTCTCTTTCGGCACTATTTTCTTGATGCTCGATAGCATCTTCCTATTGCTCAGCATTGCTTACTCGAGACTCGGCATCATGTGCAAGTCTATTACTTGCCTCTTCTTCTTCTTCAATATACACAAAAGATCTATAATCTTTTGGTTCTCTTTTGCTGTCAACTTCATTTCTTTCTGCATACTCATCAATTTTGACATTCACACTTTCCACAATTTTGTTAGTGTTAGAGTTCAAACACTTATAAGCTTTAATTTTTGTGGAATACCCTAGGAATATGCCTTCATCACTTTTAGCATCAAACTTTCCATTCATATTTTCTTTTAATGTGTAACACTTGCTTCCAAAGATTCTAAAGTATTTAACACTCGGTGCATGCCCATGTCATAATTCATAGGGTGTCAGATTTGTACCTTTCTTGATCTGTACCCAGTTAAGAGTGTAGACAGCTGTACTTATAGCTTCTTTCCAGTATTTTTGTGCCACATTCTTTTCAATCAACAATGTCCTTGCACAATCCAAGATAGATATGTTTCTTCTCTTTGCTATACCATTCTGTGGAGGGGTTCTAGGTGCAGACATCTGTCTTTTGATCCCTCTATCATTTCAAAATAGATTGAATTCATTTGATGTAAATTCTCCACATCAGTCAGATCTAAGACATTTCAGGTTCCTACCTGTCTCCTTCTCAACCTTAGCCAAATACCACTTAAAGAATTGAAAAGTGTCAGATTTTTCTTTTAGAAACATTACATGCATCATCCTGGTATGATCATCAACAAACAAGATAAAATATTTAGCACCACAATAACTTTGTACACCCATAGGTCCACAAAGGTCAATATGAACCAAATCTAAAATGCTTTCAGAAGTAAAGGATTTTCTCTTAAAACTTGACTTTGTCATTTTTCCTAACTGGCATTCCTTGCACATCACATTCTCAGGTTTCTTCAATCTAGGTAGTCCTCTTACTTTTTTCTTCTTACTTATTTCTACTAGATTATCAAAGTTAACATGACACATCCTCTTATGCCATAACCAAATGTCATCAAGTTGTGCAACCATACATGCTTCTTCAGATAGGTCAAGATAGAACAAATTACCTCTAGTCTGTTCTCCACTTTCGATTAGTTCACCAGTAGCATCAAATATTTTAGCTTTCTTGTGATGAAATTCCACTTGGTAACTAGTGTTGTTTAGCTGAGCAACACTTAGTAGATTATAATTTAGACCTTCAACCCAATATGCATTTTCACAAGAGATCTTATTAGTCAGTTTAATCAAACCTTTTCCTCTAACAGGACATGGTGCATCATTACCAAATTTTACACTTTTACCACTATAATGATGTAAGGCCTCAAACTTACTCTTGTCACCAGTCATATGATGTGAACAACCACTGTCAATAATCCATTTTTCATTCTTGTTCACATAGGAGATCAATGCAGTTTTCTCATCCTCATTAGATTCATCTTTCAGTGCAACATTGACTACCTCAATTTCAAAATCATCACTATCAGTGTTAGTTTCTTCTTCAACAATGTAACAAGATTTCTTACCTTTTCCTTTGTAGTCTTTGTGCCTTTGGTAGCTTATGTCGTCTCTTCTATCTTTGTGTTTTCTTTTTCTTTCTTCATCTTTATCATTCCTATCAGGACATCTAGCAACTATATGACCAACTTTATTACATGCAAAACATATAATAGGGAGTTTACCTTTATATTTTCCTTTTCCCCTTCTCAGTCTTCTAGCCATAAGAGCTTCTAGATCTTCAAGTTCTTCGAAGTGTCACTATCACTTTCACTTTCACTTTCACTTTCACTTATGCATCTTTCTTTTTCTTTCTTTGGCTTGTCCAGAACTAATTGTGACTTAAAAGCATATTCAACATTTCCAATACTACCAATAGTGAAGTTATCATAGTTAGAGAGTTCAAAAGCAGTCAGCTTGCCAACCAAACTCCCCAAAGTAAGCACATTTTTAGAGTTACATCTAGATTCCTGAATAGCTAAGATCTTAATAGCATATTCCTAAGTAGCAGCAGTCTTATCAGTTAAGATTTGACATCAATGACAACACAACAATTGCTTTAATTGTAGTTTCCAACAATATGATGTGAAAAACCAAATCAATGCACAAAGAAATCATATCAACAATAATATGTCAATCACTCCCCCTAAGTCTAACAATTCTCTTCCATGAGGCTATCTCTTCCCCTTTAACATCAATGACAAAGGAACATAAATGCACTAATTCATAGAGGCCAAACAATACTTATATGAACAACATATCAACTACTCCCCCTAAGCAGAAGTTCCCAAAAGCACTAATGCAGAAGGAAAATAATCTCTATGAAAACATTGGACCGATGCAAATCTATACATCTCTAGCTTTGATCAAGAAAGGCTATCACCCAAATCTTTCTTCACGGATACTCAAAAGTGTCTTTGGCAAGGGCTTTGTAAAGATATCTACAATCTTCTCTTTTGTAGGCACATATTCCAATCTGACTTCCTTTTCATTCACCTTATCCTTCAAGAAATGATACTTTATAAATATATGCTTTGTTTTTTAATGCAATACATGGTTCTTTGAAATATTGATAGCACTTGAATTGTCTCAATAAATAGTAATAGGCTCACCAAAAATTATTATAATATCTTCCATCATTTTCTTCATCCAAACCACCTGACTTAGTTCTTAGCAGTAGCAACATACTTAGCTTCAACAATAGATTGAGATATACAATTTTATTTCTTACTGGACCAAGAGACTAACTTCTTCCCCAAAGTAGAATGCTCCACCTATAGTACTTTTCATGTCATCCATATTTCCTACCCAATCAACATTAGTATAAACACGTAATGTAAGATAATCATTTTTAGGGTATACCATAGGCCATAGTGCATTTTTCCTTTCAAGTATCTGAATATCCTCTTAACATCAACAACATTTGATTCCTTTGATTCTGCTTGAAATCTCGCAACAATGCAAACAATATTCATTTATGTCTGGTATAGTCTGAGTTAAGTATAGAAACACACTGATCAAATTGATCTGGACATTTTCTGATTAGCAAGAGAGGAATCATCATTATTTTTCAACTTACAACCAATAACCATAGGGGTTCCAAAAGGTTTGGAATCATCCATTCCAAATCTCTTCAATAACTCATTCACATACTTAAGATTGTAATATGAAAATCCATTTTTTTTATTAAGTAATTTGAAGACCAAGAAAGAATTTCATGTCACCTATCACTGACATCTTAAATTCCTTTTGCATCTCTTCATAAAAATCCTCACTCAACTTGTCATTTACACCAAAAATGATATCATCCAAAAATACTTCAACAATCAAGATATTGTCATGACCAATTTTGAAATACAAATTGTTGTCAGAAGATCCTTTACTAAAACCAAACTTTATCAAATACTTATCTATCCTTGCATACCAAGCCCTTGGTGCTTGTTTCAATCCATACAATTTTTTCTTCAATAAAAACACCATGTCACCTTGATCGGTCAAAGGAAAACCATCATATTGTTAATTGTATACTTCCTCTTCCAATTCTCCATTAAAGAATGCAAACTTAATATCCATTTAATATACCTTGAAATCTTTGTAAGTAGAATATGCAAGAAAGATTATAACTACTTCAATTCTAGAAACAAGAGAAAAGGTCTCCTCAAAATAAATATCTTCCATTTGTGAATATCCTTTGCAAACCAACCTAGCTTTATTCCTTACCACTTCACCATCTTAATTTAGTTTGTTTCTGAAAACCCATTTTGTTCCAATCACATTCTTCTCCTTTGTCTTGGGAACTAGGATCCATGTTTTTTCCTTCTCATTCTATTCTAGTTCTTCTTTCATTTCCTTAACCCAATTTTCATCTTTGCAAGCTTCATCAAAATCTTTAGTTTCAACTTTATAAATCAAACAAATTCCATCTCTGATTCTAGTATGTTTTCCTCTAGTCACGATACCTTGATTTCTCTCACAAATAATATGACTTTCTAAATGATTTAACCTTACATACCTTGGAGTCTTTAGATTTTCATTTGTAGATGACTCTTGAGTTTCCACTTCTTCTCCATCAATAACTTCTTCATTCTATTTTGTCGATCCATTTTGATTCTAAATCTGATTTTGTGCTTGAATAATATGATTTTCTTCTTCATCATTTCACTCATATCTGCATGAGCTAACCTATTTTTGATAATTCTCATCAACTCTCACAGTATCACTCTCCACTATCTTCCTCAACTAATGGTTAAAACATTTATAAGATTTTTTCTTTGTAGAATAAAAAAGAAAGATAACTTCATGACATCTAGGATCAAACTTCCCTAAATCTTTCATCTCTTCTAATATAATATTTACTTCCAAAAATTCTAAAATGCTTCACTATGGGAACATGACCATACCATAGTCAATAAGGAGTCTTACCAGTGCCATGCTTTATCTAAACTTGGTCAAAAGTGTAGACTGCAGTACTCTTGACTTCTCTCCAGTACATCTGAGGGACATTTTCTTCCATCGTCATAGTTCTAGTAGTGTCAAGAATAGATCTATTCCTTAACTTTGTAATTTCATTTTGCTAAGGGGTTGAGGAGCTGACATCTATCTCCTTATTCCATTCTCTTCATAGCATGCATTAAATTATCTTGAAGCAAACTCTCCACCATTGTCCAATCTCAAACATTTCAGCTTCAATCTTGTCTCTATCTCAACCATCGCTCTAAAGATTTTGAATTTGTCAAAAGCTTCTAATTTTTCCTTCAAAAATGTAACCAACATCATCCTTGAATAGTCATTAATGAATAGTATGAAATATTTGTCACCATAATAACTCCTAGCCTAGTAGGACCACATATATTTGTATACACCAAATCTAATAATCCACTTAAAAATATATCTTTCTTTAAAATTAGATCTTGTTAACTTTACCAGCTAACATTCCTTACACATAACATTATTAGGTTTCAACAATCTAGGTAAATCTCTTACAACATGTGTAGCACTTATCTTCACAATATTATCAAGGTTTACATGACAAAGTCTCTTATGCTACAACCAATTATCATCAACTCCAACAATCAAACATTTATCTTTTGTTCTATTCAAATGAAAAACATTACCTCTGGTCTTGATACCCGATGCAATTTTATTTCCAGAGCTTCCTTTGATTATGCATTTGTCATCCTTGAATTCCAACATGTATCTTTTACCAAGAATTTGTCCAACACTCAAAAGATTATGATTTAAACCTTCAACATATAAGATATCCTTAGTATTATTATTATTATTAAGTGTAATATAACCTTTCCCTTTGATAAAACAAGGCCTTTGCATGTATAGGCGAACCCTATGATTTTGATTGTATTGCCTATTTCTAATTGAGCCTCTATGGAGACATGGCATCAAAAGTGTAATAAATAGGGTGACCAACACCGACCATGTTCTAGGGTGAGGATTACTGCTAATCAATGCATTGGTATCTTTCCCTGAGTATTGCCACCAAATTTGACAACATCACCATCATATCTTTTGAATTTTACAAATTTATTCTTATTTCCAGTCATATGATGTGAACAACCACTATCTATTACCCATTCATCTTTTACCTCAACATGTGCAGATAGGGATTTCTCTTCTATCAAGAAAGTAGGATTTTCATCTCTAATAGCAATAAAGAAAATCTCTTCTTCACTCTTCTCAGACTCTTCATCAATTACACCCCCACTAGCATCATAACACTTCTTATGATATAACCAAAATGGCCAATCTTATTATAAGAAAGACATTTTAAAGGTAGCTTCCCTTTATACTTAGCTAACCCCTTAGGCACTCTATTTGCAATCAAGGCTTCTAGCTCCTCCATCTTTCTTTCTTCTTCTTCAATCTCTTCCCATTCCTTAGCATATCTAGATCCAAACTCAAATGAACTTGAATAACTCTCACCAGAATCACAATTTAGCTTATCCTTATAAATAGTAGCTTTAAATGAACATTCATACTTAGGAATATTATCACGAAATCTAGTCACTTCAAAAATAGATAACTTACCAACTAGTGAATCTCTTGTCACCTTAGAAATGGTCCTGATCTTTTCAATTGCAACAAATTTTTTGTCATAAGTAGGAGGCAAATATCTTAGAATTTTAGAAACAATCTCATCCTCATTTATTGTTGCATTAGCACTTCTGATTCCTCAAACATGTTTGGTCACCTTCTGAACATTGGCTTGAATATTTTCATCTTCAATCATCCTCAAGGATTTTGGCTTCCCTTTCAGGCTCTGCAACTTTTGTTTCTTCACACAACAGTCTCCTTCATGTAATGTTTCAAGTTTTATCCATACCTCATGTGCAATTTCTAACTCCTTGACATTTTTATATTCAACATATGACAAGGGACTCAACAAGGATTCCTTGGCTCTCATGTTATATTTGAATTATATCGTTTCATTAGTAGTAGCAACAACCAAATCTACAAGAGGATTGTAATATCTCTTTGCAACATCCCAATATTTAATGTAGTCAAGATCGGAGAGACCTCCAAAGGAGATGTCCAATCTTGTAGCAAGAGTCAACATGGTAGAAAATAGATACACACAAGGATATAATCAAATAACAATAGATTTATTATCAGGTAACATCCCATTACATCAAGCATGCCGGGATGTCAGGCCTTCCTGGTTATGTATATAATGAAAATAAGACTCAGATCCTGATTATGATCTGTGTAAACTTAGAGCTATCTTCTCTCTCATCCCCCTTCTACTTAAATAAGAACTAAAACCCAACTTACAAAAAAGATCACCAGCTACAAGTTGGCCTTATCCAAACACAATCTCCAAGATAAAGAAAAGGATTTACAAATATATATAGGTCAGGACCCAAATCGATCAGAACAATCCACAAATAAGTATATCATGACACATGATTATAGAAGGAGGTGAACCATGAACATAAGAACATCGAACAATTTACCACAAGAAACTGCAAACCATGAATCTTCACCGTAATCTAGATCTCCCCACCCTGACCATTAGAACATAAATCCATTATAGGACCAGACCTAAATGGAAAAAATTGATCACCACAATATGAACATAAGGATGCACAATCCAATATATAAGTCCCCACAAGTTCCAACAATCATGATCCATGACCGTACACATTAAAATACAACAATCATCAGCCGCACAATAAATCCCTAAGATCAGTCCAAACATGAAATGAACATGTTACCCACAACCACTAAATGAATCCAAACTTGAACAAATTTGAACCAAAAGAGATGTGATCATAAGAAATTGTTCCCAGATAGGTCCAAATCATTATAATATGATCACACACGCCCACTCCAATACAGAATCGAAAGCCAACTCGATCACTCAACCTAGAAAATAATAACAAAATACAAAACATCTTGTTGGATGATGTAAGATTGCTAACTACCCTAGGATGATCTTGCATTAATATTATTATCTAATGCATCTCAAATGTGTAATCATTTTATCCTTCCATAACAAGTAATTAGTTCCATAAAAACTCAGACTATCCTTCTTAAAATCTATCATCCTAGATCACCTCAAGCAGTCAAGCTTCAAAAAGAGGATCTAGCTTTGATACCAATTGATAGAAATAAGGTAGCACACACAACTAAGGGGGGGGGGGGGGGGGGTGGGTGAATCAGTTGTGTCAAAACCAAAACTTAACCAATGCTTAACTTACTTACTTAGATGTTTAAAGATAAACATTAAACAACTAAACCATCATCACAAGAACACATAACATCATAATTTTTGCATGGAAACCCATGTAAGGAAAAAAACCACGATGGGGATCAAACCCACTAGATGATGTATCAGCACATATAACCATGCTAAAGGTACAAAGGTGCATACACACACATTTAGGATCACTTCCTAGAGCTTACTGCTCAAATAAAAATGAGGGCAACAACCCAAAATACAACTAGGGAAACAACCTCAAAAATGGACTACAATCCACTATGGACAACAATCCACTAATTTTATGAACTGACTGATAGCATCTCAGACATTTCAATACAACTCCAATAAAGTAAAAATTTGTTCTGATTTTATTATAGATTCCACTTATACATCTTGACACATCCATTGATATTCCATCCAATGTCTCTATCTCATATCCATTACATACCTTCACAATTATAAATGATTTCACCTTTAAATACATTACATCAACTTATCACAATAATGTCAAATAGGGACCTAATTACAAAACATTACAAATAATAATACACAATCCTTGATGTGATCTAAGATAAGTCAACTAATACATAGCTATGACCCAAATATCCATCCACGAACACACCATGATCCAAAGATCGTGCCTCAAATCTTCACAACACGCTAACTCGTCAAGTCGGCCAACAACATCAATATGCCATAAAAAAACCAATGAATCCAATCACATAATCCAATGTTATCCACCAACATGAATAGAACATGATCTAGAAACATCAACAAGCAACATGAATTACCATAATAGCAACACAAACATCTATGTCTCAGAATCTACAATTATCTTTGCACTGTTCATCAGGAACACTAGACATCAAACTCTATCACTCAATAAAAATAGCTTGCCAACATCAAAATCAAAATCAATACAAGATGAGGACACATATCCATGCCCTAAACTCATCACCAAGTTAGCAACCAAAAATATTGTATAATCGATCCTCACTAATCCAAAAACTGCAACACTATCTCTATAGAAGTAACCAGAAAGTTTTCCTCTAATAAATCAACCATATCTTCCTCAAATCATCAAGTGAACCTCTACAACTTGAAAAAGATCAAGTACATACATTCCAAAATATATCCACATATTCATATAAATTAATATCACATACACTGTCTACGCCAATCCACAACTTCTAAATTGAACAAACCAGGAAACTCTCAAGAATAAAGAAATATGTTGACAAAACATTAATGTCAGCATATATATGCATCAAATATCCAACACCAAGTACCTGTAAATCTATTTTTCAACAGTGATGTCAGACATGCATTCCATGTTTTCTCTACTAGGTAACGATTTTAGAAAAGAAAAAATCCAAACACATAATGAGAGATCCAAATTAAAGGTCATAACCCTCAACTAATGACATTTTGATATTTTTCAAATAAATTCTCCAACAAAAACTATATAAATCCAGCTACATGCTTTCCTTAACCATCTTATGAGCCAAATAGACTACTACAATAGACATAGCACCATGATTTTATATGAAATGCTATACGTAACATACCTCATAACTGGATCGAACTGTGTATTTATGAGTAGAGCACGTGGGTCTTTGTCGATGTCAGTAAGCTCCTACACTTCTTTATACTTCACTATCTTCTTCTCTGGGATAACTCCAATACTACATAGACCAGTGATCTCCTCGATCACCTCCTTTGTAACCATGAGGTTTATCTAATATTAGACTTATGTCATTGAACTAACTTAGCATAAATAAAAATGAGTCCTCTATAAACTAAGGGAATTATCCCCATAAGTCCATACCTAGATTTTGCTTGCTCACTACAAATCTTTGGCCTCAACCTTACTTCCATCTACCTTAGCTTCTCATGATTAAACTCTTTTAATTCAACTCTTTTTATCATTTTTGGAACAACATCACCAGATTCATGAACAATCAAACTTGACTCCTGTAATACTCCAAAAATGGGCTTCAATACCATTGACCTCCTACATCAACAAATCAATCAAAATCAACCCTAAAATCCTAACCTAAGGCACATCTACACATCAAATTATCGAAACCCTAATCGATCTTATTTCAAATCTGCATCGGGGAATATTCTTAAATATTCCTAATTTATCCTAATTATCTCTGATTAAATATTATTTGGCGATAAATGATATTATTTTATTTATCCAAAGTCGATTAATTGAATATGATATAAATATTTAACTAATTAAATTTTATTCTGCCACTTAATTATTTTAATTAGATTTAATTAAATTTATTCTTTAATTAATATTATTTATTTGACAATAAATTACAAATCTTAGAAATAATCAATTAAAATTTTTTTTAATTGATTAAAATCAAAGTGTCAAATTTAATAATATAATTTTGGATAAAGTTTGATTAAAATAATTGATTAACCCATAAATCAGTTATTTAATTGAATAAATCAGTTAAGTTGAGTATAAAACACATGGAAATTAAATAAACTCACAATTATCTATGCAAAAATCATAAAAGCAGTTAAACTCAAATCAACTATTGAATTCATTTTGTTAACTTTATAAACTCAACATGTGATTGTGAGTTTAAAATCAGATTGGAGTAATCTCAACTTCCAATTTTGAGTTAAAAAACTGATTTGCATGATTTTACTAGATAATTGTTTCTAATTTCTTGATAACTCACCAATCAATTCGAGTTGATCAAGGAGTGATTTTTAGCTTTTCCACGAGTTCTCAAACCCTATATTTCTATATAAACAGGCCTTAGTCCTTCACAATTCATAACTACAAATCTGGAGAACACATGCAATTTTTAGAGCATCAGCGCTATAATGTCGAACTCTTGAGATTGTGCAACTTTTGGAGAATCATTGCTAACATTGTATTCTTATTTTTGCATTCATAGCTAGTTTTTCACTTCATTTCATCAAGTTTCTAGATCAATTTCATACAGTTTATATTGTTATTGCATAGAAAATTAAAAAACATAGATTAAATCTTGCATCCATTTCATAGTTTTTGCATTCAAATCTTTCATTTAGGTGTTGCATTGTCATTGATCTCGGCCATATTCTGAGAATACCATACTCACGTCTACTAGAAGGTAGTACATTGCCTGGTTAATGATATTTTTCTTTACTGCATATTTTCTTGTCATTAATCAATAATGTTTTACTGATGTGTTGTGTTTTTTGAACAAGTACAATTTTCACAAACACATTTCTGGCGCGCACCGTGGGGCCCGACTTCAGGTTTCCATTTTATCTTTCATCTTTTTTCTAAAAAAAATTTCAAAGTTTTGGGTTTTAGAATTTTTTTCGTACAATCTCGTACGACATTTTGTAGATTATCATTTGGGAAGTCTTCGAGTGTCATACGATAGACGACATTGCATAAATTGTCGTACCGGTTCATACACACTGTCTTATAACGATTGAATTGTCGTAGGGGTATGTACACATTGTTGTATCATATCTAAAGTGTCGTATGGATATATGTATAATTTTTTATGACTTTTCATGCCAGTATTTCAATTGTCATATGGGATTTCTGATCAATTTTTGAGACTTTTGATTTGACTGACAGCTGACCCTAACATTTGTTGTTTTCTAGTACATGGTCATTTGAGACAACCTAACACATTTTGCATGGAGAGATGAAAACCTGAGCATAAAAACCTACCTTTTATCCTCTTCTTGTCTTGTCTTCTAAGCCATTCTTTTGCAGGAAACCCTTTCATAAAATCGCTTGCCAAAGACGCTCATTCAACAAATATTTATGACAAGTGGTTTTGCAGGTTGTCAAATCTTCATCAAGCAAATATTCTATTTGCTTAATGTTTCTTTTCATAGGCACCTAGTTAATTGGGTACGTGCATTTATTTCCATGGAGGTAGATATTGAGGGGATTATGCTCTTCTCCTTCTTAGGAGAATCAGAAACCCAAAAGGTATCTTCCCTAGTGCCAATTTGCGTACTATCTCTGGATTAATTCTTCTTGGCATGTCTTGGATAGGGAAAATGACAAGGCTAGGAGATTATGCTCTTCTCTTTCAAAGAATCAGAAACCCAGATCCTGTGGTCCCCAACCTCACATTTTCTTTAATCCTTTAGATGGCTTGTTGACGAGGTAAAAAGCTCCCAGGAATGACCCAAGTGGGGACAAGTCTTGAGCCGACTCTTCCACCCCACTATAAAATTTGACGCTTCCTTGAGGTTAAAGCCTCAAAAGACATAGTTGCGCTTGTTCCTTGGATTTATTCCATGAACATGATTTGATTTTGTGTAGAGAGGAGCTGCTTTATTCTTGCTTACGAGACTACACAGATCAGAGTACTCATAGGGTTAATAGCCTCAATCCTTCTTGCGAGACTATGGGAGACAGTTGTGAACAAATGCCCTGATTAACAACCTAAGCTAGTTTTCTACTGAACTACCTTTGAAGGATTTTTAGTGCTTGTGCAAGGTGAATAGTAATCACCCCAAGACACTCATAATATCGAGCCCTCCTTGACGCTTGAACTTGGCTAATATGGGCTTCAACATCCATTGCATGTTCTTGGACCACCATATTCTGAGGAGTCTTTGAGTGTGTTCCTAAGTCAATGAGAAAGTAATACATCTCTTCTCCTACTTAGGTTAGGCTAGGTGTGTTTGAATCATTGAGTCAGTTACCAAGTGTTTGCTATGATTGTAAGCCTATTGCTATGTTAAACACCCTTTGACAATCCCAAACATAGATATGAAAGATTGGATAGAAAATTTGAGAAACCAACTGAGACCAAAAACATAAAAAAACTTGAAAAACTGATGCAAAAATCCTTTTCTAGTGTAAAATGTCATCTAGACCCGTCAATTGCTTTGTTCCACTAAGTGTCATAACAAAACCCCCCAAGTATTGTACGAGAACCTGTACATTATCATATGAGAATTTCCATCCATCTAAAAGCAAAAATTATTCCTGGCATCAACTATCGTACGAGCCTCTGGATTATCGTGCTAGACCCTTTTAAGCGTCATACGATCCTACATGCTGTCATATGAGATTTTGCACAAATTGTCAGAAAATTCAAATTTTGTCAGAAAACTAGTCAACAGTCAGCCCTAGTCAAATTTTGTCAGAAAACCCATTGTGTTAGGTATAGAGAAGAGAACAGAAAAACCATCTTATTTTCCCAAAGTGGTCTCTTTTAGCTCGATTTGTCATCTGATTGATCAGTCTGAATCACATTTCAAAACCCTTGTCAAAACAACCTTGATTAATCATCTCAAAATGGCTAAGTGTTGTGAATTCATGTCCACCATCTTTTGGGTGTCTACCCATACATCTCGAGCACAATATCCTTCATTTACATCCAACCAATCTTTTCATCAGCAATCCAATCTTGACAAGGTTGCATCACTCGATATTTCCAAAATCAGATTATCTGTCAGTTGTCTTATCTTGCTCTAAAGATTCACCAGGTTAATGGTGGAAACTAGAGCTTCCTCACATAGAAAACCAAGAGAAGAACCAAAGACATCACCTTCATCTTCTCTTATTGCTCAGACATTTCATCAATTGTATGATACCAATCTTTACAAAGAAGACACCCTTGGCAATTTGTGCTTAAAAGGAGGTCACACAAACCCTCCTGCATCAACACAAGATCTCAATGAAAATGCTTCTATGTCTCAAAGGGGAGCTAGCCATGGCTCACAAGGTCACAACTCTGGTGAAGAAGGAAATTAAGAACACACACCTTCTGAAATTGCATAATATCGAGATGATGATCTCTTTAAGAAAATGATGAAACACTTCTTATGAGAAGACAAAGAGACATACTTCCTTGAATTGGCACGACAAGGATCAAAACTTCCTCACAACTTCAATGTCAATGGTATCATCACACTAGAGGAAGAGACCCCTATCACATCTATGATGAAACAGATGCATGCTATGCAAGTCAAACTTAACAAGTTGTAAAAAGAGAAGGAACCCAAAGAATTCTCTACGGATGTCTTGTGTCCATTTCCATTTGATCAGAGCTTGTATATGCCACCATTCCCAAAAGGGGTGGAACTACCTAAATATGACAAATACAATGGAAATTTAGATCATCGGGATCATGTCAAAGAGTTTTTCACTCTATCCATGGAGTTCATGCATGAACCAACATTCTTAATGCATCTCTTCCCATGATTTTTGGGAGGAGCAACCATCAACCGATTCTCCAAAATATCTCCAACCATCAAAAATTTTGAGGAGTTAATCAAACTGTTCTATTAACAATACTCCTACAACATTCAACATCTGGTCACCATGATCGACATATGTAATCTAAAGTAGAGAATAGGAGAACCATTCCTGACTTTCATTAAATGTTAGAGGAAGAAGTTCTCACTATATCCCCGACAAATCCTAGAAAAAGAGAAACTATAAATCTTCATCAACAATCTAATTTCGGAGATTAAATATCATCTTTAGATGCAAAATCATACTTTATTTTAAAAAATGGTGGATAGTTCCATGAAAATAGAGGACATACTTATTTGCAAAGGGGATAGCTCACTTCACAAAGAGAACAAGTATGATTCAAGTTCTAGTTCCAACAATAAAGACAAAGTCAAATTCTGGAACAAGAATAAGAATGTTGTCACCAATGATGTTGTTGATCACATCAGTGCTCCACCCAAAGCACCAACATTTAACCTCACTATTGGTACTCAAGCTATAAAATCCTTAGAGAAACAAATAATTGAGCTTTCCAAAAAGTCAAATGAGTGCAAACCATGGGTTACAAAACCAAAACACAAGTTCATTCCTTTGGTTGACTCCTTGGAATCTGCTATGAGAACCTTATTGGAAAATAACATGATCACGTTACCTGAGATCAAACCATATGACTCCGAAATCAAACCTAGATGGTGGAAGGAGACTAATTTTTGGGATTTCCATTGAAACAAGAGTCATAAAACTAACAACTACATGCATCTGAAACATCTTATTCAAGACAAAATTGACACTGGAGAAATTGTGATTGACAACCATAAGTCCAATAATGATCATACAATATTCACGGAACCTTTTCCAAAACACACTCAAGGAGATTCATCTTATAAACCAAACATGGGTGCTAAGGTCAATTACACTTACTCTGGCAACAATGATGTCAGGAACATGGTAGAACCATGTGCATCTCAACAGTACAATGCCATCACTATTGTCAAAAAGGATAGAGATAACAAATTAGCTAATGTAGTCACTCGATCTCAAGCTCAGGTAACTCTTCCAGGACCAAACTCAAGTTCATCAAATGCCTTGAAAGTACCATTCAATCGTGCATCTACATCTAAACAAAGGACTACACCTAAATCTACCAATTCTAAAGAGTCCAAAGTGACATCATACAACATAACTCAAAAAATTCAATACACGAATGCAAAGATACCTATATTTGAGTTGCTTCGAATCTCTCTTGCTCATTGAGCTATCCTAGACAAAGCTCTGCTCAATTCCAATGTTCTAGAAAATCTTGATCTTGATCAATTTCAAACCATGGTGGGTCATCTAACTTCCCCTCAATATATTTCCTTTTTAGAGGAAGATGACAACTCATTGAGTCATCCACATAACCAGCCCTTGCATATTGAAGTCCTAATTGAAAACCGTCGTGTCAAGTGTGTTTTGATAGATGGGTGAGTTGGCCTAAACATTTTTTCTTATAAATTAGTTACACAAATAGGATTTTTAGAATATTCTATTGAGCCTAAAAATAAAATAACCATCAAGGCATATGATGAACAAGAAATATCCTCAAAAGGAGTCATTGTGTTACCTATCAGAATGGGACCTATCATTAGAGATATCACTTGTTAGGTACTGGACCTCCCACTGGACTATAACATCCTTTTAGGAAGGCCCTGGATTCACGAAATGCAAGCTATTCCATCAATGTACCACCAATGTGTCAAATTTCTCTATGATGGAATAGAGGTCACTATACCTACAGATATGTCAACATCTTGCAATGCTTTGAAGGAAAGTGCAGACAAACTTATCCCACACAACAAAGAGTCTTCAACCAAACAAGTTGATATAGCATTTATATCTAAAATTGAAGACATATCAAAAGAAGTCAAGATCAAAGATACATGCATGGGAGAATACACTATGGAACCGGTCCTATCTCTCACATCTCTCCTGCTTTTGCCTAAGTCTTATGGATAACCTTCAGAGAAAGTGAAACCTACAACTAAAGAACCTCGAGTTATCTTTGATGGGAGTTTCATCACAAAACATGTATCCAAACAAGAGTCTGATGAGGAAGAAGTTGTGCTTACCTGGTTATACAAAGATGAATCTCAAACAGTTCAAGCATGTGACTCTAAATCACTCAAGGTTCCTTCAAAATCCTATGGACCAAGACACAACTGATCTCCAAGATGGGATATATTGGAAAAGGACCTCTAGGAAAAAGAGGCAAAGGTATCATCAAACCCATTGAACATTATGGGTGAAAAAAAAAGGATACAACAAGCATAGGTTATCAAAGGAAATCTTTCCATCTCAGGGGTGATTCTTCTAATGTCATAGAACAGATACTCAACAAAAGGAAGAGACGCAACACTGAAACAATGATGATTCAAACATGATAAATGTTTTTCCTTATGAACGTGTCCCTCAAAACATATTAGACCTTCTCAAAGATGATCAGACACCTAAAGAGAGAATCAATGTGGTAGACACACAAGAACCTACTACTCGAAGAGAACAAAATGATCTAACGGAAGAAGAGACATCCCTCACTATAGTTGAACATTTGGGACACTCTAGTGATTCTGAAATAGATTCTCATGAGTATAAATTCCATTCAGACTCTAAAGGTAACCCTGCTTGGGGAATTCGTCCCGATTTCACACATGTTCTTGACTTTCCCAGAGATCTACACGAGGAATCTAATGACTGTGAATGGTGATTTTTTCTAGAAGAAGATGAGCTTATAGCAGAAAAATATGTAGATTTTATTCACCAATATGCACCTACATCTGACCTGAGTCTAGAACTAAATGACAGACCTTGTGAGTCTGATTCACTTATTACTAATGCAAGATCCAATGATGACGTTGAGACACTTAATGAACTAAATATATTGAGTAGTAATATCACCTTTGAATTCGAGAGTCAGATCATGACCAATGATGACAACACTATATGTGTAAAGACTATTAGCCAATCCTTTCCTACGCTTACTATTCGACATCCTGAACTTATTGACCAGATATCCAATTATCCAAGCCAAGACATCCATACTTTTTGCACAGACTATGCTCTCGCATGATACCTAAATGTGGTAGAACCCATGGTGACTTCCATCAGTGAACCTAGCATCAACACATGATAGAGTTGGATATCAAATATCTCAGTCAAAAGAATAAAAGAAAAATTAAAAAGATCTCTAAGGGTGAAAACCACTATGTGGCAGTCTCAAAGCCAAAAATAGTAAAAACAAAAGATGTATCCAAAGGTGAAAACCTCTCTGAGGTGGCTAAGGATGAGATATTTAATGTTCTTCTGAGTCACAGGACAGATCACCAGTTTTGATAGAATCAACTTAGTCTATCAATCTAGGTACAACAGAGGAACCTCGGTTAATTCATGTAGCATAATCTCTGTCAGAAGAAGAAAAGTAGGCATTTACTAAGTTCTTAACAGATGAAAAAATCAACTTTGCATGGAAATATTCAAATATGATAGGATTGGATCCTAATCTCATCATGCATCATCTCTCTATCTCTCCAAGAGTTAAACCTATCAAGAAAAATTTGTGAAAGATGCATCCTCATGTTGCACTCCTTGTCAAAGTTGAACTAGAGAAATTGCTTAAAGGCTAGATTTATTCGAGTCATAGATTATGCAGAATGGATCTCAAACATAGTTCAAGTGTTGAAACTAGATAAATCTATCAGAGTATGCACATATTTTAGAGATGTAAACAAAGCATTCCCTAAGGATGATTTTCCACTACCAAACATCGATATGATAGTGGATATGACTGCAGGATTTGAAATGTACTCTTTAATGGATGGTTTCTTTGGATACAATCAAATAAAGATAGCTCTAGAAGATCAAGAAAAGATAGCTTTCACCTGTGCATGGGGTACTTTATGTTGTAATGTAATTCCATTTGGTCTTATGAATGTTGGTGCTACATATCGAAGAGCCATGACATCTATCTTTCATGATATAATGCATAAAAACATGGAGGACTATGTTGATGATACCTTGGCTAAATCAATGAAATGATCTAGACATCTAGCTGACTTGGGTACAATACTGGATAGAATGGAAAAATTTAGTCTCTGACTAAATCCTAAGAAATATGCCTTTGGTGTCACTTCAGGAAATCTTCTAGGATACATTATTTCAAAGAAAGGTATTGAAGTAGATCCAAAAAAAGTTAAAGCAATCATGGAGATGCAACCTCCTAAGAACATAATTCAAATGTGTACTCTATAAGGGAGGATACAATCTATCAGACACTTCATCTCTTAGTTAGCTAACATATCACAAACTTTCACTAAAACATTTCATAAAGGTGTGACGTACAACTAGAGTGAAGAATGTGAGAAGAACTTCAATAATATCAAGCAATACTTGGAAAACCTACCAATTCTCATGCCTCCTATTTAGGGGAAGCCATTAATATTGTATGTCTCCATGACAGATACATCATTGGGGGCATTATTAGCGCAACATGATGAGAATAAACGGGAAAGAGCTATCTACTATATCAGTCAAACATTGGTGGCTTATGAAAAGAACTATTCCATGATAGAGAAGGCATGTATAGCTGTGATCTTTGCATTGCAGAAACTAAGGCACTACATGTTAGCTCATACCACATAACTAGTAGAAAAGATTGATCCATTGAAATATTTGTTAAGCAAATTTTCTCTCACAAGTAGATTAGCAAAATGGTTGATGCTACTGAGAGAGTTTGACATTGAGTATGTTGAACAAAAAGATATTAAAGGACAAATGATCGCAGATCAATTAGCTGAAGCTCCAATGTTTGATAATCAACCAATGCAAATGGAATTTCCTAATTCCTCTATCATGCACCTATCTTCCAGAACATGGCACTTATTATTTGATGGATCTTATACACAAAATGGATCTAGAGCTGGTATATTGTTCATCACACCATAGGGTTATTCCATTCCAAAAGCATTTAGGATCAAGTTCCCTTGCACCAACAACATAGCTAAATATGAAGCTTTGTTAAACGGAATGAAAATAAAAATTGAATGGAGAGTAATGGAACTACACATTCATGGAGACTCACAACTAGTCATTCACCAAGTCAATGATGTGTATCAAACAAAAGATGAAAAGCTTGTTCCATACAAGTGCATGGTAGATGATCTCAAGAAATACTTCATTTCTGTTACATTTGAACAGATACCTAGAATAGAGAACAAGGCAGCTGATGCCATGGCAACGTTATCATCTCTTCTACAGCAGCCCAAACATGAGTTACACTATAGGTTCCTGGTGGAAGCACTGTCATTCCCTGCCTATGATTGCCCAGAAACCTACATCATCTGCACCTTTTTTGATCATGATTCTTCCCACTACAAAAACATATACTCCTACCTCCATGAACAAATCATTTTTGATACCTTTAACAGTCATGAAAAATACTACCTTATCTGAAATGCATCGCGGTATGTCATCATTGGTAATGATCTATATAAATGAAGTCTGGATGGTACACTTCTTAGATGTTTGGAATGCAAAGAATCACAACACGCATTAGAGGAAGTCCATGAAGGTATTTGTGGATCACATTCCAATGGTCTAATGTTAGCTCAAAAACTCATTAGGGTCAGGTAGTATTGGCCAAATATGGAGAAAGAGGTCGTGAAATATGCTAAGAATTATCAGAAATGCCAGATCCATGGTAACTTGATTCACGCGCTAGGGAGAGATTTGATTCCCTTTATAACATAATGGCCTTTTCAACAATGGGTGTTTGATCTCATAGGAGTCATTTATCGACATTCGTCAAATGGTCACACCCATATCATTACATCGGCATATTACTTCACAAAATGAGTTGAAGTAGTTCCTTTGACACAAGCAACCAACAAACACATCTCAATGTTCATTCAGAACTACATAATTTGTCGGTATGGTATCCCACACTCCATCATCACTAACAACGGGGGCCAATTCAAAAACAAGGACCTAGACTCCTTATGTGCCAAATTCAAGAAAACTAAACATTGGTCATCTGTTTACTATCCACAAGAGAAAGGACAAGCTGAAGTGTCCAGCAAGAACTTACTGAAAATATTGCACCGCACAGTCAAAAAAATAGGATGAGATTGGCATCTAATGATAAATCCAGCTCTTTGGGCTTACAGAATAAGTATCAGAACGCCCACTGGGGCTACTCCCTTCACTTTAGTATATGGGACTGAAGTGGTACTTCCTATAGAGGTTGAAATCCCATCACTCAAAATCAAAATGCATGGTCTGGTAACCGATGATTATTACAGAGTGTCTAGGTTACAAGAACTTGAACTACTAGATGAGCACAAACAAGCAGTGTATGATCATCTCATATTATACCAGAAATGAATGTCTAGAGGTTACAATTGTAATACCCCAAAAATAGGCTATAGGTTCATTAACCTCCTAATCATCAAATCGAATGAAATCGACATCAAAGTCCTAACTAAAGGCACATCTACACATATGCACATCAAAAACCTAATTGATTATCTTAATTCTGCACCGGGGAATATTCCTTGAATATTCCTAATTGATCCTAATTATCTTTAATTAAATATTATTTGGCAATAAATGTCATTATTTATCCTAAAATTTGATTAATTGAATATTCTGAATATTTAATTAATTAAGTTTAATTCTGCCACTTAATTATTTAATTAGATTTAATTACAGTTATTCCTAAATTGTATTATTTAATTTTGACAATAAATCAAAAATCTTATGACTAATTGATTAAATTCTTATTTAATTAATTAATGTCAATTGTCAATATTTAATGATATAGTTTTCTATTAACCCACAAATCAGTTATTTTAATTGAAAAAAATCAGTTAAGTTGAAGATAAATCACTTTATTTATTTGATTAATTCATAATTATCTATGCACATTCAAAGAAAAGTTAAACTTAAAATCAGAAAATCAATTCAAGTTGTTATCTTTTTGAAACTCAACATCTATTTTGAGTTGAACGCTGATCTAAAGTTCTGATTTGAGTCAAAAAGTTGTTTTTGCATGATTTTGCATGATTTTGTGAGTTAATTAATTCTGATTTCTTGTTAACTGAAAAATCAACCTGAGTTTATCAAGAGTGATTTATGGCTTTTCTCAATACATCCTCAAGCCCTGGATTTCTATAAAAACAAGGCTCGACTCTTCATAATATATCTCTTGAATTTGCACAATTACTCTGGCAAAATTGCATCTGAAGAATCAAGCTTTTGCAAATAGGCGACTTTGTGAGATCATTCATAGTTTTTCATATCAATTCATATCATTGTTAGAATAATTTGCATATCATTTCAATTCAATTCTAGATTAGATTCATATAGTTTTTCATCTTATTGCATCAAAAATCTAGAAAAATAGATTAATCTGCATTCATTCTACATTCATCTTTTAGCATTAAATCCTTCATTTAGGTGTTGCATTGTCACTGATCTCGGTCTAATATGAGAATACCATACTCACACCTACTAGAAGGCAGTAAATCACCTAGTTAGCTTATTTCATTTATATTGCATATTTCATGATTTACTAACCTCTAATGTTTTACTAAAGTGTTGTGTCCACAACTAGGTACAATTTTCACACACATTTTTGGAGCCCACCATGGGACCCTAAAATGGGTTTCCATTTCATTTCTTATAATTTCTAGCCAAAATTGTGATCTTTATTTTTTGTCCATACATTTTTCATACGAGTTTTGTCAAACAGTCGTACCAGGACCCTTTGACAATTGTACGATAGTTGATGTTTTCGATACTCGTATCAGTTCTTACACATTGTCATTTGGAAGCTACTTTGTTGTGTGCACAAAGACCCACTATCGTATCAAGTCTGGATTGTCATACGGGAGGTAACTAATTGTCGTACAAGTTTTGGCATCAAAATTCAATTGTCATTTCATATTTTTAGGCAATTTTCCAGATTTAATTTTTGGATTTGGACTAACAACTAACCCTAACAATTGAGATATTTTGTTTCTGATTGGTATTTTCTGATTCTAATTGGAAAGCACAACAAAAATTGAAAAATAGGTAAAATCTACTAATCACGTTGCAAGGAACTTACGTATTCTATTGCATTTGATAACACTTCATTTTGGGACATAAAACAAACTCTCACATGTCAAGCTTGTGTGACTTTTCCTACTTTCATACCACAAACTTTAGTTTTGGGCTATAAAATGAATATAGATTTTTTTTTTGCATATATGTTACACATAGTAAATAGGCCCTATGAACACTATTTGTGGATGATCTTGAGAGAGTGGGCTTCATTCGCTTGTTTTGCATGCGAAGCTCTTCTTGATGATAGATCCCCTTGTAGGTAGGGAGGTTACTATGATTATCTCATGTTCTACTTGGTTTGGTCCTTAATTTTGATTGGTACCTTCTCTCTTGGTCCCTCTTAGAGAGCTCGGTAGACATTGTTGTTGACATCACAAGCCTTGGTGAGATAATTTCAGTCTTAGCATGTTAGATTGATCTGTTTGTTGTGTTTGGGTAAAAGTGATAAGGCTAGAGGATTATACTCTACTCCCTTTTTGGGTAGTATCAAAAACTCAAATCCTTGGATCTGGACCAAGTCCCCATGTGGTATCTTTTGTGAGTCACCTTTAGAGAGGGTTAACCATAGTGTACATTCCCTTTATTGGGTCAACCACATGGACAAAACCTCGAGTGGTAATAGCCATTTTTGTCATGGTAGCAACAACCGCTATATAAATGTCTCTGTGGAAGAAATCTCCACAAGTGTGGTCTCTTATTAGGATGTCAGATCTCCCTAGTAGCTCCTGATTGATTAAATTCTTAGACTGTGTCAAAACCCCGGTGTGCTTGGATTCAAATTCACCCTCTTGAGATCACAAAATTTATAGATTCAGACCATTACTAAACACCTTAGTGAGGCCAATTTTTCATTTTCTAGGACTATGTGCGCTATTGACAAACTTTTGAGAACATACACAAGTAGCATTCCTAGGGATTAGCACAATAAGTCACTATTGCTTGTTCATGTGCAAGGTTGCTTTTGCCCTTGTTCATTATTTTGAGACGATTGATTGCTTCCCTCTACTTGTTGTTTTGCGTGTTTGCTATCTACTTGGTCCTTTGGAAATGAACAATCCCGAACTATTACATGAATCTGCAAACCTGGACAGAGAAAATTTTACAAACAAACTGATTCTAAAAACTGAAAATTTGCAAAATTTGAAGCAAAATTCCTTTCTGGAGTCCAGAAGTCATCCCACAGTCTCAGAAAGTCATACAAGTTTTGCCAAAAGTCATATCAAAATTGCAATATTGTCGTACGGGAGCTTGTATATTGTCATACAATTTTTGTCAGGAAAAGTCAAAGAAAATCAAACCCTGGTGTCAACTATCATACGAGTCTTGTCAATTATCATGCCAAAGCTTACCCAGACTCGTACGAGCCTAGAGAAACTCGTATGAGAATTTTGAAAAATTGCCAGAAACTTGCCAAAATTGCTAGAAATCCAATTTTTACAACCTACTTCCAGATTCTGTCAAAAAAACCATTGTGTTAGGAACAGAGCAGAAACCAGAAAGAATCCAATTATTTTCCAAAAAGTGGTCTCTTGAGTCTGACCTATCCTTCTGATCTATCGATTTGAATCTTTTCCATCTTGTGTCGAAACCTTGTCAATCATCTTCAATTAAATCTTCATAAAAAATGGCTAAGTGTTGTGAGCTCATGTCTGCCATCTTTTGGGCATCTACCCATACCTCTAGGGCACACTATCCTTCATTTACATCCAATCTATCTTCAATCAACCCAATCTTGACAAGGTTGTGTCATTCAAACTTTTTGAATCAAGTCATTCTTTAGTTATCTTAATCTTTCTCTTTTACTTCACTCGAAGTTAATGGTGGAGACTAGAGCTTCCTCACAAAGAAAACAAGGAGAACAACCCAAATTCTCTTCAACAACATCTTTCGTGATTGCTCAGACATTTCATCAACCCTATGACACAAATCTCTTTGGAGAAGACACTCTTGGCAATCTTTTCTTGAAAGGTGGTTACATCACCCCTCCTGCATCGGTTCACGTAGGTCATCAACCGACCCCACCTAAATCAATTCCGAACAGTCCTCACAACAACACTATGTCTCAAGGATGAGAAAACCAAGGCTCCCAAGGACACCAATCTCAACATGGTGTAGATCAAGAACCCACACCTTCCGAAATTGCCCAATATCAAAATGATGATAACTTCAAGAAAATGATGAGGCATTTCTTGTGTGAAGAGAAAGAGGCATACTTTTTCGAGTTAGCTCAACAAGGAGCTAAACTTCCTCCAAACTTTAATGTTGAAGATATCGTTACTCAAGAGGAAGAAACTCCTATCACGACTATGATGAAACAGATGCATGCCATGCAAGTCAAGCTCAACAAACTTGAAAAAGAGAAGGAACCTAAAGAGTTCTCCATGGAGGCTCTATGTCCTTTTCCATTTGATAAAGACTTGTAAATGCCACCATTCCTGAAGAGAGTAGAAATACCTAAGTATGACAAATACGATGGAAACTTTAATCCCCAAGACCATGTCAGAGAATTTTGTACTCAATCCATGGAGTTCATGTATGAACCAACCTACTTAATGCATCTTTTCCCTCAATCTCTAGGAGGAGCAGCCATTCATTGGATCTCAAAAATGCCTCCAACAATCAAAAATTTTGAGGAGTTAATCAAGCTATTCTATCAACAATACTCCTACAACATCAAACATCTGGTCACCATGATCGACATTTGTAATCTAAACCAATACCAAGGAGAACCATTCTTGACTTTCCTCAAATGATGGAGGAAGAAATTTTCTCTATATGCTAGACCCATTCCGGAAACAGAGAAGCTAGAAATTTTCATCAACAATCTTGTTCCAAAAATCAAATACCCTTTACAAATGCAAGATCACACATCATTCGATAAGATGGTAGATAATGCAATCAAAATTGAGAAAGTCCTTGTGAAAAAAGGAGACATATCACTCCAAAAAGAGAATTATGAATTTGGATCTAGTTCCAAAGACAAGAACAAAAACTGGAACAAGAATAAAGGCATCGTCACGGATGGTGTTGTTGACAATGTCTGTAGCCCATCTAAGGCACCCACTTTCAATCTTACTATTGGTACCCAATCCATCAAAGCGTTAGAGGTAAAGGCAATGGAATCAAACAAGAAGCCATCTGACTACAAACCTTTGGCTACAAATCCTAAATGCAAGTTTACTCCTCTTGGAGAATCCTTAGAGTCCACCATGCCAAGGCGAAGAACAAAGCATGTGTTCGAGATCCAGGCTTCATGTTTAAGTACTGGGTTCCAAATTGAAACATCAAAATCTTGTCTAGATGGTCATCTAACAGACTTATAGCAAAGTTAGGTACGACATCAAATGCTGTAGCTCCAGCAGCCATAGGAGCAGAAATGCCTCCCATAATCATATCAGAATATTTATTATGACGGGCGTCTAAAAGAGTCATCAAGGCAGTAGCAGGAATGCCTTTTCTATAAAGAGGTTCTATGCCACAAACTATATGACCTATATGCAAATACTTGTATCCATTTTTTTGCTTGGCTTGTTTCACCAAATTTTGAATCTCTGTATTGCTCAAGAGATTAATAAAGCTATGAGGCTTATCACAATTGACTACAACTTGCATTTCTATCAATTTACAGATTGACTTAGACTTATAAGACAGAAATCCTAGATCACCATATATTTCTTGCCACTTCTTAGTAGGTAACTTAAATCTTTCAGTTGGCAAATCTAAATCATTATCATTCTTAAAAGGATTATCTAAATTGACATTCTGAACTTGATCAAAAATAGAGCTGAGGCTTACCAGTTCTTCTTCTCCAGTATTGCTATCGTTCATAGTTGCCTGGGATTCATTCATCTTGGTTCGTTCTGTTACTCGGGATTATAGTAGTGCTACCTTCCCTGCCTCTAAACACGGCTTAACACGCCTTCAACAACGAGGACTTACTTCACACAGAATCCAACCAGAACACCAAAGATTCAAGAATCGAGATCCAGACAAAAGAACACAATACTTTTAAATGGAACTGTAAGAGAAGCAATATTTTTGAAACAAGGTATGCAAACTAAAATGAATGCTTATAAGGATTATAACAACCATGCTCTGATACCAACTTTTGGGACAAGCTCCGAGAAACATAGAACAACTATCTTTCATTACATCGGGCGCTTCAATAACATATAGACTGTAATGCAAATGACAATTATGATAATGATTATCAGACCACAACAGGCTGATTTACAAGACTCAGATTCTACAGACATGCTATAAGATCGACAGTCTGATTTCTGATCTTCCTTCAGGAAGAGAGCATACTCTCTATGTCTTTCTTATCTAAAGACTATGCAGGAAATGCAGGAAACTATGCAAGACTATGCAAGACTAGACACTCTAACTATCTCTGCTACTGACTCTTCTCTAAGGAAGTTATCTACGGAAGTTGTATCCGGAAGTTATGATTTGCAAGTGAGGTCTGCGTTCCTTATATAGGAGAGGAACCGACTTTTGGGTTGCAAAGCATCATACAAAGTTTTCAAATCCGTCCACAAGAATTGGACACGTAGCAGAGCATCTACTTTATTAAAGCAACCTTATCTCGAACAAGAATCTCGCCAGGAATGAGATGAACAGTAATACGAGATAAGAACAAAGCATCTTTTTGACACGTGAAGGGTAACACGTAGGTCTTTAAAGGAAGAACCTTATCCTTCTTTTTACCATGGTGGGATCCATGCGTCCTTTTATTCCGAGAGGATAGTAACTCGTCTAAGTGACATCCCCACTTAGTAGGCGTGCGACCTGGGAGAATGAGATTCCCAGTCGACTTCAGGAGCATCATCTTCATGCTCTGAGCTGTCAGCTTTATCTTCGAATCTTGATCTTTCCATAATGCGCTTGAACTTATCTTCAAGGGATTCTTCTTTCCATAGGATTCTCCTTTTGCATCGAACAAAAGCTTTTTCGGTGTGTGGCTCTGACAAAGTCTGAAAGCTACAAAACATCCATACAGGAATCCTTTCTAAAGCAAAGGAGTGGATATCACGCAACTGCATAGAATCAACTTGTTGCTGCTGTGGACCAAAAATATCAAACACGTATCTGTTTATTGGATTAGTAGCATATGACCAAAACTTAATCTTAAACAGATAACCATAGTTAGAATCCATAGGCATAAGATCATGGCAGTGTGGGAAAACACCACGGAAGAAATCACAAAAAGGATTTTCTCGCTGTAACCAAGACATCTGATCAGGGATGTGTGTACTGCTAAGGATATTGATAGGCCATTCAAAAGATGTAGCACTGGTAACTGAATGGTGCAAATGGCTTTGAATCTCAGGGTCACTGGGATGACAAGCTTCTCGCTGAATCAAAGAATCTGTTAGAAGATTTCCACCAGCAGAGAAATGACGATCTCTGAGATAAACATATATATCCTTGGAAACATCCAAACTGTTAGGTTTCCAGTCAACATGACTAATGAAGTTAAATTCTTCAGTTCTTTGACATATCATGTTAACATGATGAACATTTCTATTCTGATCATTGTTAAACTTATTTAACATCACTTGGTATCTATCATCTTCATATCCATCAATAATGTCGATCACATTATTCCATAGATGAAACAAAACATTACCTTGATCACGTTCATGATCTGTCTGAAGATTCGGCTGAAACACTGGATTTTCTGGAACTTGAACTGACAAGCTATTTACATGCCTTTCATGCTGAGCAATCAACCTTTCACCAATTTGTTCTTCTCTCTGAAGAATTCTGTATCTCTGCATCCAATCATTCCAATCACCAGGTTCATTATCAAGAACAATTTCAATGTTAGACCTGATATCTTGCTGACTGTCTAAAACAGTAGATCTAAGATTGGGATGGATAACTCTAGGTTCATTTTCTTCAGTTATACTGTTCTGGGATAAAGAATTAACAGTATGAGAATAACAACCTTCACGACTAAGGAAGTCTGCTAAGACATTCTTAGTACCTTCAATGTGCTCAGTATCAAAATCAAAAGTATCAAGAAACTGTGCCCACCTAAGCAATCTTGCTCTAACAACTTTATTTTTAGATTCCTTCTTAAAGAAACCGGGCAAGTTCTGTAAATCACTTCTTAGCACAAATTTCTGATCACCAATAAATAATTGAAACTTTTCAAAACCATGAACTACAGCTAAAAGTTCTTTATGAGTACTGTGGTAGTTCATTTCAGAACCCTTAAAAGATCCTGATTCATACCTGACAATTTCTTCTCTATCCTTACCATGATGTTCAGTTACTTCAAGCAAAACCGCACCCCAGGCAGAATGACTAGCATCTGTCTGTACAATTTTCTTACCTTTACCAGGTAGCTTTAAGGGTGGAAGTTCTTGACATTGTTGCTTGATCTTAGCAATTGCACTGTTATGAACATCTGACCATGGAGGAGAGTTCTTCTTCAGAAGCTTGTTCAACTCTTTTCTGGCTTCTGCTATATTCTGAAAATAACCTGCGACATAGTTAACCATGCCGAGAAATCTCTGTAAACTCTTTTTGTCAGTAACCTCAATCTTCTGAATATTTCTTAATAAATGATCCTGAGGATATATTTTTCCATTGGGCTCAATCTTGGTGCCAATAAATATTAAACTTTCAGTACACCAACTTAACTTTGTAGGATTGAGACACAAACCATTAGACTGACAAATGGAAAGGAACTTTTTCAAGTGTTCCAAATGGGACTTATGATCTTGACTGAAAATCAATATATCATCAATGTATGGTTGAATAAATTTAGCATAAGGAGCAAATATTGAATCCATACACTTCTGAAAAATAGAGGGTGCAGTCTTAATACCAAATGGTAATACACACCATTCAAACAGACCTTGTGGAACAGAGAACGCTGTCTTGTATCTGTCTGTTTCTGCAACTGCAATTTGCCAAAACCCTTTAGTCAAGTCAAATTTCGAAAACACATTACAACCTTGAATTCTCTGCCAGATGTAATCTTTGCTAGGCAGGGGATGTCTATTATCTTCTAAACAGACATTCAAAGGCTTGTAATTCACAACTAACCTTTTTTCTTCTAATTCATTTCCATGCTCATCTTTCTTTGGAACATACATTGCATGACATGAAAATGGACTATTACTTGGGCGGATTATACCTTTATCAAGTAGATCTGTAATCTCCTTCTCACAGAGCTCCTGTTCTGCTCTTGACAAAATATAGTAGTTAGCTTTGCACTTAGGTGTAATCTCAACACCATTGAGATCTTTTTTCAAAGGAAAGGTGCAAACAAACTTTCTAGAATACTTATTCAAATCTTTGGTCAAGACAGTATCAGCAAAATCTTTCTGAATCTGCTCTAATTCCCCCCGGGTGAAAAGAGACTGGTTGACAAACCAGACACGGGAACCAGGAAGAACAACCTTGGCAGGAGTTGGTAAAGACAACTTCGGAGAATAGATCCTGTGTTCATTGATTTGGGGAACTGACCCAAATGAAAAACTTATATGAGAACCTGCAACACCAACTGTATAAGGACTCCACTGTTGTAGGGTTTCACTACCAATAATACAGTCATACAGCTTGACAGGGTACTGTAGGAATGTGGCTGTATAGGTATTAGAGGGAAACTGAATAGGAATAACAGCTTGAAAACGGATAGGGTTGTCCTTATGACTCACAGAGTGAATACTAGTTGCAGTAGACTTCCAACAATCTTGAGGGAAACATTCAGATCGAGCAATATTACAATCAGCTCCAGAGTCTAGTAAAGCACACAAAGTGTAGGGCTTTATACCAGGTAATTTAATAGTCAATAGAAAAGCAGGACAAGGGTTAGAGATACCCTTAAGGTAAGCAAAAGCTTGCTTAGGATCAGCTGCTTCTTCTTCTGTAGCTGGCTGGACTGATTCATCTGAATTGGATTTATCAAATATGTACTCCTCAAGAGGACTAATTGCTGCACGAGAAAGTTCAGCAATTTCTCTTTGAACACTGGCGATTTCTTTTATCACATCAGTTCTCACAGTATACAAGAATGCCAGACGATCTTGTAACCATATGTGCCGAGAACTTTTCTGGAATGCTCTTTGAGCAACAGGATTAACAACATAGCCATGAGAAGAACTTGAACTTGGCTTTTCCTGTAAAAGAGACATCTTTTCAAAACACATAAGATCAGATACTTCAGATAATTCTAGGTTTTCTTCAAACAATTTATCAATATCTGAATCTATCTTTTTTAAATCATTCATCAACTTTTCATGCTGATGAGGAGTTAAAAACTGATTTCTCTTCTGAGTTAATTCATTCTTTTTTAACATAAGCTGTTGAAGCTTCTCAGAAGGACTAGGCTTACACCAATCTGGATTTATCTGAGTCAAAGACTGACCTCTCAGTCTTGCTTGTTCATAGAGGGGTTGACCCCTTCCAAAACCAGATCTAAACATATTGCAGAAAAACATGTTACAAAAATAAGAGACTTCGGAGTCTGAACCTGAACCTGATGAAGATGCAGCAGAGTGAAAATCTAACTCTGAATCTGTTTCTTGTTGATGGACATTAAACACTTGATTATCCATATCTTCATCATCACTTTCTATATCAGTAATACTGATATCATCTGAATCTGAATTTTCAAATACAACTGTCAAAGGAAGAGAATCAAGATTACCATGAGTTAATCTTCTAACTCGCTTAGACTTTTTATTCTTTTCCTTATCTGGACACTTATTTGCAAAATGAGGACCTTTGCAAATATAACAAATAGGAGTAAAATTCTTTTTCCTAACCTTTTTCTGATTCCTTAGGAATACTTTCTTTTTCCGAAAAGGTTTGGAATACTTACTGTATGCCTTCTTATCATAATGCTTAAACTTTTTCTTCCTGAACTTGTGTGATTTGCTGTGCTGCAAACAACCATAATTAGAATTACACTTACACAAGTCAGACTTAAGATAAGGCATAACTTCTTTCTTTTTCTTCCTATTGATTCTTTCTGTACAGAGATCACTATTAATCTCCTTGATAAACTGAACCAATTGAGGAAAAGTCACATCACTGATAGTCATATCAGGAGTTTCAAGAATACTTTTTAAAATCTTTTCCCTGTAGTAAGATTGCATCTGATAGGGAAAACCTTCAAGAAAAGTATTGTACATCCATTGATTGTTGTTGGTTTGACCAGAGAGATAAAAATTAGTGTACTGTTCTGAACAGTAAGCATCAAGTTGCTTCATGTCACAAAGACGATTCTCAACAAATCTCTTGTGCGCTGCTCTCTTTTCATTATCATATTGACCAACAAACATACGGTACAAAAAACTACAAACATCATTCACACCTTGATGAATTAAATCATCTTTATACTCTGGCTTCAGAGTATCCCATGCCGTTCTGGCAATACCAGTTAAAGCATTTAGCGCTTTTCTCAAAGCTTGCTCTGGGGTTAAATTCTGAGAGTGAATAGCATTATCAACCCATGTTCTAAAAGCATCAACTGTGGCTTTATTTTTCAGGGGATCAAAATCATCAAAATTGATCAAAGGTGGAACTGTTTCTGAAAAGACCTGTAAAGGTTCATGCTGTTGTTGCATCATATTTACAAATTTCCATGTTCCTGTGACAGGGTCAAATTCTTCTAGCTTAGGCTTTGGAGTGTGCAAAACTAAGCCTTTATCTTTCAACTGGCTCTGCAGTCGAGCAACATCATAAGAAGAATCAGGAAAATTGCAGGTAGTACTGGAAGATTTGGACTGGGTGGTTGAATCAAGAACTTGTTCAACTTTAGAAACAACAGTAGGAATTATCTGGGAAATTCCATGGCTATCGGCTAACTGCTGACTACGGATCTGAGTGGTAGTCTGTTCTATCTTGGCAGTAGTCTGGGTGACTGTTTGAATCTGGGAAATTGGAATAGATGGGTTATTGGCCCACCACGCTTCAGCAGTCTGCTTAAAAGCAGCATAGTCACGGTTAAGGATATTCAAATCACTAGCCATAGAAGTATTAACAACATTATTGAGCTTAGACTCAATAGAAAGTAAACTTGCAAGGATATTATGAAAATTAGCATTAAAGCTGGCTTCAATTTTCTGGCGGTGCAATTCAGCTTGCAAGGCTTTCTGGTGCATGTCGGCTTGTAGGACCAAAGCTTTACGAATACACAGATTGGCATAATTTAACATTTTGGTCTGTGTGGTGGCTTCAGGCTGTCCTGAGGCAATTACATGATGAGGCCAGAATGGGATAGCAAACTTATCATCATTCAGCAAAAAGTCATGTAAAGGAGGAACAGTAGGTTCAACAAAATTCGCTTCGGTAAAGCTGGTTTTATTTCCAGACATCAACATATGCACATGGAAAACTGGCTTAACAAAAGAACAGTGAATGCATTGCATACTTCCATCATCTAATTCAGTAAACTGAGGATGAGGACACTGAGGAAGTTGCTGAGTCATCGGATTAGTCACAAAGGGACGTTCATCAAAAGACAAATTACAAATGGTACAGAATAAAGATCCATGAGGATTAGGAACAGCATCAGGATGATAGCAAGAATGCAAAGGCTTGCGCTGTAACAAAGTAGATCCTGATCTTTGTAAAGGATGATCTTTATCATTGAAACTGGAATTCACACTGGAAGAGCTAGATGCAGACAAATGCTCAGAAGCAAATGAAATACGAGCTTCAGTAGGAGTTTCATGCACTTTGGAAATCACAGTAAGGTTCTTAGGAGAATCTAACTGTTTTAAAGCTCTTACATCTACAATCCATTCTTTAGGAACTTTGATATCGGATAGATTAACCATTTTTGGAACAGTGAGCTGGGCACCTTTAGAATCTGTTTGCCATAACACTTATTTGCAAAATGAGGACCTTTGCAAATATAACAAATAGGAGTAAAATTCTTTTTCCTAACCTTTTTCTGATTCCTTAGGAATACTTTCTTTTTCCGAAAAGGTTTGGAATACTTACTATATGCCTTCTTATCATAATGCTTAAACTTTTTCTTCCTGAACTTGTGTGATTTGCTGTGCTGCAAACAACCATAATTAGAATTACACTTACACAAGTCAGACTTAAGATAAGGCATTCACCAATTTGTTCTTCTCTCTGAAGAATTCTGTATCTCTGCATCCAATCATTCCAATCACCAGGTTCATTATCAAGAACAATTTCAATGTTAGACCTGATATCTTGCTGACTGTCTAAAACAGTAGATCTAAGATTGGGATGGATAACTCTAGGTTCATTTTCTTCAGTTATACTGTTCTGGGATAAAGAATTAACAGTATGATCTTTATCATTTAAACTGGAATTCACACTGGAAGAGCTAGATGCAGACAACTGTAATATTTGCTTTATAACAGCTTAAGATAATTATGATATCTGCTACAGTCTACTATGGTGTAATCTTATGATATTTTTGGTCCACAGCAGCAACAAGTTGATTCTATGCAGTTGCGTGATATCCACTCCTTTGCTTTAGAAAGGATTCCTGTATGGATGTTTTGTAGCTTTCAGACTTTGTCAGAGCCACACACCGAAAAAGCTTTTGTTCGATGCAAAAGGAGAATCCTATGGAAAGAAGAATCCCTTGAAGATAAGTTCGAGCGCATTATGGAATACCTGTAAGTAGTCAATTTTGAATCTCTTTATTGCTCAAGAGATTAATAAAGCTATGAGGCTTATCACAATTGACTACAACTTGCATTTCTATCAATTTACAGATTGACTTAGACTTATAAGATAGAAATCCTAGATCACCATATATTTCTTGCCACTTCTTAGTAGGTAACTTAAATCTTTCAGTTGGCAAATCTAAATCATTATCATTCTTAAAAGGATTATCTAAATTGACATTCTGAACTTGATCAAAAATAGAGCTGAGGCTTACCAGTTCTTCTTCTCCAGTATTGCTATCGTTCGTAGTTGCCTGGGATTCATTCATCTTGGTTCGTTCTGTTACTCGGGATTATAGTAGTGCTACCTTCCCTGCCTCTAAACACGGCTTAACACGCCTTCAACAACGAGGACTTACTTCACACAGAATCCAACCAGAACACCAAAGATTCAAGAATCGAGATCCAGACAAATGAAAAGAGAGCAGCTCACAAGAGATTTGTTGAGAATCGTCTTTGTGACATGAAGCAACTTGATGCTTACTGTTCAGAACAGTACACTAATTTTTATCTCTCTGGTCAAACCAACAACAATCAATGGATGTACAATACTTTTCTTGAAGGTTTTCCCTATCAGATGCAATCTTACTATAGGGAAAAGATTTTAAAAAGTATTCTTGAAACTCCTGATATGACTATCAGTGATGTGACTTTTCCTCAATTTCATCAAATGACCTTTGTCAGTCTTATACTCATCACTTTGTTGATTGTAGGAATGATTAGGCTAGAAGGCATACCAAAGCTTCAGTGATGTGACTTTGTTGAGATTACACCTAAGTGCAAAGCTAACTACTATATTTTGTCAAGAGCAGAACAGGAGCTCTGTGAGAAGGAGATTACAGATCTACTTGATAAAGGTATAATCCGCCCAAGTAATAGTCCATTTTCATGTCATGCAATGTATGTTCCAAAGAAAGATGAGCATGGAAATGAATTAGAAGAGGTTATTAAATTCAAGAAAACCTTATATAACATCATTAGAGAATGTAAACTTGATCAACATGACTATTATGACATCAGCTGATATAACCATAATGATAAGCCTATTGTTAGTTTCCTATCAGTTTTTTCAACTTGTCTGTTCTCATATGAAGATTAAAGATAAATTGCACACTCCAAAGCCTAAGTTAGAAGAATTTGACCCTGTCACAGGAACATGGAAATTTGTAAATATGATGCAACAACAGCATGAACCTTTACAGGTCTTTTCAGAAACAGTTCCACCTTTGATCAATTTTGATGATTTTGATCCCCTGAAAAATAAAGCCACAGTTGATGCTTTTAGAACATGGGTTGATAATGCTATTCACTCTCAGAATTTAACCCCAGAGAAAGCTTTGAGAAAAGCGCTAAATGCTTTAACTGGTATTGCCAGAACGGCATGGGATACTCTGAAGCCAGAGTATAGGTCATATAGTTTGTAGAAAAGGCATTCCTGCTACTGCCTTAATGACTCTTTTAGATTCTAAAGGTGCCCAGCTCACTGTTCCAAAAATGGTTAATCTATCCGATATCAAAGTTCCTAAAGAATGGATTGTAGATGTAAGAGCTTTAAAACAGTTAGATTCTCCTAAGAACCTTACTGTGATTTCCAAAGTGCATGAAACTCCTACTGAAGCTCGTATTTCATTTGCTTCTGAGCATTTGTCTGCATCTAGCTCTTCCAGTGTGAATTCCAGTTTCAATTATAAAGATCATCCTTTACAAAGATCAGGATCTACTTTGTTACAGCGCAAGCCTTTGCATTCTTGCTATCATCCTGATGCTGTTCCTAATCCTCATGGATCTTTATTCTGTACCATCTGTAATTTATCTTTTGATGAACGTCCCTTTGTGACTAATCCGATGACTCAGCAACTTCCTCAGTGTCCTCATCCTCAGTTTACTGAATTAGATGATGGAAGTATGCAATGCATTCACTGTTCTTTTGTTAATCGGGTTTTCCATGTGCATATGTTGATGTCTGGTAATAAAACCAGCTTTACCGAAGCGAATTTTGTTGAACCTACTGTTCCTCCTTTACATGACTTTTTGCTGAATGATGATAAGTTTGCTATCCCATTCTAGAAAGTTTGTTTGCACCTTTCCTTTGAAAAAAGATCAACCCATGTTCTAAAAGCATCAACTGTGGCTTTATTTTTCAGGGGATCAAAATCATCAAAATTGATCAAAGGTGGAACTGTTTCTGAAAAGACCTGTAAAGGTTCATGCTGTTGTTGCATCATATTTACAAATTTCCATGTTCCTGTGACAGGGTCAAATTCTTCTCATATTGGAAGAATAAAAAGTTCCAGCACCTAAGTGCATGCATCTCTGTAGTTAGCACACCAAAGCTACTTATACTCTGGCTTAACAAAAGAACAGTGAATGCATTGCATACTTCCATCCATTGATAGGAGATTAGAAGATTAACTCATGGTAATCTTGATTCTCTTCCTTTGACAGTTGTGTTTGAAAATTCAGATTCAGATGATATCAGTATTACTGATATAGAAAGTCACCATAACTGCTGAATTGACTAATAGTAGCTTGTTATTTATTACAACCTTGAATTCTCTGCCAGATGTAATCTTTTCTAGGCAGGGGATGTCTATTATCTTCTAAACAGACATTCAAAGGCTTGTAGTACACACATCCCTGATCAGATGTCTTGGTTACAGAGAGAAAATCCTTTTTGTGATTTCTTCCGTGGTGTTTTCCCACACTGCCATGATCTTATGCCTATGGATTCTAACTATGGTTATCTGTTTAAGATTAAATTTTGGTCATATGCTACTAATCCAATAAACAGATACGTGTTTGATATTTTTGGTCCACAGCAGCAACAAGTTGATTCTATGCAGTTGCGTGATATCAGTATTACTGATATAGAAAGTGATGATGAAGATATGGATAATCAAGTGTTTAATGTCCATCAACAAGAAACAGATTCAGAGTTAGATTTTCACTCTGCTGCATCTTCATCAGGTTCAGGTTCAGACTCCGAAGTCTCTTATTTTTGTAACATGTTTTTCTGCAATATGTTTAGATCTGGTTTTGGAAGGGGTCAACCCCTCTATGAACAAGGAAGACTGAGAAGTCAGTCTTTGACTTAGATAAATCCAGATTGGTGTAAGCCAAGTCCTTCTGAGAAGCTTCAACAGCTTATGTTAAAAAAGAATGAATTAACTCAGAAGAGAAATCAGTTTTTAACTCCTCATCAGCATGAAAAGTTGATGAATGATTTGAAAAAGATAGATTCAGATATTGATAAATTGTTTGAAGAAAATCCAGAATTATCTGAAGTATCTGATCTTATGTGTTTTGAGAAGATGTCTCTTTCACAGGAAAAGCCAAGTTCAAGTTCTTCTCATGGCTATGTTGTTAATCCTGTTGCTCAAAGAGCATTCCAGAAAAGTAGATTCAATGGATTCAATAACAGCTATTGAAGATAAGTTCGAGCGCATTATGGAATACCTGTAAGTAGTCAATTTTGTGCTAAATGATGTTCATGAGATTACATATTATCAAATTATACTTGTATTATCTAGATAACCCTTATGTAAGCAGTTATCTAGCCTATTTTTAGTTTCCTATCAGTTTTTTCAACTTGTCTGTTCTCATTAAATAAGAAGATGGAAGTATGCAATGCATTCACTACTAGCTAGATAACTGCTTACATAAGAAAAAGCTAACTATCAAGGATGATATATTGATCAAGCTAGAGCTCAAGGTATGCCCAATGGAAAAATATATCCTCAGGATCATTTATTAAGAAATATTCAGAAGATTGAGGTTACTGACAAAAAGAGTTTACAGAGATTTCTCGGCATGGTTAACTATGTCGCAGGTTATTTTCAGAATATAGCAGAAGCTCGAAAAGAGTTGAACAAGCTTCTGAAGAAGAACTCTCCTCCATGGTCAGATGTTCATAACAGTGCAATTGCTAAGATCAAGCAACAATGTCAAGAACTTCCACCCTTAAAGCTACCTGGTAAAGGTAAGAAAATTGTACAATCCATACAGGAATCCTTTCTAAAGCAAAACCGCACCCCAGGCAGAATGACTAGCATCTGTCTGTACAATTTTCTTACCTTTACCAGGTAGCTTTAAGGGTGGAAGTTCTTGACATTGTTGCTTGATCTTAGCAATTGCACTGTTATGAACATCTGACCATGGAGGAGAGTTCTTCTTCAGAAGCTTGTTCAACTCTTTTCGAGCTTCTGCTATATTCTGAAAATAACCTGCGACATAGTTAACCATGCCGAGAAATCTCTGTAAACTCTTTTTGTCAGTAACCTCAATCTTCTGAATATTTCTTAATAAATGATCCTGAGGATATATTTTTCCATTGGGCTCAATCTTGGTGCCAATAAATATTAAACTTTCAGAACACCAACTTAACTTTGTGAGAAGGAGATTACAGATCTACTTGATAAAGGTATAATCTGCCCAAGTAATAGTCCATTTTCATGTCATGCAATGTATGTTCCAAAGAAAGATGAGCATGGAAATGAATTAGAAGAAAAAAGGTTAGTTGTGAATTACAAGCCTTTGAATGTCTGTTTAGAAGATAATAGACATCCCCTGCCTAGCAAAGATTACATCTGGCAGAGAATTCAAGGTTGTAATGTGTTTTCGAAATTTGACTTGACTAAAGGGTTTTGGCAAATTGCAGTTGCAGAAACAGACAGATACAAGACAACGTTCTCTGTTCCACAAGGTCTGTTTGAATGGTGTGTATTACCATTTGGTATTAAGACTGCTCCCTCTATTTTTCAGAAGTGTATGGATTCAATATTTGCTCCTTATGCTAAATTTATTCAACCATACATTGATGATATATTGATTTTCAGTCAAGATCATAAGTCCCATTTGGAACACTTGAAAAAGTTCCTTTCCATTTGTGACCCTGAGATTCAAAGCCATTTGCACCATTCAGTTACCAGTGCTACATCCTTTGAATGGCCTATCAATATCCTTAGCAGTACACACATCCCTGATCAGATGTCTTGGTTACAGAGAGAAAATCCTTTTTGTGATTTCTTCCGTGGTGTTTTCCCACACTGCCATAATCTTATGCCTATGGATTCTAACTATGGTTATCTGTTTAAGATTAAGTTTTGGTCATATGCTACTAATCCAATAAACAGATACGTGTTTGATATTTTTAGTCCACAGCAGCAACAAGTTGATTCTATGCAGTTGCGTGATATCCACTCCTTTTCTTTAGAAAGGATTCCTGTATGGATGTTTTGTAGCTTTCAGACTTTGTCAGAGCCACACACCGAAAAAGCTTTTGTTCGATGCAAAAGGAGAATCCTATGGAAAGAAGAATCCCTTGAAGATAAGTTCGAGCGCATTATGGAAAGATCAAGATTCGCAGATAAAGCTGACAGCTCAGAGCATGAAGATGATGCTCCTGAAGTCGACTGGGAATCTCATTCTCCCAGGTCGCACGCCTACTAAGTGGGGATGTCACTTAGACGAGTTACTATCCTCTCGGAACAGATCCTTTTTGTGATGAGACCATAACTCTGCTGGTTGTAGTATTGAGTTACTAGGAATGATAATCTAATTTATTGAATTAGATTATTCTTTGACTATGGATGTTTTGTAACTTATAATGAAATTATTAACCATCTTTAATGCTAATTTAACGAGTTACAGGCTCATCGTATGAACAACAGAAGATCAAGATGAATGAATCCCAGGCAACTACGAACGAGGACTTACTTCACATAGAATCCAACCAGAACACCAAAGATTCAAGAATCGAGATCCAGACAAAAGAACACAATACTTTTAAATGGAACTGTAAGAGAAGCAATATTTTTGAAACAAGGTATGCAAACTAAAATGAATGCTTATAAGGATTATAACAACCATGCTCTGATACCAACTTTTTCGACAAGCTCCGAGAAACATAGAACAACTATCTTTCATTACATCGGGCGCTTCAATAACATATAGACTGTAATGCAAATGACAATTATGATAATGATTATCAGAACATGCAGCAACAAATTTCAGAAAGCCTATACATGATGAGGCTTATCTCATCAAGTGTATCTCCAAACAAAACGAACCAATAACACAATACTTGATACACCTCTGCTTTGGTTGTTAGCTTGTGAGTCGTTTTCACTCTTCGAACATAAAATGGGGACTATGTTACCTTTATAGGGTTGTCTTTCTTAGTCTTGATACAGAGAGCTTATGTGGATTATGGTTGTTGTTAATCCTGTTGATAAAAATTAGTGTACTGTTCTGAACAGTAAGCATCAAGTTGCTTCATGTCACAAAGACGATTCTCAACAAATCTCTTGTGAGCTGCTCTCTTTTCATTATCATATTGACCAACAAACATACGGTACAAAGAACTACAAACATCATTCACACCTTGATGAATTAAATCATCTTTATACTCTGGCTTCAGAGTATCCCATGCCGTTCTGGCAATACCAGTTAAAGCATTTAGAGCTTTTCTCAAAGCTTGCTCTGGGGTTAAATTCTGAGAGTGAATAGCATTATCAACCCATGTTCTAAAAGCATCAACTGTGGCTTTATTTTTCAGGGGATCAAAATCATCAAAATTGATCAAAGGTGGAACTGTTTCTGAAAAGACCTGTAAAGGTTCATGCTATTGTTGCATCATATTTACAAATTTCCATGTTCCTGTGACAGGGTCAAATTCTTCTAGCTTAGGCTTTGGAGTGTGCAAAACTAAGCCTTTATCTTTCAACTGACTCTGCAGTCGAGCAACATCATAAGAAGAATCAGGAAAATTGCAGGTAGTACTGGAAGATTTGGACTGGGTGGTTGAATCAAGAACTTGTTCAACTTTAGAAACAACAGTAGGAATTATCTGGGAAATTCCATGGCTATCGGCTAACTGCTGACTACGGATCTGAGTGGTAGTCTGTTCAAGAACAATCATCAAAAGCTTGAAGAACAAAATCATGGTAAGCTGTTCAGTGCTGATATTGGTCATATGATTTGAAACTGGAATTCACAAAAGAACAGTGGCATAGTTAACCATGCCGAGAAATCTCTGTAAACTCTTTTTGTCAGTAACCTCAATCTTCTGAATATTTCTTAATAAATGATCCTGAGGATATATTTTTCCATTGGGCTCAATCTTGGTGCCAATAAATATTAAACTTTCAGAACACCAACTTAACTTTGAAGGATTGAGACACAAACCATTAGACTGACAAATGGAAAGGAACTTTTTCAAGTGTTCCAAATGGGACTTATGATCTTGACTGAAAATCAATATATCATCAATGTATGGTTGAATAAATTTAGCATAAGGAGCAAATATTGAATCCATACACTTCTGAAAAATAGAGGGAGCAGTCTTAATACCAAATGGTAATACACACCATTCAAACAGACCTTGTGGAACAGAGAACGCTGTCTTGTATCTGTCTGTTTCTGCAACTGCAATTTGCCAAAACCCTTTAGTCAAGTCAAATTTTGAAAACACATTACAACCTTGAATTCTCTGCCAGATGTAATCTTTGCTAGGCAGGGGATGTCTATTATCTTCTAAACAGACATTCAAAGGCTTGTAATTCACAACTAACCTTTTTTCTTCTAATTCATTTCCATGCTCATCTTTCTTTGGAACATACATTGCATGACATGAAAATGGACTATTACTTGGGCGGATTATACCTTTATCAAGTAGATCTGTAATCTCCTTCTCACAGAGCTCCTGTTCTGCTCTTGACAAAATATAGTAGTTAGCTTTGCACTTAGGTGTAATCTCAACACCATTGAGATCTTTTTTCAAAGGAAAGGTGCAAACAAACTTTCTAGAAGATTTCTACCAGCAGAGAAATGACGATCTCTGAGACAAACATAGATATCCTTGGAAACATCCAAACTGTTAGGTTTCCAGTCAACATGACTGATGAAGTTAACTTCTTCAGTTCTTTGACATATCATGTTAACATTATGAACATTTCTATTCTGATCATTGTTAAACTCATTTAACATCACTTGGTATCTATCATCTTCATATCCATCAATAATGTCGATCACATTATTCCATAGATGAAACAAAACATTACCTTGATCACGTTCATGATCTGTCTGAAGATTCGGCTGAAACACTGGATTTTCTGGAACTTGAACTGACAAGCTATTTACATGCCTTTCATGCTGAGCAATCAACCTTTCACCAATTTGTTCTTCTCTCTGAAGAATTCTGTATCTCTGCATCCAATCATTCCAATCACCAGGTGCATTATCAAGAACAATTTCAATGTTAGACCTGATATCTTGCTGACTGTCTAAAACAGTAGATCTAAGATTGGGATGGTAAAAAGAAGGATAAGGTTCTTCCTTTAAAGACCTACGTGTTACCCTTCACGTGTCAAAAAGATGCTTTGTTCTTATCTTGTATTACTGTTCATCTCATTCCTGGCGAGATTCTTGTTCGAGATAAGGTTGCTTTAATAAAGTAGATGCTCTGCTACGTGTCCAATTCTTGTGGACGGATTTGAAAACTTTGTATGATGCTTTGCAACCCAAAAGTCGGTTCCTCTCCTATATAAGGAACGCAGACCTCACTTGCAAATCATAACTTCCGGATACAACTTCCGTAGATAACTTCCTTAGAGAAGAGTCAGTAGCAGAGATAGTTAGAGTGTCTAGTCTTGCATAGTCTTGCATAGTTTCCTGCATTTCCTGCATAGTCTTTAGATAAGAAAGACATAGAGAGTATGCTCTCTTCCTGAAGGAAGATCAGAAATCAGACTGTCGATCTTATAGCATGTCTGTAGAATCTGAGTCTTGTAAATCAGCCTGTTGTGGTCTGATAATCATTATCATAATTGTCATTTGCATTACAGTCTATATGTTATTGAAGCGCCCGATGTAATGAAAGATAGTTGTTCTATGTTTCAGGAACATTTCTAGTTCTTGATCTAGGAATATGACTTCATAGTTAGATACCTTGAGGAAGTTTCTTTAGATGAACTTGTCACTTAGACTTTCAGCATTGAAGGCATTTGCTTTTACTGGTATCAACTATTCTAAGGATGCTTTATGTTCATTATAATTGATAGCTCACTGTTCCAAAAATGGTTAATCTATCCGATATCAAAGTTCCTAAAGAATGGATTGTAGATGTAAGAGCTTTAAAATAGTTAGATTCTCCTAAGAACCTTACTGTGATTTCCAAAGTGCATGAAACTCCTACTGAAGCTCGTATTTCATTTGCTTCTGAGCATTTATCTGCATCTAGCTCTTCCAGTGTGAATTCCAGTTTAAATGATAAAGATCATCCTTTACAAAGATCAGGATCTACTTTGTTACAGCGCAAGCCTTTGCATTCTTGCTATCATCCTGATGCTGTTCCTAATCCTCATGGATCTTTATTTTGTACCATCTGTAATTTGTCTTTTGATGAACGTCCCTTTGTGACTAATCCTTTGACACAGCAACTTCCTCAGTGTCCTCATCCTCAGTTTACTGAATTAGATGATGGAAGTATGCAATGCATTCACTGTTCTTTTGTTAAGCCAATTTTCCATGTGCATATGTTGATGTCTGGTAATAAAACCAGCTTTACCGAAGCGAATTTTGTTGAACCTACTGTTCCTCCTTTACATGACTTTTTGCTGAATGATGATAAGTTTGCTATCCCATTCTGGCCTCATCATGTAATTGCCTCAGGACAGCCTGAAGCCACCACACAGACCAAAATGTTAAATTATGCCAATCTAAGTCCTTCCTGATTATCATTTGCCGATATTGAATACTGCAACACAGGACTTAAGATTATCAATACTCAAGATTATAAGTTTGTAGTATTGAGTTACTAGGAATAATGTTCCAAGCAGAGATGATACTACAAAATGAACATCAAAAGTAATCAGATAAGAAAATAGGGATCAGCAATTTGCCAAAGGAAGAGAAGTTGCCAAAGGATTAACATCAAAACTGTTTAACCAAATGAACATCAAAAGTAATCCGCCCATTGACCTTACAACCTGAAGCCAATAGTAAAATACTCAAGATTATAAGTTCAAGAAAATATTGATTGATCAGAATAAGATGAGCATGGAAATGAATTAGAAGAAAAAAGGTTAGTTGTGAATTACAAGCCTTTGAATGTCTGTTTAGAAGATAATAGACATCCCCTGCCTAGCAAAGATTACATCTGGCAAAGAATTCAAGGTTGTAATGTGTTTTCAAAATTTGACTTGACTAAAGGGTTTTGGCAAATTGCAGTTTCAGAAACAGACAGATACAAGACAGCGTTTTCTGTTCCACAAGGTCTGTTTGAATGGTGTGTATTACCATTTAGTATTAAGACTGCACCCTCTATTTTTCAGAAGTGTATGGATTCAATATTTGCTCCTTATGCTAAATTTATTCAACCATATTGCAGAAAAACATGTTACAAAAATAAGAGACTTCGGAGTCTGAACCTGAACCTGATGAAGATGCAGCAGAGTGAAAATCTAACTCTGAATCTGTTTCTTGTTGATGGACATTAAACACTTGATTATCCATATCTTCATCATCACTTTCTATATCAGTAATACTGATATCATCTGAATCTGAATTTTCAAACACAATTGTCAAAGGAAGAGAATCAAGATTACCATGAGTTAATCTTGATTATCAGGTTAATGCTAGTCACAGGAACATGGAAATTTGTAAATATGAGCAACAACAGCATGAACCTTTACAGGTCTTTTCAGAAACAGTTCCACCTTTGATCAATTTTGATGATTTTGATCCCCTGAAAAATAAAGCCACAGTTGATGCTTTTAGAACATGGGTTGATAATGCTATTCACTCTCAGAATTTAACCCCAGAGCAAGCTTTGAGAAAAGCTCTAAATGCTTTAACTGGTATTGCCAGAACGGCATGGGATACTCTGAAGCCAGAGTATAAAGATGATTTAATTCATCAAGGTGTGAATGATGTTTTTAGTTCTTTGTACCGTATGTTTGTTGGTCAATATGATAATGAAAAGAGAGCAGCGCACAAGAGATTTGTTGAGAATCGTCTTTGTGACATGAAGCAACTTGATGCTTACTGTTCAGAACAGTACACTAATTTTTATCTCAGCTTCTTAGATAATAGAATCCTGAGATTCAGGCTTCTATTCTCAGAAGCATCCTAATGAGCTTAGGTTCTTTTGTCATAATGAAGTCCTTGGAAATAGTTCCACCATTCTCAGTATTTTACTGTTATTCAATAATTGATAAGGTTATTTGTTCTTCGCCTTGTATGGTAGATTGTTCAATACTACTATTCCTATTGTGAAGGATCCCAGAAGTGATAAATCCCAGGTTAGATATTCTCTGTTATGGCAAACAGATTCTAAAGGTGCCCAGCTCACTGTTCCAAAAATGGTCAATCTATCCGATATCAAAGTTCCTAAAGAATGGATTGTAGATGTAAGAGCTTTAAAACAGTTAGATTCTCCTAAGAACCTTACTGTGATTTCCAAAGTGCATGAAACTCCTACTGAAGCTCGTATTTCATTTGCTTCTGAGCATTTGTCTGCATCTAGCTCTTCCAGTGTGAATTCCAGTTTCAATGATAAAGATCATCCTTTACAAAGATCAGGATCTACTTTGTTACAGCGCAAGCCTTTGCATTCTTGCTATCATCCTGATGCTGTTCCTAATCCTCATGGATCTTTATTCTGTACCATTTGTAATTTGTCTTTTGATGAACGTCCCTTTGTGACTAATCCGATGACTCAGCAACTTCCTCAGTGTCCTCATCCTCAGTTTACTGAATTAGATGATGGAAGTATGCAATGCATTCACTGTTCTTTTGTTAAGCCAGTTTTCCATGTGCATATGTTGATTATGAATGATTTGTAACAACTGATAGGAAGGCTGAAACCTTATCCTTCTTGTGACTGATTGATCAGAGAGATAACTATAGGAAATCTTAGAAAGGCGTATAGTAAGTATTAAGATTCGATCACATTATTCCATAGATGAAACAAAACATTACCTTGATCACGTTCATGATCTGTCTGAAGATTCGGCTGAAACACTGGATTTTCTGGAACTTGAACTGACAAGCTATTTACATGCCTTTCATGCTGAGAAATCAACCTTTCACCAATTTGTTCTTCTCTCTGAAGAATTCTGTATCTCTGCATCCAATCATTCCAATCACCAGGTTCATTATCAAGAACAATTTCAATGTTAGACCTGATATCTTGCTGACTGTCTAAAACAGTAGATCTAAGATTGGGATGGATAACTCTAGGTTCATTTTCTTCAGTTATACTGTTCTGGGATAAAGAATTAACAGTATGAGAATAAAAACCTTCACGACTAAGGAAGTCTGCTAAGACATTCTTAGTACCTTCAATGTGCTCAGTATCAAAATCAAAAGTATCAAGAAACTGTGCCCACCTAAGCAATCTTGCTCTAACAACTTTATTTTTAGATTCCTTCTTAAAGAAACCGGGCAAGTTCTGTAAATCACTTCTTAGCACAAATTTCTGATCACCAATAAATAATTGAAACTTTTCAAAACCATGAACTACAGCTAAAAGTTCTTTATGAGTACTGTGGTAGTTCATTTCAGAACCCTTAAAAGATCCTGATTCATACCTGACAATTTCTTCTCTATCCTTACCATGATGCAACAACAGCATGAACCTTTACAGGTCTTTTCAGAAACAGTTCCACCTTTGATCAATTTTGATGATTTTGATCCCCTGAAAAATAAAGCCACAGTTGATGCTTTTAGAACATGGGTTGATAATGCTATTCACTCTCAGAATTTAACCCCAGAGCAAGCTTTGAGAAAAGCTCTAAATGCTTTAACTGGTATTGCCAGAACGGCATGGGATACTCTGAAGCCAGAGTATAAAGATGATTTAATTCATCAAGGTGTGAATGATGTTTGTAGTTCTTTGTTCCGTATGTTTGTTGGTCAATATGATAATGAAAAGAGAGCAGCTCACAAGAGATTTGTTGAGAATCGTCTTTGTGACATGAAGCAACTTGATGCTTACTGTTCAGAACAGTACACTAATTTTTATCTCTCTGGTCAAACCAACAACAATCAATGGATGTACAATACTTTTCTTGAAGGTTTTCCCTATCAGATGCAATCTTACTACAGGGAAAAGATTTTAAAAAGTATTCTTGAAACTCCTGATATGACTATCAGTGATGTGACTTTTCCTCAATTGGTTCAGTTTATCAAGGAGCTTAACAGTGATCTCTGTACAGAAAGAATCAATAGGAAGAAAAAGAAAGAACTTTTAGCTGTAGTTCATGGTTTTGAAAAGTTTCAATTATTTATTGGTGATCAGAAGTCATTATGGTTATCTCAAACATGAGCATTTTATCAAATGAAGTCCAAAGGAGCAGTCAAATGACTAATCCGATGACTCAGCAACTTCCTCAGTGTCCTCATCCTCAGTTTACTGAATTAGATGATGGAAGTATGCAATGCATTCACTGTTCTTTTGTTAAGCCAGTTTTCCATGTGCATATGTTGATGTCTGGTAATAAAACCAGCTTTACCGAAGCGAATTTTGTTGAACCTACTGTTCCTCCTTTACATGACTTTTTGCTGAATGATGATAAGTTTGCTATCCCATTCTGGCCTCATCATGTAATTGCCTCAGGACAGCCTGAAGCCACCACACAGACCAAAATGTTAAATTATGCCAATCTGTGTATTCGTAAAGCTTTGGTCCTACAAGCCGACATGCACCAGAAAGCCTTGCAAGCTGAATTGAACCGTCAGAAAATTGAAGCCAGTTTTAATGCTAATTTTCATAATATCCTTGCAAGTTTACTTTCTATTGAGTCTAAGCTCAATACTGTTGTTAATACTTCTATGGCTAGTGATTTGAATATCCTTACCTTCTTATCATAATGCTTAAACTTTTTCTTCCTGAACTTGTGTGATTTGCTGTGCTGCAAACAACCATAATTAAAATTACACTTACACAAGTCAGACTTAAGATAAGGCATAACTTCTTTCTTTTTCTTCCTATTGATTCTTTCTGTAACTCGGGATTATAGTAGTGCTACCTTCCCTGCCTCTAAACACGGCTTAACACGCCTTCAACAACGAGGACTTACTTCACACAGAATCCAACCAGAACACCAAAGATTCAAGAATCGAGATCCAGACAAAAGAACACAATACTTTTAAATGGAACTGTAAGAGAAGCAATATTTTTGAAACAAGGTATGCAAACTAAAATGAATGCTTATAAGGATTATAACAACCATGCTCTGATACCAACTTTTTCGACAAGCTCCGAGAAACATAGAACAACTATCTTTCATTACATCGGGCGCTTCAATAACATATAGACTGTAATGCAAATGACAATTATGATAATGATTATCAGACCACAGTACTCATAAAGAACTTCAAGTTAATACTGAGTCTTATGATCACAAACTTATCATCCGTTAGTAACTTACTATTGATATTAGCATCAAGTTAATACACAGTCTCCTAACTTGACATCCTGAAGCCATGGTTAGAGGCAGAGATACAGAATTCTTCCATCTTATGAAACCTAACAGTTTGGATGTTTCCAAGGATATATATGTTTATCTCAGAGATCGTCATTTCTCTGCTGGTGGAAATCTTCTAACAGATTCTTTGATTCAGCGAGAAGCTTGTCATCCCAGTGACCCTGAGATTCAAAGCCATTTGCACCATTCAGTTACCAGTGCTACATCCTTTGAATGGCCTATCAATATCCTTAGCAGTACACACATCCCTGATCAGATGTCTTGGTTACAGAGAGAAAATCCTTTTTGTGATTTCTTCCGTGGTGTTTTCCCACACTGTCATAATCTTATGCCTATGGATTCTAACTATGGTTATCTGTTTAAGATTAAGTTTTGGTCATATGCTACTAATCCAATAAACAGATACGTGTTTGATATTTTTGGTCCACAGCAGCAACAAGTTGATTCTATGCAGTTGCGTGATATCCACTCCTTTGCTTTAGAAAGGATTCCTGTATGGATGTTTTGTAGCTTTCAGACTTTGTCAGAGCCACACACCGAAAAAGCTTTTGTTTGATGCAAAAGGAGAATCCTATGGAAAGAAGAATCCCTTGAAGATAAGTTCGAGCGCATTATGGAAAGATCAAGATTCGCAGATAAAGCTGACAGCTCAGAGCATGAAGATGATGCTCCTGAAGTCGACTGGGAATCTCATTCTCCCAGGTCGCACGCCTACTAAGTGGGGATGTCACTTAGACGAGTTACTATCCTCTCGGAATAAAAGGACGCATGGATCCCACCATGGTAAAAAGAAGGATAAGGTTCTTCCTTTAAAGACCTACGTGTTACCCTTCACGTGTCAAAAAGATGCTTTGTTCTTATCTCGTATTACTGTTCATCTCATTCCTGGCGAGATTCTTGTTCGAGATAAGGTTGCTTTAATAAAGTAGATGCTCTGCTACGTGTCCAATTCTTGTGGACGGATTTGAAAACTTTGTATGATGCTTTGCAACCCAAAAGTCGGTTCCTCTCCTATATAAGGAACGCAGACCTCACTTCCGCCCAAGTAATAGTCCATTTTCATGTCATGCAATGTATGTTCCAAAGAAAGATGAGCATGGAAATGAATTAGAAGAAAAAAGGTTAGTTGTGAATTACAAGCCTTTGAATGTCTGTTTAGAAGATAATAGACATCCCCTGCCTAGCAAAGATTACATCTGGGATCCCAGATATTTGCTTCTCATCCAAATATCATTAGTGTACTAAAAGAATGGATATCAAACTATTCCTCCATCATCAGGTTAATAGGAACAGTAGGTTCAACAAAATTCGCTTCGGTAAAGCTGGTTTTATTACCAGACATCAACATATGCACATGGAAAACTGGCTTAACAAAAGAACAGTGAATGCATTGCATACTTCCATCATCTAATTCAGTAAACTGAGGATGAGGACACTGAGGAAGTTGCTGTGTCAAAGGATTAGTCACAAAGGGACGTTCATCAAAAGACAAATTACAGATGGTACAGAATAAAGATCCATGAGGATTAGGAACAGCATCAGGATGATAGCAAGAATGCAAAGGCTTGCGCTGTAACAAAGTAGATCCTGATCTTTGTAAAGGATGATCTTTATCATTGAAACTGGAATTCACACTGGAAGAGCTAGATGCAGACAAATGCTCAGAAGCAAATGAAATACGAGCTTCAGTAGGAGTTTCATGCACTTTGGAAATCACAGTAAGGTTCTTAGGAGAATCTAACTGTTTTAAAGCTCTTACATCTACAATAAATCATCACTTAGATCTACTGTTTTAGACAGTCAGCAAGATATCAGGTCTAACATTGAAATTGTTCTTGATAATGCACCTGGTGATTGGAATGATTGGATGCAGAGATACAGAATTCTTCAGAGAGAAGAACAAATTGGTGAAAGACATGTAAATAGCTTGTTGATCTTTATGAGTACTGTGGTAGTTCATTTCAGAACCCTTAAAAGATCCTGATTCATACCTGACAATTTCTTCTCTATCCTTACCATGATGTTCAGTTGATTGGATGCAGAGATACAGAATTCTTCAGAGAGAAGAACAAATTGGTGAAAGGTTGATTGCTCAGCATGAAAGGCATGTAAATAGCTTGTCAGTTCAAGTTCCAGAAAATCCAGTGTTTCAGCCGAATCTTCAGACAGATCATGAACGTGATCAAGGTAATGTTTTGTTTCATCTATGGAATAATGTGATCGACATTATTGATGGATATGAAGATGATAGATACCAAGTGATGTAATTCTCATGTTTGAAAAAATTAGAATACCAGTTAACTGATGTGAGCATGGGATAGCATCCTATGACTTCTGAAAAATAGAGGGAGCAGTCTTAATACCAAATGGTAATACACACCATTCAAACAGACCTTGTGGAACAGAGAACGCTGTCTTGTATCTGTCTGTTTCTGCAACTGCAATTTGCCAAAACCCTTTAGTCAAGTCAAATTTCGAAAACACATTACAACCTTGAATTCTCTGCCAGATGTAATCTTTGCTAGGCAGGGGATGTCTATTATCTTCTAAACAGACATTCAAAGGCTTGTAATTCACAACTAACCTTTTTTCTTCTAATTCATTTCCATGCTCATCTTTCTTTGGAACATACATTGCATGACATGAAAATGGACTATTACTTGGGCGGATTATACCTTTATCAAGTAGATCTGTAATCTCCTTCTCACAGAGCTCCTGTTCTGCTCTTGACAAAATATAGTAGTTAGCTTTGCACTTAGGTGTAATCTCAATGGTGTTATATCAAGATTACCATGAGTTAATCTTCTGATTTCATCTATGGCTGTATATGTCTGGTTGATTCTATAATTGGATATAACTTAATTTGCTGCTATATTCAAGTGTATCTCTGAGAACAATACCGGTTTCTTGAACAGGCATAAGACTGCTCCCAGACAACTTTAGAATAGTTTTCCATGTATCTTAAGAAGAGAATCCTTTTGCATCGAACAAAAGCTTTTTCGGTGTGTGGCTCTGGTGTTGAGATTACACCTAAGTGCAAAGCTAACTACTATATTTTGTCAAGAGCAGAACAGGAGCTCTGTGAGAAGGAGATTACAGATCTACTTGATAAAGTAATAATCCGCCCAAGTAATAGTCCATTTTCATGTCATGCAATGTATGTTCCAAAGAAAGATGAGCATGGAAATGAATTAGAAGAAAAAAGGTTAGTTGTGAATTACAAGCCTTTGAATGTCTGTTTAGAAGATAATAGACATCCCCTGCCTAGCAAAGATTACATCTGGCAGAGAATTCAAGGTTGTAATTCACAACTAACCTTTTTTCTTCTAATTCATTTCCATGCTCATCTTTCTTTGGAACATACATTGCATGACATGAAAATGGACTATTACTTGGGCGGATTATACCTTTATCAAGTAGATCTGTAATCTCCTTCTCACAGAGCTCCTGTTCTGCTCTTGACAAAATATAGTATGTAATGAAAGATAGTTGTTCTATGTTTCTCGGAGCTTGTCGAAAAAGTTGGTATCAGAGCATGGTTGTTATAATCCTTATAAGCATTCATTTTAGTTTTCCATGTTCCTGTGATAAGCCTCATAGCTTTATTAATCTCTTGAGCAATAAAGAGATTCAAAATTTGGTTAAACAAGCCAAGCAAAAAAATGGATACAAGTATTTGCATATAGGTCATATAGTTTGTGGCATAGAACCTCTTTATAGAAAAGGCATTCCTGCTACTGCCTTGATGACTCTTTTAGACGCCCGTCATAATAAATATTCTGATATGATCTTTGTAAAGGATGATCTTTATAATTGAAACTGGAATTCACACTGGAAGAGCTAGATGCAGACAAATGCTCAGAAGCAAATGAAATACGAGCTTCAGTAGGAGTTTCATGCACTTTGGAAATCACAGTAAGGTTTTTAGGAGAATCTAACTGTTTTAAAGCTCTTACATCTACAATCCATTCTTTAGGAACTTTGATATCGGATAGATTAACCATTTTTGGAACAGTGAGCTGGGCACCTTTAGAATCTGTTTGCCATAACAGAGAATATCTAACCTGGGATTTATCACTTCTGGGATCCTTCACAATAGGAATAGTAGTATTGAACAATCTACCATACAAGGCGAAGAACAAAGCATGTGTTCGAGATCCAGGCTTCATGTTTAAGTACTGGGTTCCAAATTGAAACATCAAAATCTTGTCTAGATGGTCATCTAACAGACTTATAGAAAAGTTAGGTACGACATCAAATGCTGTAGCATCTAGGATTACAATAACATAGAACTTCTCTGCCTCAAACCATGGCTTCAACAAAATTCAAAACAGTTGATTAAGAGATAGATTCAGATATTGATAAATTAGCAAAGATACAGAATCTTCAAGGTTGCTAGGCTAGATAACTGCTTACATAAGGGTTATCTAGATAATACAAGTATAATGATAAGCCTATGCAGCCATCAATGTATCTTTTTAGTTTCCTATCAGTTTTTCAAATATTCTAGAAGGCATACCAAAGCTAACTACTGCATATCACACCAATATATCATCAATGTATGGTTGAATAACATGTTGATCAGGATCTTTTAAGGGTTCTGAAATGAACTACCACAGTACTCATAAAGAACTTTTAGCTGTAGTTCATGGTTTTGAAAAGTTTCAATTATTTATTGGTGATCAGAAATTTGTGCTAAGAAGTGATTTACAGAACTTGCCCGGTTTCTTTAAGAAGGAATCTAAAAATAAAGTTGTTAGAGCAAGATTGCTTAGGTGGGCACAGTTTCTTGATACTTTTGATTTTGATACTGAGCACATTGAAGGTACTAAGAATGTCTTAGCAGACTTCCTTAGTCGTGAAGGTTGTTATTCTCATACTGTTAATTCTTTATCCCAGAACAGTATAACTGAAGAAAATGAACCTAGAGTTATCCATCCCAATCTTAGATCTACTGTTTTAGACAGTCAGCAAGATATCAACATGAAATTAATAAAGCTTTGGTATTGCTCGATCTGAATGTTTCCCTCAAGATTGTTGGAAGTCTACTGCAACTAGTATTCACTCTGTGAGTCATAAGGACAACCCTATCCGTTTTCAAGCTGTTATTCCTATTCAGTTTCCCTCTAATACCTATACAGCCACATTCCTACAGTACCCTGTCAAGCTGTATGACTGTATTATTGGTAGTGAAACCCTACAACAGTGGAGCCACCATGGTAAAAAGAAGGATAAGGTTCTTCCTTTAAAGACCTACGTGTTACCCTTCACGTGTCAAAAAGATGCTTTGTTCTTATCTCGTATTACTGTTCATCTCATTCCCGGCGAGATTCTTGTTCGAGATAAGGTTGCTTTAATAAAGTAGATGCTCTGCTACGTGTCCAATTCTTGTGGACGGATTTGAAAACTTTGTATGATGCTTTGCAACCCAAAAGTTGGTTCCTCTCCTATATAAGGAACGCAGACCTAACAGTTTGGATGTTTCCAAGGATATCTATGTTTGTTTCAGAGATCGTCATTTCTCTGCTGGTGGAAATCTTCTAACAGATTCTTTGATTCAGCGAGAAGCTTGTCATCCCAGTGACCCTGAGATTCAAAGCCATTTGCACCATTCAGTTACCAGTGCTACATCCTTTGAATGGCCTATCAATATCCTTAGCAGTACACACATCCCTGATCAGATGTCTTGGTTACAGAGAGAAAATCCTTTTTGTGATTTCTTCCGTGGTGTTTTCCCACACTGCCATGATCTTATGCCTATGGATTCTAACTATGGTTATCTGTTTAAGATTAAGTTTTGGTCATATGCTACTAATCCAATAAACAGATACGTGTTTGATATTTTTGGTCCACAGCAGCAACAAGTTGATTCTATGCAGTTGCGTGATATCCACTCCTTTGCTTTAGAAAGGATTCCTGTATGGATGTTTTGTAGCTTTCAGACTTTGTCAGAGCCACACAACGAACCAAGATTACCATGAGCTGGTCTGTTTTGCTATCCCATTCTGGCCTCATCATGTAATTGCCTCAGGACAGCCTGAAGCCACCACACAGACCAAAATGTTAAATTATGCCAATCTGTGTATTCGTTGTTATTCTCATACTGTTAATTCTTTATCCCAGAACAGTATAACTGAAGAAAATGAACCTAGAGTTATCCATCCCAATCTTAGATCTACTGTTTTAGACAGTCAGCAAGATATCAGGTCTAACATTGAAATTTTTCTTGATAATGAACCTGGTGATTGGAATGATTGGATGCAGAGATACAGAATTCTTCAGAGAGAAGAACAAATTGGTGAAAGGTTGATTGCTCAGCATGAAAGGCATGTAAATAGCTTGTCAGTTCAAGTTCCAGAAAATCCAGTGTTTCAGCCGAATCTTCAGACAGATCATGAACGTGATCAAGGTAATGTTTTGTTTCATCTATGGAATAATGTGATCGACATTATTGATGGATATGAAGATGATAGATACCAAGTGATGTTAAATGAGTTTAACAATGATCAGAATAGAAATGTTCATCATGTATGGTTGAATAAATTTAGCATAAGGAGCAAATATTGAATCCATACACTTCTGAAAAATAGAGGGTGCAGTCTTAATACCAAATGGTAATACACACCATTCAAACAGACCTTGTGGAACAGAGAACGCTGTCTTGTATCTGTCTGTTTCTGAAACTGCAATTTGCCAAAACCCTTTAGTCAAGTCAAATTTCGAAAACACATTACAACCTTGAATTCTCTGCCAGATGTAATCTCAGAAATTGTATACAATTCCATGAGGATAAGTTCGATGCAGAGAATTTAAGGGTTCTGAAATGAACTACCACAGTACTCATAAAGAACTTTTAGCTGTAGTTCATGGTTTTGAAAAGTTTCAATTATTTATTGGTGATCAGAAATTTGTGCTAAGAAGTGATTTACAGAACTTGCCCCAGGCAGAATGACTAGCATCTGTCTGTACAATTTTCTTACCTTTACCAGGTAGCTTTAAGGGTGGAAGTTCTTGACATTGTTGCTTGATCTTAGCAATTGCACTGTTATGAACATCTGACCATGGAGGAGAGTTCTTCTTCAGAAGCTTGTTCAACTCTTTTCGAGCTTCTGCTATATTCTGAAAATAACCTGCGACATAGTTAACCATGCCGAGAAATCTCTGTAAACTCTTTTTGTCAGTAACCTCAATCTTCTGAATATTTTTTAATAAATGATCCTGAGGATATATTTTTCCATTGGGCTCAATCTTGGTTCGTTCTGTTACTCGGGATTATAGTAGTGCTACCTAGTCCTTCTGAGAAGCTTCAACAGCTTATGTTAAAAAAGAATGAATTAACTCAGAAGAGAAATCAGTTTTTAACTCCTCATCAGCATGAAAAGTTGATGAATGATTTAAAAAAGATAGATTCAGATATTGATAAATTCTTCTAGCTTAGGCTTTGGAGTGTGCAAAACTAAGCCTTTATCTTTCAACTGGCTCTGTAGTCGAGCAACATCATAAGAAGAATCAGGAAAATTGCAGGTAGTACAGTTTCTTGATACTTTTGATTTTGATACTGAGTACATTGAAGGTACTAAGAATGTCTTAGCAGACTTCCTTAGTCGTGAAGGTTGTTATTCTCATACTGTTAATTCTTTATCCCAGAACAGTATAACTGAAGAAAATGAACCTAGAGTTATCCATCCCAATCTTATAGGGAAAACCTTGGTATATGGTAATAAACAAAGTAGATATTGATAATAAACTTGTTAGAGCAGAACAGGATAATATCACCAGTTTATCAAGGAGATTAACAGTCATATAGATGTGAATTACAAGCCTTTGAATGTCTGGATCATTCTGCCTGGGGTGCGGTTTTTCTTGAAGTAACTGAACATCATGGTAAGGATAGAGAAGAAATTGTCAGGTATGATATATGTCTCTTTTAAGGTCCTTATACAGAATCTTTCAATTTTCTGGCGGTGCAATTCAGCTTGCAAGGCTTTCTGGTGCATGTCGGCTTGTAGGACCAAAGCTTTACGAATACACAGATTGGCATAATTTAACATTTTGGTCTGTGTGGTGGCTTCAGGCTGTCCTGAGGCAATTACATGATGAGGCTAGAATGGGATAGCAAACTTATCATCATTCAGCAAAAAGTCATGTAAAGGAGGAACAGTAGGTTCAACAAAATTCGCTTCGGTAAAGCTGGTTTTATTTCCAGACATCAACATATGCACATGGAAAACTGGCTTAACAAAAGAACAGTGAATGCATTGCATACTTCCATCATCTAATTCAGTAAACTGAGGATGAGGACACTGAGGAAGTTGCTGAGTCATCGGATTAGTCACAAAGGGACGTTCATCAAAAGACAAATTACAAATGGTACAGAATAAAGATCCATGAGGATTAGGAACAGCATCAGGATGATAGCAAGAATGCAAAGGCTTGCGCTGTAACAAAGTAGATCCTGATCTTTCTAAAGGATGTGACCGGTAGCGTTCCTTATCCCATGGTCAAATTTGAATTCCTTATAGGTCTGTTTGAATGGTATGATATTGATAAGTTAACCTACTGATAGTATTCACATACTTTGATGACACAAACTATATGACCTATATGCAAATACTTGTATCCATTTTTTTGCTTGGCTTGTTTCACCAAATTTTGAATCTCTGTATTGCTCAAGAGATTAATAAAGCTATGAGGCTTATCACAATTGACTACAACTTGCATTTCTATCAATTTACAGATTGACTTAGACTTATAAGACAGAAATCCTAGATCACCATATATTTCTTGCCACTTCTTAGTAGGTAACTTAAATCTTTCAGTTGGCAAATCTAAATCATTATCATTCTTAAAAGGATACTGATATCAAATCTGATAAACCTAAGTCCAAGATTGAGGTTATTAACGTTGGAGATACAAAGCTCTCTGTAGCTGAGTCAGTAATCTTTCTAATTTATAATTGTGAGGTATGACTTAAGATAGTTGTTCTATGTTTCTCGGAGCTTGTCGAAAAAGTTGGTATCAGAGCATGGTTGTTATAATCCTTATAAGCATTCATTTTAGTTTGCATACCTTGTTTCAAAAATATTGCTTCTCTTACAGTTCCATTTAAAAGTATTGTGTTCTTTTGTCTGGATCTCGATTCTTGAATCTTTGGTGTTCTGGTTGGATTCTGTGTGAAGTAAGTCCTCGTTGTTGAAGGCGTGTTAAGCCGTGTTTAGAGGCAGGGAAGGTAGCACTACTATAATCCCGAGTAACAGAACGAACCAAGATGAATGAATCCCAGGCAACTACGAACGATAGCAATACTGGAGAAGAAGAACTGGTAAGCCTCAGCTCTATTTTTGATCAAGTTCAGAATGTCAATTTAGATAATCCTTTTAAGAATGATAATGATTTAGATTTGCCAACTGAAAGATTTAAGTTACCTACTAAGAAGTGGCAAGAAATATATGGTGATCTAGGATTTCTGTCTTATAAGTCTAAGTCAATCTGTAAATTGATAGAAATGCAAGTTGTAGTCAATTGTGATAAGCCTCATAGCTTTATTAATCTCTTGAGCAATACAGAGATTCAAAATTTGGTTAAACAAGCCAAGCAAAAAAATGGATACAAGTATTTGCATATAGGTTATATAGTTTGTGGCATAGAACCTCTTTATAGAAAAGGCATTCCTGCTACTGCCTTGATGACTCTTTTAGACGCCCGTCATAATAAATATTCTGATATGATTATGGGAGGCATTTCTGCTCCTATGGCTGCTGGAGCTACAGCATTTGATGTCGTACCTAACTTTGCTATAAGTCTGTTAGATGACCATCTAGACAAGATTTTGATGTTTCAATTTGGAACCCAGTACTTAAACATGAAGCCTGGATCTCGAACACATGCTTTGTTCTTCGCCTTGTATGGTAGATTGTTCAATACTACTATTCCTATTGTGAAGGATCCCAGAAGTGATAAATCCCAGGTTAGATATTCTCTGTTATGGCAAACAGATTCTAAAGGTGCCCAGCTCACTGTTCCAAAAATGGTCAATCTATCCGATATCAAAGTTCCTAAAGAATGGATTGTAGATGTAAGAGCTTTAAAACAGTTAGATTCTCCTAAGAACCTTACTGTGATTTCCAAAGTGCATGAAACTCCTACTGAAGCTCGTATTTCATTTGCTTCTGAGCATTTGTCTGCATCTAGCTCTTCCAGTGTGAATTCCAGTTTAAATGATAAAGATCATCCTTTACAAAGATCAGGATCTACTTTGTTACAGCGCAAGCCTTTGCATTCTTGCTATCATCCTGATGCTGTTCCTAATCCTCATGGATCTTTATTCTGTACCATCTGTAATTTGTCTTTTGATGAACGTCCCTTTGTGACTAATCCGATGACTCAGCAACTTCCTCAGTGTCCTCATCTTCAGTTTACTGAATTAGATGATGGAAGTATGCAATGCATTCACTGTTCTTTTGTTAAGCCAGTTTTCCATGTGCATATGTTGATGTCTGGAAATAAAACCAGCTTTACCGAAGCGAATTTTGTTGAACCTACTGTTCCTCCTTTACATGACTTTTTGCTGAATGATGATAAGTTTGCTATCCCATTCTGGCCTCATCATGTAATTGCCTCAGGACAGCCTGAAGCCACCACACAGACCAAAATGTTAAATTATGCCAATCTGTGTATTCGTAAAGCTTTGGTCCTACAAGCCGACATGCACCAGAAAGCCTTGCAAGCTGAATTGAACCGCCAGAAAATTGAAGCCAGTTTTAATGCTAATTTTCATAATATCCTTGCAAGTTAACATTCTATTGAGTCTAAGCTCAATAATGTTGTTAATACTTCTATGGCTAGTGATTTGAATATCCTTAAGCGTGACTATGCTGCTTTTAAGCAGACTGCTGAAGCGTGGTGGGCCAATAACCCATCTATTCCAATTTCCCAGATTCAAACAGTCACCCAGACTACTGCCAAAATAGAACAGACTACCACTCAGATCCGTAGTCAGCAGTTAGCCGATAGCCATGGAATTTCCCAGATAATTCCTACTGTTGTTTCTAAAGTTGAACAAGTTCTTGATTCAACCACCCAGTCCAAATCTTCCAGTACTACCTGCAATTTTCCTGATTCTTCTTATGATGTTGCTCGACTGCAGAGTCAGTTGAAAGATAAAGGCTTAGTTTTGCACACTCCAAAGCCTAAGCTAGAAGAATTTGACCCTGTCACAGGAACATGGAAATTTGTAAATATGATGCAACAACAGCATGAACCTTTACAGGTCTTTTCAGAAACAGTTCCACCTTTGATCAATTTTGATGATTTTGATCCCCTGAAAAATAAAGCCACAGTTGATGCTTTTAGAACATGGGTTGATAATGCTATTCACTCTCAGAATTTAACCCCAGAGCAAGCTTTGAGAAAAGCTCTAAATGCTTTAACTGGTATTGCCAGAATGGCATGGGATACTCTGAAGCCAGAGTATAAAGATGATTTAGTTCATCAAGGTGTGAATGATGTTTGTAGTTCTTTGTACCGTATGTTTGTTGGTCAATATGATAATGAAAAGAGAGCAGCTCACAAGAGATTTGTTGAGAATCGTCTTTGTGACATGAAGCAACTTGATGCTTACTGTTCAGAACAGTACACTAATTTTTATCTCTCTGGTCAAACCAACAACAATCAATGGATGTACAATACTTTTCTTGAAGGTTTTCCCTATCAGATGCAATCTTACTACAGGGAAAAGATTTTAAAAAGTATTCTTGAAACTCCTGATATGACTATCAGTGATGTGACTTTTCTTCAATTGGTTCAGTTTATCAAGGAGATTAACAGTGATCTCTGTACAGAAAGAATCAATAGGAAGAAAAAAAAAAAAGTTATGCCTTATCTTAAGTCTGACTTGTGTAAGTGTAATTCTAATTATGGTTGTTTGCAGCACAGCAAATCACACAAGTTCAGGAAGAAAAAGTTTAAGCATTATGATAAGAAGGCGTATAGTAAGTATTCCAAACCTTTTCGGAAAAAGAAAGTATTCCTAAGGAATCAGAAAAAGGTTAGGAAAAAGAATTTTACTCCTATTTGTTATATTTGCAAAGGTCCTCATTTTGCAAATAAGTGTCCAGATAAGGAAAAGAATAAAAAGTCTAAGCGAGTTAGAAGATTAACTCATGGTAATCTTGATTCTCTTCCTTTGACAGTTGTGTTTGAAAATTCAGATTCAGATGATATCAGTATTACTGATATAGAAAGTGATGATGAAGATATGGATAATCAAGTGTTTAATGTCCATCAACAAGAAACAGATTCAGAGTTAGATTTTCACTCTGCTGCATCTTCATCAGGTTCAGGTTCAGACTCCGAAGTCTCTTATTTTTGTAACATGTTTTTCTGCAATATGTTTAGATCTGGTTTTGGAAGGGGTCAACCCCTCTATGAACAAGCAAGACTGAGAAGTCAGTTTTTGACTCAGATAAAGCCAGATTGGTGTAAGCCAAGTCCTTCTGAGAAGCTTCAACAGCTTATGTTAAAAAAGAATGAATTAACTCAGAAGAGAAATCAGTTTTTAACTCCTCATCAGCATGAAAAGTTGATGAATGATTTGAAAAAGATAGATTCAGATATTGATAAATTGTTTGAAGAAAACCCAGAATTATCTGATGTATCTGATCTTATGTGTTTTGAGAAGATGTCTCTTTTACAGGAAAAGCCAAGTTCAAGTTCTTCTCATGGCTATGTTGTTAATCCTGTTGCTCAAAGAGCATTCCAGAAAAGTTCTCGGCATATATGGTTACAAGATCGTCTGGCATTCTTGTATACTGTGAGAACTGATGTGATAAAAGAAATCGCCAGTGTTCAAAGAGAAATTGCTGAACTTTCTCGTGCAGCAATTAGTCCTCTTGAGGAATACATATTTGATAAATCCAATTCAGATGAATCAGTCCAGCCAGCTACAGAAGAAGAAGCAGCTGATCCTAAGCAAGCTTTTGCTTACCTTAAGGGTATCTCTAACCCTTGTCCTGCTTTTCTATTGACTATTAAATTACCTGGTATAAAGCCCTACACTTTGTGTGCTTTACTAGACTCTGGAGCTGATTGTAATATTGCTCGATCTGAATGTTTCCCTCAAGATTGTTGGAAGTCTACTGCAACTAGTATTCACTCTGTGAGTCATAAGGACAACCCTATCCGTTTTCAAGCTGTTATTCCTATTCAGTTTCCCTCTAATACCTATACAGCCACATTCCTACAGTACCCTGTCAAGCTGTATGACTGTATTATTGGTAGTGAAACCTTACAACAGTGGAGTCCTTATACAGTTGGTGTTGCAGGTTCTCATATAAGTTTTTCATTTGGGTCAGTTCCCCAAATCAATGAACACAGGATCTATTCTCCGAAGTTGTCTTTACCAACTCCTGCCAAGGTTGTTCTTCCTGGTTCCCGTGTCTGGTTTGTCCACCAGTCTCTTTTCACCCGGGGGGAATTAGAGCAGATTCAGAAAGATTTTGCTGATACTGTCTTGACCAAAGATTTGAATAAGTATTCTAGAAAGTTTGTTTGCACCTTTCCTTTGAAAAAAGATCTCAATGGTGTTGAGATTACACCTAAGTGCAAAGCTAACTACTATATTTTGTCAAGAGCAGAACAGGAGCTCTGTGAGAAGGAGATTACAGATCTACTTGATAAAGGTATAATCCGCCCAAGTAATAGTCCATTTTCATGTCATGCAATGTATGTTCCAAAAAAAGATGAGCATGGAAATGAATTAGAAGAAAAAAGGTTAGTTGTGAATTACAAGCCTTTGAATGTCTGTTTAGAAGATAATAGACATCCCCTGCCTAGCAAAGATTACATCTGGCAGAGAATTCAAGGTTGTAATGTGTTTTCGAAATTTGACTTGACTAAAGGGTTTTGGCAAATTGCAGTTTCAGAAACAGACAGATACAAGACAGTGTTTTCTGTTCCACAAGGTCTGTTTGAATGGTGTGTATTACCATTTGGTATTAAGACTGCTCCCTCTATTTTTCAGAAGTGTATGGATTCAATATTTGCTCCTTATGCTAAATTTATTCAACCATACATTGATGATATATTGATTTTCAGTCAAGATCATAAGTCCCATTTGGAACACTTGAAAAAGTTCCTTTCCATTTGTCAGTCTAATGGTTTGTGTCTCAATCCTTCAAAGTTAAGTTGGTGTTCTGAAAGTTTAATATTTATTGGCACCAAGATTGGGCCCAATGGAAAAATATATCCTCAGGATCATTTATTAAGAAATATTCAGAAGATTGAGGTTACTGACAAAAAGAGTTTACAGAGATTTCTCGGCATGGTTAACTATGTCGCAGGTTATTTTCAGAATATAGCAGAAGCCAGAAAAGAGTTGAACAAGCTTCTGAAGAAGAACTCTCCTCCATGGTCAGATGTTCATAACAGTGCAATTGCTAAGATCAAGCAACAATGTCAAGAACTTCCACCCTTAAAGCTACCTGGTAAAGGTAAGAAAATTGTACAGACAGATGCTAGTCATTCTGCCTGGGGTGCGGTTTTGCTTGAAGTAACTGAACATCATGGTAAGGATAGAGAAGAAATTGTCAGGTATGAATCAGGATCTTTTAAGGGTTCTGAAATGAACTACCACAGTACTCATAAAGAACTTTTAGCTGTAGTTCATGGTTTTGAAAAGTTTCAATTATTTATTGGTGATCAGAAATTTGTGCTAAGAAGTGATTTACAGAACTTGCCCGGTTTCTTTAAGAAGGAATCTAAAAATAAAGTTGTTAGAGCAAGATTGCTTAGGTGGGCACAGTTTCTTGATACTTTTGATTTTGATACTGAGCACATTGAAGGTACTAAGAATGTCTTAGCAGACTTCCTTAGTCGTGAAGGTTGTTATTCTCATACTGTTAATTCTTTATCCCAGAACAGTATAACTGAAGAAAATGAACCTAGAGTTATCCATCCCAATCTTAGATCTACTGTTTTAGACAGTCAGCAAGATATCAGGTCTAACATTGAAATTGTTCTTGATAATGAACCTGGTGATTGGAATGATTGGATGCAGAGATACAGAATTCTTCAGAGAGAAGAACAAATTGGTGAAAGGTTGATTGCTCAGCATGAAAGGCATGTAAATAGCTTGTCAGTTCAAGTTCCAGAAAATCCAGTGTTTCAGCCGAATCTTCAGACAGATCATGAACGTGATCAAGGTAATGTTTTGTTTCATCTATGGAATAATGTGATCGACATTATTGATGGATATGAAGATGATAGATACCAAGTGATGTTAAATGAGTTTAACAATGATCAGAATAGAAATGTTCATAATGTTAACATGATATGTCAAAGAACTGAAGAATTTAACTTCATCAGTCATGTTGACTGGAAACCTAACAGTTTGGATGTTTCCAAGGATATATATGTTTATCTTAGAGATCGTCATTTCTCTGCTGGTGGAAATCTTCTAACAGATTCTTTGATTCAGCGAGAAGCTTGTCATCCCAGTGACCCTGAGATTCAAAGCCATTTGCACCATTCAGTTACCAGTGCTACATCTTTTGAATGGCCTATCAATATCCTTAGCAGTACACACATCCCTGATCAGATGTCTTGGTTACAGCGAGAAAATCCTTTTTGTGATTTCTTCCGTGGTGTTTTCCCAGACATCCATGATCTAAGACAGTAATTGGACAGTCTATTGAAGGTATTTTAGATTAGTCTGATAGTAAAGGAGGAACAGTAGGTTCAACAAAATTCGCTTCGGTAAAGCTGGTTTTATTTCCAGACATCAACATATGCACATGGAAAACTGGCTTAACAAAAGAACAGTGAATGCATTGCATACTTCCATCATCTAATTCAGTAAACTGAGGATGAGGACACTGAGGAAGTTGCTGAGTCATCGGATTAGTCACAAAGGGACGTTCATCAAAAGACAAATTACAGATGGTACAGAATAAAGATCCATGAGGATTAGGAACAGCATCAGGATGATAGCAAGAATGCAAAGGCTTGCGCTGTAACAAAGTAGATCCTGATCTTTGTAAAGGATGATCTTTATCATTTAAACTGGAATTCACACTGGAAGAGCTAGATGCAGACAAATGCTCAGAAGCAAATGAAATACGAGCTTCAGTAGGAGTTTCATGCACTTTGGAAATCACAGTAAGGTTCTTAGGAGAATCTAACTGTTTTAAAGCTCTTACATCTACAATCCATTCTTTAGGAACTTTGATATCGGATAGATTGACCATTTTTGGAACAGTGAGCTGGGCACCTTTAGAATCTGTTTGCCATAACAGAGAATATCTAACCTGGGATTTATCACTTCTGGGATCCTTCACAATAGGAATAGTAGTATTGAACAATCTACCATACAAGGCGAAGAACAAAGCATGTGTTCTAAGCCGTGTTTAGAGGCAGGGAAGGTAGCACTACTATAATCCCGAGTAACAGAACGAACCAAGATGAATGAATCCCAGGCAACTATGAACGATAGCAATACTGGAGAAGAAGAACTGGTAAGCCTCAGCTCTATTTTTGATCAAGTTCAGAATGTCAATTTAGATAATCCTTTTAAGAATGATAATGATTTAGATTTGCCAACTGAAAGATTTAAGTTACCTACTAAGAAGTGGCAAGAAATATATGGTGATCTAGGATTTCTGTCTTATAAGTCTAAGTCAATCTGTAAATTGATAGAAATGCAAGTTGTAGTCAATTGTGATAAGCCTCAAGATTACCATGAGTTAATCTGCTAACTCGCTTAGACTTTTTATTCTTTTCCTTATCTGGACACTTATTTGCAAAATGAGGACCTTTGCAAATATAACAAATAGGAGTAAAATTCTTTTTCCTAACCTTTTTCTGATTCCTTAGGAATACTTTCTTTTTCCGAAAAGGTTTGGAATACTTACTATATGCCTTCTTATCATAATACTTAAACTTTTTCTTCCTGAACTTGTGTGATTTGCTGTGCTGCAAACAACCATAATTAGAATTACACTTACACAAGTCAGACTTAAGATAAGGCATAACTTCTTTCTTTTTCTTCCTATTGATTCTTTCTGTACAGAGATCACTATTAATCTCCTTGATAAACTGAACCAATTGAGGAAAAGTCACATCACTGATAGTCATATCAGGAGTTTCAAGAATACTTTTTAAAATCTTTTCCCTGTAGTAAGATTGCATCTGATAGGGAAAACCTTCAAGAAAAGTATTGTACATCCATTGATTGTTGTTGGTTTGACCAAAGAGATAAAAATTAGTGTACTGTTCTGAACAGTAAGCAGGAATGCCTTTTCTATAAAGAGGTTCTATGCCACAAACTATATGACCTATATGCAAATACTTGTATCCATTTTTTTGCTTGGCTTGTTTCAGTTTAAATGATAAAGATCATCCTTTACAAAGATCAGGATCTACTTTGTTACAGCGCAAGCCTTTGCATTCTTGCTATCATCCTGATGCTGTTCCTAATCCTCATGGATCTTTATTCTGTACCATTTGTAATTTGTCTTTTGATGAACGTCCCTTTGTGACTAATCCGATGACTCAGCAACTTCCTCAGTGTCCTCATCCTCAGTTTACTGAATTAGATGATGGAAGTATGCAATGCATTCACTGTTCTTTTGTTAAGCCAGTTTTCCATGTGCATATGTTGATGTCTGGAAATAAAACCAGCTTTACCGAAGCGAATTTTGTTGAACCTACTGTTCCTCCTTTACATGACTTTTTGCTGAATGATGATAAGTTTGCTATCCCATTCTGGTCAAACCAACAACAATCAATGGATGTACAATACTTTTCTTGAAGGTTTTCCCTATCAGATGTAATCTTACTACAGGGAAAAGATTTTAAAAAGTATTCTTGAAACTCCTGATATGACTATCAGTGATGTGACTTTTCCTCAATTGGTTCAGTTTATCAAGGAGATTAACAGTGATCTCTGTACAGAAAGAATCAATAGGAAGAAAAAGAAAGAAGTTATGCCTTATCTTAAGTCTGACTTGTGTAAGTGTAATTCTAATTATGGTTGTTTGCAGCATAGCAAATCACACAAGTTCAGGAAGAAAAAGTTTAAGCATTATGATAAGAAGGCATACAGTAAGTATTCCAAACCTTTTCGGAAAAAGAAAGTATTCCTAAGGAATCAGAAAAAGGTTAGGAAAAAGAATTTTACTCCTATTTGTTAAGTTGTCTGGGATTCTTATTTGGATTTTCCTTATAGTGATACCAAGTGATGTTAAATGAGTTTAACAATGATCAGAATAGAAATGTTCATAATGTTAACATGATATGTCAAAGAACTGAAGAAGTTAACTTCATCAGTCATGTTGACTGGAAACCTAACAGTTTGGATGTTTCCAAGGATATCTATGTTTGTCTCAGAGATCGTCATTTCTCTGCTGGTAGAAATCTTCTAACAGATTCTTTAATTCAGCGAGAAGCTTGTCATCCCAGTGACCCTGAAATTCAAAGCCATTTGCACCATTCAGTTACCAGTACTACATCTTTTGAATGGCCTATCAATATCCTTAGCAGTACACACATCCCTGATCAGATGTCTTGGTTACAGCGAGAAAATCCTTTTTGTGATTTCTTCCGTGGTGTTTTCCCACACTGCCATGATCTTATGCCTATGGATTCTAACTATGGTTATCTGTTTAAGATTAAGTTTTGGTCATATGCTACTAATCCAATAAACAGATACGTGTTTGATATTTTTGGTCCACAGCAGCAACAAGTTAATTCTATGCAGTTGCGTGATGTACACTCCTTTGCTTTAGAAAGGATTCCTGTATGGATGTTTTGTAGCTTTCAGACTTTGTCAGAGCCACACACCGAAAAAGCTTTTGTTCGATGCAAAAGGAGAATCCTATGGAAAGAAGAATCCCTTGAAGATAAGTTCGAGCGCATTATGGAAAGATCAAGATTCGCAGATAAAGCTGACAGCCAAATTTTGAATCTCTGTATTGCTCAAGAGATTAATAAAGCTATGAGGCTTATCACAATTGACTACAACTTGCATTTCTATCAATTTACAGATTGACTTAGACTTATAAGACAGAAATCCTAGATCACCATATATTTCTTGCCACTTCTTAGTAGGTAACTTAAATCTTTCAGTTGGCAAATCTAAATCATTATCATTCTTAAAAGGATTATCTAAATTGACATTCTGAACTTGATCAAAAATAGAGCTGAGGCTTACCGGTTCTTCTTCTCCAGTATTGCTATCGTTCGTAGTTGCCTGGGATTCATTCATCTTGGTTCGTTCTGTTACTCGGGATTATAGTAGTGCTACCTTCCCTGCCTCTAAACACGGCTTAATACAGTCATACAGCTTGACAGGATACTGTAGGAATGTGGCTGTATAGGTATTAGAGGGAAACTGAATAGGAATAACAGCTTGAAAATGGATAGGGTTGTCCTTATGACTCACAGAGTGAATACTAGTTGCAGTAGACTTCCAACAATCTTGAGGGAAACATTCAGATCGAGCAATATTACAATCAGCTCCAGAGTCTAGTAAAGCACACAAAGTGTAGGGCTTTATACCAGGTAATTTAATAGTCAATAGAAAAGCAGGACAAGGGTTAGAGATACCCTTAAGGTAACTGAATGAAGCAACTTGATTCTAATTAAAATTGGTGATCTCTTGGTTTGTGTCTCTATCTAATTTATTCAACCATAGTATCAAGTGAAACCGCACCCCAGGCAGAATGACTAGCATCTGTCTGTACAATTTTCTTACCTTTACCAGGTAGCTTTAAGGGTGGAAGTTCTTGACATTGTTGCTTGATCTTAGCAATTGTACTGTTATGAACATCTGACCATGGAGGAGAGTTCTTCTTCAGAAGCTTGTTCAACTCTTTTCTGGCTTCTGCTATATTCTGAAAATAACCTGCGACATAGTTAACCATGCCGAGAAATCTCTGTAAACTCTTTTTGTCAGTAACCTCAATCTTCTGAATATTTTTTAATAAATGATCCTGAGGATTTTGCTCCTTATTCTTTTCCTTATCTGGACACTTATTTGCAAAATGAGGACCTTTGCAAATATAACAAATAGGAGTAAAATTCTTTTTCCTAACCTTTTTCTGATTCCTTAGGAATAAATATTCTGATATGATTATGGGAGGCATTTCTGCTCCTATGGCTGCTGGAGCTACAGCATTTGATGTCGTACCTAACTTTGCTATAAGTCTGTTAGATGACCATCTAGACAAGATTTTGATGTTTCAATTTGGAACAAAATATAGTAGTTAGATTTGCACTTAGGTGTAATCTCAACACCATTGAGATCTTTTTTCAAAGGAAAGGTGCAAACAAACTTTCTAGAATACTTATTCAAATCTTTGGTCAAGACAGTATCAGTAAAATCTTTCTGAATCTGCTCTAATTCCCCCCGGGTGAAAAGAGACTGGTTGACAAACCAGACACGGGAACCAGGAAGAACAACCTTGGCAGGAGTTGGTAAAGACAACTTCGGAGAATAGATCCTGTGTTCATTGATTTGGGGAACTGACCCAAATGAAAAACTTATATGAGAACCTGCAACACCAACTGTATAAGGACTCCACTGTTGTAAGGTTTCACTACCAATAATACAGTCATACAGCTTGATGAAGATGCAGCAGAGTGAAAATCTAACTCTGAATCTGTTTCTTGTTGATGGACATTAAACACTTGATTATCCATATCTTCATCATCACTTTCTATATCAGTAATACTGATATCATCTGAATCTGAATTTTCAAACACAACTGTCAAAGGAAGAGAATCAAGATTACCATGAGTTAATCTTCTAACTCGCTTAGACTTTTTATTCTTTTCCTTATCTGGACACTTATTTGCAAAATGAGGACCTTTGCAAATATAACAAATAGGAGTAAAATTCTTTTTCCTAACCTTTTTCTGATTCCTTAGGAATACTTTCTTTTTCCGAAAAGGTTTAGAATACTTACTATATGCCTTCTTATCATAATGCTTAAACTTTTTCTTCCTGAACTTGTGTGATTTGCTATGCTGCAAACAACCATAATTAGAATTACACTTACACAAGTCAGACTTAAGATAAGGCATAACTTCTTTCTTTTTCTTCCTATTGATTCTTTCTGTACAGAGATCACTGTTAATCTCCTTGATAAACTGAACCAATTGAGGAAAAGTCACATCACTGATAGTCATATCAGGAGTTTCAAGAATACTTTTTAAAATCTTTTCCCTGTAGTAAGATTGCATCTGATAGGGAAAACCTTCAAGAAAAGTATTGTACATCCATTGATTGTTGTTGGTTTGACCAGAGAGATAAAAATTAGTGTACTGTTCTGAACAGTAAGCATCAAGTTGCTTCATGTCACAAAGACGATTCTCAACAAATCTCTTGTGAGCTGCTCTCTTTTCATTATCATATTGACCAACAAACATACGGTACAAAGAACTACAAACATCATTCACACCTTGATGAATTAAATCATCTTTATACTCTGGCTTCAGAGTATCCCATGCCGTTCTGGCAATACCAGTTAAAGCATTTAGAGCTTTTCTCAAAGCTTGCTCTGGGGTTAAATTCTGAGAGTGAATAGCATTATCAACCCATGTTCTAAAAGCATCAACTGTGACTTTATTTTTCAGGGGATCAAAATCATCAAAATTGATCAAAGGTGGAACTGTTTCTGAAAAGACCTGTAAAGGTTCATGCTGTTGTTGCATCATATTTACAAATTTCCATGTTCCTGTGACAGGGTCAAATTCTTCTAGCTTAGGCTTTGGAGTGTGCAAAACTAAGCCTTTATCTTTCAACTGACTCTGCAGTCGAGCAACATCATAAGAAGAATCAGGAAAATTGCAGGTAGTACTGGAAGATTTGGACTGGGTGGTTGAATCAAGAACTTGTTCAACTTTAGAAACAACAGTAGGAATTATCTGGGAAATTCCATGGCTATCGGCTAACTGCTGACTACGGATCTGAGTGGTAGTCTGTTCTATTTTGGCAGTAGTCTGGGTGATTAGATGTGACATATAAGAATCATTATCCAGGCTTCATGTTTAAGTACTGGGTTCCAAATTGAAACATCAAAATCTTGTCTAGATGGTCATCTAACAGACTTATAGCAAAGTTAGGTACGACATCAAATGCTGTAGCTCCAACAGCCATAGGAGCAGAAATGCCTCCCATAATCATATCAGAATATTTATTATGACGGGCGTCTAAAAGAGTCATCAAGGCAGTAGCAGGAATGCCTTTTCTATAAAGAGGTTCTATGCCACAAACTATATGACCTATATGCAAATACTTGTATCCATTTTTTTGCTTGGCTTGTTTAACCAAATTTTGAATCTCTGTATTGCTCAAGAGATTAATAAAGCTATGAGGCTTATCACAATTGACTACAACTTGCATTTCTATCAATTTACAGATTGACTTAGACTTATAAGACAGAAATCCTAGATCACCATATATTTCTTGCCACTTCTTAGTAGGTAACTTAAATCTTTCAGTTGGCAAATCTAAATCATTATCATTCTTAAAAGGATTATCTAAATTGACATTCTGAACTTGATCAAAAATAGAGCTGAGGCTTACCAGTTCTTCTTCTCCAGTATTGCTATCGTTCGTAGTTGCCTGGGATTCATTCATCTTGGTTCGTTCTGTTACTCGGGATTATAGTAGTGCTACCTTCCCTGCCTCTAAACACGGCTTAACACGCCTTCAACAACGAGGACTTACTGAACATCATGGTAAGGATAGAGAAGAAATTGTCAGGTATGAATCAGGATCTTTTAAGGGTTCTGAAATGAACTACCACAGTACTCATAAAGAACTTTTAGCTGTAGTTCATGGTTTTGAAAAGTTTCAATTATTTATTGGTGATCAGAAATTTGTGCTAAGAAGTGATTTACAGAACTTGCCCGGTTTCTTTAAGAAGGAATCTAAAAATAAAGTTGTTAGAGCAAGAAAAGAGAGCAGCGCACAAGAGATTTGTTGAGAATCGTCTTTGTGACATGAAGCAACTTGATGCTTACTGTTCAGAACAGTACACTAATTTTTATCTCTCTGGTCAGATGTTCATAACAGTAGTAAGCACTCTAACCCATTAAAAGATCAACCATGTAATGGTCTAACTTTGGTTTGAGTGTCAAGGGTCCATTTGGATTCTGTTAAGTTGGTGTTCTGAAAGTTTAATATTTATTGAAGTTCTTTTCCCTGTAGTAAGATCCAAAGCCTAAGGATGCCTTCCGTAGGTAACTTTGGTGTTTTGAGTATCTGGGAAATGTTAACCATGCCGAGAAATCTCTGTAAACTCTTTTTGTCAGTAACCTCAATCTTCTGAATATTTCTTAATAAATGATCCTGAGGATATATTTTTCCATTGGGCTCAATCTTGGTGCCAATAAATATTAAACTTTCAGTACACCAACTTAACTTTGTAGGATTGAGACACAAACCATTAGACTGACAAATGGAAAGGAACTTTTTCAAGTGTTCCAAATGGGACTTATGATCTTGACTGAAAATCAATATATCATCAATGTATGGTTGAATAAATTTAGCATAAGGAGCAAATATTGAATCCATACACTTCTGAAAAATAGAGGGAGCAGTCTTAATACCAAATGGTAATACACACCATTCAAACAGACCTTGTGGAAATAAAAACGCTGTCTTGTATCTGTCTGTTTCTGAAACTGCAATTTGCCAAAACCCTTTAGTCAAGTCAAATTTCGAAAACACATTACAACCTTGAATTCTCTGCCAGATGTAATCTTTGCTAGGCAGGGGATGTCTATTATCTTCTAAACAGACATTCAAAAGCTTGTAATTCACAACTAACCTTTTTTCTTCACTCTGCTGCATCTTCATCAGGTTCAGGTTCAGACTCCGAAGTCTCTTATTTTTGTAACATGTTTTTCTGCAATATGTTTAGATCTGGTTTTGGAAGGGGTCAACCCCTCTATGAACAAGCAAGACTGAGAAGTCAGTCTTTGACTCAGATAAATCCAGATTGGTGTAAGCCAAGTCCTTCTGAGAAGCTTCAACAGCTTATGTTAAAAAAGAATGAATTAACTCAGAAGAGAAATCAGTTTTTAACTCCTCATCAGCATGAAAAGTTGATGAATGATTTGAAAAAGATAGATTCAGATATTGATAAATTGTTTGAAGAAAATCCAGAATTATCTGAAAAGAGAGCAGCTCACAAGAGATTTGTTGAGAATCGTCTTTGTGACATGAAGCAACTTGATTTACCAATAATCTAAGATAGTAATTGGACAGTCTATTGGAGAGTTGTCTGGGCAGTTTGATCAAGGTTGTAATGTGTTTTCGAAATTTTACTTGACTAAAGGGTTTTGGCAAATTGCAGTTTCAGAAACAGACAGATACAAGACAGCGTTTTCTGTTCCACAAGGTCTGTTTGAATGGTGTGTATTACCATTTGGTATTAAGACTGCTCCCTCTATTTTTCAGAAGTGTATGGATTCAATATTTGCTCCTTATGCTAAATTTATTCAACCATACATTGATGATATATTGATTTTCAGTCAAGATCATAAGTCCCATTTGGAACACTTGAAAAAGTTCCTTTCCATTTGTCAGTCTAATGGTTTGTGTCTCAATCCTTCAAAGTTAAGTTGGTGTACTGAAAGTTTAATATTTATTGGCACCAAGATTGAGCCCAATGGAAAAATATATCCTCAGGATCATTTATTAAAAAATATTCAGAAGATTGAGGTTACTGACAAAAAGAGTTTACAGAGATTTCTCGGCATGGTTAACTATGTCGCAGGTTATTTTCAGAATATAGCAGAAGCCAGAAAAGAGTTGAACAAGCTTCTGAAGAAGAACTCTCCTCCATGGTCAGATGTTCATAACAGTGCAATTGCTAAGATCAAGCAACAATGTCAAGAACTTCCACCCTTAAAGCTACCTGGTAAAGGTAAGAAAATTGTACAGACAGATGCTAGTCATTCTGCCTGGGGTGCGGTTTTGCTTGAAGTAACTGAACATCATGGTAAGGATAGAGAAGAAATTGTCAGGTATGAATCAGGATCTTTTAAGGGTTCTGAAATGAACTACCACAGTACTCATAAAGAACTTTTAGCTGTAGTTCATGGTTTGGAAAAGTTTCAATTATTTATTGGTGATCAGAAATTTGTGCTAAGAAGTGATTTACAGAACTTGCCCGGTTTCTTTAAGAAGGAATCTAAAAATAAAGTTGTTAGAGCAAGATTGCTTAGGTGGGCACAGTTTCTTGGTACTTTTGATTTTGATACTGAGCACATTGAAGGTACTAAGAATGTCTTAGCAGACTTCCTTAGTCGTGAAGGTTGTTATTCTCATACTGTTAATTCTTTATCCCAGAACAGTATAACTGAAGAAAATGAACCTAGAGTTATCCATCCCAATCTTAGATCTACTGTTTTAGACAGTCAGCAAGATATCAGGTCTAACATTGAAATTGTTCTTGATAATGCACCTGGTGATTGGAATGTTGAATAAATTTGGCATAAGGAGCAAATATTGAATCCATACACTTCTGAAAAATAGAGGGAGCAGTCTTAATACCAAATGGTAATACACACCATTCAAACAGACCTTGTGGAACAGAGAACGCTGTCTTGTATTTGTCTGTTTCTGCAACTGCAATTTGCCAAAACCCTTTAGTCAAGTCAAATTTCGAAAACACATTACAACCTTGAATTCTCTGCCAGATGTAATCTTTGCTAGGCAGGGGATGTCTATTATCTTCTAAACAGACATTCAAAGGCTTGTAATTCACAACTAACCTTTTTTCTTCTAATTCATTTCCATGCTCATCTTTCTTTGGAACATACATTGCATGACATGAAAATGGACTATTACTTGGGCGGATTATACCTTTATCAAGTAGATCTGTAATCTCCTTCTCACAGAGCTCCTGTTCTGCTCTTGACAAAATATAGTAGTTAGCTTTGCACTTAGGTGTAATCTCAACACCATTGAGATCTTTTTTCAAAGGAAAGGTGCAAACAAACTTTCTAGAATACTTATTCAAATCTTTTGTCAAAACAGTATCAGAGCATGGTTGTTATAATCCTTATAACATTAGAAGAAAAAAGGTTAGTTGTGAATTACAAGCCTTTGAATGTCTGTTTAGAAGATAATAGACATCCCCTGCCTAGCAAAGATTACATCTGGCAGAGAATTCAAGGTTGTAATGTGTTTTCGAAATTTGACTTGACTAAAGGGTTTTGGCAAATTGCAGTTGCAGAAACAGACAGATACAAGACAGCGTTTTCTGTTCCACAAGGTCTGTTTGAATGGTGTGTATTACCATTTGGTATTAAGACTGCTCCCTCTATTTTTCAGAAGTGTATGGATTCAATATTTGCTCCTTATGCTAAATTTATTCAACCATACATTGATGATATATTGATTTTCAGTCAAGATCATAAGTCCCATTTGGAACACTTGAAAAAGTTCCTTTCCATTTGTCAGTCTAATGGTTTGTGTCTCAATCCTTCAAAGTTAAGTTGGTGTACTGAAAGTTTAATATTTATTGGCACCAAGGAAAAGCCAAGTTCAAGTTCTTCTCATGGCTATGTTGTTAATCCTGTTGCTCAAAGAGCATTCCAGAAAAGTTCTCGGCATATATGGTTACAAGATCGTCTAGCATTCTTGTATACTGTGATAGAAATGCAAGTTGTAGTCAATTGTGATAAGCCTCATAGCTTTATTAATCTCTTGAGCAATACAGAGATTCAAAATTTGGTGAAACAAGCCAAGCAAAAAAATGGATACAAGTATTTGCATATAGGTCATATAGTTTGTGGCATAGAACCTCTTTATAGAAAAGGCATTCCTGCTTACTGTTCAGAACAGTACACTAATTTTTATCTCTTTGGTCAAACCAACAACAATCAATGGATGTACAATACTTTTCTTGAAGGTTTTCCCTATCAGATGCAATCTTACTACAGGGAAAAGATTTTAAAAAGTATTCTTGAAACTCCTGATATGACTATCAGTGATGTGACTTTTCCTCAATTGGTTCAGTTTATCAAGGAGATTAATAGTGATCTCTGTACAGAAAGAATCAATAGGAAGAAAAAGAAAGAAGTTATGCCTTATCTTAAGTCTGACTTGTGTAAGTGTAATTCTAATTATGGTTGTTTGCAGCATAGCAAATCACACAAGTTCAGGAAGAAAAAGTTTAAGCATTATGATAAGAAGGCATACAGTAAGTATTCCAAACCTTTTCGGAAAAAGAAAGTATTCCTAAGGAATCAGAAAAAGGTTAGGAAAAAGAATTTTACTCCTATTTGTTATATTTTAAAAAGTATTCTTGAAACTCCTGATATGACTATCAGTGATGTGACTTTTCCTCAATTGGTTCAGTTTATCAAGGAGATTAATAGTGATCTCTGTACAGAAAGAATCAATAGGAAGAAAAAGAAAGAAGTTATGCCTTATCTTAAGTCTGACTTGTGTAAGTGTAATTCTAATTATGGTTGTTTGCAGCATAGCAAATCACACAAGTTCAGGAACTACCAATTTAAGCATTATGATAAGAAGGCATACAGTAAGTATGGCAAACAGATTCTAAAGGTGCCCAGCTCACTGTTCCAAAAATGGTTAATCTATCCGATATCAAAGTTCCTAAAGAATGGATTGTAGATGTAAGAGCTTTAAAACAGTTAGATTCTCCTAAGAACCTTACTGTGATTTCCAAAGTGCATGAAACTCCTACTGAAGCTCGTATTTCATTTGCTTCTGTCTTTTTCTTCCTATTGATTCTTTCTGTACAGAGATCACTATTAATCTCCTTGATAAACTGAACCAATTGAGGAAAAGTCACATCACTGATAGTCATATCAGGAGTTTCAAGAATACTTTTTAAAATCTTTTCCCTGTAGTAAGATTGCATCTGATAGGGAAAACCTTCAAGAAAAGTATTGTCTGTACAATTTTCTTACCTTTACCAGGTAGCTTTAAGGGTGGAAGTTCTTGACATTGTTGCTTGATCTTAGCAATTGCACTGTTATGAACATCTGACCATGGAGGAGAGTTCTTCTTCAGAAGCTTGTTCAACTCTTTTCTGGCTTCTGCTATATTCTGAAAATAACCTGCGACATAGTTAACCATGCCGAGAAATCTCTGTAAACTCTTTTTGTCAGTAACCTCAATCTTCTGAATATATGGTGATCTAGGATTTCTGTCTTATAAGTCTAAGTCAATCTGTAAATTGATAGAAATGCAAGTTGTAGTCAATTGTGATAAGCCTCATAGCTTTATTAATCTCTTGAGCAATACAGAGATTCAAAATTTGGTGAAACAAGCCAAGCAAAAAAATGGATACAAGTATTTGCATATAGGTCATATAGTTTGTGGCATAGAACCTCTTTATAGAAAAGGCATTCCTGCTACTGCCTTGATGACTCTTTTAGATTCTAACGGTGCCCAGCTCACTGTTCCAAAAATGGTTAATCTATCCGATATCAAAGTTCCTAAAGAATGGATAACTCTAATTGCAGTTTTATCTAAATGGTATCTCAATGGTCACAAAGACGATTCTCAACAAAGACAGCGTAATCTCAAAAGAGGAGCTATAATCTTCATAACTTTCTCGGATAACTTCCTCGGATAACAATTCGAGAGCTCTAAGAGTCAGTAGCAGAGATAGTTAGAGTGTCTAGTCTTGCATAGTCTTGCATAGTTTCCTGCATTTCCTGCATAGTCTTTAGATAAGAAAGACATAGAGAGTATGCTCTCTTCCTGAAGGAAGATCAGAAATCAGACTGTCGATCTTATAGCATGTCTGTAGAATCTGAGTCTTGTAAATCAGCCTGTTGTGGTCTGATAATCATTATCATAATTGTCATTTGCATTACAGTCTATATGTTATTGAAGCACCCGATGTAATGAAAGATAGTTGTTCTATGTTTCTCAGAGCTTGTCGAAAAAGTTGGTATCAGAGCATGGTTGTTATAATCCTTATAAGCATTCATTTTAGTTTGCATACCTTGTTTCAAAAATATTGCTTCTCTTACAGTTCCATTTAAAAGTATTGTGTTCTTTTGTCTGGATCTCGATTCTTGAATCTTTGGTGTTCTGGTTGGATTCTGTGTGAAGTAAGTCCTCGTTGTTGAAGGCGTGTTAAGCCGTGTTTAGAGGCAGGGAAGGTAGCACTACTATAATCCCGAGTAACAGAACGAACCAAGATGAATGAATCCCAGGCAACTACGAACGATAGCAATACTGGAGAAGAAGAACTGGTAAGCCTCAGCTCTATTTTTGATCAAGTTCAGAATGTCAATTTAGATAATCCTTTTAAGAATGATAATGATTTAGATTTGCCAACTGAAAGATTTAAGTTACCTACTAAGAAGTGGCAAGAAATATATGGTGATCTAGGATTTCTGTCTTATAAGTCTAAGTCAATCTATAAATTGATAGAAATGCAAGTTGTAGTCAATTGTGATAAGCCTCATAGCTTTATTAATCTCTTGAGCAATACAGAGATTCAAAATTTGGTGAAACAAGCCAAGCAAAAAAATGGATACAAGTATTTGCATATAGGTCATATAGTTTGTGGCATAGAACCTCTTTATAGAAAAGGCATTCCTGCTACTGCCTTGATGACTCTTTTAGACGCCCGTCATAATAAATATTCTGATATGATTATGGGAGGCATTTCTGCTCCTATGGCTGCTGGAGCTACAGCATTTGATGTCGTACCTAACTTTGCTATAAGTCTGTTAGATGACCATCTAGATAAGATTTTGATGTTTCAATTTGGAACCCAGTACTTAAACATGAAGCCTGGATCTCGAACACATGCTTTGTTCTTCGCCTTGTATGGTAGATTGTTCAATACTACTATTCCTATTGTGAAGGATCCCAGAAGTGATAAATCCCAGGTTAGATATTCTCTGTTATGGCAAACAGATTCTAAAGGTGCCCAGCTCACTGTTCCAAAAATGGTTAATCTATCCGATATCAAAGTTCCTAAAGAATGGATTGTAGATGTAAGAGCTTTAAAACAGTTAGATTCTCCTAAGAACCTTACTGTGATTTCCAAAGTGCATGAAACTCCTACTGAAGCTCGTATTTCATTTGCTTCTGAGCATTTGTCTGCATCTAGCTCTTCCAGTGTGAATTCCAGTTTAAATGATAAAGATCATCCTTTACAAAGATCAGGATCTACTTTGTTACAGCGCAAGCCTTTGCATTCTTGCTATCATCCTGATGCTGTTCCTAATCCTCATGGATCTTTATTCTGTACCATTTGTAATTTGTCTTTTGATGAACGTCCCTTTGTGACTAATCCGATGACTCAGCAACTTCCTCAGTGTCCTCATCCTCAGTTTACTGAATTAGATGATGGAAGTATGCAATGCATTCACTGTTCTTTTGTTAAGCCAGTTTTCCATGTGCATATGTTGATGTCTGGTAATAAAACCAGCTTTACCGAAGCGAATTTTGTTGAACCTACTGTTCCTCCTTTACATGACTTTTTGCTGAATGATGATAAGTTTGCTATCCCATTCTGGCCTCATCATGTAATTGCCTCAGGACAGCCTGAAGCCACTACACAGACCAAAATGTTAAATTATGCCAATCTGTGTATTCGTAAAGCTTTGGTCCTACAAGCCGACATGCACCAGAAAGCCTTGCAAGCTGAATTGCACCGCCAGAAAATTGAAGCCAGCTTTAATGCTAATTTTCATAATATCCTTGCAAGTTTACTTTCTATTGAGTCTAAGCTCAATAATGTTGTTAATACTTCTATGGCTAGTGATTTGAATATCCTTAAGCGTGACTATGCTGCTTTTAAGGAGACTGCTGAAGCGTGGTGGGCCAATAACCCATCTATTCCAATTTCCCAGATTCAAACAGTCACCCAGACTACTGCCAAGATAGAACAGACTACCACTCAGATCCGTAGTCAGCAGTTAGCCGATAGCCATGGAATTTCCCAGATAATTCCTACTGTTGTTTCTAAAGTTGAACAAGTTCTTGATTCAACCACCCAGTCCAAATCTTCCAGTACTACCTGCAATTTTCCTGATTCTTCTTATGATGTTGCTCGACTACAGAGCCAGTTGAAAGATAAAGGCTTAGTTTTGCACACTCCAAAGCCTAAGCTAGAAGAATTTGACCCTGTCACAGGAACATGGAAATTTGTAAATATGATGCAACAACAGCATGAACCTTTACAGGTCTTTTCAGAAATAGTTCCACCTTTGATCAATTTTGATGATTTTGATCCCCTGAAAAATAAAGCCACAGTTGATGCTTTTAGAACATGGGTTGATAATGCTATTCACTCTCAGAATTTAACCCCAGAGCAAGCTTTGAGAAAAGCTCTAAATGCTTTAACTGGTATTGCCAGAACGGCATGGGATACTCTGAAGCCAGAGTATAAAGATGATTTAATTCATCAAGGTGTGAATGATGTTTGTAGTTCTTTGTACCGTATGTTTGTTGGTCAATATGATAATGAAAAGAGAGCAGCTCACAAGAGATTTGTTGACAATCGTCTTTGTGACATGAAGCAACTTGATGCTTACTGTTCAGAACAGTACACTAATTTTTATCTCTCTGGTCAAACCAACAACAATCAATGGATGTACAATACTTTTCTTGAAGGTTTTCCCTATCAGATGCAATCTTACTACAGGGAAAAGATTTTAAAAAGTATTCTTGAAACTCCTGATATGACTATCAGTGATGTGACTTTTCCTCAATTGGTTCAGTTTATCAAGGAGATTAACAGTGATCTCTGTACAGAAAGAATCAATAGGAAGAAAAAGAAAGAAGTTATGCCTTATCTTAAGTCTGACTTGTGTAAGTGTAATTCTAATTATGGTTGTTTGCAGCACAGCAAATCACACAAGTTCAGGAAGAAAAAGTTTAAGCATTATGATAAGAAGGCATATAGTAAGTATTCTAAACCTTTTCGGAAAAAGAAAGTATTCCTAAGGAATCAGAAAAAGGTTAGGAAAAAGAATTTTACTCCTATTTGTTATATTTGCAAAGGTCCTCATTTTGCAAATAAGTGTCCAGATAAGGAAAAGAATAAAAAGTCTAAGCGAGTTAGAAGATTAACTCATGGTAATCTTGATTCTCTTCCTTTGACAGTTGTGTTTGAAAATTCAGATTCAGATGATATCAGTATTACTGATATAGAAAGTGATGATGAAGATATGGATAATCAAGTGTATAATGTCCATCAACAAGAAACAGATTCAGAGTTAGATTTTCACTCTGCTGCATCTTCATCAGGTTCAGGTTCAGACTCCGAAGTCTCTTATTTTTGTAACATGTTTTTCTGCAATATGTTTAGATCTGGTTTTGGAAGGGGTCAACCCCTCTATGAACAAGGAAGACTGAGAAGTCAGTCTTTGACTCAGATAAATCCAGATTGGTGTAAGCCAAGTCCTTCTGAGAAGCTTCAACAGCTTATGTTAAAAAAGAATGAATTAACTCAGAAGAGAAATCAGTTTTTAACTCCTCATCAGCATGAAAAGTTGATGAATGATTTGAAAAAGATAGATTCAAATATTGATAAATTGTTTGAAGAAAATCCAGAATTATCTGAAGTATCTGATCTTATGTGTTTTGAGAAGATGTCTCTTTCACAGGAAAAGCCAAGTTCAAGTTCTTCTCATGGCTATGTTGTTAATCCTGTTGCTCAAAGAGCATTCCAGAAAAGTTCTCGGCATATATGGTTACAAGATCGTCTGGCATTCTTGTATACTGTGAGAACTGATGTGATAAAAGAAATCGCCAGTGTTCAAAGAGAAATTGCTGAACTTTCTCATACAGCAATCAGTCCTCTTGAGGAGTACATATTTGATAAATCCAATTCAGATGAATCAGTCCAGCCAGCTACAGAAGAAGAAGCAGCTGATCCTAAGCAAGCTTTTGCTTACCTTAAGGGTATCTCTAACCCTTGTCCTGCTTTTCTATTGACTATTAAATTACCTGGTATAAAGCCCTACACTTTGTGTGCTTTACTAGATTCTGGAGCTGATTGTAATATTGCTCGATCTGAATGTTTCCCTCAAGATTGTTGGAAGTCTACTGCAACTAGTATTCACTCTGTGAGTCATAAGGACAACCCTATCCGTTTTCAAGCTGTTATTCCTATTCAGTTTCCCTCTAATACCTATACAGCCACATTCCTACAGTATCCTGTCAAGCTGTATGACTGTATTATTGGTAGTGAAACCTTACAACAGTGGAGTCCTTATACAGTTGGTGTTGCAGGTTCTCATATAAGTTTTTCATTTGGGTCAGTTCCCCAAATCAATGAACACAGGATCTATTCTCCGAAGTTGTCTTTACCAACTCCTGCCAAGGTTGTTCTTCCTGGTTCCCGTGTCTGGTTTGTCAACCAGTCTCTTTTCACCCGGGGGGAATTAGAGCAGATTCAGAAAGATTTTGCTGATACTGTCTTGACCAAAGATTTGAATAAGTATTCTAGAAAGTTTGTTTGCACCTTTCCTTTGAAAAAAGATCTCAATGGTGTTGAGATTACACCTAAGTGCAAAGCTAACTACTACATTTTGTCAAGAGCAGAACAGGAGCTCTGTGAGAAGGAGATTACAGATCTACTTGATAAAGGTATAATCCGCCCAAGTAATAGTCCATTTTCATGTCATGCAATGTATGTTCCAAAGAAAGATGAGCATGGAAATGAATTAGAAGAAAAAAGGTTAGTTGTGAATTACAAGCCTTTGAATGTCTGTTTAGAAGATAATAGACATCCCCTGCCTAGCAAAGATTACATCTGGCAGAGAATTCAAGGTTGTAATGTGTTTTCGAAATTTGACTTGACTAAAGGGTTTTGGCAAATTGCAGTTGCAGAAACAGACAGATACAAGACAGCGTTCTCTGTTCCACAAGGTCTGTTTGAATGGTGTGTATTACCATTTGGTATTAAGACTGCTCCCTCTATTTTTCAGAAGTGTATGGATTCAATATTTGCTCCTTATGCTAAATTTATTCAACCATACATTGATGATATATTGATTTTCAGTCAAGATCATAAGTCCCATTTGGAACACTTGAAAAAGTTCCTTTCCATTTGTCAGTCTAATGGTTTGTGTCTCAATCCTTCAAAGTTAAGTTGGTGTTCTGAAAGTTTAATATTTATTGGCACCAAGATTGAGCCCAATGGAAAAATATATCCTCAGGATCATTTATTAAAAAATATTCAGAAGATTGAGGTTACTGACAAAAAGAGTTTACAGAGATTTCTCGGCATGGTTAACTATGTCGCAGGTTATTTTCAGAATATAGCAGAAGCTCGAAAAGAGTTGAACAAGCTTCTGAAGAAGAACTCTCCTCCATGGTCAGATGTTCATAACAGTGCAATTGCTAAGATCAAGCAACAATGTCAAGAACTTCCACCCTTAAAGCTACCTGGTAAAGGTAAGAAAATTGTACAGACAGATGCTAGTCATTCTGCCTGGGGTGCGGTTTTGCTTGAAGTAACTGAACATCATGGTAAGGATAGAGAAGAAATTGTCAGGTATGAATCAGGATCTTTTAAGGGTTCTAAAATGAACTACCACAGTACTCATAAAGAACTTTTAGCTGTAGTTCATGGTTTTGAAAAGTTTCAATTATTTATTGGTGATCAGAAATTTGTGCTAAGAAGTGATTTACAGAACTTGCCCGGTTTCTTTAAGAAGGAATCTAAAAATAAAGTTGTTAGAGCAAGATTGCTTAGGTGGGCACAGTTTCTTGATACTTTTGATTTTGATACTGAGCACATTGAAGGTACTAAGAATGTCTTAGCAGACTTCCTTAGTCGTGAAGGTTGTTATTCTCATACTGTTAATTCTTTATCCCAGAACAGTATAACTGAAGAAAATGAACCTAGAGTTATCCATCCCAATCTTAGATCTACTGTTTTAGACAGTCAGCAAGATATCAGGTCTAACATTGAAATTGTTCTTGATAATGAACCTGGTGATTGGAATGATTGGATGCAGAGATACAAAATTCTTCAGAGAGAAGAACAAATTGGTGAAAGGTTGATTGCTCAGCATGAAAGGCATGTAAATAGCTTGTCAGTTCAAGTTCCAGAAAATCCAGTGTTTCAGCCGAATCTTCAGACAGATCATGAACGTGATCAAGGTAATGTTTTGTTTCATCTATGGAATAATGTGATCGACATTATTGATGGATATGAAGATGATAGATACCAAGTGATGTTAAATGAGTTTAACAATGATCAGAATAGAAATGTTCATCATGTTAACATGATATGTCAAAGAACTGAAGAATTTAACTTCATGAGTCATGTTGACTGGAAACCTAACAGTTTGGATGTTTCCAAGGATATATATGTTTATCTCAGAGATCGTCATTTCTCTGCTGGTGGAAATCTTCTAACAGATTCTTTAATTCAGCGAGAAGCTTGTCATCCCAGTGACCCTGAGATTCAAAGCCATTTGCACCATTCAGTTACCAGTGCTACATCCTTTGAATGGCCTATCAATATCCTTAGCAGTACACACATCCCTGATCAGATGTCTTGGTTACAGAGAGAAAATCCTTTTTGTGATTTCTTCCGTGGTGTTTTCCCACACTGCCATAATCTTATGCCTATGGTTATCTATTTAAGATTAAGTTTTGGTCATATGCTACTAATCCAATAAACAGATACATGTTTGATATTTTTGGTCCACAGCAGCAACAAGTTGATTCTATGCAGTTGCGTGATATCCACTCCTTTGCTTTAGAAAGGATTCCTGTATGGATGTTTTGTAGCTTTCAGACTTTGTCAGAGCCACACACCGAAAAAGCTTTTGTTCGATGCAAAAGGAGAATCCTATGGAAAGAAGAATCCCTTGAAGATAAGTTCGAGCGCATTATGGAAAGATCAAGATTCGCAGATAAAGCTGACAGCTCAGAGCATGAAGATGATGCTCCTGAAGTCGACTGGGAATCTCATTCTCCCAGGTCGCACGCCTACTAAGTGGGGATGTCACTTAGACGAGTTACTATCCTCTCGGAATAAAAGGACGCATGGATCCCACCATGGTAAAAAGAAGGATAAGGTTCTTCCTTTAAAGACCTACGTGTTACCCTTCATGTGTCAAAAAGATGCTTTGTTCTTATCTCGTATTACTGTTCATCTCATTCCTGGGGAGATTCTTGTTCGAGATAAGGTTGCTTTAATAAAGTAGATGCTCTGCTACGTGTCCAATTCTTGTGGACGGATTTGAAAACTTTGTATGATGCTTTGCAACCCAAAAGTCGGTTCCTCTCCTATATAAGGAACGCAGACCTCACTTGCAAATCATAACTTTCTCAGATAACTTCCGGATACAACTTCCGTAGATAACTTCCTTAGAGAAGAGTCAGTAGCAGAGATAGTTAGAGTGTCTAGTCTTGCATAGTCTTGCATAGTTTCCTGCATTTCCTGCATAGTCTTTAGATAAGAAAGACATAGAGAGTATGCTCTCTTCTTGAAGGAAGATCAGAAATCAGACTGTCGATCTTATAGCATGTCTGTAGAATCTGAGTCTTGTAAATCAGCCTGTTGTGGTCTGATAATCATTATCATAATTGTCATTTGCATTACAGTCTATATGTTATTGAAGCGCCCGATGTAATGAAAGATAGTTGTTCTATGTTTCTCGGACGAGTAACAGAACGAACCAAGATGAATGAATCCCAGGCAACTACGAACGATAGCAATACTGGAGAAGAAGAACTGGTAAGCCTCAGCTCTATTTTTGATCAAGTTCAGAATGTCAATTTAGATAATCCTTTTAAGAATGATAATGATTTAGATTTGCCAACTGAAAGATTTAAGTTACCTACTAAGAAGTGGCAAGAAATATATGGTGATCTAGGATTTCTGTCTTATAAGTCTAAGTCAATTTGTAAATTGATAGAAATGCAAGTTGTAGTCAATTGTGATAAGCCTCATAGCTTTATTAATCTCTTGAGCAATACAGAGATTCAAAATTTGGTGAAACAAGCCAAGCAAAAAAATGGATACAAGTATTTGCATATAGGTCATATAGTTTGTAGAAAAGGCATTCCTGCTACTGCCTTGATGACTCTTTTAGATTCTAACGGTGCCCAGCTCACTGTTCCAAAAATGGTCAATCTATCCGATATCAAAGTTCCTAAAGAATGGATTGTAGATGTAAGAGCTTTAAAACAGTTAGATTCTCCTAAGAACCTTACTGTGATTTCCAAAGTGCATGAAACTCCTACTGAAGCTCGTATTTCATTTGCTTCTGAGCATTTGTCTGCATCTAGCTCTTCCAGTGTGAATTCCAGTTTAAATGATAAAGATCATCCTTTACAAAGATCAGGATCTACTTTGTTACAGCGCAAGCCTTTGCATTCTTGCTATCATCCTGATGCTGTTCCTAATCCTCATGGATCTTTATTCTGTACCATCTGTAATTTGTCTTTTGATGAACATCCCTTTGTGACTAATCCGATGACTCAGCAACTTCCTCAGTGTCCTCATCCTCAGTTTACTGAATTAGATGATGGAAGTATGCAATGCATTCACTATTCTTTTGTTAAGCCAGTTTTCCATGTGCATATGTTGATGTCTGGAAATAAAACCAGCTTTACCGAAGCGAATTTTGTTGAACCTACTGTTCCTCCTTTACATGACTTTTTTCTGAATGATGATAAGTTTGCTATACCATTCTGGCCTCATCATGTAATTGCCTCAGGACAGCCTGAAGCCACTACACAGACCAAAATGTTAAATTATGCCAATCTGTGTATTCGTAAAGCTTTGGTCCTACAAGCCGACATGCACCAGAAAGCCTTGCAAGCTGAATTGAACCGCCAGAAAATTGAAGCCAGCTTTAATGCTAATTTTCATAATATCCTTGCAAGTTTACTTTCTATTGAGTCTAAGCTCAATAATGTTGTTAATACTTCTATGGCTAGTGATTTGAATATCCTTAAGCGTGACTATGTAGCTGGCTGGACTGATTCATCTGAATTGGATTTATCAAATATGTACTCCTCAAGAGGACTGATTGCTGCACGAGAAAGTTCAGCAATTTCTCTTTGAACACTGGCGATTTCTTTTATCACATCAGTTCTCACAGTATACAAGAATGCTAGACGATCTTGTAACCATATATGCTGAGAACTTTTCTGGAATGCTCTTTGAGCAACAGGATTAACAACATAGCCATGAGAAGAACTTGAACTTGGCTTTTCCTGTGAAAGAGACATCTTCTCAAAACACATAAGATCAGATACTTCAGATAATTCTGGATTTTCTTCAAACAATTTATCAATATCTGAATCTATCTTTTTCAAATCATTCATCAACTTTTCATGCTGATGAGGAGTTAAAAACTGATTTCTCTTCTGAGTTAATTCATTCTTTTTTAACATAAGCTGTTGAAGCTTTTCAGAAGGACTTTGACACGTGAAGGGTAACACGTAGGTCTTTAAAGGAAGAACCTTATCCTTCTTTTTACCATGGTGGGATCCATGCGTCCTTTTATTCCGAGAGGATAGTAACTCGTCTAAGTGACATCCCCACTTAGTAGGCGTGCGACCTGGGAGAATGAGATTTCCAGTCGACTTCAGGAGCATCATCTTCATGCTCTGAGCTGTCAGCTTTATCTTCGAATCTTGATCTTTCCATAATGCGCTCGAACTTATCTTCAAGGGATTCTTCTTTCCATAGGATTCTCCTTTTGCATCGAACAAAAGCTTTTTCGGTGTGTGGCTCTGACAAAGTCTGAAAGCTACAAAACATCCATACAGGAATCCTTTCTAAAGCAAAGGAGTGTATATCACGCAACTGCATAGAATCAACTTGTTGCTGCTGTGGACCAAAAATATCAAACACGTATCTGTTTATTGGATTAGTAGCATATGACCAAAATTTAATCTTAAACAGATAACCATAGTTAGAATCCATAGTCCCACGGAAGAAATCACAAAAAGGATTTTCTCGCTGTAACCAAGACATCTGATCAGGGATGTGTGTACTGCTAAGGATATTGATAGGCCATTCAAAAGATGTAGTACTGGTAACTGAATGGTGCAAATGGCTTTGAATCTCAGGGTCACTGGGATGACAAGCTTCTCGCTGAATCAAAGAATCTGTTAGAAGATTTCCACCAGCAGAGAAATGACGATCTCTGAGATAAACATATATATCCTTGGAAACATCCAAACTGTTAGGTTTCCAGTCAACATGACTGATGAAGTTAAATTCTTCAGTTCTTTGACATATCATGTTAACATTATGAACATTTCTATTCTGATCATTGTTAAACTCATTTAACATCACTTGGTATCTATCATCTTCATATCCATCAATAATGTCGATCACATTATTCCATAGATGAAACAAAACATTACCTTGATCACGTTCATGGTGCCAATAAATATTAAACTTTCAGAACACCAACTTAACTTTGAAGGATTGAGACACAAACCATTAGACTGACAAATGGAAAGGAACTTTTTCAAGTGTTCCAAATGGGACTTATGATCTTGACTGAAAATCAATATATCATCAATGTATGGTTGAATAAATTTAGCATAAGGAGCAAATATTGAATCCATACACTTCTGAAAAATAGAGGGAGCAGTCTTAATACCAAATGGTAATACACACCATTCAAACAGACCTTGTGGAATAGAGAACGCTGTCTTGTATCTGTCTGTTTCTGCAACTGCAATTTGCCAAAACCCTTTAGTCAAGTCAAATTTCGAAAACACATTACAACCTTGAATTCTCTGCCAGATGTAATCTTTGCTAGGCAGGGGATGTCTATTATCTTCTAAACAGACATTCAAAGGCTTGTAATTCACAACTAACCTCCACCCAGTCCAAATCTTCCAGTACTACCTGCAATTTTCCTGATTCTTCTTATGATGTTGCTCGACTACAGAGCCAGTTGAAAGATAAAGGCTTAGTTTTGCACACTCCAAAGCCTAAGCTAGAAGAATTTGACCCTGTCACAGGAACATGGAAATTTGTAAATATGATGCAACAACAGCATGAACCTTTACAGGTTTTGGCAAATTGGAGTTTCAGAAACAGACAGATACAAGACAGCGTTCTCTGTTCCACAAGGTCTGTTTGAATGGTGTGTATTACCATTTGGTATTAAGACTGCACCCTCTATTTTTCAGAAGTGTATGGATTCAATATTTGCTCCTTATGCTAAATATACCTTGGTGCCATTGGGCTCAGAGCATGAAGATGATGCTCCTGAAGTCGACTGGGAATCTCATTCTCCCAGGTCGCACGCCTACTAAGTGGGGATGTCACTTAGACGAGTTACTATCCTCTCGGAATAAAAGGACGCATGGATCCCACCATGACATATCATGTTAACATTATGAACATTTCTATTCTGATCATTGTTAAACTCATTTAACATCACTTGGTATCTATCATCTTCATATCCATCAATAATGTCGATCACATTATTCCATAGATGAAACAAAACATTACCTTGATCACGTTCATGATCTGTCTGAAGATTCGGCTGAAACACTGGATTTTCTGGAACTTGAACTGACAAGCTATTTACATGCCTTTCATGCTGAGCAATCAACCTTTCACCAATTTGTTCTTCTCTCTGAAGAATTCTGTATCTCTGCATCCAATCATTCCAATCACCAGGTTCATTATCAAGAACAATTTCAATGTTAGACCTGATATCTTGCTGACTGTCTAAAACAGTAGATCTAAGATAACTTAAATCTTTCAGTTGGCAAATCTAAATCATTATCATTCTTAAAAGGATTATCTAAATTGACATTCTGAACTTGATCAAAAATAGAGCTGAGGCTTACCAGTTCTTCTTCTCCAGTATTGCTATCGTTCGTAGTTGCCTGGGATTCATTCATCTTGGTTCGTTCTGTTACTCGGGATTATAGTAGTGCTACCTTCCCTGCCTCTAAACACGGCTTAACACGCCTTCAACAACGAGGACTTACTTCACACAGAATCCAACCAGAACACCAAAGATTCAAGAATCGAGATCCATGAACTACAGCTAAAAGTTCTTTATGAGTACTGTGGTAGTTCATTTCAGAACCCTTAAAAGATCCTGATTCATACCTGACAATTTCTTCTCTATCCTTACCATGATGTTCAGTTACTTCAAGCAAAACCGCACCCCAGGCAGAATGACTAGCATCTGTCTGTACAATTTTCTTACCTTTACCAGGTAGCTTTAAGGGTGGAAGTTCTTGACATTGTTGCTTGATCTTAGCAATTGCACTGTTATGAACATCTGACCATGGAGGAGAGTTCTTCTTCAGAAGCTTGTTCAACTCTTTTCTGGCTTCTGCTATATTCTGAAAATAACCTGCGACATAGTTAACCATGCCGAGAAATCTCTGTAAACTCTTTTTGTCAGTAACCTCAATCTTCTGAATATTTCTTAATAAATGATCCTGAGGATATATTTTTCCATTGGGCTCAATCTTGGTGCCAATAAATATTAAACTTTCAGAACACCAACTTAACTTTGAAGGATTGAGACACAAACCATTAGACTGACAAATGGAAAGGAACTTTTTCAAGTGTTCCAAATGGGACTTATGATCTTGACTGAAAATCAATATATCATCAATGTATGGTTGAATAAATTTAGCATAAGGAGCAAATATTGAATCCATACACTTCTGAAAAATAGAGGGTGCAGTCTTAATACCAAATGGTAATACACACCATTCAAACAGACCTTGTGGAACAGAGAACGCTGTCTTGTATCTGTCTGTTTCTGAAACTGCAATTTGCCAAAACCCTTTAGTCAAGTCAAATTTCGAAAACACATTACAACCTTGAATTCTCTGCCAGATGTAATCTTTGCTAGGCAGGGGATGTCTATTATCTTCTAAACAGACATTCAAAGGCTTGTAATTCACAACTAACCTTTTTTCTTCTAATTCATTTCCATGCTCATCTTTCTTTGGAACATACATTGCATGACATGAAAATGGACTATTACTTGGGCGGATTATACCTTTATCAAGTAGATCTGTAATCTCCTTCTCACAGAGCTCCTGTTCTGCTCTTGACAAAATATAGTAGTTAGCTTTGCACTTAGGTGTAATCTCAACACCATTGAGATCTTTTTTCAAAGGAAAGGTGCAAACAAACTTTCTAGCTGGCTGGACTGATTCATCTGAATTGGATTTATCAAATATGTATTCCTCAAGAGGACTGATTGCTGTACGAGAAAGTTCAGCAATTTCTCTTTGAACACTGGCGATTTCTTTTATCACATCAGTTCTCACAGTATACAAGAATGCCAGACGATCTTGTAACCATATATGCCGAGAACTTTTCTGGAATGCTCTTTGAGCAACAGGATTAACAACATAGCCATGAGAAGAACTTGAACTTGGCTTTTCCTGTAAAAGAGACATCTTCTCAAAACACATTAGATCAGATACTTCAGATAATTCTGGGTTTTCTTCAAACAATTTATCAATATCTGAATCTATCTTTTTCAAATCATTCATCAACTTTTCATGCTGATGAGGAGTTAAAAACTGATTTCTCTTCTGAGTTAATTCATTCTTTTTCATCATAAGTTGTTGAAGCTTCTCAGAGGGAAACTGAATAGGAATAACAGCTTGAAAACGGATAGGGTTGTCCTTATGACTCACAGAGTGAATACTAGTTGCAGTAGACTTCCAACAATCTTGAGGGAAACATTCAGATCGAGCAATATTACAATCAACTCCAGAATCTAGTAAAGCACACAAAGTGTAGGGCTTTATACCAGGCAATTTACTAGTCAATAGAAAAGCAGGACAAGGGTTAGAGATACCCTTAAGGTAAGCAAAAGCTTGCTTAGGATCAGCTGCTTCTTCTTCTGTAGCTGGCTGGACTGATTCATCTGAATTGGATTTATCAAATATGTACTCCTCAAGAGGACTGATTGCTGCACGAGAAAGTTCAGCACAGTTTCTTGATACTTTTGATTTTGATACTGAGCACATTGAAGGTACTAAGAATGTCTTAGCAGACTTCCTTAGTCGTGAAGGTTGTTATTCTCATACTGTTAATTCTTTATCCCAGAACAGTATAACTGAAGAAAATGAACCTAGAGTTATCCATCCCAATCTTAGATCTACTGTTTTAGACAGTCAGCAAGAGGACTAATTGCTGTACGGGAAAGTTCAGCAATTTCTCTTTGAACACTGGCGATTTCTTTTATCACATCAGTTCTCACAGTATACAAGAATGCCAGACGATCTTGTAACCATATATGCCGAGAACTTTTCTGGAATGCTCTTTGAGCAACAGGATTAACAACATAGCCATGAGAAGAACTTGAACTTGGCTTTTCCTGTAAAAGAGACATCTTCTCAAAACACATTAGATCAGATACTTCAGATAATTCTGGGTTTTCTTCAAACAATTTATCAATATCTGAATCTATCTTTTTTAAATCATTCATCAACTTTTCATGCTGATGAGGAGTTAAAAACTGATTTCTCTTCTGAGTTAATTCATTCTTTTTTAACATAAGCTGTTGAAGCTTCTCAGAAGGACTTGGCTTACACCAATCTGGATTTATCTGAGTCAAAGACTGACTTCTCAGTCTTCCTTGTTCATAGAGGGGTTGACCCCTTCCAAAACCAGATCTAAACATATTGCAGAAAAACATGTTACAAAAATAAGAGACTTCGGAGTCTGAACCTGAACCTGATGAAGATGCAGCAGAGTGAAAATCTAACTCTGAATCTGTTTCTTGTTGATGGACATTAAACACTTGATTATCCATATCTTCATCATCACTTTCTATATCAGTAATACTGATATCATCTGAATCTGAATTTTCAAACACAACTGTCAAAGGAAGAGAATCAAGATTACCATGAGTTAATCTGCTAACTCGCTTAGACTTTTTATTCTTTTCCTTATCTGGACACTTATTTGCAAAATGAGGACCTTTGCAAATATAACAAATAGGAGTAAAATTCTTTTTCCTAACCTTTTTCTGATTCCTTAGGAATACTTTCTTTTTCCGAAAAGGTTTGGAATACTTACTGTATGCCTTCTTATCATAATGCTTAAACTTTTTCTTCTTGAACTTGTGTGATTTGCTATGCTGCAAACAACCATAATTAGAATTACACTTACACAAGTCAGACTTAAGATAAGGCATAACTTCTTTCTTTTTCTTCCTATTGATTCTTTCTGTACAGAGATCACTATTAATCTCCTTGATAAACTGAACCAATTGAGGAAAAGTCACATCACTGATAGTCATATCAGGAGTTTCAAGAATACTTTTTAAAATCTTTTCCCTGTAGTAAGATTGCATCTGATAGGGAAAACCTTCAAGAAAAGTATTGTACATCCATTGATTGTTGTTGGTTTGACCAGAGAGATAAAAATTAGTGTACTGTTCTGAACAGTAAGCATCAAGTTGCTTCATGTCACAAAGACGATTCTCAACAAATCTCTTGTGCGCTGCTCTCTTTTCATTATCATACTGACCAACAAACATACGGTACAAAGAACTACAAACATCATTCACACCTTGATGAATTAAATCATCTTTATACTCTGGCTTCAGAGTATCCCATGCCGTTCTGGCAATACCAGTTAAAGCATTTAGCGCTTTTCTCAAAGCTTGCTCTGGGGTTAAATTCTGAGAGTGAATAGCATTATCAACCCATGTTCTAAAAGCATCAACTGTGGCTTTATTTTTCAGGGGATCAAAATCATCAAAATGAATCTATCTTTTTCAAATCATTCATCAACTTTTCATGCTGATGAGGAGTTAAAAACTGATTTCTCTTCTGAGTTAATTCATTCTTTTTTAACATAAGCTGTTGAAGCTTCTCCAGTATTGCTATCGTTCATAGTTGCCTGGGATTCATTCATCTTGGTTCGTTCTGTTACTCGGGATTATAGTAGTGCTACCTTCCCTGCCTCTAAACACGGCTTAACACGCCTTCAACAACGAGGACTTACTTCACACAGAATCCAACCAGAACACCAAAGATTCAAGAATCGAGATCCAGACAAAAGAACACAATACTTTTAAATGGAACTGTAAAGGAGGAACAGTAGGTTCAACAAAATTCGCTTCGGTAAAGCTGGTTTTATTACCAGACATCAACATATGCACATGGAAAACTGGCTTAACAAAAGAACAGTGAATGCATTGCATACTTCCATCATCTAATTCAGTAAACTGAGGATGAGGACACTGAGGAAGTTGCTGAGTCATCGGATTAGTCACAAAGGGACGTTCATCAAAAGACAAATTACAGATGGTACAGAATAAAGATCCATGAGGATTAGGAACAGCATCAGGATGATAGCAAGAATGCAAAGGCTTGCGCTGTAACAAAGTAGATCCTGATCTTTGTAAAGGATGATCTTTATCATTGAAACTGGAATTCACACTGGAAGAGCTAGATGCAGACAAATGCTCAGAAGCAAATGAAATACGAGCTTCAGTAGGAGTTTCATGCACTTTGGAAATCACAGTAAGGTTCTTAGGAGAATCTAACTGTTTTAAAGCTCTTACATCTACAATCCATTCTTTAGGAACTTTGATATCGGATAGATTAACCATTTTTGGAACAGTGAGCTGGGCACCGTTAGAATCTAAAAGAGTCATCAAGGCAGTAGCAGGAATGCCTTTTCTACAAACTATATGACCTATATGCAAATACTTGTATCCATTTTTTTGCTTGGCTTGTTTCACCAAATTTTGAATCTCTGTATTGCTCAAGAGATTAATAAAGCTATGAGGCTTATCACAATTGACTACAACTTGCATTTCTATCAATTTACAGATTGACTTAGACTTATAAGAGAGAAATCCTAGATCACCATATATTTCTTGCCACTTCTTAGTAGGTAACTTAAATCTTTCAGTTGGCAAATCTAAATCATTATCATTCTTAAAAGGATTATCTAAATTGACATTCTGAACTTGATCAAAAATAGAGCTGAGGCTTACCAGTTCTTCTTCTCCAGTATTGCTATCGTTCATAGTTGCCCGGGATTCATTCATCTTGGTTCGTTCTGTTACTCAGGATTATAGTAGTGCTACCTTCCCTGCCTCTAAACACGGCTTAACACGCCTTCAACAACGAGGACTTACTTCACACAGAATCCAACCAGAACACCAAAGATTCAAGAATCGAGATCCAGACAAAAGAACACAATACTTTTAAATGGAACTGTAAGAGAAGCAATATTTTTGAAACAAGGTATGCAAACTAACATGAATGCTTATAAGGATTATATCACAATTGACTACAACTTGCATTTCTATCAATTTACAAATTGACTTAGACTTATAAGACAGAAATCCTAGATCACCATATATTTCTTGCCACTTCTTAGTAGGTAACTTAAATCTTTCAGTTGGCAAATCTAAATCATTATCATTCTTAAAAGGATTATCTAAATTGACATTCTGAACTTGATCAAAAATAGAGCTGAGGCTTACCAGTTCTTCTTCTCCAGTATTGCTATCGTTCGTAGTTGCCTGGGATTCATTCATCTTGGTTCGTTCTGTTACTCGGGATTATAGTAGTGCTACCTTCCCTGCCTCTAAACACGGCTTAACACGCCTTCAACAACGAGGACTTACTTCACACAGAATCCAACCAGAACACCAAAGATTCAAGAATCGAGATCCAGACAAAAGAACACAATACTTTTAAATGGAACTGTAAGAGAAGCAATATTTTTGAAACAAGGTATGTAGCTTTCAGACTTTGTCAGAGCCACACACCGAAAAAGCTTTTGTTCGATGCAAAAGGAGAATCCTATGGAAAGAAGAATCCCTTGAAGATAAGTTCGAGCGCATTATGGAAAGATCAAGATTCGCAGATAAAGCTGACAGCTCAGAGCATGAAGATGATGCTCCTGAAGTCGACTGGGAATCTCATTCTCCCAGGTCGCACGCCTACTAAGTGGGGATGTCACTTAGACGAGTTACTATCCTCTCGGAATAAAAGGACGCATGGATCCCACCATGGTAAAAAGAAGGATAAGGTTCTTCCTTTAAAGACCTACGTGTTACCCTTCACGTGTCAAAAAGATGCTTTGTTCTTATCTCGTATTACTGTTCATCTCATTCCCGGTGAGATTCTTGTTCGAGATAAGGTTGCTTTAATAAAGTAGATGCTCTGCTACGTGTCCAATTCTTGTGGACGGATTTGAAAACTTTCTATAAAGAGGTTCTATGCCACAAACTATATGACCTATATGCAAATACTTGTATCCATTTTTTTGCTTGGCTTGTTTCACCAAATTTTGAATCTCTGTATTGCTCAAGAGATTAATAAAGCTATGAGGCTTATCACAATTGACTACAACTTGCATTTCTATCAATTTACAGATTGACTTAGACTTATAAGACAGAAATCCTAGATCACCATATATTTCTTGCCACTTCTTAGTAGGTAACTTAAATCTTTCAGTTGGCAAATCTAAATCATTATCATTCTTAAAAGGATTATCTAAATTGACATTCTGAACTTGATCAAAAATAGAGCTGAGGCTTACCAGTTCTTCTTCTCCAGTATTGCTATCGTTCGTAGTTGCCTGGGATTCATTCATCTTGGTTCGTTCTGTTACTCGGGATTATAGTAGTGCTACCTTCCCTGCCTCTAAACACGGCTTAACACGCCTTCAACAACGAGGACTTACTTCACACAGAATCCAACCAGAACACCAAAGATTCAAGAATCGAGATCCAGACAAAAGAACACAATACTTTTAAATGGAACTGTGAATGATGTTTGTAGTTCTTTGTACCGTATGTTTGTTGGTCAATATGATAATGAAAAGAGAGCAGCGCACAAGAGATTTGTTGAGAATCGTCTTTGTGACATGAAGCAACTTGATGCTTACTATTCAGAACAGTACACTAATTTTTATCTCTCTGGTCAAACCAACAACAATCAATGGATGTACAATACTTTTCTTGAAGGTTTTCCCTATCAGATGCAATCTTACTACAGGGAAAAGATTTTAAAAAGTATTCTTGAAACTCCTGATATGACTATCAGTGATGTGACTTTTCCTCAATTGGTTCAGTTTATCAAGGAGATTAACAGTGATCTCTGTACAGAAAGAATCAATAGGAAGAAAAAGAAAGAAGTTATGCCTTATCTTAAGTCTGACTTGTGTAAGTGTAATTCTAATTATGGTTGTTTGCAGCATAGCAAATCACACAAGTTCAGGAAGAAAAAGTTTAAGCATTATGATAAGAAGGCATACAGTAAGTATTCCAAACCTTTTCGGAAAAAGAAAGTATTCCTAAGGAATCAGAAAAAGGTTAGGAAAAAGAATTTTACTCCTATTTGTTATATTTGCAAAGGTCCTCATTTTGCAAATAAGTGTCCAGATAAGGAAAAGAATAAAAAGTCTAAGCGAGTTAGAAGATTAACTCATGGTAATCTTGATTCTCTTCCTTTGACAGTTGTGTTTGAAAATTCAGATTTAGATGATATCAGTATTACTGATATAGAAAGTGATGATGAAGATATGGATAATCAAGTGTATAATGTCCTTGCTATCATCCTGATGCTGTTCCTAATCCTCATGGATCTTTATTCTGTACCATCTGTAATTTGTCTTTTGATGAACGTCCCTTTGTGACTAATCCGATGACTCAGCAACTTCCTCAGTGTCCTCATCCTCAGTTTACTGAATTAGATGATGGAAGTATGCAATGCATTCACTGTTCTTTTGTTAAGCCAGTTTTCCATGTGCATATGTTGATGTCTGGTAATAAAACCAGCTTTACCGAAGCGAATTTTGTTGAACCTACTGTTCCTCCTTTACATGACTTTTTGCTGAATGATGATAAGTTTGCTATCCCATTCTGGCCTCATCATGTAATTGCCTCAGGACAGCCTGAAGCCACCACACAGACCAAAATGTTAAATTATGCCAATCTGTGTATTCGTAAAGCTTTGGTCCTACAAGCCGACATGCACCAGAAAGCCTTGCAAGCTGAATTGAACCGCCAGAAAATTGAAGCCAGCTTTAATGCTAATTTTCATAATATCCTTGCAAGTTTACTTTCTATTGAGTCTAAGCTCAATACTGTTGTTAATACTTCTATGGCTAGTGATTTGAATATCCTTAAGCGTGACTATGCTGCTTTTAAGCAGACTGCTGAAGCGTGGTGGGCCAATAACCCATCTACTGTCTTGACCAAAGATTTGAATAAGTATTCTAGAAAGTTTGTTTGCACCTTTCCTTTGAAAAAAGATCTCAATGGTGTTGAGATTACACCTAAGTGCAAAGCTAACTACTACATTTTGTCAAGAGCAGAACAGGAGCTCTGTGAGAAGGAGATTACAGATCTACTTGATAAAGGTATAATCCGCCCAAGTAATAGTCCATTTTCATGTCATGCAATGTATGTTCCAAAGAAAGATGAGCATGGAAATGAATTAGAAGAAAAAAGGTTAGTTGTGAATTACAAGCCTTTGAATGTCTGTTTAGAAGATGAAACAAAACATTACCTTGATCACGTTCATGATCTGTCTGAAGATTCGGCTGAAACACTGGATTTTCTGGAACTTGAACTGACAAGCTATTTACATGCCTTTCATGCTGAGCAATCAACCTTTCACCAATTTGTTCTTCTCTCTGAAGAATTCTGTATCTCTGCATCTAATCATTCCAATCACTAGGTTCATTATCAAGAACAATTTCAATGTTAGACCTGATATCTTGCTGACTGTCTAAAATAGTAGATCTAAGATTGGGATGGATAACTCTAGGTTCATTTTCTTCAGTTATACTGTTCTTTTCTTGAAGGTTTTCCCTATCAGATGCAATCTTACTACAGGGAAAAGATTTTAAAAAGTATTCTTGAAACTCCTGATATGACTATCAGTGATGTGATTTTTCCTCAATTGGTTCAGTTTATCAAGGAGATTAACAGTGATCTCTGTACAGAAAGAATCAATAGGAAGAAAAAGAAAGAAGTTATGCCTTATCTTAAGTCTGACTTGTGTAAGTGTAATTCTAATTATGGTTGTTTGCAGCACAGCAAATCACACAAGTTCAGGAAGAAAAAGTTTAAGCATTATGATAAGAAGGCATACAGTAAGTATTCCAAACCTTTTCGGAAAAAGAAAGTATTCCTAAGGAATCAGAAAAAGGTTAGGAAAAAGAATTTTACTCCTATTTGTTATATTTGCAAAGGTCCTCATTTTGCAAATAAGTGTCCAGATAAGGAAAAGAATAAAAAGTCTAAGCGAGTTAGAAGATTAACTCATGGTAATCTTGATTCTCTTCCTTTGACAGTTGTATTTGAAAATTCAGATTCAGATGATATCAGTATTACTGATATAGAAAGTGATGATGAAGATATGGATAATCAAGTGTTTAATGTCCATCAACAAGAAACAGATTCAGAGTTAGATTTTCACTCTGCTGCATCTTCATCAGGTTCAGGTTCAGACTCCGAAGTCTCTTATTTTTGTAACATGTTTTTCTGCAATATGTTTAGATCTGGTTTTGGAAGGGGTCAACCCCTCTATGAACAAGCAAGACTGAGAAGTCAGTCCTCGTTGTTGAAGGCGTGTTAAGCCGTGTTTAGAGGCAGGGAAGGTAGCACTACTATAATCCCGAGTAACAGAACGAACCAAGATGAATGAATCCCAGGCAACTATGAACGATAGCAATACTGGAGAAGAAGAACTGGTAAGCCTCAGCTCTATTTTTGATCAAGTTCAGAATGTCAATTTAGATAATCCTTTTAAGAATGATAATGATTTAGATTTGCCAACTGAAAGATTTAAGTTACCTACTAAGAAGTGGCAAGAAATATATGGTGATCTAGGATTTCTGTCTTATAAGTCTAAGTCAATCTGTAAATTGATAGAAATGCAAGTTGTAGTCAATTGTGATAAGCCTCATAGCTTTATTAATCTCTTGAGCAATACAGAGATTCAAAATTTGGTTAAACAAGCCAAGCAAAAAAATGGATACAAGTATTTGCATATAGGTCATATAGTTTGTGGCATAGAACCTCTTTATAGAAAAGGCATTCCTGCTACTGCCTTGATGACTCTTTTAGACGCCCGTCATAATAAATATTCTGATATGATTATGGGAGGCATTTCTGCTCCTATGGCTGCTGGAGCTACAGCATTTGATGTCGTACCTAACTTTGCTATAAGTCTGTTAGATGACCATCTAGACAAGATTTTGATGTTTCAATTTGGAACCCAGTACTTAAACATGAAGCCTGGATCTCGAACACATGCTTTGTTCTTCGCCTTGTATGGTAGATTGTTCAAGGTTTTAATGTGTTTTCGAAATTTGACTTGACTAAAGGGTTTTGGCAAATTGCAGTTTCAGAAACAGACAGATACAAGACAGCGTTCTCTGTTCCACAAGGTCTGTTTGAATGGTGTGTATTACCATTTGGTATTAAGACTGCACCCTCTATTTTTCAGAAGTGTATGGATTCAATATTTGCTCCTTATGCTAAATTTATTCAACCATACATTGATGATATATTGATTTTCAGTCAAGATCATAAGTCCCATTTGGAACACTTGAAAAAGTTCCTTTCCATTTGTCAGTCTAATGGTTTGTGTCTCAATCCTTCAAAGTTAAGTTGGTGTTCTGAAAGTTTAATATTTATTGGCACCAAGATTGAGCCCAATGGAAAAATATATCCTCAGGATCATTTATTAAGAAATATTCAGAAGATTGAGGTTACTGACAAAAAGAGTTTACAGAGATTTCTCGGCATGGTTAACTATGTCGCAGGTTATTTTCAGAATATAGCAGAAGCTCGAAAAGAGTTGAACAAGCTTCTGAAGAAGAACTCTCCTCCATGGTCAGATGTTCATAACAGTGCAATTGCTAAGATCAAGCAACAATGTCAAGAACTTCCACCCTTAAAGCTACCTGGTAAAGGTAAGAAAATTGTACAGACAGATGCTAGTCATTCTGCCTGGGGTGCGGTTTTGCTTGAAGTAACTGAACATCATGGTAAGGATAGAGAAGAAATTGTCAGGTATGAATCAGGATCTTTTAAGGGTTCTGAAATGAACTACCACAGTACTCATAAAGAACTTTTAGCTGTAGTTCATGGTTTTGAAAAGTTTCAATTATTTATTGGTGATCAGAAATTTGTGCTAAGAAGTGATTTACAGAACTTGCCCGGTTTCTTTAAGAAGGAATCTAAAAATAAAGTTGTTAGAGCAAGATTTCTTAGGTGGGCACAGTTTCTTGATACTTTTGATTTTGATACTGAGCACATTGAAGGTACTAAGAATGTCTTAGCAGACTTCCTTAGTCGTGAAGGTTGTTATTCTCATACTGTTAATTCTTTATCCCAGAATAGTATAACTGAAGAAAATGAACCTAGAGTTATCCATCCCAATCTTAGATCTACTGTTTTAGACAGTCAGCAAGATATCAGGTCTAACATTGAAATTGTTCTTGATAATGCACCTGGTGATTGGAATGATTGGATGCAGAGATACAGAATTCTTCAGAGAGAAGAACAAATTGGTGAAAGGTTGATTGCTCAGCATGAAAGGCATGTAATACACACCATTCAAACAGACCATAGTTAGAATAAATTCCCATACCAACTTCATTCAGCCGTAGGAGCAGAAATGCCTCCCATAATCATATCAGAATATTTATTATGACGGGCGTCTAAAAGAGTCATCAAGGCAGTAGCAGGAATGCCTTTTCTATAAAGAGGTTCTATGCCACAAACTATATGACCTATATGCAAATACTTGTATCCATTTTTTTGCTTTGCTCCTGAAGTCGACTGGGAATCTCATTCTCCCAGGTCGCACGCCTACTAAGTGGGGATGTCACTTAGATGAGTTACTATCCTCTCGGAATAAAAGGACGCATGGATCCCACCATGGTAAAAAGAAGGATAAGGTTCTTCCTTTAAAGACCTACGTGTTACCCTTCACGTGTCAAAAAGATGCTTTGTTCTTATCTCGTATTACTGTTCATCGCATTCCTAGCGAGATTCTTGTTCGAGATAAGGTTGCTTTAATAAAGTAGATGCTCTGCTACGTGTCCAATTCTTGTGGACGGATTTGAAAACTTTGTATGATGCTTTGCAACCCAAAAGTCGGTTCCTCTCCTATATAAGGAACGGTGCAATTCAGCTTGCAAGGCTTTCTGGTGCATGTCGGCTTGTAGGACCAAAGCTTTACGAATACACAGATTGGCATAATTTAACATTTTGGTCTGTGTGGTGGCTTCAGGCTGTCCTGAGGCAATTACATGATGAGGCCAGAATGGGATAGCAAACTTATCATCATTCAGCAAAAAGTCATGTAAAGGAGGAACAGTAGGTTCAACAAAATTCGCTTAAACTTTTTCTTCCTGAACTTGTGTGATTTGCTGTGCTGCAAACAACCATAATTAGAATTACACTTACACAAGTCAGACTTAAGATAAGGCATAACTTCTTTCTTTTTCTTCCTATTGATTCTTTCTGTACAGAGATCACTATTAATCTCCTTGATAAACTGAACCAATTGAGGAAAAGTCACATCACTGATAGTCATATCAGGAGTTTCAAGAATACTTTTTAAAATCTTTTCCCTGTAGTAAGATTGCATCTGATAGGGAAAACCTTCAAGAAAAGTATTGTACATCCATTGATTGTTGTTGGTTTGACCAGAGAGATAAAAATTAGTGTACTGTTCTGAACAGTAAGCATCAAGTTGCTTCATGTCACAAAGACGATTCTCAACAAATCTCTTGTGCGCTGCTCTCTTTTCATTATCATATTGACCAACAAACATACGGTACAAAGAACTACAAACATCATTCACACCTTGATGAATTAAATCATCTTTATACTCTGGCTTCAGAGTATCCCATGCCGTTCTGTCAATTTAGATAATCCTTTTAAGAATGATAATGATTTAGATTTGCCAACTGAAAGATTTAAGTTACCTACTAAGAAGTGGCAAGAAATATATGGTGATCTAGGATTTCTGTCTTATAAGTCTAAGTCAATTTGTAAATTGATAGAAATGCAAGTTGTAGTCAATTGTGATAAGCCTCATAGCTTTATTAATCTCTTGAGCAATACAGAGATTCAAAATTTGGTGAAACAAGCCAAGCAAAAAAATGGATACAAGTATTTGCTCTAACAACTTTATTTTTAGATTCCTTCTTAAAGAAACCGGGCAAGTTCTGTAAATCACTTCTTAGCACAAATTTCTGATCACTAATAAATAATTGAAACTTTTCAAAACCATGAACTACAGCTAAAAGTTCTTTATGAGTACTGTGGTAGTTCATTTCAGAACCCTTAAAAGATCCTGATTCATACCTGACAATTTCTTCTCTATCCTTACCATGATGTTCAGTTACTTCAAGCAAAACCGCACCCCAGGCAGAATGACTAGCATCTGTCTGTACAATTTTCTTACCTTTACCAGGTAGCTTTAAGGGTGGAAGTTCTTGACATTGTTGCTTGATCTTAGCAATTGCACTGTTATGAACATCTGACCATGGAGGAGAGTTCTTCTTCAGAAGCTTGTTCAACTCTTTTCGAGCTTCTGCTATATTCTGAAAATAACCTGCGACATAGTTAACCATGCCGAGAAATCTCTGTAAACTCTTTTTGTCAGTAACCTCAATCTTCTGAATATTTTTTAATAAATGATCCTGAGGATATATTTTTCCATTGGGCTCAATCTTGGTGCCAATAAATATTAAACTTTCAGTACACCAACTTAACTTTGAAGGATTGAGACACAAACCATTAGACTGACAAATGGAAAGGAACTTTTTCAAGTGTTCCAAATGGGACTTATGATCTTGACTGAAAATCAATATATCATCATAGTCCATTTTCATGTCATGCAATGTATGTTCCAAAGAAAGATGAGCATGGAAATGAATTAGAAGAAAAAAGGTTAGTTGTGAATTACAAGCCTTTGAATGTCTGTTTAGAAGATAATAGACATCCCCTGCCTAGCAAAGATTACATCTGGCAGAGAATTCAAGGTTGTAATGTGTTTTCAAAATTTGACTTGACTAAAGGGTTTTGGCAAATTGCAGTTTCAGAAACAGACAGATACAAGACAGCGTTCTCTGTTCCACAAGGTCTGTTTGAATGGTGTGTATTACCATTTGGTATTAAGACTGCACCCTCTATTTTTCAGAAGTGTATGGATTCAATATTTGCTCCTTATGCTAAATTTATTCAACCATACATTGATGATATATTGATTTTCAGTCAAGATCATAAGTCCCATTTGGAACACTTGAAACATCCAAACTGTTAGGTTTCCAGTCAACATGACTGATGAAGTTAAATTCTTCAGTTCTTTGACATATCATGTTAACATTATGAACATTTCTATTCTGATCATTCTTAAACTCATTTAACATCACTTGGTATCTATCATCTTCATATCCATCAATAATGTCGATCACATTATTCCATAGATGAAACAAAACATTACCTTGATCACGTTCATGATCTGTCTGAAGATTCGGCTGAAACACTGGATTTTCTGGAACTTGAACTGACAAGCTATTTACATGCCTTTCATGCTGAGCAATCAACCTTTCACCAATTTGTTCTTCTCTCTGAAGAATTCTGTATCTCTGCATCCAATCATTCCAATCACCAGGTTCATTATCAAGAACAATTTCAATGTTAGACCTGATATCTTGCTGACTGTCTAAAACAGTAGATCTAAGATTGGGATGGATAACTCTAGGTTCATTTTCTTCAGTTATACTGTTCTGGGATAAAGAATTAACAGTATGAGAATAACAACCTTCACGACTAAGGAAGTCTGCTAAGACATTCTTAGTACCTTCAATGTGCTCAGTATCAAAATCAAAAGTATCAAGAAACTGTGCCCACCTAAGCAATCTTGCTCTAACAACTTTATTCTTAGATTCCTTCTTAAAGAAACCGGGCAAGTTCTGTAAATCACTTCTTAGCACAAATTTCTGATCACTAATAAATAATTGAAACTTTTCAAAACCATGAACTACAGCTAAAAGTTCTTTATGAGTACTGTGGTAGTTCATTTCAGAACCCTTAAAAGATCCTGATTCATACCGGACAATTTCTTCTCTATCCTTACCATGATGTTCAGTTACTTCAAGCAAAACCGCACCCCAGGCAGAATGACTAGCATCTGTCTGTACAATTTTCTTACCTTTACCAGGTAGCTTTAAGGGTGGAAGTTCTTGACATTGTTGCTTGATCTTAGCAATTGCACTGTTATGAACATCTGACCATGGAGGAGAGTTCTTCTTCAGAAGCTTGTTCAACTCTTTTCGAGCTTCTGCTATATTCTGAAAATAACCTGCGACATAGTTAACCATGCCGAGAAATCTCTGTAAACTCTTTTTGTCAGTAACCTCAATCTTCTGAATATTTTTTAATAAATGATCCTGAGGATATATTTTTCCATTGGGCTCAATCTTGGTGCCAATAAATATTAAACTTTCAGTACACCAACTTAACTTTGAAGGATTGAGACACAAACCATTAGACTGACAAATGGAAAGGAACTTTTTCAAGTGTTCCAAATGGGACTTATGATCTTGACTGAAAATCAATATATCATCAATGTATGGTTGAATAAATTTAGCATAAGGAGCAAATATTGAATCCATACACTTCTGAAAAATAGAGGGAGCAGTCTTAATACCAAATGGTAATACACACCATTCAAACAGACCTTGTGGAACAGAAAACGCTGTCTTGTATCTGTCTGTTTCTGCAACTGCAATTTGCCAAAACCCTTTAGTCAAGTCAAATTTCGAAAACACATTACAACCTTGAATTCTCTGCCAGATATAATCTTTGCTAGGCAGGGGATGTCTATTATCTTCTAAACAGACATTCAAAGGCTTGTAATTCACAACTAACCTTTTTTCTTCTAATTCATTTCCATGCTCATCTTTCTTTGGAACATACATTGCATGACATGAAAATGGACTATTACTTGGGCGGATTATACCTTTATCAAGTAGATCTGTAATCTCCTTCTCACAGAGCTCCTGTTCTGCTCTTGACAAAATATAGTAGTTAGCTTTGCACTTAGGTGTAATCTCAACACCATTGAGATCTTTTTTCAAAGGAAAGGTGCAAACAAACTTTCTAGAATACTTATTCAAATCTTTGGTCAAGACAGTATCAGTAAAATCTTTCTGAATCTGCTCTAATTCCCCCCGGGTGAAAAGAGACTGGTTGACAAACCAGACACGGGAACCAGGAAGAACAACCTTGGCAGGAGTTGGTAAAGACAACTTCGGAGAATAGATCCTGTGTTCATTGATTTGGGGAACTGACCCAAATGAAAAACTTATATGAGAACCTGCAACACCAACTGTATAAGGACTCCACTGTTGTAGGGTTTCACTACCAATAATACAGTCATACAGCTTGACAGGGTACTGTAGGAATGTGGCTGTATAGGTATTAGAGGGAAACTGAATAGGAATAACAGCTTGAAAACGGATAGGGTTGTCCTTATGACTCACAGAGTGAATACTAGTTGCAGTAGACTTCCAACAATCTTGAGGGAAACATTCAGATCGAGCAATATTACAATCAGCTCCAGAGTCTAGTAAAGCACACAAAGTGTAGGGCTTTATAACAGGTAATTTAATAGTCAATAGAAAAGCAGGACAAGGGTTAGAGATACCCTTAAGGTAAGCAAAAGCTTGCTTAGGATCAGCTGCTTCTTCTTCTGTAGCTGGCTGGACTGATTCATCTGAATTGGATTTATCAAATATGTACTCCTCAAGAGGACTAATTGCTGCACGAGAAAGTTCAGCAATTTCTCTTTGAACACTGGCGATTTCTTTTATCACATCAGTTCTCACAGTATACAAGAATGCCAGACGATCTTGTAACCATATATGCCGAGAACTTTTCTGGAATGCTCTTTAAGCAACAGGATTAACAACATAGCCATGAGAAGAACTTGAACTTGGCTTTTCCTGTAAAAGAGACATCTTCTCAAAACACATTAGATCAGATACTTCAGATAATTCTGGGTTTTCTTCAAACAATTTATCAATATCTGAATCTATCTTTTTTAAATCATTCATCAACTTTTCATGCTGATGAGGAGTTAAAAACTGATTTCTCTTCTGAGTTAATTCATTCTTTTTTAACATAAGCTGTTGAAGCTTCTCAGAAGGACTTGGCTTACACCAATCTGGATTTATCTGAGTCAAAGACTGACTTCTCAGTCTTCCTTGTTCATAGAGGGGTTGACCCCTTCCAAAACCAGATCTAAACATATTGCAGAAAAACATGTTACAAAAATAAGAGACTTCGGAGTCTGAACCTGAACCTGATGAAGATGCAGCAGAGTGAAAATCTAACTCTGAATCTGTTTCTTGTTGATGGACATTATACACTTGATTATCCATATCTTCATCATCACTTTCTATATCAGTAATACTGATATCATCTGAATCTGAATTTTCAAACACAACTGTCAAAGGAAGAGAATCAAGATTACCATGAGTTAATCTTCTAACTCGCTTAGACTTTTTATTCTTTTCCTTATCTGGACACTTATTTGCAAAATGAGGACCTTTGCAAATATAACAAATAGGAGTAAAATTCTTTTTCCTAACCTTTTTCTGATTCCTTAGGAATACTTTCTTTTTCCGAAAAGGTTTAGAATACTTACTGTATGCCTTCTTATCATAATGCTTAAACTTTTTCTTCCTGAACTTGTGTGATTTGCTGTGCTGCAAACAACCATAATTAGAATTACAATTACACAAGTCAGACTTAAGATAAGGCATAACTTCTTTCTTTTTCTTCCTATTGATTCTTTCTGTACAGAGATCACTGTTAATCTCCTTGATAAACTGAACCAATTGAGGAAAAGTCACATCACTGATAGTCATATCAGGAGTTTCAAGAATACTTTTTAAAATCTTTTCCCTGTAGTAAGATTGCATCTGATAGGGAAAACCTTCAAGAAAAGTATTGTACATCCATTGATTGTTGTTGGTTTGACCAGAGAGATAAAAATTAGTGTACTGTTCTGAACAGTAAGCATCAAGTTGCTTCATGTCACAAAGACGATTCTCAACAAATCTCTTGTGAGCTGCTCTCTTTTCATTATCATATTGACCAACAAACATACGGTACAAAGAACTACAAACATCATTCACACCTTGATGAATTAAATCATCTTTATACTCTGGCTTCAGAGTATCCCATGCCGTTCTGGCAATACCAGTTAAAGCATTTAGAGCTTTTCTCAAAGCTTGCTCTGGGGTTAAATTCTGAGAATGAATAGCATTATCAACCCATGTTCTAAAAGCATCAACTGTGGCTTTATTTTTCAGGGGATCAAAATCATCAAAATTGATCAAAGGTGGAACTGTTTCTGAAAAGACCTGTAAAGGTTCATGCTGTTGTTGCATCATATTTACAAATTTCCATGTTCCTGTGACAGGGTCAAATTCTTCTAGCTTAGGCTTTGGAGTGTGCAAAACTAAGCCTTTATCTTTCAACTGACTCTGCAGTCGAGCAACATCATAAGAAGAATCAGGAAAATTGCAGGTAGTACTGGAAGATTTGGACTGGGTGGTTGAATCAAGAACTTGTTCAACTTTAGAAACAACAGTAGGAATTATCTGGGAAATTCCATGGCTATCGGCTAACTGCTGACTACGGATCTGAGTGGTAGTCTGTTCTATTTTGGCAGTAGTCTGGGTGACTGTTTGAATCTGGGAAATTGGAATAGATGGGTTATTGGCCCACCACGCTTCAGCAGTCTGCTTAAAAGCAGCATAGTCACGCTTAAGGATATTCAAATCACTAGCCATAGAAGTATTAACAACAGTATTGAGCTTAGACTCAATAGAAAGTAAACTTGCAAGGATATTATGAAAATTAGCATTAAAATTGGCTTCAATTTTCTGACGGTTCAATTCAGCTTGCAAGGCTTTCTGGTGCATGTCGGCTTGTAGGACCAAAGCTTTACGAATACACAGATTGGCATAATTTAACATTTTGGTCTGTGTGGTGGCTTCAGGCTGTCCTGAGGCAATTACATGATGAGGCCAGAATGGGATAGCAAACTTATCATCATTCAGCAAAAAGTCATGTAAAGGAGGAACAGTAGGTTCAACAAAATTCGCTTCGGTAAAGCTGGTTTTATTTCCAGACATCAACATATGCACATGGAAAACTGGCTTAACAAAAGAACAGTGAATGCATTGCATACTTCCATCATCTAATTCAGTAAACTGAGGATCAGGACACTGAGGAAGTTGCTGAGTCATCGGATTAGTCACAAAGGGACGTTCATCAAAAGACAAATTACAAATGGTACAGAATAAAGATCCATGAGGATTAGGAACAGCATCAGGATGATAGCAAGAATGCAAAGGCTTGCGCTGTAACAAAGTAGATCTTGATCTTTGTAAAGGATGATCTTTATCATTGAAACTGGAATTGACACTGGAAGAGCTAGATGCAGACAAATGCTCAGAAGCAAATGAAATACGAGCTTCAGTAGGAGTTTCATGCACTTTGGAAATCACAGTAAGGTTCTTAGGAGAATCTAACTGTTTTAAAGCTCTTACATCTACAATCCATTCTTTAGGAACTTTGATATCGGATAGATTAACCATTTTTGGAACAGTGAGCTGGGCACCGTTAGAATCTAAAAGAGTCATCAAGGCAGTAGCAGGAATGCCTTTTCTACAAACTATATGACCTATATGCAAATACTTGTATCCATTTTTTTGCTTGGCTTGTTTCACCAAATTTTGAATCTCTGTATTGCTCAAGAGATTAATAAAGCTATGAGGCTTATCACAATTGACTACAACTTGCATTTCTATCAATTTACAGATTGACTTAGACTTATAAGACAGAAATCCTAGATCACCATATATTTCTTGCCACTTCTTAGTAGGTAACTTAAATCTTTCAGTTGGCAAATCTAAATCATTATCATTCTTAAAAGGATTATCTAAATTGACATTCTGAACTTGATCAAAAATAGAGCTGAGGCTTACCAGTTCTTCTTCTCCAGTATTGCTATCGTTCAAACTCTGAATCTGTTTCTTGTTGATGGACATTAAACACTTGATTATCCATATCTTCATCATCACTTTCTATATCAGTAATACTGATATCATCTGAATCTGAATTTTCAAACACAACTGTCAAAGGAAGAGAATCAAGATTACCATGAGTTAATCTGCTAACTCGCTTAGACTTTTTATTCTTTTCCTTATCTGGACACTTATTTGCAAAATGAGGACCTTTGCAAATATAACAAATAGGAGTAAAATTCTTTTTCCTAACCTTTTTCTGATTCCTTAGGAATACTTTCTTTTTCCGAAAAGGTTTAGAATACTTACTATACGCCTTCTTATCATAATGCTTAAACTTTTTCTTCCTGAACTTGTGTGATTTGCTGTGCTGCAAACAACCATAATTAGAATTACACTTACACAAGTCAGACTTAAGATAGAATTACACTTACACAAGTCAGACTTAAGATAAGGCATAACTTCTTTCTTTTTCTTCCTATTGATTCTTTCTGTACAGAGATCACTGTTAATCTCCTTGATAAACTGAACCAATTGAGGAAAAGTCACATCACTGATAGTCATATCAGGAGTTTCAAGAAATCTCTGTAAACTCTTTTTGTCAGTAACCTCAATCTTCTGAATATTTCTTAATAAATGATCCTGAGGATATATTTTTCCATTGGGCTCAATCTTGGTGCCAATAAATATTAAACTTTCAGAACACCAACTTAACTTTGAAGGATTGAGACACAAACCATTAGACTGACAAATGGAAAGGAACTTTTTCAAGTGTTCCAAACCATGAACTACAGCTAAAAGTTCTTTATGAGTACTGTGGTAGTTCATTTCAGAACCCTTAAAAGATCCTGATTCATACCTGACAATTTCTTCTCTATCCTTACCATGATGTTCAGTTACTTCAAGCAAAACCGCACCCCAGGCAGAATGACTAGCATCTGTCTGTACAATTTTCTTACCTTTACCAGGTAGCTTTAAGGGTGGAAGTTCTTGACATTGTTGCTTGATCTTAGCAATTGCACTGTTATGAACATCTGACCATGGAGGAGAGTTGATTTGGGGAACTGACCCAAATGAAAAACTTATATGAGAACCTGCAACACCAACTGTATAAGGACTCCACTGTTGTAAGGTTTCACTACCAATAATACAGTCATACAGCTTGACAGGGTACTGTAGGAATGTGGCTGTATAGGTATTAGAGGGAAACTGAATAGGAATAACAGCTTGAAAACGGATAGGGTTGTCCTTATGACTCAAAGAGTGAATACTAGTTGCAGTAGACTTCCAACAATCTTGAGGGAAACATTCAGATCGAGCAATATTACAATCAGCTCCAGAGTCTAGTAAAGCACACAAAGTGTAGGACTTTATACCAGGTAATTTAATAGTCAATAGAAAAGCAGGACAAGGGTTAGAGATACCCTTAAGGTAAGCAAAAGCTTGCTTAGGATCAGCTGCTTCTTCTTCTGTAGCTGGCTGGACTGATTCATCTGAATTGGATTTATCAAATATGTATTCCTCAAGAGGACTAATTGCTGCACGAGAAAGTTCAGCAATTTCTCTTTGAACACTGGCGATTTCTTTTATCACATCAGTTCTCACAGTATACAAGAATGCCAGACGATCTTGTAACCATATATGCCGAGAACTTTTCTGGAATGCTCTTTGAGCAACAGGATTAACAACATAGCCATGAGAAGAACTTGAACTTGGCTTTTCCTGTAAAAGAGACATCTTCTCAAAACACATAAGATCAGATACATCAGATAATTCTGGGTTTTCTTCAAACAATTTATCAATATCTGAATCTATCTTTTTCAAATCATTCATCAACTTTTCATGCTGATGAGGAGTTAAAAACTGATTTCTCTTCTGAGTTAATTCATTCTTTTTCATCATAAGCTGTTGAAGCTTCTCAGAAGGACTTGGCTTACACCAATCTGGATTTATCTGAGTCAAAAACTGACTTCTCAGTCTTGCTTGTTCATAGAGGGGTTGACCCCTTCCAAAACCAGATCTAAACATATTGCAGAAAAACATGTTACAAAAATAAGAGACTTCGGAGTCTGAACCTGAACCTGATGAAGATGCAGCAGAGTGAAAATCTAACTCTGAATCTGTTTCTTGTTGATGGACATTAAACACTTGATTATCCATATCTTCATCAACTCTTTTCGAGCTTCTGCTATATTCTGAAAATAACCTGCGACATAGTTAACCATGCCGAGAAATCTCTGTAAACTCTTTTTGTCAGTAACCTCAATCTTCTGAATATTTCTTAATAAATGATCCTGAGGATATATTTTTCCATTGGGCTCAATCTTGGTGCCAATAAATATTAAACTTTCAGAACACCAACTTAACTTTGAAGGATTGAGACACAAACCATTAGACTGACAAATGGAAAGGACTCCGAAGTCTGTTATTTTTGTAACATGTTTTTCTGCAATATGTTTAGATCTGGTTTTGGAAGGGGTCAACCCCTCTATGAACAAGCAAGACTGAGAAGTCAGTTTTTGACTCAGATAAATCCAGATTGGTGTAAGCCAAGTCCTTCTGAGAAGCTTCAACAGCTTATGTTAAAAAAGAATGAATTAACTCAGAAGAGAAATCAGTTTTTAACTCCTCATCAGCATGAAAAGTTGATGAATGATTTGAAAAAGATAGATTCAGATATTGATAAATTGTTTGAAGAAAACCCAGAATTATCTGATGTATCTGATCTTATGTGTTTTGAGAAGATGTCTCTTTTACAGGAAAAGCCAAGTTCAAGTTCTTCTCATGGCTATGTTGTTAATCCTGTTGCTCAAAGAGCATTCCAGAAAAGTTCTTTTCAGAAACAGTTCCACTTTTGATCAATTTTGATGATTTTGATCCCCTGAAAAATAAAGCCACAGTTGATGCTTTTAGAACATGGGTTGATAATGCTATTCACTCTCAGAATTTAACCCCAGAGCAAGGTTTGAGAAAAGCTCTAAATGCTTTAACTGGTATTGCCAGAACGGCATGGGATACTCTGAAGCCAGAGTATAAAGATGATTTAATTCATCAAGGTGTGAATGATGTTTGTAGTTCTTTGTACCGTATGTTTGTTGGTAAATATGATAATGAAAAGAGAGCAGCTCACAAGAGATTTGTTGAGAATCGTCTTTGTGACATGAAGCAACTTGATGCTTACTGTTCAGAACAGTACACTAATTTTTATCTCTCTGGTCAAACCAACAACAATCAATGGATGTACAATATGATACTGTCTTGACCAAAGATTTGAATAAGTATTCTAGAAAGTTTGTTTGCACCTTTCCTTTGAAAAAAGATCTCAATGGTGTTGAGATTACACCTAAGTGCAAAGCTAACTACTATATTTTGTCAAGAGCAGAATAGGAGCTCTGTGAGAACGAGATTACAGATCTACTTGATAAAGGTATAATCCGCCCAAGTAATAGTCCATGCTGTTGTTGCATCATATTTACAAATTTCCATGTTCCTGTGACAGGGTCAAATTCTTCTAGCTTAGGCTTTGGAGTGTGCAAAACTAAGCCTTTATCTTTCAACTGGCTCTGCAGGCGAGCAACATCATAAGAAGAATCTGGAAAATTGCAGGTAGTACTGGAAGATTTGGACTGGGTGGTTGAATCAAAAACTTGTTCAACTTTAGAAACAACAGTAGGAATTATCTGGGAAATTCCATGGCTATCGGCTAACTGCTGACTACGGATCTGAGTGGTAGTCTGTTCTATTTTGGCAGTAGTCTGGGTGACTGTTTGAATCTGGGAAATTGGAATAGATGGGTTATTGGCCCACCACGCTTCAGCAGTCTGCTTAAAAGCAGCATAGTCACGCTTAAGGATATTCAAATCACTAGCCATAGAAGTATTAACAACATTATTCAGCTTAGACTCAATAGAAAGTAAACTTGTATAAGGACTCCACTGTTGTAGGGTTTCACTACCAATAATACAGTCATACAGCTTGACAGGGTACTGTCGGAATGTGGCTGTATAGGTATTAGAGGGAAACTAAATAGGAATAACAGCTTGAAAACGGATAGGGTTGTCCTTATGACTCACAGAGTGAATACTAGTTGCAGTAGACTTCCAACAATCTTGAGGGAAACATTCAGATCGAGCAATATTACAATCAGCTCCAGAGTCTAGTAAAGCACACAAAGTGTAGGGCTTTATACCAGGTAATTTGATAGTCAATAGAAAAGCAGGACAAGGGTTAGAGATACCCTTAAGGTAAGCAAAAGCTTGCTTAGGATCAGCTGCTTCTTCTTTTGTAGCTGGCTGGACTGATTCATCTGAATTGGATTTATCAAATATGTACTCCTCAAGAGGACTAATTGCTGCACGAGAAAGTTCAGCAATTTCTCTTTGAACACTGGCGATTTCTTTTATCACATCAGTTCTCACAGTATACAAGAATGCTAGACGATCTTGTAACCATATATGCCGAGAACTTTTCTGGAATGCTCTTTGAGCAACAGGATTAACAACATAGCCATGAGAAGAACTTGAACTTGGCTTTTCCTGTAAAAGAGACATCTTCTCAAAACACATAAGATCAGATACATCAGATAATTCTGGGTTTTCTTCAAACAATTTATCAATATCTGAATCTATCTTTTTCAAATCATTCATCAACTTTTCATGCTGATGAGGAGTAAGACTGCTCCCTCTATTTTTCAGAAGTGTATGGATTCAATATTTGCTCCTTATGCTAAATTTATTCAACCATACATTGATGATATATTGATTTTCAGTCAAGATCATAAGTCCCATTTGGAACACTTGAAAAAGTTCCTTTCCATTTGTCAGTCTAATGGTTTGTGTCTCAATCCTTCAAAGTTAAGTTGGTGTTCTGAAAGTTTAATATTTATTGGCACCAAGGATCATTTATTAAAAAATATTCAGAAGATTGAGGTTACTGACAAAAAGAGTTTACAGACTGATTCATCTGAATTGGATTTATCAAATATGTATTCCTCAAGAGGACTAATTGCTGCACGAGAAAGTTCAGCAATTTCTCTTTGAACACTGGCGATTTCTTTTATCACATCAGTTCTCACAGTATACAAGAATGCCAGACGATCTTGTAACCATATGTGCCGAGAACTTTTCTGGAATGCTCTTTGAGCAACAGGATTAACAACATAGCCATGAGAAGAACTTGAACTTGGCTTTTCCTGTGAAAGAGACATCTTCTCAAAACACATTAGATCAGATACTTCAGATAATTCTGGGTTTTCTTCAAACAATTTATCAATCTTACTACAGGGAAAAGATTTTAAAAAGTATTCTTGAAACTCCTGATATGACTATCAGTGATGTGACTTTTCCTCAATTGGTTCAGTTTATCAAGGAGATTAACAGTGATCTCTGTACAGAAAGAATCAATAGGAAGAAAAAAAAAGTAGTTATGCCTTATCTTAAGTCTGACTTGTGTAAGTGTAATTCTAATTATGGTTGTTTGCAGCACAGCAAATCACACAAGTTCAGGAAGAAAAAGTTTAAGCATTATGATAAGAAGGCATACAGTAAGTATTCCAAACCTTTTCGGAAAAAGAAAGTATTCCTAAGGAATCAGAAAAAGGTTAGGAAAAAGAATTTTACTCCTATTTGTTATATTTGCAAAGGTCCTCATTTTGCAAATAAGTGTCCAGATAAGGAAAAGAATAAAAAGTCTAAGCGAGTTAGAAGATTAACTCATGGTAATCTTGATTCTCTTCTAACTCGCTTAGACTTTTTATTCTTTTCCTTATCTGGACACTTATTTGCAAAATGAGGACCTTTGCAAATATAACAAATAGGAGTAAAATTCTTTTTCCTAACCTTTTTCTGATTCCTTAGGAATACTTTCTTTTTCCGAAAAGGTTTGGAATACTTACTGTATGCCTTCTTATCATAATGCTTAAACTTTTTCTTCCTGAACTTGTGTGATTTGCTGTGCTGCAAACAACCATAATTAGAATTACACTTACACAAGTCAGACTTAAGATAAGGCATAACTTCTTTCTTTTTCTTCCTATTGATTCTTTCTGTACAGAGATCACTATTAATCTCCTTGATAAACTGAACCAATTGAGAAAAAGTCACATCACTGATAGTCATATCAGGAGTTTCAAGAATACTTTTTAAAATCTTTTCCCTGTAGTAAGATTGCATCTGATAGGGAAAACCTTCAAGAAAAGTATTGTACATCCATTGATTGTTGTTGGTTTGACCAGAGAGATAAAAATTAGTGTACTGTTCTGAACAGTAAGCATCAAGTTGCTTCATGTCACAAAGACGATTCTCAACAAATCTCTTGTGAGCTGCTCTCTTTTCATTATCATATTGACCAACAAACATACGGTACAATAAACTACAAACATCATTCACACCTTGATGAATTAAATCATCTTTATACTCTGGCTTCAGAGTATCCCATGCCGTTCTGGCAATACCAGTTAAAGCATTTAGAGCTTTTCTCAAAGCTTGCTCTGGGGTTAAATTCTGAGAGTGAATAGCATTATCAACCCATGTTCTAAAAGCATCAACTGTGGCTTTATTTTTCAGGGGATCAAAATCATCAAAATTGATCAAAGGTGGAACTGTTTCTGAAAAGACCTGTAAAGGTTCATGCTGTTGTTGCATCATATTTACAAATTTCCATGTTCCTGTGACAGGGTCAAATTCTTCTAGCTTAGGCTTTGGAGTGTGCAAAACTAAGCCTTTATCTTTCAACTGACTCTGCAGTCGAGCAACATCATAAGAAGAATCAGGAAAATTGCAGGTAGTACTGGAAGATTTGGACTGGGTGGTTGAATCAAGGACTTGTTCAACTTTAGAAACAACAGTAGGAATTATCTGGGAAATTCCATGGCTATCGGCTAACTGCTGACTACTGATCTGAGTGGTAGTCTGTTCTATTTTGGCAGTAGTCTGGGTGACTGTTTGAATCTGGGAAATTGGAATAGATGGGTTATTGGCCCACCACGCTTCAGCAGTCTGCTTAAAAGCAGCATAGTCACGCTTAAGGATATTCAAATCACTAGCCATAGAAGTATTAACAACATTATTGAGCTTAGACTCAATAGAAAGTAAACTTGCAAGGATATTATGAAAATTAGCATTAAAGCTGGCTTCAATTTTCTGGCGGTGCAATTCAGCTTGCAAGGCTTTCTGGTGCATGTCGGCTTGTAGGACCAAAGCTTTACGAATACACAGATTGGCATAATTTAACATTTTGGTCTGTGTGGTGGCTTCAGGCTGTCCTGAGGCAATTACATGATGAGGCCAGAATGGGATAGCAAACTTATCATCATTCAGCAAAAAGTCATGTAAAGGAAGAACAGTAGGTTCAACAAAATTCGCTTCGGTAAAGCTGGTTTTATTACCAGACATCAACATATGCACATGGAAAACTGGCTTAACAAAAGAACAGTGAATGCATTGCATACTTCCATCATCTAATTCAGTAAACTGAGGATGAGGACACTGAGGAAGTTGCTGAGTCATCGGATTAGTCACAAAGGGACGTTCATCAAAAGACAAATTACAGATGGTACAGAATAAAGATCCATGAGGATTAGGAACAGCATCAGGATGATAGCAAGAATGCAAAGGCTTGCGCTGTAACAAAGTAGATCCTGATCGTTGTAAAGGATGATCTTTATCATTTAAATTGGAATTCACACTGGAAGTTCTTGACATTGTTGCTTGATCTTAGCAATTGCACTGTTATGAACATCTGACCATGGAGGAGAGTTCTTAGCAGACTTCCTTAGTCGTGAAGGTTGTTATTCTCATACTGTTAATTCTTTATCCCAGAACAGTATAACTGAAGAAAATGAACCTAGAGTTATCCATCCCAATCTTAGATCTACTGTTTTAGACGGTCAGCAAGATATCAGGTCTAACATTGAAATTGTTCTTGATAATGAACCTGGTGATTGGACCACAGCAGCAACAAGTTGATTCTATGCAGTTGCGTGATATCCACTCCTTTGCTTTAGAAAGGATTCCTGTATGGATGTTTTGTAGCTTTCAGACTTTGTCAGAGCCACACAACGAAAAAGCTTTTGTTCGATGCAAAAGGAGAATCCTATGGAAAGAAGAATCCCTTGAAGATAAGTTCGAGCGCATTATGGAAAGATCAAGATTCGAAGATAAAGCTGACAGCTCAGAGCATGAAGATGATGCTCCTGAAGTCGACTGGGAATCTCATTCTCCCAGGTCGCACGCCTACTAAGTGGGGATGTCACTTAGATGAGTTACTATCCTCTCGGAATAAAAGGACGCATGGCAGAGAATTCAAGGTTGTAATGTGTTTTCGAAATTTGACTTGACTAAAGGGTTTTGGCAAATTGCAGTTTCAGAAACAGACAGATACAAGACAGCGTTTTCTGTTCCACAAGGTCTGTTTGAATGGTGTGTATTACCATTTGGTATTAAGACTGCTCCCTCTATTTTTCTGAAGTGTATGGATTCAATATTTGCTCCTTATGCTAAATTTATTCAACCATACATTGATGATATATTGATTTTCAGTCAAGATCATAAGTCCCATTTGGAACACTTGAAAAAGTTCCTTTCCATTTGTCAGTCTAATGGTTTGTGTCTCAATCCTTCAAAGTTAAGTTGGTGTTCTGAAAGTTTAATATTTATTGGCACCAAGATTGAGCCCAATGGAAAAATATATCCTCAGGATCATTTATTAAGAAATATTCAGAAGATTGAGGTTACTGACAAAAAGAGTTTACAGAGATTTCTCGGCATGGTTAACTATGTCGCAGGTTATTTTCAGAATATAGCAGAAGCTCGAAAAGAGTTGAACAAGCTTCTGAAGAAGAACTCTCCTCCATGGTCAGATGTTCATAACAGTGCAATTGCTAAGATCAAGCAACAATGTCAAGAACTTCCACCCTTAAAGCTACCTGGTAAAGGTAAGAAAATTGTACAGACAGATGCTAGTCATTCTGCCTGGGGTGCGGTTTTGCTTGAAGTAACTGAACATCATGGTAAGGATAGAGAAGAATATCTAACCTGGGATTTATCACTTCTGGGATACTTCACAATAGGAATAGTAGTATTGAACAATCTACCATACAAGGCGAAGAACAAAGCATGTGTTCGAGATCCAGGCTTCATGTTTAAGTACTGGGTTCCAAATTGAAACATCAAAATCTTGTCTAGATGGTCATCTAACAGACTTATAGCAAAGTTAGATATTAGAGGGAAACTGAATAGGAATAACAGCTTGAAAACGGATAGGGTTGTCCTTATGACTCACAGAGTGAATACTAGTTGCAGTAGACTTCCAACAATCTTGAGGGAAACATTCAGATCGAGCAATATTACAATCAGCTCCAGAGTCTAGTAAAGCACACAAAGTGTAGGGCTTTATACCAGGTAATTTAATAGTCAATAGAAAAGCAGGACAAGGGTTAGAGATACAATTAAGGTAAGCAAAAGCTTGCTTAGGATCAGCTGCTTCTTCTTCTGTAGCTGGCTGGACTGATTCATCTGAATTGGATTTATCAAATATGTATTCCTCAAGAGGACTAATTGCTGCACGAGAAAGTTCAGCAATTTCTCTTTGAACACTGGCGATTTCTTTTATCACATCAGATGTTCATAACAGTGCAATTGCTAAGATCAAGCAACAATGTCAAGAACTTCCACCCTTAAAGCTACCTGGTAAAGGTAAGAAAATTGTACAGACAGATGCTAGTCATTCTGCCTGGGGTGCGGTTTTGCTTGAAGTAACTGAACATCATGGTAAGGATAGAGAAGAAATTGTCAGGTATGAATCAGGATCTTTTAAGGGTTCTGAAATGAACTACCACAGTACTCATAAAGAACTTTTAGCTGTAGTTCATGGTTTTGAAAAGTTTCAATTATTTATTGGTGATCAGAAATTTGTGCTAAGAAGTGATTTACAGAACTTGCCCGGTTTCTTTAAGAAGGAATCTAAAAATAAAGTTGTTAGAGCAAGATTGCTTAGGTGGGCACAGTTTCTTGATACTTTTGATTTTGATACTGAGCACATTGAAGGTACTAAGAATGTCTTAGCAGACTTCCTTAGTCGTGAAGGTTGTTATTCTCATACTGTTAATTCTTTATCCCAGAACAGTATAACTGAAGAAAATGAACCTAGAGTTATCCATCCCAATCTTAGATCTACTGTTTTAGACAGTCAGCAAGATATCAGGTCTAACATTGAAATTGTTCTTGATAATGCACCTGGTGATTGGAATGATTGGATGCAGAGATACAGAATTCTTCAGAGAGAAGAACAAATTGGTGAAAGGTTGATTGCTCAGCATGAAAGGCATGTAAATAGCTTGTCAGTTCAAGTTCCAGAAAATCCAGTGTTTCAGCCGAATCTTCAGACAGATCATGAACGTGATCAAGGTAATGTTTTGTTTCATCTATGGAATAATGTGATCGACATTATTGATGGATATGAAGATGATAGATACCAAGTGATGTTAAATGAGTTTAACAATGATCAGAATAGAAATGTTCATAATGTTAACATGATATGTCAAAGAACTGAAGAATTTAACTTCATTAGTCATGTTGACTGGAAACCTAACAGTTTGGATGTTTCCAAGGATATATATGTTTATCTCAGAGATCGTCATTTCTCTGCTAGTGGAAATCTTCTAACAAATTCTTTGATTCAGCGAGAAGCTTGTCATCCCAGTGACCCTGAGATTCAAAGCCATTTGCACCATTCAGTTACCAGTGCTACATCTTTTGAATGGCCTATCAATATCCTTAGCAGTACACACATCCCTGATCAGATGTCTTGGTTACAGCGAGAAAATCCTTTTTGTGATTTCTTCCGTGGTGTTTTCCCACACTGCCATGATCTTATGCCTATGGATTCTAACTATGGTTATCTGTTTAAGATTAAGTTTTGGTCATATGCTACTAATCCAATAAACAGATACGTGTTTGATATTTTTGGTCCACAGCAGCAACAAGTTGATTCTATGCAGTTGCGTGATATCCACTCCTTTGCTTTAGAAAGGATTCCTGTATGGATGTTTTGTAGCTTTCAGACTTTGTCAGAGCCACACACCGAAAAAGCTTTTGTTCGATGCAAAAGGAGAATCCTATGGAAAGAAGAATCCCTTGAAGATAAGTTCGAGCGCATTATGGAAAGATCAAGATTCGCAGATAAAGCTGACAGCTCAGAGCATGAAGATGATGCTCCTGAAGTCGACTGGGAATCTCATTCTCCCAGGTCGCACGCCTACTAAGTGGGGATGTCACTTAGACAAGTTACTATCCTCTCGGAATAAAAGGACGCATGGATCCCACCATGGTAAAAAGAAGGATAAGGTTCTTCCTTTAAAGACCTACGTGTTACCCTTCACGTGTCAAAAAGATGCTTTGTTCTTATCTCGTATTACTGTTCATCTCATTCCTGGCGAGATTCTTGTTCGAGATAAGGTTGCTTTAATAAAGTAGATGCTCTGCTACGTGTCCAATTCTTGTGGACGGATTTGAAAACTTTGTATGATGCTTTGCAACCCAAAAGTCGGTTCCTCTCCTATATAAGGAATGCAGACCTCACTTGCAAATCATAACTTCCGGATACAACTTCCGTAGATAACTTCCTTGGATAACAATTCGAGAGCTCTAAGAGTCAGTAGCAGAGATAGTTAGAGTGTCTAGTCTTGCATAGTCTTGCATAGTTTCCTGCATTTCCTGCATAGTCTTTAGATAAGAAAGACATAGAGAGTATGCTCTCTTCCTGAAGGAAGATCAGAAATCAGACTGTCGATCTTATAGCATGTCTGTAGAATCTGAGTCTTGTAAATCAGCCTGTTGTGGTCTGATAATCATTATCATAATTGTCATTTGCATTACAGTCTATATGTTATTGAAGCGCCCGATGTAATGAAAGATAGTTGTTCTATGTTTCTCGGAGCTTATGCCAATCTTTGTATTCGTAAAGCTTTGGTCCTACAAGCCGACATGCACCAGAAAGCCTTGCAAGCTGAATTGAACCGCCAGAAAATTGAAGCCAGTTTTAATGCTAATTTTCATAATATCCTTGCAAGTTTACATTCTATTGAGTCTAAGCTCAATAATGTTGTTAATACTTCTATGGCTAGTGATTTGAATATCCTTAAACGTGACTATGCTGCTTCTAAAGTTGAACAAGTTCTTGATTCAACCACCCAGTCCAAATCTTCCAGTACTACCTGCAATTTTCCTGATTCTTCTTATGATGTTGCTCGACTGCAGAGTCAGTTGAAAGATAAAGGCTTAGTTTTGCACACTCCAAAGCCTAAGCTAGAAGAATTTGACCCTGTCACAAGAACATGGAAATTTGTAAATATGATGCAACAACAGCATGAACCTTTACAGGTCTTTTCAGAAACAGTTCCACCTTTGATCAATTTTGATGATTTTGATCCCCTGAAAAATAAAGCCACAGTTGATGCTTTTAGAACATGGGTTGATAATGCTATTCACTCTCAGAATTTAACCCCAGAGCAAGCTTTGAGAAAAGCTCTAAATGCTTTAACTGGTATTGCCAGAACGGCATGGGATACTCTGAAGCCAGAGTATAAAGATGATTTAATTCATCAAGGTGTGAATGATGTTTGTAGTTCTTTGTACCGTATGTTCAGAATGTCAATTTAGATAATCCTTTTAAGAATGATAATGATTTAGATTTTCCAACTGAAAGATTTAAGTTACCTACTAAGAAGTGGCAAGAAATATATGGTGATCTAGGATTTCTGTCTTATAAGTCTAAGTCAATCTGTAAATTGATAGAAATGCAAGTTGTAGTCAATTGTGATAAGCCTCATAGCTTTATTAATCTCTTGAGCAATACAGAGATTCAAAATTTGGTTAAACAAGCCAAACAAAAAAATGGATACAAGTATTTGCATATAGGTCATATAGTTTGTGGCATAGAACCTCTTTATAGAAAAGGCATTCCTGCTACTGCCTTGATGACTCTTTTAGACGCCCGTCATAATAAATATTCTGATATGATTATGGGAGGCATTTCTGCTCCTATGGCTGCTGGAGCTACAGCATTTGATGTCGTACCTAACTTTGCTATAAGTCTGTTAGATGACCATCTAGATAAGATTTTGATGTTTCAATTTGGAACCCAGTACTTAAACATGAAGCCTGGATCTCGAACACATGCTTTGTTCTTCGCCTTGTATGGTAGATTGTTCAATACTACTATTCCTATTGTGAAGGATCCCAAAAGTGATAAATCTGAAGTTAAATTCTTCAGTTCTTTGACATATCATGTTAACATTATGAACATTTCTATTCTGATCATTGTTAAACTCATTTAACATCACTTGGTATCTATCATCTTCATATCCATCAATAATGTCGATCACATTATTCCATAGATGAAACAAAACATTACCTTGATCACGTTCATGATCTGTCTGAAGATTCGGCTGAAACACTGGATTTTCTGGAACTTGAACTGACAAGCTATTTACATGCCTTTCATGCTGAGCAATCAACCTTTCACCAATTTGTTCTTCTCTCTGAAGAATTCTGTATCTCTGCATCCAATAATTAGAATTACACTTACACAAGTCAGACTTAAGATAAGGCATAACTTTTTTTTTTTTCTTCCTATTGATTCTTTCTGTACAGAGATCACTGTTAATCTCCTTGATAAACTGAACCAATTGAGGAAAAGTCACATCACTGATAGTCATATCAGGAGTTTCAAGAATACTTTTTAAAATCTTTTCCCTGTAGTAAGATTGCATCTGATAGGGAAAACCTTCAAGAAAAGTATTGTACATCCATTGATTGTTGTTGGTTTGACCAGAGAGATAAAAATTAGTGTACTGTTCTGAACAGTAAGCATCAAGTTGCTTCATGTCACAAAGACGATTCTCAACAAATCTCTTGTGCGCTGCTCTCTTTTCATTATCATATTGACCAACAAACATACGGTACAAAGAACTACAAACATCATTCACACCTTGATGAATTAAATCATCTTTATACTCTGGCTTCAGAGTATCCCATGCCGTTCTGGCAATACCAGTTAAAGCATTTAGCGCTTTTCTCAAAGCTTGCTCTGGGGTTAAATTCTGAGAGTGAATAGCATTATCAACCCATGTTCTAAAAGCATCAACTGTGGCTTTATTTTTCAGGGGATCAAAATCATCAAAATTGATTCGGCTGAAACACTGGATTTTCTGGAACTTGAACTGACAAGCTATTTACATGCCTTTCATGCTGAGCAATCAACCTTTCACCAATTTGTTCTTCTCTCTGAAGAATTCTGTATCTCTGCATCCAATCATTCCAATCACCAGGTTCATTATCAAGAACAATTTCAATGTTAGACCTGATATCTTGCTGACTGTCTAAAACAGTAGATCTAAGATTGGGATGGATAACTCTAGGTTCATTTTCTTCAGTTATACTGTTCTGGGATAAAGAATTAACAGTATGAGAATAACAACCTTCACGACTAAGGAAGTCTGCTAAGACATTCTTAGTACCTTCAATGTGCTCAGTATCAAAATCAAAAGTATCAAGAAACTGTGCCCACCTAAGCAATCTTGCTCTAACAACTTTATTTTTAGATTCCTTCTTAAAGAAACCGGGCAAGTTCTGTAAATCACTTCTTAGCACAAATTTCTGATCACCAATAAATAATTGAAACTTTTCAAAACCATGAACTACAGCTAAAAGTTCTTTATGAGTACTGTGGTAGTTCATTTCAGAACCCTTAAAAGATCCTGATTCATACCTGACAATTTATTCTTGAAACTCCTGATATGACTATCAGTGATGTGACTTTTCCTCAATTGGTTCAGTTTATCAAGGAGATTAATAGTGATCTCTGTACAGAAAGAATCAATAGGAAGAAAAAGAAAGAAGTTATGCCTTATCTTAAGTCTGACTTGTGTAAGTGTAATTCTAATTATGGTTGTTTGCAGCACAGCAAATCACACAAGTTCAGGAAGCAACACCAACTGTATAAGGACTCCACTGTTGTAGGGTTTCACTACCAATAATACAGTCATACAGCTTGACAGAGTACTGTAGGAATGTGGCTGTATAGGTATTAGAGGGAAACTGAATAGGAATAACAGCTTGAAAACAGATAGGGTTGTCCTTATGACTCACAGAGTGAATACTAGTTGCAGTAGATTTCCAACAATCTTGAGGGAAACATTCAGATCGAGCAATATTACAATCAGCTCCAGAGTCTAGTAAAGCACACAAAGTGTAGGGCTTTATACCAGGTAATTTAATAGTCAATAGAAAAGCAGGACAAGGGTTAGAGATACCCTTAAGGTAAGCAAAAGCTTGCTTAGGATCAGCTGCTTCTTCTTCTGTAGCTGGCTGGACTGATTCATCTGAATTGGATTTATCAAATATGTACTCCTCAAGAGGACTAATTGCTGTACGGGAAAGTTCAGCAATTTCTCTTTGAACACTGGCGATTTCTTTTATCACATCAGTTCTCACAGTATACAAGAATGCCAGAACGGCATGGGATACTCTGAAGCCAGAGTATAAAGATGATTTAATTCATCAAGGTGTGAATGATGTTTGTAGTTCTTTGTACCGTATGTTTGTTGGTCAATATGATAATGAAAAGAGAGCAGCGCACAAGAGATTTGTTGAGAATCGTCTTTGTGACATGAAGCAACTTGATGCTTACTGTTCAGAACAGCTAGATGCAGACAAATGCTCAGAAGCAAATGAAATACGAGCTTCAGTAGGAGTTTCATGCACTTTGGAAATCACAGTAAGGTTCTTAGGAGAATCTAACTGTTTTAAAGCTCTTACATCTACAATCCATTCTTTAGGAACTTTGATATCGGATAGATTGACCATTTTTGGAACAGTGAGCTGGGCACCTTTAGAATCTGTTTGCCATAACAGAGAATATCTAACCTGGGATTTATCACTTCTGGGATCCTTCACAATAGGAATAGTAGTATTGAACAATCTACCATACAAGGCGAAGAACAAAGCATGTGTTCGAGATCCAGGCTTCATGTTTAAGTACTGGGTTCCAAATTGAAACATCAAAATCTACTTGAACTTGGCTTTTCCTGTAAAAGAGACATCTTCTCAAAACACATTAGATCAGATACTTCAGATAATTCTGGGTTTTCTTCAAACAATTTATCAATATCTGAATCTATCTTTTTCAAATCATTCATCAACTTTTCATGCTGATGAGGAGTTAAAAACTGATTTCTCTTCTGAGTTAATTCATTCTTTTTTAACATAAGCTGTTGAAGCTTCTCAGAAGGACTAGGCTTACACCAATCTGGATTTATCTGAGTCAAAGACTGATTTCTCAGTCTTCCTTGTTCATAGAGGGGATCCCATTCTGGCCTCATCATGTAATTGCCTCAGGACAGCCTGAAGCCACCACACAGACCAAAATGTTAAATTATGCCAATCTGTGTATTCGTAAAGCTTTGGTCCTACAAGCCGACATGCACCAGAAAGCCTTGCAAGCTGAATTGAACCGTCAGAAAATTGAAGCCAGTTTTAATGCTAATTTTCATAATATCCTTGCTAATTTTCAATTATTTATTGGTGATCAGAAATTTGTGCTAAGAAGTGATTTACAGAACTTGCCCGGTTTCTTTAAGAAGGAATCTAAAAATAAAGTTGTTAGAGCAAGATTGCTTAGGTGGGCACAGTTTCTTGATACTTTTGATTTTGATACTGAGCACATTGAAGGTACTAAGAATGTCTTAGCAGACTTCCTTAGTCGTGAAGGTTGTTATTCTCATACTGTTAATTCTTTATCCCAGAACAGTATAACTGAAGAAAATGAACCTAGAGTTATCCATCCCAATCTTAGATCTACTGTTTTAGACAGTCAGCAAGATATCAGGTCTAACATTGAAATTGTTCTTGATAATGAACCTGGTGATTGGAATGATTGGATGCAGAGATACAGAATTCTTCAGAGAGAAGAACAAATTGGTGAAAGGTTGATTGCTCAGCATGAAAGGCATGTAAATAGCTTGTCAGTTCAAGTTCCCGAAAATCCAGTGTTTCAGCCGAATCTTCAGACAGATCATGAACGTGATCAAGGTAATGTTTTGTTTCATCTATGGAATAATGTGATCGACATTATTGATGGATATGAAGATGATAGATACCAAGTGATGTTAAATGAGTTTAACAATGATCAGAATAGAAATGTTCATAATGTTAACATGATATGTCAAAGAACTGAAGAAGTTAACTTCATCAGTCATGTTGACTGGAAACCTAACAGTTTGGATGTTTCCAAGGATATCTATGTTTGTCTCAGAGATCGTCATTTCTCTGCTGGTAGAAATCTTCTAACAGATTCTTTGATTCAGCGAGAAGCTTGTCATCCCAGTGACCCTGAGATTCAAAGCCATTTGCACCATTCAGTTACCAGTACTACATCTTTTGAATGGACATTAAACACTTGATTATCCATATCTTCATCATCACTTTCTATATCAGTAATACTGATATCATCTGAATCTGAATTTTCAAACACAACTGTCAAAGGAAGAGAATCAAGATTACCATGAGTTAATCTTCTAACTCGCTTAGACTTTTTATTCTTTTCCTTATCTGGACACTTATTTGCAAAATGAGGACCTTTGCAAATATAACAAATAGGAGTAAAATTCTTTTTCCTAACCTTTTTCTGATTCCTTAGGAATACTTTCTTTTTCCGAAAAGGTTTAGAATACTTACTGTATGCCTTGTTATCATAATGCTTAAACTTTTTCTTCCTGAACTTGTGTGATTTGCTGTGCTGCAAACAACCATAATTAGAATTACAATTACACAAGTCAGACTTAAGATAAGGCATCTTCAATTTTCTGACGGTTCAATTCAGCTTGCAAGGCTTTCTGGTGCATGTCGGCTTGTAGGACCAAAGCTTTACGAATACACAGATTGGCATAATTTAACATTTTGGTCTGTGTGGTGGCTTCAGGCTGTCCTGAGGCAATTACATGATGAGGCCAGAATGGGATAGCAAACTTATCATCATTCAGCAAAAAGTCATGTAAAGGAGGAACAGTAGGTTCAACAAAATTCGCTTCGGTAAAGCTGGTTTTATTACCAGACATCAACATATGCACATGGAAAACTGGCTTAACAAAATAACAGTGAATGCATTGCATACTTCCATCATCTAATTCAGTAAACTGAGGATGAGGACACTGAGGAAGTTGCTGAGTCATCGGATTAGTCACAAAGGGACGTTCATCAAAAGACAAATTACAGATGGTACAGAATAAAGATCCATGAGGATTAGGAACAGCATCAGGATGATAGCAATAGTCATATCAGGAGTTTCAAGAATACTTTTTAAAATCTTTTCCCTGTAGTAAGATTGCATCTGATAGGGAAAACCTTCAAGAAAAGTATTCTACATCCATTGATTGTTGTTGGTTTGACCAGAGAGATAAAAATTAGTGTACTGTTCTGAACAGTAAGCATCAAGTTGCTTCATGTCACAAAGACGATTCTCAACAAATCTCTTGTGAGCTGCTCTCTTTTCATTATCATATTGACCAACAAACATACGGTACAAAAATAATTTTACTCCTATTTGTTATATTTGCAAAGGTCCTCATTTTGCAAATAAGTGTCCAGATAAGGAAAAGAATAAAAAGTCTAAGCGAGTTAGAAGATTAACTCATGGTAATCTTGATTCTCTTCCTTTGACAGTTGTGTTTGAAAATCCTTATAAGCATTCATTTTAGTTTGCATACCTTGTTTCAAAAATATTGCTTCTCTTACAGTTCCATTTAAAAGTATTGTGTTCTTTTGTCTGGATCTCGATTCTTGAATCTTTGGTGTTCTGGTTGGATTCTGTGTGAAGTAAGTCCTCGTTGTTGAAGGCGTGTTAAGCCGTGTTTAGAGGCAGGGAAGGTAGCACTACTATAATCCCGAGTAACAGAACGAACCAAGATGAATGAATCCCAGGCAACTATGAACGATAGCAATACTGGAGAAGAAGAACTGGTAAGCCTCAGCTCTATTTTTGATCAAGTTCAGAATGTCAATTTAGATAATCCTTTTAAGAATGATAATGATTTAGATTTGCCAACTGAAAGATTTAAGTTACCTACTAAGAAGTGGCAAGAAATATATGGTGATCTAGGATTTCTGTCTTATAAGTCTAAGTCAATTTGTAAATTGATAGAAATGCAAGTTGTAGTCAATTGTGATAAGCCTCATAGCTTGGCTTGTTTCACCAAATTTTGAATCTCTGTATTGCTCAAGAGATTAATAAAGCTATGAGGCTTATCACAATTGACTACAACTTGCATTTCTATCAATTTACAGATTGACTTAGACTTATAAGACAGAAATCCTAGATCACCATATATTTCTTGCCAGGTAGATTTACATTCTTACTCATTGATGGTATTAAGACTGCTCCCTCTATTTTTCAGAAGTGTATGGATTCAATATTTGCTCCTTATGCTAAATTTATTCAACCATACATTGATGATATATTGATTTTCAGTCAAGATCATAAGTCCCATTTGGAACACTTGAAAAAGTTCCTTTCCATTTGTCAGTCTAATGGTTTGTGTCTCAATCCTTCAAAGTTAAGTTGGTGTTCTGAAAGTTTAATATTTATTGGCACCAAGATTGAGCCCAATGGAAAAATATATCCTCAGGATCATTTATTAAGAAATATTCAGAAGATTGAGGTTACTGACAAAAAGAGTTTACAGAGATTTCTCGGCATGGTTAACTATGTCGCAGGTTATTTTCAGAATATAGCAGAAGCTCGAAAAGAGTTGAACAAGCTTCTGAAGAAGAACTCTCCTCCATGGTCAGATGTTCATAACAGTGCAATTGCTAAGATCAAGCAACAATGTCAAGAACTTCCACCCTTAAAGCTACCTGGTAAAGGTAAGAAAATTGTACAGACAGATGCTAGTCATTCTGCCTGGGGTGCGGTTTTGCTTGAAGTAACTGAACATCATGGTAAGGATAGAGAAGAAATTGTCAGGTATGAATCAGGATCTTTTAAGGGCTCCTGATATGACTATCAGTGATGTGACTTTTCCTCAATTGGTTCAGTTTATCAAGGAGATTAACAGTGATCTCTGTACAGAAAGAATCAATAGGAAGAAAAAGAAAGAAGTTATGCCTTATCTTAAGTCTGACTTGTGTAAGTGTAATTCTAATTATGGTTGTTTGCAGCACAGCAAATCACACAAGTTCAGGAAGAAAAAGTTTAAGCATTATGATAAGAAGGCATATAGTAAGTATTCCAAACCTTTTCGGAAAAAGAAAGTATTCCTAAGGAATCAGAAAAAGGTTAGGAAAAAGAATTTTACTCCTATTTGTTATATTTGCAAAGGTCCTCAGTCCTGAGGCAATTACATGATGAGGCCAGAATGGGATAGCAAACTTATCATCATTCAGCAAAAAGTCATGTAAAGGAGGAACAGTAGGTTCAACAAAATTCGCTTCGGTAAAGCTGGTTTTATTTCCAGACATCAACGTATGCACATGGAAAACTGGCTTAACAAAAGAACAGTGAATGCATTGCATACTTCCATCATCTAATTAAGTAAACTGAGGATGAGGACACTGAGGAAGTTGCTGAGTCATCGGATTAGTCACAAAGGGACGTTCATCAAAAGACAAATTACAAATGGTACAGAATAAAGATCCATGAGGATTAGGAACAGCATCAGGATGATAGCAAGAATGCAAAGGCTTGCGCTGTAACAAAGTAGATCCTGATCTTTGTAAAGGATGATCTTTATCATTGAAACTGGAATTCACACTGGAAGAGCTAGATGCAGACAAATGCTCAGAAGCAAATGAAATACGAGCTTCAGTAGGAGTTTCATGCACTTTGGAAATCACAGTAAGGTTCTTAGGAGAATCTAACTGTTTTAAAGCTCTTACATCTACAATCCATTCTTTAGGAACTTTGATATCGGATAGATTAACCATTTTTGGAACAGTGAGCTGGGCACCTTTAGAATCTGTTTGCCATAACAGAGAATATCTAACCTGGGATTTATCACTTCTAGGATCCTTTCCATTTGTCAGTCTAATGAAGTCTCTTATTTTTGTCATAGGGTTTTCAAAACCATGAACTACAGCTAAAAGTTCTTTATGAGTACTGTGGTAGTTCATTTCAGAACCCTTAAAAGATCCTGATTCATACCTGACAATTTCTTCTCTATCCTTACCATGATGTTCAGTTACTTCAAGCAAAACCGCACCCCAGGCAGAATGACTAGCATCTGTCTGTACAATTTTCTTACCTTTACCAGGTAGCTTTAAGGGTGGAAGTTCTTGACATTGTTGCTTGATCTTAGCAATTGCACTGTTATGAACATCTGACCATGGAGGAGAGTTCTTCTTCAGAAGCTTGTTCAACTCTTTTCGAGCTTCTGCTATATTCTGAAAATAACCTGCGACATAGTTAACCATGCCGAGAAATCTCTGTAAACTCTTTTTGTTAGTAACCTCAATCTTCTGAATATTTCTTAATAAATGATCCTGAGGATATATTTTTCCATTGGGCTCAATCTTGGTGTCAATAAATATTAAACTTTCAGAACACCAACTTAACTTTGAAGGATTGAGACACAAACCATTAGACTGACAAATGGAAAGGAACTTTTTCAAGTGTTCCAAATGGGACTTATGATCTTGACTGAAAGACTCCACTGTTGTAAGGTTTCACTACCAATAATACAGTCATACAGCTTGACAGAGTACTGTAGGAATGTGGCTGTATAGGTATTAGAGGGAAACTGAATAGGAATAACAGCTTGGAAACGGATAGGATTATCCTTATGACTTACTGAGTGGATACTGGTTGCAGTAGACTTCCAACAATCTTGAGGGAAACATTCAGATCGGGCAATATTACAATCAGCTCCAGAATCTAGTAAAGCACACAAAGTGTAGGGCTTTATACCAGGTAATTTAATAGTCAATAGAAAAGCAGGACAAGGGTTAGAGATACCCTTAAGGTAAGCAAAAGCTTGCTTAGGATCAGCTGCTTCTTCTTCTGTAGCTGGCTGGACTGGTTCTTCTTCAGAAGCTTGTTCAACTCTTTTCTGGCTTCTGCTATATTCTGAAAATAACCTGCGACATAGTTAACCATGCCGAGAAATCTCTGTAAACTCTTTTTGTCAGTAACCTCAATCTTCTGAATATTTCTTAATAAATGATCCTGAGGATATATTTTTCCATTGGGCTCAATCTTGGTGCCAATAAATATTAAACTTTCAGAACGCCAACTTAACTTTGAAGGATTGAGACACAAACCATTAGACTGACAAATGGAAAGGAACTTTTTCAAGTGTTCCAAATGGGACTTATGATCTTGACTGAAAAAGATAGATTCAGATATTGATAAATTGTTTGAAGAAAACCCAGAATTATCTGAAGTATCTGATCTTATGTGTTTTGAGAAGATGTCTCTTTTACAGGAAAAGCCAAGTTCAAGTTCTTCTCATGGCTATGTTGTTAATCCTGTTGCTCAAAGAGCATTCCAGAAAAGTTCTCGGCATATATGGTTACAAGATCGTCTGGCATTCTTGTATACTGTGAGAACTGATGTGATAAAAGAAATCGCCAGTGTTCAAAGAGAAATTGCTGAACTTTCCCATGCAGCAATTAGTCCTCTTGAGGAGTACATATTTGATAAATCCAATTCAGATGAATCAGTCCAGCCAGCTACAGAAGAAGAAGCAGCTGATCCTAAGCAAGCTTTTGCTTACCTTAAGGGTATCTCTAACCCTTGTCCTGCTTTTCTATTGACTATTAAATTACCTGGTATAAAGCCCTACACTTTGTGTGCTTTATTAGATTCTGGAGCTGATTGTAATATTGCCCGATCTGAATGTTTCCCTCAAGATTGTTGGAAGTCTACTGCAACCAGTATCCACTCAGTAAGTCATAAGGATAATCCTATCCGTTTCCAAGCTGTTATTCCTATTCAGTTTCCCTCTAATACCTATACAGCCACATTCCTACAGTATCCTGTCAAGCTTGTGTAAGTGTAATTCTAATTATGGTTGTTTGCAGCACAGCAAATCACACAAGTTCAGGAAGAAAAAGTTTAAGCATTATGATAAGAAGGCATATAGTAAGTATTCTAAACCTTTTCGGAAAAAGAAAGTATTCCTAAGGAATCAGAAAAAGGTTAGGAAAAAGAATTTTACTCCTATTTGTTATATTTGCAAAGGTCCTCATTTTGCAAATAAGTGTCCAGATAAGGAAAAGAATAAAAAGTCTAAGCGAGTTAGAAGATTAACTCATGGTAATCTTGATTCTCTTCCTTTGACAGTTGTGTTTGAAAATTCAGATTCAGATGATATCAGTATTACTGATATAGAAAGTGATGATGAAGATATGGATAATCAAGTGTATAATGTCCATCAACAAGAAACAGATTCAGAGTTAGATTTTCACTCTGCTGCATCTTCATCAGGTTCAGGTTCAGACTCCGAAGTCTCTTATTTTTGTAACATGTTTTTCTGCAATATGTTTAGATCTGGTTTTGGAAGGGGTCAACCCCTCTATGAACAAGCAAGACTGAGAAGTCAGTCTTTGACTCAGATAAATCCGGATTGGTGTAAGCCTAGTCCTTCTGAGAAGCTTCAACAGCTTATGTTAAAAAAGAATGAATTAACTCAGAAGAGAAATCAGTTTTTAACTCCTCATCAGCATGAAAAGTTGATGAATGATTTGAAAAAGATAGATTCAGATATTGATAAATTGTTTGAAGAAAACCCAGAATTATCTGAAGTATCTGATCTAATGTGTTTTGCAAAATGAGGACCTTTGCAAATATAACAAATAGGAGTAAAATTCTTTTTCCTAACCTTTTTCTGATTCCTTAGGAATACTTTCTTTTTCCGAAAAGGTTTGGAATACTTACTGTATGCCTTCTTATCATAATGCTTAAACTTTTTCTTCCTGAACTTGTGTGATTTGTTGTGCTGCAAACAACCATAATTAGAATTACACTTACACAAGTCAGACTTAAGATAAGGCATAACTTCTTTCTTTTTCTTCCTATTGATTCAGCGAGTTAGAAGATTAACTCATGGTAATCTTGATTCTATTCCTTTGACAGTTGTGTTTGAAAATTCAGATTCAGATGATATCAGTATTACTGATATAGAAAGTGATGATGAAGATATGGATAATCAAGTGTTTAATGTCCATCAACAAGAAACAGATTCAGAGTTAGATTTTCACTCTGCTGCATCTTCATCAGGTTCAGGTTCAGACTCCGAAGTCTCTTATTTTTGTAACATGTTTTTCTGCAATATGTTTAGATCTGGTTTTGGAAGGGGTCAACCCCTCTATGAACAAGCAAGACTGAGAGGTCAGTCTTTGACTCAGATAAATCCAGATTGGTGTAAGCCTAGTCCTTCTGAGAAGCTTCAACAGCTTATGTTAAAAAAGAATGAATTAACTCAGAAGAGAAATCAGTTTTTAACTCCTCATCAGCATGAAAAGTTGATGAATGATTTAAAAAAGATAGATTCAGATATTGATAAATTGTTTGAAGAAAACCTAGAATTATCTGAAGTATCTGATCTTATGTGTTTTGAAAAGATGTCTCTTTTACAGGAAAAGCCAAGTTCAAGTTCTTCTCATGGCTATGTTGTTAATCCTGTTGCTCAAAGAGCATTCCAGAAAAGTTCTCGGCACATATGGTTACAAGATCGTCTGGCATTCTTGTATACTGTGAGAACTGATGTGATAAAAGAAATCGCCAGTGTTCAAAGAGAAATTGCTGAACTTTCGTGACATGAAGCAACTTGATGCTTACTGTTCAGAATAGTACACTAATTTTTATCTCTCTGGTCAAACCAACAACAATCAATGGATGTACAATACTTTTCTTGAAGGTTTTCCCTATCAGATGCAATCTTACTACAGGGAAAAGATTTTAAAAAGTATTCTTGAAACTCTTGATATGACTATCAGTGATGTGACTTTTCCTCAATTGGTTCAGTTTATCAAGGAGATTAACAGTGATCTCTGTACAGAAAGAATCAATAGGAAGAAAAAGAAAGAAGTTATGCCTTATCTTAAGTCTGACTTGTGTAAGTGTAATTCTAATTATGGTTGTTTGCAGCATAGCAAATCACACAAGTTCAGGAAGAAAAAGTTTAAGCATTATGATAAGAAGGCATACAGTAAGTATTCCAAACCTTTTCGGAAAAAGAAAGTATTCCTAAGGAATCAGAAAAAGGTTAGGAAAAAGAATTTTACTCCTATTTGTTATATTTGCAAAGGTCCTCATTTTGCAAATAAGTGTCCAGATAAGGAAAAGAATAAAAAGTCTAAGCGAGTTAGAAGATTAACTCATGGTAATCTTGATTCTCTTCCTTTGACAGTTGTGTTTGAAAATTCAGATTCAGATGATATCAGTATTACTGATATAGAAAGTGATGATGAAGATATGGATAATCAAGTGTTTAATGTCCATCATATTTGCTCCTTATGCTAAATTTATTCAACCATACATTGATGATATATTGATTTTCAGTCAAGATCATAAGTCCCATTTGGAACACTTGAAAAAGTTCCTTTCCATTTGTCAGTCTAATGGTTTGTGTCTCAATCCTTCAAAGTTAAGTTGGTGTTCTGAAAGTTTAATATTTATTGGCACCAAGATTGAGCCCAATGGAAAAATATATCCTCAGGATCATTTATTAAAAAATATTCAGAAGATTGAGGTTACTGACAAAAAGAGTTTACAGAGATTTCTCGGCATGGTTAACTATGTCGCAGGTTATTTTCAGAATATAGCAGAAGCTCGAAAAGAGTTGAACCTACTGTTCCTCCTTTACATGACTTTTTGCTGAATGATGATAAGTTTGCTATCCCATTCTGGACTCATCATGTAATTGCCTCAGGACAGCCTGAAGCCACCACACAGACCAAAATGTTAAATTATGCCAATCTGTGTATTCGTAAAGCTTTGGTCCTACAAGCCGACATGCACCAGAAAGCCTTGCAAGCTGAATTGAACCGTCAGAAAATTGAAGCCAGTTTTAATGCTAATTTTCATAATATCCTTGCTAATTTTCAATTATTTATTGGTGATCAGAAATTTGTGCTAAGAAGTGATTTACAGAACTTGCCCGGTTTCTTTAAGAAGGAATCTAAAAATAAAGTTGTTAGAGCAAGATTGCTTAGGTGGGCACAGTTTCTTGATACTTTTGATTTTGATACTGAGCACATTGAAGGTACTAAGAATGTCTTAGCAGACTTCCTTAGTCATGAAGGTTGTTATTCTCATACTGTTAATTCTTTATCCCAGAACAGTATAACTGAAGAAAATGAACCTAGAGTTATCCATCCCAATCTTAGATCTACTGTTTTAGACAGTCAGCAAGATATCAGGTCTAACATTGAAATTGTTCTTGATAATGCACCTGGTGATTGGAATGATTGGATGCAGAGATACAGAATTCTTACCTTTACCAGGTAGCTTTAAATATGAGGTAATTTTAACATCAAAACACCAAATTCATAGCTGTAAACTCTTATAGAACATAGAACGGTTACTTCGGATACCCTAACCCTTGTCCTGCTTTTCTATTGACTATCAAATTACCTGGTATAAAGCCCTACACTTTGTGTGCTTTACTAGACTCTGGAGCTGATTGTAATATTGCTCGATCTGAATGTTTCCCTCAAGATTGTTGGAAGTCTACTGCAACTAGTATTCACTCTGTGAGTCATAAGGACAACCCTATCCGTTTTCAAGCTGTTATTCCTATTCAGTTTCCCTCTAATACCTATACAGCAACATTCCTACAGTACCCTGTCAAGCTGTATGACTGTATTATTGGTAGTGAAACCCTACAACAGTGGAGTCCTTATACAGTTGGTGTTGCAGGTTCTCATATAAGTTTTTCATTTGGGTCAGTTCCCCAAATCAATGAACACAGAATCTATTCTCCGAAGTTGTCTTTACCAACTCCTGCCAAGGTTGTTCTTCCTGGTTCCCGTGTCCTGATTCAGAATTTTCAAACACAACTGTCAAAGGAAGAGAATCAAGATTACCATGAGTTAATCTTCTAACTCGCTTAGACTTTTTATTCTTTTCCTTATCTGGACACTTATTTGTAAAATGAGGACCTTTGCAAATATAACAAATAGGAGTAAAATTCTTTTTCCTAACCTTTTTCTGATTCCTTAGGAATACTTTCTTTTTCTGAAAAGGTTTGGAATACTTACTATATGCCTTCTTATCATAATGCTTAAACTTTTTCTTCCTGAACTTGTGTGATTTGCTGTGCTGCAAACAACCATAATTAGAATTACACTTACACAAGTCAGACTCAATCATTCCAATCACCAGGTGCATTATCAAGAACAATTTCAATGTTAGACCTGATATCTTGCTGACTGTCTAAAACAGTAGATCTAAGATTGGGATGGATAACTCTAGGTTCATTTTCTTCAGTTATACTGTTCTGGGATAAAGAATTAACAGTATGAGAATAACAACCTTCACGACTAAGGAAGTCTGCTAAGACATTCTTAGTACCTTCAATGTGCTCAGTATCAAAATCAAAAGTATCAAGAAACTGTGCCCACCTAAGCAATCTTGCTCTAACAACTTTATTTTTAGATTCCTTCTTAAAGAAACCGGGCAAGTTCTGTAAATCACTTCTTAGCACAAATTTCTGATCACCAATAAATAATTGAAAATTAGCAAGGATATTATGAAAATTAGCATTAAAACTGGCTTCAATTTTCTGACGGTTCAATTCAGCTTGCAAGGCTTTCTGGTGCATGTCGGCTTGTAGGACCAAAGCTTTACGAATACACAGATTGGCATAATTTAACATTTTGGTCTGTGTGGTGGCTTCAGGCTGTCCTGAGGCAATTACATGATGAGGCCAGAATGGGATAGCAAACTTATCATCATTCAGCAAAAAGTCATGTAAAGGAGGAACAGTAGGTTCAACTCTTTTCGAGCTTCTGCTATATTCTGAAAATAACCTGCGACATAGTTAACCATGCCGAGAAATCTCTGTAAACTCTTTTTGTCAGTAACCTCAATCTTCTGAATATTTTTTAATAAATGATCCTGAGGATATATTTTTCCATTGGGCTCAATCTTGGTGCCAATAAATATTAAACTTTCAGAACACCAACTTAACTTTGAAGGATTGAGACACAAACCATTAGACTGACAAATGGAAAGGAACTTTTTCAAGTGTTCCAAATGGGACTTATGATCTTGACTGAAAATCAATATATCATCAATGTATGGTTGAATAAATTTAGCATAAGGAGCAAATATTGAATCCATACACTTCTGAAAAATAGAGGGAGCAGTCTTAATACCAAATGGTAATACACATTGAAATTGTTCTTGATAATGAACCTGGTGATTGGAATGATTGGATGCAGAGATACAGAATTCTTCAGAGAGAAGAACAAATTGGTGAAAGGTTGATTGCTCAGCATGAAAGGCATGTAAATAGCTTGTCAGTTCAAGTTCCAGAAAATCCAGTGTTTCAGCCGAATCTTCAGACAGATCATGAACGTGATCAAGGTAATGTTTTGTTTCATCTATGGAATAATGTGATCGACATTATTCCATAGATGAAACAAAACATTACCTTGATCACGTTCATGATCTGTCTGAAGATTCGGCTGAAACACTGGATTTTCTGGAACTTGAACTGACAAGCTATTTACATGCCTTTCAAGCTGAGCAATCAACCTTTCACCAATTTGTTCTTCTCTCTGAAGAATTCTGTATCTCTGCATCCAATCATTCCAATCACCAGGCAGTTGCAGAAACAGACAGATACAAGACAGCGTTTTCTGTTCCACAAGGTCTGTTTGAATGGTGTGTATTACCATTTGGTATTAAGACTGCTCCCTCTATTTTTCAGAAGTGTATGGATTCAATATTTGCTCCTTATGCTAAATTTATTCAACCATACATTGATGATATATTGATTTTCAGTCAAGATCATAAGTCCCATTTGGAACACTTGAAAAAGTTCCTTTCCATTTGTCAGTCTAATGGTTTGTGTCTCAATCCTTCAAAGTTAAGTTGGTATCAGAGCATGGTTGTTATAATCCTTATAAGCATTCATTTTAGTTTGCATACCTTGTTTCAAAAATATTGCTTCTCTTACAGTTCCATTTAAAAGTATTGTGTTCTTTTGTCTGGATCTCGATTCTTGAATCTTTGGTGTTCTGGTTGGATTCTGTGTGAAGTAAGTCCTCGTTGTTGAAGGCGTGTTAAGCCGTGTTTAGAGGTAGGGAAGGTAGCACTACTATAATCCCGAGTAACAGAACGAACCAAGATGAATGAATCCCAGGCAACTACGAACGATAGCAATACTGGAGAAGAAGAACTGGTAAGCCTCAGCTCTATTTTTGATCAAGTTCAGAATGTCAATTTAGATAATCCTTTTAAGAATGATAATGATTTAGATTTGCCAACTGAAAGATTTAAGTTACCTACTAAGAAGTGGCAAGAAATATATGGTGATCTAGAATTTCTGTCTTATAAGTCTAAGTCAATCTGTAAATTGATAGAAATGCAAGTTGTAGTCAATTGTGATAAGCCTCATAGCTTTATTAATCTCTTGAGCAATACAGAGATTCAAAATTTGGTTAAACAAGCCAAGCAAAAAAATGGATACAAGTATTTGCATATAGGTCATATAGTTTGTGGCATAGAACCTCTTTATAGAAAAGGCATTCCTGCTACTGCCTTGATGACTCTTTTAGACGCCCGTCATAATAAATATTCTGATATGATTATGGGAGGCATTTCTGCTCCTATGGCTGCTGGAGCTACAGCATTTGATGTCGTACCTAACTTTGCTATAAGTCTGTTAGATGACCATCTAGACAAGATTTTGATGTTTCAATTTGGAACACAGTACTTAAACATGAAGCCTGGATCTCGAACACATGCTTTGTTCTTCGCCTTGTATGGTAGATTGTTCAATACTACTATTCCTATTGTGAAGGATCCCAGAAGTGATAAATCCCAGGTTAGATATTCTCTGTTATGGCAAACAGATTCTAAAGGTGCCCAGCTCACTGTTCCAAAAATGGTCAATCTATCCGATATCAAAGTTCCTAAAGAATGGATTTTAGATGTAAGAGCTTTAAAACAGTTAGATTCTCCTAAGAACCTTACTGTGATTTCCAAAGTGCATGAAACTCCTACTGAAGCTCGTATTTCATTTGCTTCTGAGCATTTGTCTGCATCTAGCTCTTCCAGTGTGAATTCCAGTTTAAATGATAAAGATCATCCTTTACAACGATCAGGATCTACTTTGTTACAGCGCAAGCCTTTGCATTCTTGCTATCATCCTGATGTTGTTCCTAATCCTCATGGATCTTTATTCTGTACCATTTGTAATTTGTCTTTTGATGAACGTCCCTTTGTGACTAATCTGATGACTCAGCAACTTCCTCAGTGTCCTCATCCTCAGTTTACTGAATTAGATGATGGAAGTATGCAATGCATTCACTGTTCTTTTGTTAAGCCAGTTTTCCATGTGCATATGTTGATGTCTGGAAATAAAACCAGCTTTACCGAAGCGAATTTTGTTGAACCTACTGTTCCTCCTTTACATGACTTTTTGCTGAATGATGATAAGTTTGCTATCCCATTCTGGCCTCATCATGTAATTGCCTCAGGACAGCCTGAAGCCACTACACAGACCAAAATGTCAAATTATGCCAATCTGTGTATTCGTAAAGCTTTGGTCCTACAAGCCGACATGCACCAGAAAGCCTTGCAAGCTGAATTGAACCGTCAGAAAATTGAAGCCAGCTTTAATGCTAATTTTCATAATATCCTTGCAAGTTTACTTTCTATTGAGTCTAAGCTCAATAATGTTGTTAATACTTCTATGGCTAGTGATTTGAATATCCTTAAGCGTGACTATGCTGCTTTTAAGCAGACTGCTGAAGCGTGGTGGGCCAATAACCCATCTATTCCAATTTCCCAGATTCAAACAGTCACCCAGACTACTGCCAAAATAGAACAGACTACCACTCAGATCCGTAGTCAGCAGTTAGCCGATAGCCATGGAATTTCCCAGATAATTCCTACTGTTGTTTCTAAAGTTGAACAAGTTTTTGATTCAACCACCCAGTCCAAATCTTCCAGTACTACCTGCAATTTTCCTGATTCTTCTTATGATGTTGCTCGACTGCAGAGTCAGTTGAAAGATAAAGGCTTAGTTTTGCACACTCCAAAGCCTAAGTTAGAAGAATTTGACCCTGTCACAGGAACATGGAAATTTGTAAATATGATGCAACAACAGCATGAACCTTTACAGGTCTTTTCAGAAATAGTTCCACCTTTGATCAATTTTGATGATTTTGATCCCCTGAAAAATAAAGCCACAGTTGATGCTTTTAGAACATGGGTTGATAATGCTATTCACTCTCAGAATTTAACCCCAGAGCAAGCTTTGAGAAAAGCTCTAAATGCTTTAACTGGTATTGCCAGAACGGCATGGGATACTCTGAAGCCAGAGTATAAAGATGATTTAATTCATCAAGGTGTGAATGATGTTTGTAGTTCTTTGTACCGTATGTTTGTTGGTCAATATGATAATGAAAAGAGAGCAGCTCACAAGAGATTTGTTGAGAATCGTCTTTGTGACATGAAGCAACTTGATGCTTACTGTTCAGAACAGTACACTAATTTTTATCTCTCTGGTCAAACCAACAACAATCAATGGATGTACAATACTTTTCTTGAAGGTTTTCCCTATCAGATGCAATCTTACTACAGGGAAAAGATTTTAAAAAGTATTCTTGAAACTCCTGATATGACTATCAGTGATGTGACTTTTCCTCAATTGGTTCAGTTTATCAAGGAGATTAACAGTGATCTCTGTACAGAAAGAATCAATAGGAAGAAAAAAAAAAAAGTTATGCCTTATCTTAAGTCTGACTTGTGTAAGTGTAATTCTAATTATGGTTGTTTGCAGCACAGCAAATCACACAAGTTCAGGAAGAAAAAGTTTAAGCATTATGATAAGAAGGCGTATAGTAAGTATTCCAAACCTTTTCGGAAAAAGAAAGTATTCCTAAGGAATCAGAAAAAGGTTAGGAAAAAGAATTTTACTCCTATTTGTTATATTTGCAAAGGTCCTCATTTTGCAAATAAGTGTCCAGATAAGGAAAATAATAAAAAGTCTAAGCGAGTTAGAAGATTAACTCATGGTAATCTTGATTCTCTTCCTTTGACAGTTGTGTTTGAAAATTCAGATTCAGATGATATCAATATTACTGATATAGAAAGTGATGATGAAGATATGGATAATCAAGTGTTTAATGTCCATCAACAAGAAACAGATTCAGAGTTAGATTTTCACTCTGCTGCATCTTCATCAGGTTCAGGTTCAGACTCCGAAGTCTCTTATTTTTGTAACATGTTTTTCTGCAATATGTTTAGATCTGGTTTTGGAAGGGGTCAACCCCTCTATGAACAAGCAAGACTAAGAAGTCAGTTTTTGACTCAGATAAATCCAGATTGGTGTAAGCCTAGTCCTTCTGAGAAGCTTCAACAGCTTATGTTAAAAAAGAATGAATTAACTCAGAAGAGAAATCAGTTTTTAACTCCTCATCAGCATGAAAAGTTGATGAATGATTTGAAAAAGATAGATTCAGATATTGATAAATTGTTTGAAGAAAACCCAGAATTATCTGAAGTATCTGATCTAATGTGTTTTGAGAAGATGTCTCTTTTACAGGAAAAGCCAAGTTCAAGTTCTTCTCATGGCTATGTTGTTAATCCTGTTGCTCAAAGAGCATTCCAGAAAAGTTCTCGGCACATATGGTTACAAGATCGTCTGGCATTCTTGTATACTGTGAGAACTGATGTGATAAAAGAAATCGCCAGTGTTCAAAGAGAAATTGCTGAACTTTCCCATGCAGCAATTAGTCCTCTTGAGGAGTACATATTTGATAAATCCAATTCAGATGAAACAGTCCAGCCAGCTACAGAAGAAGAAGCAGCTGATCCTAAGCAAGCTTTTGCTTACCTTAAGGGTATCTCTAACCCTTGTCCTGCTTTTCTATTGACTATTAAATTACCTGGTATAAAGCCCTACACTTTGTGTGCTTTACTAGACTCTGGAGCTGATTGTAATATTGCTCGATCTGAATGTTTCCCTCAAGATTGTTGGAAGTCTACTGCAACTAGTATTCACTCTGTGAGTCATAAGGACAACCCTATCCGTTTTCAAGCTGTTATTCCTATTTAGTTTCCCTCTAATACCTATACAGCCACATTCCTACAGTACCCTGTCAAGCTGTATGACTGTATTATTGGTAGTGAAACCTTACAACAGTGGAGTTCTTATACAGTTGGTGTTGCAGGTTCTCATATAAGTTTTTCATTTGGGTCAGTTCCCCAAATCAATGAACACAGGATCTATTCTCCGAAGTTGTCTTTACCAACTCCTGCCAAGGTTGTTCTTCCTGGTTCCCGTGTCTGGTTTGTCCACCAGTCTCTTTTCACCCGGGGGGAATTAGAGCAGATTCAGAAAGATTTTGCTGATACTGTCTTGACCAAAGATTTGAATAAGTATTCTAGAAAGTTTGTTTGCACCTTTCCTTTGAAAAAAGATCTCAATGGTGTTGAGATTACACCTAAGTGCAAAGCTAACTACTATATTTTGTCAAGAGCAGAACAGGAGCTCTGTGAGAAGGAGATTACAGATCTACTTGATAAAGGTATAATCCGCCCAAGTAATAGTCCATTTTCATGTCATGCAATGTATGTTCCAAAGAAAGATGAGCATGGAAATGAATTAGAAGAAAAAAGGTTAGTTGTGAATTACAAGCCTTTGAATGTCTGTTTAGAAGATAATAGACATCCCCTGCCTAGCAAAGATTACATCTGGCAGAGAATTCAAGGTTGTAATGTGTTTTCGAAATTTGACTTGACTAAAGGGTTTTGGCAAATTGCAGTTTCAGAAACAGACAGATACAAGACAGCGTTTTCTGTTCCACAAGGTCTGTTTGAATGGTGTGTATTACCATTTGGTATTAAGACTGCTCCCTCTATTTTTCAGAAGTGTATGGATTCAATATTTGCTCCTTATGCTAAATTTATTCAACCATACATTGATGATATATTGATTTTCAGTCAAGATCATAAGTCCCATTTGGAACACTTGAAAAAGTTCCTTTCCATTTGTCAGTCTAATGGTTTGTGTCTCAATCCTTCAAAGTTAAGTTGGTGTTCTGAAAGTTTAATATTTATTGGCACCAAGATTGAGCCCAATGGAAAAATATATCCTCAGGATCATTTATTAAGAAATATTCAGAAGATTGAGGTTACTGACAAAAAGAGTTTACAGAGATTTCTCGGCATGGTTAACTATGTCGCAGGTTATTTTCAGAATATAGCAGAAGCTCGAAAAGAGTTGAACAAGCTTCTGAAGAAGAACTCTCCTCCATGGTCAGATGTTCATAACAGTGCAATTGCTAAGATCAAGCAACAATGTCAAGAACTTCCACCCTTAAAGCTACCTGGTAAAGGTAAGAAAATTGTACAGACAGATGCTAGTCATTCTGCCTGGGGTGCGGTTTTGCTTGAAGTAACTGAACATCATGGTAAGGATAGAGAAGAAATTGTCAGGTATGAATCAGGATCTTTTAAGGGTTCTGAAATGAACTACCACAGTACTCATAAAGAACTTTTAGCTGTAGTTCATGGTTTTGAAAAGTTTCAATTATTTATTGGTGATCAGAAATTTGTGCTAAGAAGTGATTTACAGAACTTGCCCGGTTTCTTTAAGAAGGAATCTAAAAATAAAGTTGTTAGAGCAAGATTGCTTAGGTGGGCACAGTTTCTTGATACTTTTGATTTTGATACTGAGCACATTGAAGGTACTAAGAATGTCTTAGCAGACTTCCTTAGTCGTGAAGGTTGTTATTCTCATACTGTTAATTCTTTATCCCAGAACAGTATAACTGAAGAAAATGAACCTAGAGTTATCCATCCCAATCTTAGATCTACTGTTTTAGACAGTCAGCAAGATATCAGGTCTAACATTGAAATTATTCTTGATAATGAACCTGGTGATTGGAATGATTGGATGCAGAGATACAGAATTCTTCAGAGAGAAGAACAAATTGGTGAAAGGTTGATTGCTCAGCATGAAAGGCATGTAAATAGCTTGTCAGTTCAAGTTCCAGAAAATCCAGTGTTTCAGCCGAATCTTCAGACAGATCATGAACGTGATCAAGGTAATGTTTTGTTTCATCTATGGAATAATGTGATCGACATTATTGATGGATATGAAGATGATAGATACCAAGTGATGTTAAATGAGTTTAACAATGATCAGAATAGAAATGTTCATAATGTTAACATGATATGTCAAAGAACTGAAGAATTTAACTTCATCAGTCATGTTGACTGGAAACCTAACAGTTTGGATGTTTCCAAGGATATATATGTTTATCTCAGAGATCGTCATTTCTCTGCTGGTGGAAATCTTCTAACAGATTCTTTGATTCAGCGAGAAGCTTGTCATCCCAGTGACCCTGAGATTCAAAGCCATTTGCACCATTCAGTTACCAGTGCTACATCTTTTGAATGGCCTATCAATATCCTTAGCAGTACACACATCCCTGATCAGATGTCTTGGTTACAGCGAGAAAATCCTTTTTGTGATTTCTTCCGTGGTGTTTTCCCACACTGCCATGATCTTATGCCTATGGATTCTAACTATGGTTATCTGTTTAAGATTAAGTTTTGGTCATATGCTACTAATCCAATAAACAGATACGTGTTTGATATTTTTGGTCCATAGCAGCAACAAGTTGATTCTATGCAGTTGCGTGATATCCACTCCTTTGTTTTAGAAAGGATTCCTGTATGGATGTTTTGTAGCTTTCAGACTTTGTCAGAGCCACACAACGAAAAAGCTTTTGTTCGATGCAAAAAGAGAATCCTATGGAAAGAAGAATCCCTTGAAGATAAGTTCGAGCGCATTATGGAAAGATCAAGATTCGCAGATAAAGCTGACAGCTCAGAGCATGAAGATGATGCTCCTGAAGTCGACTGGGAATCTCATTCTCCCAGGTCGCACGCCTACTAAGTGGGGATGTCACTTAGACGAGTTACTATCCTCTCGGAATAAAAGGACGCATGGATCCCACCATGGTAAAAAGAAGGATAAGGTTCTTCCTTTAAAGACCTACGTGTTACCCTTCACGTGTCAAAAAGATGCTTTGTTCTTATCTCGTATTACTGTTCATCTCATTCCTGGCGAGATTCTTGTTCAAGATAAGGTTGCTTTAATAAAGTAGATGCTCTGCTACGTGTCCAATTCTTGTGGACGGATTTGAAAACTTTGTATGATGCTTTGCAACCCAAAAGTCGGTTCCTCTCCTATATAAGGAACGCAGACCTCACTTGCAAATCATAACTTCCGGATACAACTTCCGTAGATAACTTCCTTAGAGAAGAGTCAGTAGCAGAGATAGTTAGAGTGTCTAGTCTTGCATAGTCTTGCATAGTTTCTTGCATTTCCTGCATAGTCTTTAGATAAGAAAGACATAGAGAGTATGCTCTCTTCCTGAAGGAAGATCAGAAATCAGACTGTCGATCTTATAGCATGTCTGTAGAATCTGAGTCTTGTAAATCAGCCTGTTGTGGTCTGATAATCATTATCATAATTGTCATTTGCATTACAGTCTATATGTTATTGAAGCGCCCGATGTAATGAAAGATAGTTGTTCTATGTTTCTCGGAGCTTGTCCCAAAAGTTGGTATCTATCTTCAAATACCAGTTTCATAAAGGAGATTAACATAGATAGAAGAACTCTTATAGCAATACCGTAGGAATGTGGCTGTATAGGTATTAGAGGGAAACTGAATAGGAATAACAGCTTGAAAACGGATAGGGTTGTCCTTATGACTCACAGAGTGAATACTAGTTGCAGTAGACTTCCAACAATCTTGAGGGAAACATTCAGATCGAGCAATATTACAATGAGCTCCAGAGTCTAGTAAAGCACACAAAGTGTAGGGCTTTATACCAGGTAATTTAATAGTCAATAGAAAAGCAGGACAAGGGTTAGAGATACCCTTAAGGTAAGCAAAAGCTTGCTTAGGATCAGCTGCTTCTTCTTCTGTAGCTGGCTGGACTGATTCATCTGAATTGGATTTATCAAATATGTACTCCTCAAGAGGACTGATTGCTGTACGGGAAAGTTCAGCAATTTCTCTTTGAACACTGGCGATTTCTTTTATCACATCAGTTCTCACAGTATACAAGAATGCCAGACGATCTTGTAACCATATGTGCCGAGAACTTTTCTGGAATGCTAAAGGGTTTTGGCAAATTGCAGTTGCAGAAACAGACAGATACAAGACAGCGTTCTCTGTTCCACAAGGTCTGTTTGAATGGTGTGTATTACCATTTGGTATTAAGACTGCTCCCTCTATTTTTCAGAAGTGTATGGATTCAATATTTGCTCCTTATGCTAAATTTATTCAACCATACATTGATGATATATTGATTTTCAGTCAAGATCATAAGTCCCATTTGGAACACTTGAAAAAGTTCCTTTCCATTTGTCAGTCTAATGGTTTGTGTCTCAATCCTTCAAAGTTAAGTTGGTGTTCTGAAAGTTTAATATTTATTGGCACCAAGATTGAGCCCAATGGAAAAATATATCCTCAGGATCATTTATTAAGAAATATTCAGAAGATTGAGGTTACTGACAAAAAGAGTTTACAGAGATTTCTCGGCATGGTTAACTATGTCGCAGGTTATTTTCAGAATATAGCAGAAGCTCGAAAAGAGTTGAACAAGCTTCTGAAGAAGAACTCTCCTCCATGGTCAGATGTTCATAACAGTGCAATTGCTAAGATCAAGCAACAATGTCAAGAACTTCCACCCTTAAAGCTACCTGGTAAAGGTAAGAAAATTGTACAGACAGATGCTAGTCATTCTGCCTGGGGTGCGGTTTTGCTTGAAGTAACTGAACATCATGGTAAGGATAGAGAAGAAATTGTCAGGTATGAATCAGGATCTTTTAAGGGTTCTGAAATGAACTACCATAGTACTCATAAAGAACTTTTAGCTATAGTTCATGGTTTTGAAAAGTTTCAATTATTTATTGGTGATCAGAAATTTGTGCTAAGAAGTGATTTACAGAACTTGCCCGGTTTCTTTAAGAAGGAATCTAAAAATAAAGTTGTTAGAGCAAGATTGCTTAGGTGGGCACAGTTTCTTGATACTTTTGATTTTGATACTGAGCACATTGAAGGTACTAAGAATGTCTTAGCAGACTTCCTTAGTCGTGAAGGTTGTTATTCTCGGAGTAAAATTCTTTTTCCTAACCTTTTTCTGATTCCTTAGGAATACTTTCTTTTTCTGAAAAGGTTTGGAATACTTACTGTATGCCTTCTTATCATAATGCTTAAACTTTTTCTTCCTGAACTTGTGTGATTTGCTGTGCTGCAAACAACCTTGATCACGTTCATGATCTGTCTGAAGATTCGGCTGAAACACTGGATTTTCGGGAACTTGAACTGACAAGCTATTTACATGCCTTTCATGCTGAGCAATCAACCTTTCACCAATTTGTTCTTCTCTCTGAAGAATTCTGTATCTCTGCATCCAATCATTCCAATCACCAGGTTCATTATCAAGAACAATTTCAATGTTAGACCTGATATCTTGCTGACTGTCTAAAACAGTAGATCTAAGATTGGGATGGATAACTGTAGGTTCATTTTCTTCAGTTATACTGTTCTGGGATAAAGAAAACCCAGAATTATCTGATGTATCTGATCTTATGTGTTTTGAGAAGATGTCTCTTTTACAGGAAAAGCCAAGTTCAAGTTCTTCTCATGGCTATGTTGTTAATCCTGTTGCTCAAAGAGCATTCCAGAAAAGTTCTCGGCATATATGGTTACAAGATCGTCTAGCATTCTTGTATACTGTGAGAACTGATGTGATAAAAGAAATCGCCAGTGTTCAAAGAGAAATTGCTGAACTTTCTCGTGCAGCAATCAGTCCTCTTGAGGAGTACATATTTGATAAATCCAATTCAGATGAATCAGTCCAGCCAGCTACAGAAGAAGAAGCAGCTGATCCTAAGCAAGCTTTTGCTTACCTTAAGGGTATCTCTAACCCTTGTCCTGCTTTTCTATTGACTATTAAATTACCTGGTATAAAGCCCTACACTTTGTGTGTTTTACTAGACTCTGGAGCTGATTGTAATATTGCTCGATCTGAATGTTTCCCTCAAGATTGTTGGAAGTCTACTGCAACTAGTATTCACTCTGTGAGTCATAAGGACAACCCTATCCATTTTCAAGCTGTTATTCCTATTCAGTTTCCCTCTAATACCTATACAACCACATTCCTACAGTACCCTGTCAAGCTGTATGACTGTATTATTGGTAGTGAAACCCTACAACAGTGGAGTCCTTATACAGTTGGTGTTGCAGGTTCTCATATAAGTTTTTCATTTGGGTCAGTTCCCCAAATCAATGAACACAGGATCTATTCTCCGAAGTTGTCTTTACCAACTCCTGCCAAGGTTGTTCTTCCTGGTTCCCGTGTCTGGTTTGTCAACCAGTCTCTTTTCACCCGGGGGGAATTAGAGCAGATTCAGAAAGATTTTGCTGATACTGTCTTGACCAAAGATTTGAATAAGTATTGCTAAGGATATTGATAGGCCATTCAAAAGATGTAGTACTGGTAACTGAATGGTGCAAATGGCTTTGAATCTCAGGGTCACTGGGATGACAAGCTTCTCGCTGAATCAAAGAATCTGTTAGAAGATTTCTACCAGCAGAGAAATGACGATCTCTGAGACAAACATAGATATCCTTGGAAACATCCAAACTGTTAGGTTTCCAGTCAACATGACTGATGAAGTTAACTTCTTCAGTTCTTTGACATATCATGTTAGCATTATGAACATTTCTATTCTGATCATTGTTAAACTCATTTAACATCACTTGGTATCTATCATCTTCATATCCATCAATAATGTCGATCACATTATTCCATAGATGAAACAAAACATTACCTTGATCACGTTCATGATCTGTCTGAAGATTCGGCTGAAACACTGGATTTTCGGGAACTTGAACTGACAAGCTATTTACATGCCTTTCATGCTGAGCAATCAACCTTTCACCAATTTGTTCTTCTCTCTGAAGAATTATGTATCTCTGCATCCAATCATTCCAATCACCAGGTTCATTATCAAGAACAATTTCAATGTTAGACCTGATATCTTGCTGACTGTCTAAAACAGTAGATCTAAGATTGGGATGGATAACTCTAGGTTCATTTTCTTCAGTTATACTGTTCTGGGATAAAGAATTAACAGTATGAGAATAACAACCTTCACGACTAAGGAAGTCTGCTAAGACATTCTTAGTACCTTCAATGTGCTCAGTATCAAAATCAAAAGTATCAAGAAACTGTGCCCATCTAAGCAATCTTGCTCTAACAACTTTATTCTTAGATTCCTTCTTAAAGAAACCGGGCAAGTTCTGTAAATCACTTCTTAGCACAAATTTCTGATCACCAATAAATAATTGAAACTTTTCAAAACCATGAACTACAGCTAAAAGTTCTTTATGAGTACTGTGGTAGTTCATTTCAGAACCCTTAAAAGATCCTGATTCATACCGGACAATTTCTTCTCTATCCTTACCATGATGTTCAGTTACTTCAAGCAAAACCGCACCCCAGGCAGAATGACTAGCATCTGTCTGTACAATTTTCTTACCTTTACCAGGTAGCTTTAAGGGTGGAAGTTCTTGACATTGTTGCTTGATCTTAGCAATTGCACTGTTATGAACATCTGACCATGGAGGAGAGTTCTTCTTCAGAAGCTTGTTCAACTCTTTTCTGGCTTCTGCTATATTCTGAAAATAACCTGCGACATAGTTAACCATGCCGAGAAATCTCTGTAAACTCTTTTTGTCAGTAACCTCAATCTTCTGAATATTTCTTAATAAATGATCCTGAGGATATATTTTTCCATTGGGCTCAATCTTGGTGCCAATAAATATTAAACTTTCAGAACACCAACTTAACTTTGAAGGATTGAGACACAAACCATTAGACTGACAAATGGAAAGGAACTTTTTCAAGTGTTCCAAATGGGACTTATGATCTTGACTGAAAATCAATATATCATCAATGTATGGTTGAATAAATTTAGCATAAGGAGCAAATATTGAATCCATACACTTCTGAAAAATAGAGGGAGCAGTCTTAATACCAAATGGTAATACACACCATTCAAACAGACCTTGTGGAACAGAGAACGCTGTCTTGTATCTGTCTGTTTCTGCAACTGCAATTTGCCAAAACCCTTTAGTCAAGTCAAATTTTGAAAACACATTACAACCTTGAATTCTCTGCCAGATGTAATCTTTGCTAGGCAGGGGATGTCTATTATCTTCTAAACAGACATTCAAAGGCTTGTAATTCACAACTAACCTTTTTTCTTCTAATTCATTTCCATGCTCATCTTTCTTTGGAACATAGTATTAACAACAGTATTGAGCTTAGACTCAATAGAAAGTAAACTTGCAAGGATATTATGAAAATTAGCATTAAAACTGGCTTCAATTTTCTGACGGTTCAATTCAGCTTGCAAGGCTTTCTGGTGCATGTCGGCTTGTAGGACCAAAGCTTTACGAATACACAGATTGGCATAATTTAACATTTTGGTCTGTGTGGTGGCTTCAGGCTGTCCTGAGGCAATTACATGATGAGGCCAGAATGGGATAGCAAACTTATCATCATTCAGCAAAAAGTCATGTAAAGGAGGAACAGTAGCAAATATTGAATCCATACACTTCTGAAAAATAGAGGGAGCAGTCTTAATACCAAATGGTAATACACACCATTCAAACAGACCTTGTGGAACAGAAAACACTGTCTTGTATCTGTCTGTTTCTGAAACTGCAATTTGCCAAAACCCTTTAGTCAAGTCAAATTTTGAAAACACATTACAACCTTGAATTCTCTGCCAGATGTAATCTTTGCTAGGCAGGGGATGTCTATTATCTTCTAAACAGACATTCAAAGGCTTGTAATTCACAACTAACCTTTTTTCTTCTAATTCATTTCCATGCTCATCTTTCTTTGGAACATACATTGCATGACATGAAAATGGACTATTACTTGGGCGAATTATACCTTTATCAAGTAGATCTGTAATCTCCTTCTCACAGAGCTCCTGTTCTGCTTAACACGCCTTCAACAACAAGGACTTACTTCACACAGAATCCAACCAGAACACCAAAGATTCAAGAATCGAGATCCAGACAAAAGAACACAAGTGAGTCATAAGGACAACCCTATCCGTTTTCAAGCTGTTATTCCTATTCAGTTTCCCTCTAATACCTATACAGCCACATTCCTACAGTATCCTGTCAAGCTGTATGACTGTATTATTGGTAGTGAAACCTTACAACAGTGGAGTCCTTATACAGTTGTGTTTGAAAATTCAGATTCAAATGATATCAGTATTACTGATATAGAAAGTGATGATGAAGATATGGATAATCAAGTGTTTAATGTCCATCAACAAGAAACAGATTCAGAGTTAGATTTTCACTCTGCTGCATCTTCATCAGGTTCAGGTTCAGACTCCGAAGTCTCTTATTTTTGTAACATGTTTTTCTGCAATATGTTTAGATCTGGTTTTGGAAGGGGTCAACCCCTCTATGAACAAGCAAGACTGAGAAGTCAGTCTTTGACTCAGATAAATCCAGATTGGTGTAAGCCTAGTCCTTCTGAGAAGCTTCAACAGCTTATGTTAAAAAAGAATGAATTAACTCAGAAGAGAAATCAGTTTTTAACTCCTCATCAGCATGAAAAGTTGATGAATGATTTGAAAAAGATAGATTCAGATATTGATAAATTGTTTGAAGAAAATCCAGAATTATCTGAAGTATCTGATCTAATGTGTTTTGAGAAGATGTCTCTTTTACAGGAAAAGCCAAGTTCAAGTTCTTCTCATGGCTATGTTGTTAATCCTGTTGCTCAAAGAGCATTCCAGAAAAGTTCTCGGCATATATGGTTACAAGATCGTCTGGCATTCTTGTATACTGTGAGAACTGATGTGATAAAAGAAATCGCCAGTGTTTTTAACTCCTCATCAGCATGAAAAGTTGATGAATGATTCTCATGGCTATGTTGTTAATCCTGTTGCTCAAAGAGCATTCCAGAAAAGTTCTCGGCATATATGGTTACAAGATCGTCTGGCATTCTTGTATACTGTGAAGACAGAAATCCTAGATCACCATATATTTCTTGCCACTTCTTAGTAGGTAACTTAAATCTTTCAGTTGGCAAATCTAAATCATTATCATTCTTAAAAGGATTATCTAAATTGACATTCTGAACTTGATCAAAAATAGAGCTGAGGCTTACCAGTTCTTCTTCTCCAGTATTGCTATCGTTCATAGTTGCCTGGGATTCATTCATCTTGGTTCGTTCTGTTACTTGAGATTATAGTAGTGCTACCTTCCCTGCCTCACCCAGACTACTGCCAAAATAGAACAGACTACCACTCAGATCCGTAGTCAGCAGTTAGCCGATAGCCATGGAATTTCCCAGATAATTCCTACTGTTGTTTCTAAAGTTGAACAAGTCCTTGATTCAACCACCCAGTCCAAATCTTCCAGTACTACCTGCAATTTTCCTGATTCTTCTTATGATGTTGCTCGACTGCAGAGTCAGTTGAAAGATAAAGGCTTAGTTTTGCACACTCCAAAGCCTAAGCTAGAAGAATTTGACCCTGTCACAGGAACATGGAAATTTGTAAATATGATGCAACAACAGCATGAACCTTTACAGGTCTTTTCAGAAACAGTTCCACCTTTGATCAATTTTGATGATTTTGATCCCCTGAAAAATAAAGCCACAGTTGATGCTTTTAGAACATGGGTTGATAATGCTATTCACTCTCAGAATTTAACCCCAGAGCAAGCTTTGAGAAAAGCGCTAAATGCTTTAACTGGTATTGCCAGAACGGCATGGGATACTCTGAAGCCAGAGTATAAAGATGATTTAATTCATCAAGGTGTGAATGATGTTTGTAGTTCTTTGTACCGTATGTTTGTTGGTCAATATGATAATGAAAAGAGAGCAGCGCACAAGAGATTTGTTGAGAATCGTCTTTGTGACATGAAGCAACTTGATGCTTACTGTTCAGAACAGTACACTAATTTTTATCTCTCTGGTCAAACCAACAACAATCAATGGATGTACAATACTTTTCTTGAAGGTTTTCCCTATCAGATGCAATCTTACTACAGGGAAAAGATTTTAAAAAGATATGGATAATCAAGTGTATAATGTCCATCAACAAGAAACAGATTCAGAGTTAGATTTTCACTCTGCTGCATCTTCATCAGGTTCAGGTTCAGACTCCGAAGTCTCTTATTTTTGTAACATGTTTTTCTGCAATATGTTTAGATCTGGTTTTGGAAGGGGTCAACCCCTCTATGAACAAGGAAGACTGAGAAGTCAGTCTTTGACTCAGATAAATCCAGATTGGTGTAAGCCAAGTCCTTCTGAGAAGCTTCAACAGCTTATGTTAAAAAAGAATGAATTAACTCAGAAGAGAAATCAGTTTTTAACTCCTCATCAGCATGAAAAGTTGATGAATGATTTGAAAAAGATAGATTCAACCTCAATCTTCTGAATATTTCTTAATAAATGATCCTGAGGATATATTTTTCCATTGGGCTCAATCTTGGTGCCAATAAATATTAAACTTTCAGAACACCAACTTAACTTTGAAGGATTGAGACACAAACCATTAGACTGACAAATGGAAAGGAACTTTTTCAAGTGTTCCAAATGGGACTTATGATCTTGGTAAAAAGAAGGATAGGAAGTCTGCTAAGACATTCTTAGTACCTTCAATGTGCTCAGTATCAAAATCAAAAGTATCAAGAAACTGTGCCCATCTAAGCAATCTTGCTCTAACAACTTTATTCTTAGATTCCTTCTTAAAGAAACCGGGCAAGTTCTGTAAATCACTTCTTAGCACAAATTTCTGATCACCAATAAATAATTGAAACTTTTCAAAACCATGAACTACAGCTAAAAGTTCTTTATGAGTACTGTGGTAGTTCATTTCAGAACCCTTAAAAGATCCTGATTCATACTTGACAATTTCTTCTCTATCCTTACCATGATGTTCAGTTACTTCAAGCAAAACCGCACCCCAGGCAGAATGACTAGCATCTGTCTGTACAATTTTCTTACCTTTACCAGGTAGCTTTAAGGGTGGAAGTTCTTGACATTGTTGCTTGATCTTAGCAATTGCACTGTTATGAACATCTGACCATGGAGGAGAGTTCTTCTTCAGAAGCTTGTTCAACTCCTGTTCTGCTCTTGACAAAATATAGTAGTTAGCTTTGCACTTAGGTGTAATCTCAACACCATTGAGATCTTTTTTCAAAGGAAAGGTGCAAACAAACTTTCTAGAATACTTATTCAAATCTTTGGTCAAGACAGTATCAGCAAAATCTTTCTGAATCTTTTCCTTATCTGGACACTTATTTGCAAAATGAGGACCTTTGCAAATATAACAAATAGGAGTAAAATTCTTTTTCCTAACCTTTTTCTGATTCCTTAGGAATACTTTCTTTTTCCGAAAAGGTTTGGAATACTTACTGTATGCCTTCTTATCATAATGCTTAAACTTTTTCTTCCTGAACTTGTGTGATTTGCTATGCTGCAAACAACCATAATTAGAATTACACTTACACAAGTCAGACTTAAGATAAGGCATAACTTCTTTCTTTTTCTTCCTATTGATTCTTTCTGTACAGAGATCACTGTTAATCTCCTTGATAAACTGAACCAATTGAGGAAAAGTCACATCACTGATAGTCATATCAGGAGTTTCAAGAATACTTTTTAAAATCTTTTCCCTGTAGTAAGATTGCATCTGATAGGGAAAACCTTCAAGAAAAGTATTGTACATCCATTGATTGTTGTTGGTTTGACCAGAGAGATAAAAATTAGTGTACTGTTCTGAACAGTAAGCATCAAGTTGCTTCATGTCACAAAGACGATTCTCAACAAATCTCTTGTGCGCTGCTCTCTTTTCATTATCATATTGACCAACAAACATACGGTACAAAGAACTACAAACATCATTCACACCTTGATGAATTAAATCATCTTTATACTCTGGCTTCAGAGTATCCCATGCCGTTCTGGCAATACCAGTTAAAGCATTTAGAGCTTTTCTCAAAGCTTGCTCTGGGGTTAGATTCTGAGAGTGAATAGCATTATCAACCCATGTTCCCTCTATTTTTCAGAAGTGTATGGATTCAATATTTGCTCCTTATGCTAAATTTATTCAACCATACATTGATGATATATTGATTTTCAGTCAAGATCATAAGTCCCATTTGGAACACTTGAAAAAGTTCCTTTCCATTTGTCAGTCTAATGGTTTGTGTCTCAATCCTTCAAAGTTAAGTTGGTGTTCTGAAAGTTTAATATTTATTGGCACCAAGATTGAGCCCAATGGAAAAATATATCCTCAGGATCATTTATTAAAAAATATTCAGAAGATTGAGGTTACTGACAAAAAGAGTTTACAGAGATTTCTCGGCATGGTTAACTATGTCGCAGGTTATTTTCAGAATATAGCAGAAGCTCGAAAAGAGTTGAATAAGCTTCTGAAGAAGAACTCTCCTCCATGGTCAGATGTTCACGTTCATGATCTGTCTGAAGATTCGGCTGAAACACTGGATTTTCTAGAACTTGAACTGACAAGCTATTTACATGCCTTTCATGCTGAGCAATCAACCTTTCACCAATTTGTTCTTCTCTCTGAAGAATTCTGTATCTCTGCATCCAATCATTCCAATCACCAGGTTCATTATCAAGAACAATTTCAATGTTAGACCTGATATCTTGCTGACTGTCTAAAACAGTAGATCTAAGATTGGGATGGATAACTCTAGGTTCATTTTCTTCAGTTATACTGTTCTGGGATAAAGAATTAACAGTATGAGAATAACAACCTTCACGACTAAGGAAGTCTGCTAAGACATTCTTAGTACCTTCAATGTGCTCAGTATCAAAATCAAAAGTATCAAGAAACTGTGCCCACCTAAGCAATCTTGCTCTAACAACTTTATTTTTAGATTCCTTCTTAAAGAAACCGGGCAAGTTCTGTAAATCACTTCTTAGCACAAATTTCTGATCACCAATAAATAATTGAAACTTTTCAAAACCATGAACTACAGCTAAAAGTTCTTTATGAGTACTGTGGTAGTTCATTTCAGAACCCTTAAAAGATCCTGATTCATACCTGACAATTTCTTCTCTATCCTTACCATGATGTTCAGTTACTTCAAGCAAAACCGCACCCCAGGCAGAATGACTAGCATCTGTCTGTAAAGCTATGAGGCTTATCACAATTGACTACAACTTGCATTTCTATCAATTTACAGATTGACTTAGACTTATAAGACAGAAATCCTAGATCACCATATATTTCTTGCCACTTCTTAGTAGGTAACTTAAATCTTTCAGTTGGCAAATCTAAATCATTATCATTCTTAAAAGGATTATCTAAATTGACATTCTGAACTTGATCAAAAATAGAGCTGAGGCTTACCAGTTCTTCTTCTCCAGTATTGCTATCGTTGGTAAAGCTGGTTTTATTACCAGACATCAACATATGCACATGGAAAACTGGCTTAACAAAAGAACAGTGAATGCATTGCATACTTCCATCATCTAATTCAGTAAACTGAGGATGAGGACACTGAGGAAGTTGCTGAGTCATCGGATTAGTCACAAAGGGACGTTCATCAAAAGACAAATTACAGATGGTACAGAAATTTGTGCTAAGAAGTGATTTACAGAACTTGCCCGGTTTCTTTAAGAAGGAATCTAAGAATAAAGTTGTTAGAGCAAGATTGCTTAGGTGGGCACAGTTTCTTGATACTTTTGATTTTGATACTGAGCACATTGAAGGTACTAAGAATGTCTTAGCAGACTTCCTTAGTCGTGAAGGTTGTTATTCTCATACTGTTAATTCTTTATCCCAGAACAGTATAACTGAAGAAAATGAACCTAGAGTTATCCATCCCAATCTTAGATCTACTGTTTTAGACAGTCAGCAAGATATCAGGTCTAACATTGAAATTGTTCTTGATAATGCACCTGGTGATTGGAATGATTGGATGCAGAGATACAGAATTCTTCAGAGAGAAGAACAAATTGGTGAAAGGTTGATTGCTCAGCATGAAAGGCATGTAAATAGCTTGTCAGTTCAAGTTCCAGAAAATCCAGTGTTTCAGCCGAATCTTCAGACAGATCATGAACGTGATCAAGGTAATGTTTTGTTTCATCTATGGAATAATGTGATCGACATTATTGATGGATATGAAGATGATAGATACCAAGTGATGTTAAATGAGTTTAACAATGATCAGAATAGAAATGTTCATAATGTTAACATGATATGTTGCCTTAATGTAGTTATCTATATTAGAAGGTTATGTGTGAGCCATAATATCTTGATCTTCCAGTGTCTTCTAAGATGCTGGTGGGTTTTAGAGGTCTGTTTGAATGATCGAGCAATAAACCATTAGACTGACAAATGGAAAGGAACTTTTTCAAGTGTTCCAAATGGGACTTATGATCTTGACATAAAATCAATATATCATCAATGTATGGTTGAATAAATTTAGCATAAGGAGCAAATATTGAATCCATACACTTCTGAAAAATAGAGGGTGCAGTCTTAATACCAAATGGTAATACACACCATTCAAACAGACCTTGTGGAACAGAAAACGCTGTCTTGTATCTGTCTGTTTCTGAAACTGCAATTTGCCAACTGAAAGATTTAAGTTACCTACTAAGAAGTGGCAAGAAATATATGGTGATCTAGGATTTCTGTCTTATAAGTCTAAGTCAATCTGTAAATTGATAGAAATGCAAGTTGTAGTCAATTGTGATAAGCCTCATAGCTTTATTAATCTCTTGAGCAATACAGAGATTCAAAATTTGGTGAAACAAGCCAAGCAATTTCCCAGATAATTCCTACTGTTGTTTCTAAAGTTGAACAAGTCCTTGATTCAACCACCCAGTCCAAATCTTCCAGTACTACCTACAATTTTCCTGATTCTTCTTATGATGTTGCTCGACTGCAGAGTCAGTTGAAAGATAAAGGCTTAGTTTTGCACACTCCAAAGCCTAAGTTAGAAGAATTTGACCCTGTCACAGGAACATGGAAATTTGTAAATATGATGCAACAACAGCATGAACCTTTACAGGTCTTTTCAGAAACAGTTCCACCTTTGATCAATTTTGATGATTTTGATCCCCTGAAAAATAAAGCCACAGTTGATGCTTTTAGAACATGGGTTGATAATGCTATTCACTCTCAGAATTTAACCCCACTTTCTATATCAGTAATACTGATATCATCTGAATCTGAATTTTCAAACACAACTGTCAAAGGAAGAGAATCAAGATTACCATGAGTTAATCTTCTAACTCGCTTAGACTTTTTATTCTTTTCCTTATCTGGACACTTATTTGCAAAATGAGGACCTTTGCAAATATAACAAATAGGAGTAAAATTCTTTTTCCTAACCTTTTTCTGATTCCTTAGGAATACTTTCTTTTTCCGAAAAGGTTTGGAATACTTACTATATGCCTTCTTATCATAATGCTTAAACTTTTTCTTCCTGAACTTGTGTGATTTGCTGTGCTGCAAACAACCATAATTAGAATTACAATTACACAAGTCAGACTTAAGATAAGGCATAACTTCTTTCTTTTTCTTCCTATTGATTCTTTCTGTACAGAGATCACTGTTAATCTCCTTGATAAACTGAACCAATTGAGGAAAAGTCACATCACTGATAGTCATATCAGGAGTTTCAAGAATACTTTTTAAAATCTTTTCCCTGTAGTAAGATTGCATCTGATAGGGAAAACCTTCAAGAAAAGTATTGTACATCCATTGATTGTTGTTGGTTTGACCAGAGAGATAAAAATTAGTGTACTGTCTGTAGAATCTGAGTCTTGTAAATCAGCCTGTTGTGGTCTGATAATCATTATCATAATTGTCATTTGCATTACAGTCTATATGTTATTGAAGCGCCCGATGTAATGAAAGATAGTTGTTCTATGTTTCTCGGAGCTTGTCGAAAAAGTTGGTATCAGAGCATGGTTGTTATAATCCTTATAAGCATTCATTTTAGTTTGCATACCTTGTTTCAAAAATATTGCTTCTCTTACAGTTCCATTTAAAAGTATTGTGTTCTTTTGTCTGGATCTCGATTCTTGAATCTTTGGTGTTCTGGTTGGATTCTGTGTGAAGTAAGTCCTCGTTGTTGAAGGCGTGTTAAGCCGTGTTTAGAGGCAGGGAAGGTAGCACTACTATAATCCCGAGTAACAGAACGAACCAAGATGAATGAATCCCAGGCAACTATGAACGATAGCAATACTGGAGAAGAAGAACTGGTAAGCCTCAGCTCTATTTTTGATCAAGTTCAGAATGTCAATTTAGATAATCCTTTTAAGAATGATAATGATTTAGATTTGCCAACTGAAAGATTTAAGTTACCTACTAAGAAGTGGCAAGAAATATATGGTGATCTAGGATTTCTGTCTTATAAGTCTAAGTCAATCTGTAAATTGATAGAAATGCAAGTTGTAGTCAATTGTGATAAGCCTCATAGCTTTATTAATCTCTTGAGCAATACAGAGATTCAAAATTTGGTTAAACAAGCCAAGCAAAAAAATGGATACAAGTATTTGCATATAGGTCATATAGTTTGTGGCATAGAACCTCTTTATAGAAAAGGCATTCCTGCTACTGCCTTGATGACTCTTTTAGACGCCCGTCATAATAAATATTCTGATATGATTATGGGAGGCATTTCTGCTCCTATGGCTGCTGGAGCTACAGCATTTGATGTCGTACCTAACTTTGCTATAAGTCTGTTAGATGACCATCTAGACAAGATTTTGATGTTTCAATTTGGAACCCAGTACTTAAACATGAAGCCTGGATCTCGAACACATGCTTTGTTCTTCGCCTTGTATGGTAGATTGTTCAATACTACTATTCCTATTGTGAAGGATCCCAGAAGTGATAAATCCCAGGTTAGATATTCTCTGTTATGGCAAACAGATTCTAAAGGTGCCCAGCTCACTGTTCCAAAAATGGTTAATCTATCCGATATCAAAGTTCCTAAAGAATGGATTGTAGATGTAAGAGCTTTAAAACAGTTAGATTCTCCTAAGAACCTTATCACATCAGTTCTCACAGTATACAAGAATGCTAGACGATCTTGTAACCATATATGCCGAGAACTTTTCTGGAATGCTCTTTGAGCAACAGGATTAACAACATAGCCATGAGAAGAACTTGAACTTGGCTTTTCCTGTAAAAGAGACATCTTCTCAAAACACATAAGATCAGATACATCAGATAATTCTGGGTTTTCTTCAAATAATTTATCAATATCTGAATCTATCTTTTTCAAATCATTCATCAACTTTTCATGCTGATGAGGAGTTAAAAACTGATTTCTCTTCTGAGTTAATTCATTCTTTTTTAACATAAGCTGTTGAAGCTTCTCAGAAGGACTTGGCTTACACCAATCTGGATTTATCTGAGTCAAAAACTGACTTCTCAGTCTTGCTTGTTCATAGAGGGGTTGACCCCTTCCAAAACCAGATCTAAACATATTGCAGAAAAACATGTTACAAAAATAAGAGACTTCGGAGTCTGAACCTGAACCTGATGAAGATGCAGCAGAGTGAAAATCTAAACACGGCTTAACACGCCTTCAACAACGAGGACTTACTTCACACAGAATCCAACCAGAACACCAAAGATTCAAGAATCGAGATCCAGACAAAAGAACACAATACTTTTAAATGGAACTGTAAGAGAAGCAATATTTTTGAAACAAGGTATGCAAACTAAAATGAATGCTTATAAGGATTATAACAACCATGCTCTGATACCAACTTTTTCGACAAGCTCCGAGAAACATAGAACAACTATCTTTCATTACATCGGGTGCTTCAATAACATATAGACTGTAATGCAAATGACAATTATGATAATGATTATCAGACCACAACAGGCTGATTTACAAGACTCAGATTCTACAGACATGCTATAAGATCGACAGTCTGATTTCTGATCTTCCTTCAGGAAGAGAGCATACTCTCTATGTCTTTCTTATCTAAAGACTATGCAGGAAATGCAGGAAACTATGCAAGACTATGCAAGACTAGACACTCTAACTATCTCTGCTACTGACTCTTCTCTAAGGAAGTTATCTACGGAAGTTGTATCCGGAAGTTATGATTTGCAAGTGAGGTCTGCGTTCCTTATATAGGAGAGGAACCGACTTTTGGGTTGCAAAGCATCATACAAAGTTTTCAAATCCGTCCACAAGAATTGGACACGTAGCAGATAACTTCCTTAGAGAAGAGTCAGTAGCAGAGATAGTTAGAGTGTCTAGTCTTGCATAGTCTTGCATAGTTTCCTGCATTTCCTGCATAGTCTTTAGATAAGAAAGACATAGAGAGTATGCTCTCTTCTTGAAGGAAGATCAGAAATCAGACTGTCGATCTTATAGCATGTCTATAGAATCTGAGTCTTGTAAATCAGCCTGTTGTGGTCTGATAATCATTATCATAATTGTCATTTGCATTACAGTCTATATGTTATTGAAGCGCCCGATGTAATGAAAGATAGTTGTTCTATGTTTCTCGGAGCTTGTCCCAAAAGTTGGTATCAGAGCATGGTTGTTATAATCCTTATAAGCATTCATTTTAGTTTGCATACCTTGTTTCAAAAATATTGCTTCTCTTACAGTTCCATTTAAAAGTATTGTGTTCTTTTGTCTGGATCTCGATTCTTGAATCTTTGGTGTTCTGGTTGGATTCTGTGTGAAGTAAGTCCTCGTTGTTGAAGGCGTGTTAAGCCGTGTTTAGAGGCAGGGAAGGTAGCACTACTATAATACCATTTATATCATATCTTAGGAGATGATATGTGAATATGGCAAAGGTCTTATATGAGAGCTTTATTTTGAACCTGATTAGGGAACTTATTCCTTAATTTAATGGCTGTTTGGGTAAGTTCAGCTGACTAAGTTCCCTCTATTCTGATCATTGTTAACCTCAATCTTCTGAATATTTCTTAATAAATGATCCTGAGGATATATTTTTCCATTGGGCTCAATCTTGGTGCCAATAAATATTAAACTTTCAGTACACCAACTTAACTTTGAAGGATTGAGACACAAACCATTAGACTGACAAATGGAAAGGAACTTTTTCAAGTGTTCCAAATGGGACTTATGATCTTGACTGAAAATCAATATATCATCAATGTATGGTTGAATAAATTTAGCATAAGGAGCAAATATTGAATCCATACACTTCTGAAAAATAGATGGAGCAGTCTTAATACCAAATGGTAATACACACCATTCAAACAGACCTTGTGGAACAGAAAACTGGCTTAACAAAAGAACAGTGAATGCATTGCATACTTCCATCATCTAATTCAGTAAACTGAGGATGAGGACACTGAGGAAGTTGCTGAGTCATCGGATTAGTCACAAAGGGACGTTCATCAAAAGATAAATTACAGATGGTACAGAATAAAGATCCATGAGGATTAGGAACAGCATCAGGATGATAGCAAGAATGCAAAGGCTTGCGCTGTAACAAAGTATATCCTGATCGTTGTAAAGGATGATCTTTATCATTTAAACTGGAATTCACACTAGAAGAGCTAGATGCAGACAAATGCTCAGAAGCAAATGAAATACGAGCTTCAGTAGGAGTTTCATGCACTTTGGAAATCACAGTAAGGTTCTTAGGAGAATCTAACTATTTTAAAGCTCTTACATCTACAATCCATTCTTTAGGAACTTTGATATCGGATAGATTGACCATTTTTGGAACAGTGAGCTGGGCACCTTTAGAATCTGTTTGCCATAACAGAGAATATCTAACCTGGGATTTATCACTTCTGGGATCCTTCACAATAGGAATAGTAGTATTGAACAATCTACCATACAAGGCGAAGAACAAAGCATGTGTTCGAGATCCAGGCTTCATGTTTAAGTACTGGGTTCCAAATTGAAACATCAAAATCTATCATAAGAAGAATCATCATAATTCTGGTTGTTACAAGATCGTCTGGCATTCTTGTATACTGTGAGAACTGATGTGATAAAAGAAATCGCCAGTGTTCAAAGAGAAATTGCTGAACTACGGATCCATGAGGATTAGGAACAGCATCAGGAACAGCATTCACAAAGCATGTGTTCGAGATCCAGGCTTCATGTTTAAGTACTGGGTTCCAAATTGCCATGGAATTTCCCAGATAATTCCTACTGTTGTTTCTAAAGTTGAACAAGTTCTTGATTCAACCACCCAGTCCAAATCTTCCAGTACTACCTGCAATTTTCCTGATTCTTCTTATGATGTTGCTCGACTGCAGAGTCAGTTGAAAGATAAAGGCTTAGTTTTGCACACTCCAAAGCCTAAGCTAGAAGAATTTGACCCTGTCACAGGAACATGGAAATTTGTAAATATGATGCAACAACAGCATGAACCTTTACAGGTCTTTTCAGAAACAGTTCCACCTTTGATCAATTTTGATGATTTTGATCCCCTGAAAAATAAAGCCACAGTTGATGCTTTTAGAACATGGGTTGATAATGCTATTCACTCTCAGAATTGAACCCCAGAGCAAGCTTTGAGAAAAGCGCTAAATGCTTTAACTGGTATTGCCAGAATGGCATGGGATACTCTGAAGCCAGAGTATAAAGATGATTTAATTCATCAAGGTGTGAATGATGTTTGTAGTTCTTTGTACCGTATGTTTGTTGGTCAGTATGATAATGAAAAGAGAGCAGCTCACAAGAGATTTGTTGAGAATCATCTTTGTGACATGAAGCAACTTGATGCTTACTGTTCAGAACAGTACACTAATTTTTATCTCTCTGGTCAAACCAACAACAATCAATGGATGTACAATACTTTTCTTGAAGGTTTTCCCTATCAGATGCAATCTTACTACAGGGAAAAGATTTTAAAAAGTATTCTTGAAACTCCTGATATGACTATCAGTGATGTGACTTTTCCTCAATTGGTTCAGTTTATCAAGGAGATTAACAGTGATCTCTGTACAGAAAGAATCAATAGGAAGAAAAAGAAAGAAGTTATGCCTTATCTTAAGTCTGACTTGTGTAAGTGTAATTCTAATTATGGTTGTTTGCAGCACAGCAAATCACACAAGTTCAGGAAGAAAAAGTTTAAGCATTATGATAAGAAGGCGTATAGTAAGTATTCTAAACCTTTTCGGAAAAAGAAAGTATTCCTAAGGAATCAGAAAAAGGTTAGGAAAAAGAATTTTACTCCTATTTGTTATATTTGCAAAGGTCCTCTGGCCTCATCATGTAATTGCCTCAGGACAGCCTGAAGCCACTACACAGACCAAAATGTTAAATTATGCCAATCTGTGTATTCGTAAAGCTTTGGTCCTACAAGCCGACATGCACCAGAAAGCCTTGCAAGCTGAATTGAACTGGCAGAAAATTGAAGCCAGTTTTAATGCTAATTTTCATAATATCCTTGCAAGTTTACATTCTATTGAGTCTAAGCTCAATAATGTTGTTAATACTTCTATGGCTAGTGATTTGAATATCCTTAAGCGTGACTATGCTGCTTTTAAGCAGACTGCTGAAGCGTGGTGGGCCAATAACCCATCTATTCCAATTTCCCAGATTCAAACAGTCACCCAGACTACTGCCAAAATAGAACAGACTACCACTCAGATCCGTAGTCAGCAGTTAGCCGATAGCCATGGAATTTCCCAGATAATTCCTACTGTTGTTTCTAAAGTTGAACAAGTTCTTGATTCAACCACCCAGTCCAAATCTTCCAGTACTACCTGCAATTTTCTTGATTCTTCTTATGATGTTGCTCGACTACAGAGCCAGTTGAAAGATAAAGGCTTAGTTTTGCACACTCCAAAGCCTAAGCTAGAAGAATTTGACCCTGTCACAGGAACATGGAAATTTGTAAATATGATGCAACAACAGCATGAAAGCATAAGTAGATGATAGAACTACAAACCTATAAGAGAATGTTGTTTGTAAATGTGATTCATCTGAATTGGATTTATCAAATATGTATTCCTCAAGAGGACTAATTGCTGCACGAGAAAGTTCAGCAATTTCTCTTTGAACACTGGCGATTTCTTTTATCACATCAGTTCTCACAGTATACAAGAATGCCAGACGATCTTGTAACCATATGTGCCGAGAACTTTTCTGGAATGCTCTTTGAGCAACAGGATTAACAACATAGCCATGAGAAGAACTTGAACTTGGCTTTTCCTGTAAAAGAGACATCTTTTCAAAACACATAAGATCAGATACTTCAGATAATTCTAGGTTTTCTTCAAACAATTTATCAATATCTGAATCTATCTTTTTTAAATCATTCATCAACTTTTCATGCTGATGAGGAGTTAAAAACTGATTTCTCTTCTGAGTTAATTCATTCTTTTTTAACATAAGCTGTTGAAGCTTCTCAGAAGGACTAGGCTTACACCAATCTGGATTTATCTGAGTCAAAGACTGACCTCTCAGTCTTGCTTGTTCATAGAGGGGTTGACCCCTTCCAAAACCAGATCTAAACATATTGCAGAAAAACATGTTACAAAAATAAGAGACTTCGGAGTCTGAACCTGAACCTGATGAAGATGCAGCAGAGTGAAAATCTAACTCTGAATCTGTTTCTTGTTGATGGACATTAAACACTTGATTATCCATATCTTCATCATCACTTTCTATATCAGTAATACTGATATCATCTGAATCTGAATTTTCAAACACAACTGTCAAAGGAAGAGAATCAAGATTACCATGAGTTAATCTGCTAACTCGCTTAGACTTTTTATTCTTTTCCTTATCTGGACACTTATTTGCAAAATGAGGACCTTTGCAAATATAACAAATAGGAGTAAAATTCTTTTTCCTAACCTTTTTCTGATTCCTTAGGAATACTTTCTTTTTCCGAAAAGGTTTGGAATACTTACTGTATGCCTTCTTGTTAGATTGGCATAATTTAACATTTTGGTCTGTGTAGTGGCTTCAGGCTGTCCTGAGGCAATTACATGATGAGGCCAGAATGGGATAGCAAACTTATCATCATTCAGCAAAAAGTCATGTAAAGGAGGAACAGTAGGTTCAACAAAATTCACTTCGGTAAAGCTGGTTTTATTACCAGACATCAACATATGCACATGGAAAACTGGCTTAACAAAAGAACAGTGAATGCATTGCATACTTCCATCATCTAATTCAGTAAACTGAGGATGAGGACACTGAGGAAGTTGCTGAGTCATCGGATTAGTCACAAAGGGACGTTCATCAAAAGACAAATTACAAATGGTACAGAATAAAGATCCATGAGGATTAGGAACAGCATCAGGATGATAGCAAGAATGCAAAGGCTTGCGCTGTAACAAAGTAGATCCTGATCGTTGTAAAGGATGATCTTTATCATTTAAACTGGAATTCACACTGGAAGAGCTAGATGCAGACAAATGCTCAGAAGCAAATGAAATACGAGCTTCAAAAATATTGCTTCTCTTACAGTTCCATTTAAAAGTATTGTGTTCTTTTGTCTGGATCTCGATTCTTGAATCTTTGGTGTTCTGGTTGGATTCTGTGTGAAGTAAGTCCTTGTTGTTGAAGGCGTGTTAAGCCGTGTTTAGAGGCAGGGAAGGTAGCACTACTATAATCCCGAGTAACAGAACGAACCAAGATGAATGAATCCCAGGCAACTACGAACGATAGCAATACTGGAGAAGAAGAACTGGTAAGCCTCAGCTCTATTTTTTATCAAGTTCAGAATGTCAATTTAGATAATCCTTTTAAGAATGATAATGATTTAGATTTTCCAACTGAAAGATTTAAGTTACCTACTAAGAAGTGGCAAGAAATATATGGTGATCTAGGATTTCTGTCTTATAAGTCTAAGTCAATCTGTAAATTGATAGAAATGCAAGTTGTAGTCAATTGTGATAAGCCTCATAGCTTTATTAATCTCTTGAGCAATACAGAGATTCAAAATTTGGTGAAACAAGCCAAGCAAAAAAATGGATACAAGTATTTGCATATAGGTCATATAGTTTGTGGCATAGAACCTCTTTATAGAAAAGGCATTCCTGCTACTGCCTTGATGACTCTTTTAGACGCCCGTCATAATAAATATTCTGATATGATTATGGGAGGCATTTCTTCTCCTATGGCTGCTGGAGCTACAGCATTTGATGTCGTACCTAACTTTGCTATAAGTCTGTTAGATGACCATCTAGACAAGATTTTGATGTTTCAATTTGGAACCCAGTACTTAAACATGAAGCCTGGATCTCGAACACATGCTTTGTTCTTCGCCTTGTATGGTAGATTGTTCAATACTACTATTCCTATTGTGAAGGATCCCAGAAGTGATAAATCCCAGGTTAGAATCTCATTCTCCCAGGTCGCACGCCTACTAAGTGGGGATGTCACTTAGACGAGTTACTATCCTCTCGGAATAAAAGGACGCATGGATCCCACCATGGTAAAAAGAAGGATAAGGTTCTTCCTTTAAAGACCTACGTGTTACCCTTCACGTGTCAAAAAGATGCTTTGTTCTTATCTCGTATTACTGTTCATCTCATTCCTGGCGAGATTCTTGTTCGAGATAAGGTTGCTTTAATAAAGTAGATGCTCTGCTACGTGTCCATTTCTTATGGACGGATTTGAAAACTTTGTATGATGCTTTGCAACCCAAAAGTCGATTCCTCTCCTATATAAGGAACGCAGACCTCACTTGCAAATCATAACTTTCTCGGATAACTTCCTCGGATAACAATTCGAGAGCTCTAAGAGTCAGTAGCAGAGATAGTTAGAGTGTCTAGTCTTGCATAGTCTTGCATAGTTTCTCTCTGGTCAAACCAACAACAATCAATGGATGTACAATACTTTTCTTGAAGGTTTTCCCTATTAGATGCAATCTTACTACAGGGAAAAGATTTTAAAAAGTATTCTTGAAACTCCTGATATGACTATCAGTGATGTGAATTTTCCTCAATTGGTTCAGTTTATCAAGGAGATTAACAGTGATCTCTGTACAGAAAGAATCAATAGGAAGAAAAAGAAAGAAGTTATGCCTTATCTTAAGTCTGACTTGTGTAAGTGTAATTCTAATTATGGTTGTTTGTAGCACAGCAAATCACACAAGTTCAGGAAGAAAAAGTTTAAGCATTATGATAAGAAGGCGTATAGTAAGTATTCTAAACCTTTTCGGAAAAAGAAAGTATTCCTAAGGAATCAGAAAAAGGTTAGGAAAAAGAATTTTACTTCTATTTGTTATATTTGCAAAGGTCCTCATTTTGCAAATAAGTGTCCAGATAAGGAAAAGAATAAAAAGTCTAAGCGAGTTAGAAGATTAACTCATGGTAATCTTGATTCTCTTCCTTTGACAGTTGTGTTTGAAAATTCAGATTCAGATGATATCAGTATTACTGATATAGAAAGTGATGATGAAGATATGGATAATCAAGTGTTTAATGTCCATCAACAAGAAACAGATTCAGAGTTAGATTTTCACTCTGCTGCATCTTCATCAGGTTCAGGTTCAGACTCCGAAGTCTCTTATTTTTGTAACATGTTTTTCTGCAATATGTTTAGATCTGGTTTTGGAAGGGGTCAACCCCTCTATGAACAAGCAAGACTGAGAAGTCAGTCTTTGACTCAGATAAATCCAGATTGGTGTAAGCCTAGTCCTTCTGAGAAGCTTCAACAGCTTATGTTAAAAAAGAATGAATTAACTCAGAAGAGAAATCAGTTTTTAACTCCTCATCAGCATGAAAAGTTGATGAATGATTTGAAAAAGATAGATTCAGATATTGATAAATTGTTTGAAGAAAACCTAGAATTATCTGATGTATCTGATCTAATGTGTTTTGAGAAGATGTCTCTTTCACAGGAAAAGCCAAGTTCAAGTTCTTCTCATGGCTATGTTGTTAATCCTATTGCTCAAAGAGCATTCCAGAAAAGTTCTCGGCACATATGGTTACAAGATCGTCTGGCATTCTTGTATACTGTGAGAACTGATGTGATAAAAGAAATCGCCATTGTTCAAAGAGAAATTGCTGAACTTTCCCGTACAGCAATCAGTCCTCTTGAGGAATACATATTTGATAAATCCAATTCAGAAACTGTTAGGTTTCCAGTCAACATGACTGATGAAGTTAACTTCTTCAGTTCTTTGACATATCATGTTAACATTATGAACATTTCTATTCTGATCATTGTTAAACTCATTTAACATCACTTGGTATCTATCATCTTCATATCCATCAATAATGTCGATCACATTATTCCATAGATGAAACAAAACATTACCTTGATCACGTTCATGATCTGTCTGAAGATTCGGCTGAAACACTGGATTTTCTGGAACTTGAACTGACAAGCTATTTACATGCCTTTCATGCTGAGCAATCAACCTTTCTCCAATTTGTTCTTCTCTCTGAAGAATTCTGTATCTCTGCATCCAATCATTCCAATCACCAGGTTCATTATCAAGAACAATTTCAATGTTAGACCTGATATCTTGCTGACTGTCTAAAACAGTAGATCTAAGATTGGGATGGATAACTCTAGGTTCATTTTCTTCAGTTATACTGTTCTGGGATAAAGAATTAACAGTATGAGAATAACAACCTTCACGACTAAGGAAGTCTGCTAAGACATTCTTAGTACCTTCAATGTGCTCAGTATCAAAATCAAAAGTATCAAGAAACTGTGCCCACCTAAGCAATCTTGCTCTAACAACTTTATTCTTAGATTCCTTTAAGAATACCTCATCAACAGGTACAGAACTCAACAAAAGGATAATTCCTCTCCATTTTTCCTCCATTAAGTTCTCTGCTATATTCTGAAAATAACCTGCGACATAGTTAACCATGCCGAGAAATCTCTGTAAACTCTTTTTGTCAGTAACCTCAATCTTCTGAATATTTCTTAATAAATGATCCTGAGGATATATTTTTCCATTGGGCTCAATCTTGGTGCCAATAAATATTAAACTTTCAGAACACCAACTTAACTTTGAAGGATTGAGACACAAACTATTAGACTGACAAATGGAAAGGAACTTTTTCAAGTGTTCCAATTGGGACTTATGATCTTGACTGAAAATCAATATATCATCAATGTATGGTTGAATAAATTTAGCATAAGGAGCAAATATTGAATCCATACACTTCTGAAAAATAGAGGGAGCAGTCTTAATACCAAATGGTAATACACACCATTCAAACAGACCTTGTGGAACAGAAAACGCTGTCTTGTATCTGTCTGTTTCTGAAACTGCAATTTGCCAAAACCCTTTAGTCAAGTCAAATTTTGAAAACACATTACAACCTTGAATTCTCTGCCAGATGTAATCTTTTCTAGGCAGGGGATGTCTATTATCTTCTAAACAGACATTCAAAGCTCTTACATCTACAATCCATTCTTTAGGAACTTTGATATCGGATAGATTAACCATTTTTGGAACAGTGAGCTGGGCACCTTTAGAATCTGTTTGCCATAACAGAGAATATCTAACCTGGGATTTATCACTTCTGGGATCCTTCACAATAGGAATAGTAGTATTGAACAATCTACCATACAAGGCGAAGAACAAAGCATGTGTTCGAGATCCAGGCTTCATGTTTAAGTACTGGGTTCCAAATTGAAACATCAAAATCTTATCTAGATGGTCATCTAACAGACTTATAGCAAAGTTAGGTACGACATCAAATGCTGTAGCTCCAGCAGCCATAGGAGCAGAAATGCCTCCCATAATCATATCAGAATATTTATTATGACAGGCGTCTAAAAGAGTCATCAAGGCAGTAGCAGGAATGCCTTTTCTATAAAGAGGTTCTATGCCACAAACTATATGACCTATATGAAAATACTTGTATCCATTTTTTTGCTTGGCTTGTTTAACCAAATTTTGAATCTCTGTATTGCTCAAGAGATTAATAAAGCTATGAGGCTTATCACAATTGACTACAACTTGCATTTCTATCAATTTACAAATTGACTTAGACTTATAAGACAGAAATCCTAGATCACCATATATTTCTTGCCACTTCTTAGTAGGTAACTTATTGAGCTTAGACTCAATAGAAAGTAAACTTGCAAGGATATTATGAAAATTAGCATTAAAGCTGGCTTCAATTTTCTGGCAGTTCAATTCAGCTTGCAAGGCTTTCTGGTGCATGTCGGCTTGTAGGACCAAAGCTTTACGAATACACAGATTGGCATAATTTAACATTTTGGTCTGTGTAGTGGCTTCAGGCTGTCCTGAGGCAATTACATGATGAGGCCAGAATGGAAAACTGGCTTAACAAAAGAACAATGAATGCATTGCATACTTCCATCATCTAATTCAGTAAACTGAGGATGAGGACACTGAGGAAGTTGCTGAGTCATCGGATTAGTCACAAAGGGACGTTCATCAAAAGACAAATTACAGATGGTACAGAATAAAGATCCATGAGGATTAGGAACAGCATCAGGATGATAGCAAGAATGCAAAGGCTTGCGCTGTAACAAAGTAGATCCTGATCTTTGTTTCAAAAATATTGCTTCTCTTACAGTTCCATTTAAAAGTATTGTGTTCTTTTGTCTGGATCTCGATTCTTGAATCTTTGGTGTTCTGGTTGGATTCTGTGTGAAGTAAGTCCTCGTTGTTGAAGGCGTGTTAAGCCATGTTTAGAGGCAGGGAAGGTAGCACTACTATAATCCCGAGTAACAGAACGAACCAAGATGAATGAATCCCAGGCAACTATGAACGATAGCAATACTGGAGAAGAAGAACTGGTAAGCCTCAGCTCTATTTTTGATCAAGTTCAGAATGTCAATTTAGATAATCCTTTTAAGAATGATAATGATTTAGATTTGCCAACTGAAAGATTTAAGTTACCTACTAAGAAGTGGCAAGAAATATATGGTGATCTAGGATTTCTGTCTTATAAGTCTAAGTCAATCTGTAAATTGATAGAAATGCAAGTTGTAGTCAATTGTGATAAGCCTCATAGCTTTATTAATCTCTTGAGCAATACAGAGATTCAAAATTTGGTGAAACAAGCCAAGCAAAAAAATGGATACAAGTATTTGCATATAGGTCATATAGTTTGTAGAAAAGGCATTCCTGCTATTACTTGGGCGGATTATACCTTTATCAAGTAGATCTGTAATCTCCTTCTCACAGAGCTCATGTTCTGCTCTTGACAAAATATAGTAGTTAGCTTTGCACTTAGGTGTAATCTCAACACCATTGAGATCTTTTTTCAAAGGAAAGGTGCAAACAAACTTTCTAGAATACTTATTCAAATCTTTGGTCAAGACAGTATCAGCAAAATCTTTCTGAATCTGCTCTAATTCCCCCCGGGTGAAAAGAGACTGGTTGACAAACCAGACACGGGAACCAGGAAGAACAACCTTGGCAGGAGTTGGTAAAGACAACTTCGGAGAATAGATCCTGTGTTCATTGATTTGGGGAACTGACCCAAATGAAAAACTTATATGAGAACCTGCAACACCAACTGTATAAGGACTCCACTGTTGTAAGGTTTCACTACCAATAATACAGTCATACAGCTTGACAGGGTACTGTAGGAATGTGGCTGTATAGGTATTAGAGGGAAACTAGATAATCCTTTTAAGAATGATAATGATTTAGATTTGCCAACTGAAAGATTTAAGTTACCTACTAAGAAGCGGCAAGAAATATATGGTGATCTAGGATTTCTGTCTTATAAGTCTAAGTCAATTTGTAAATTGATAGAAATGCAAGTTGTAGTCAATTGTGATAAGCCTCATAGCTTTATTAATCTCTTGAGCAATACAGAGATTCAAAATTTGGTGAAACAAGCCAAGCAAAAAAATGGATACAAGTATTTGCATATAGGTCATATAGTTTGTAGAAAAGGCATTCCTGCTACTGCCTTGATGACTCTTTTAGATTCTAACGGTGCCCAGCTCACTGTTCCAAAAGTGGTTAAAGCCGAATCTTCAGACAGATCATGAACGTGATCAAGGTAATGTTTTGTTTCATCTATGGAATAATGTGATCGACATTATTGATGGATATGAAGATGATAGATACCAAGTGATGTTAAATGAGTTTAACAATGATCAGAATAGAAATGTTCATCATGTTAACATGATATGTCAAAGAACTGAAGAATTTAACTTCATTAGTCATGTTGACTGGAAACCTAACAGTTTGGATGTTTCCAAGGATATATATGTTTATCTCAGAGATCGTCAGCTGGATTTATTTCCAGACATCAACATATGCACATGGAAAACTGGCTTAACAAAAGAACAGTGAATGCATTGCATACTTCCATCATCTAATTCAGTAAACTGAGGATGAGGACACTGAGGAATCCAAATGATCTAGCAATAACAACATTATAACTATTCCTTAATTTAAATTCTCTGTTGACTAAGACCACCATAAGTTCTAAAAGCATCAAACAATGGCTTCTTGAAAAATATTAAAGTTATCAAATTAACCAATAGGAATAATCTTGTTCCTTACAATGGCTTATCATTATTTATTCTGTACCATCTGTAATTTGTCTTTTGATGAACGTCCCTTTGTGACTAATCCGATGACTCAGCAACTTCCTCAGTGTCCTCATCCTCAGTTTACTGAATTAGATGATGGAAGTATGCAATGCATTCACTGTTCTTTTGTTAAGCCAGTTTTCCATGTGCATATGTTGATGTCTGGAAATAAAACCAGCTTTACCGAAGCGAATTTTGTTGAACCTACTGTTCCTCCTTTACATGACTTTTTGCTGAATGATGATAAGTTTGCTATCCCATTCTGGCCTCATCATGTAATTGCCTCAGGACAGCCTGAAGCCACTACACAGACCAAAATGTTAAATTATGCCAATCTGTGTATTCGTAAAGCTTTGGTCCTACAAGCCGACATGCACCAGAAAGCCTTGCAAGCTGAATTGCACCGCCAGAAAATTGAAGCCAGCTTTAATGCTAATTTTCATAATATCCTTGCAAGTTTACTTTCTATTGAGTCTAAGCTCAATAATGTTGTTAATACTTCTATGGCTAGTGATTTGAATATCCTTAAGCGTGACTATGCTGCTTTTAAGCAGACTGCTGAAGCGTGGTGGGCACAGTTTCTTGATACTTTTGATTTTGATACTGAGCACATTGAAGGTACTAAGAATGTCTTAGCAGACTTCCTTAGTCGTGAAGGTTGTTATTCTCATACTGTTAATTCTTTATCCCAGAACAGTATAACTGAAGAAAATGAACCTAGAGTTATCCATCCCAATCTTAGATCTACTGTTTTAGACATCCCCTGCCTAGCAAAGATTACATCTGGCAGAGAATTCAAGGTTGTAATGTGTTTTCCAAATTTGACTTGACTAAAGGGTTTTGGCAAATTGCAGTTTCAGAAACAGACAGATACAAGACAGCGTTCTCTGTTCCACAAGGTCTGTTTGAATGGTGTGTATTACCATTTGGTATTAAGACTGCACCCTCTATTTTTCAGAAGTGTATGGATTCAATATTTGCTCCTTATGCTAAATTTATTCAACCATACATTGATGATATATTGATTTTCAGTCAAGATCATAAGTCCCATTTGGAACACTTGAAAAAGTTCCTTTCCATTTGTCAGTCTAATGGTTTGTGTCTCAATCCTTCAAAGTTGAGTTGGTGTTCTGAAAGTTTAATATTTATTGGCACCAAGATTGAGCCCAATGGAAAAATATATCCTCAGGATCATTTATTAAGAAATATTCAGAAGATTGAGGTTACTGACAAAAAGAGTTTACAGAGATTTCTCGGCATGGTTAACTATGTCAAGTTCAGAATGTCAATTTAGATAATCCTTTTAAGAATGATAATGATTTAGATTTGCCAACTGAAAGATTTAAGTTACCTACTAAGAAGTGGCAAGAAATATATGGTGATCTAGGATTTCTGTCTTATAAGTCTAAGTCAATCTGTAAATTGATAGAAATGCAAGTTGTAGTCAATTGTGATAAGCCTCATAGCTTCCAGACAATAACAGTAATCATGGTTCTAAAGCCAATTGGCACCAAGATTAATAAAGCTATGAGGCTTATCACAATTGACTACAACTTGCATTTCTATCAATTTACAGATTGACTTAGACTTATAAGACAGAAATCCTAGATCACCATATATTTCTTGCCACTTCTTAGTAGGTAACTTAAATCTTTCAGTTGGCAAATCTAAATCATTATCATTCTTAAAAGGATTATCTAAATTGACATTCTGAACTTGATCAAAAATAGAGCTGAGGCTTACCAGTTCTTCTTCTCCAGTATTGCTATCGTTCGTAGTTGCCTGGGATTCATTCATCTTGGTTCGTTCTGTTACTCGGGATTATAGTAGTGCTACCTTCCCTGCCTCTAAACACGGCTTAACACGCCTTCAACAACGTAAAGGTAAGAAAATTGTACAGACAGATGCTAGTCATTCTGCCTGGGGTGCGGTTTTGCTTGAAGTAACTGAACATCATGGTAAGGATAGAAAAGAAATTGTCAGGTATGAATCAGGATCTTTTAAGGGTTCTGAAATGAACTACCACAGTACTCATAAAGAACTTTTAGCTGTAGTTCATGGTTTTGAAAAATTTCAATTATTTATTGGTGATCAGAAATTTGTGCTAAGAAGTGATTTACAGAACTTGCCCGGTTTCTTTAAGAAGGAATCTAAAAATAAAGTTGTTAGAGCAAGATTGCTTAGGTGGGCACAGTTTCTTGATACTTTTGATTTTGATACTGAGCACATTGAAGGTACTAAGAATGTCTTAGCAGACTTCCTTAGTCGTGAAGGTTGTTATTCTCATACTGTTAATTCTTTATCCCAGAACAGTATAACTGAAGAAAATGAACCTAGAGTTATCCATCCCAATCTTAGATCTACTGTTTTAGACAGTCAGCAAGATATCAGGTCTAACATTGAAATTGTTCTTGATAATGCACCTGGTGATTGGAATGATTGGATGCTGATTTACAAGACTCAGATTCTACAGACATGCTATAAGATCGACAGTCTGATTTCTGATCTTCCTTCAGGAAGAGAGCATACTCTCTATGTCTTTCTTATCTAAAGACTATGCAGGAAATGCAGGAAACTATGCAAGACTATGCAAGACTAGACACTCTAACTATCTCTGCTACTGACTCTTAGAGCTCTCGAATTGTTATCCGAGGAAGTTATCTACGGAAGTTGTATCCGGAAGTTATGATTTGCAAGTGAGGTCTGCGTTCCTTATATAGGAGAGGAACCGACTTTTGGGTTGCAAAGCATCATACAAAGTTTTCAAATCCGTCCACAAGAATTGGACACGTAGCAGAGCATCTACTTTATTAAAGCAACCTTATCTCAAACAAGAATCTCGCCAGGAATGAGATGAACAGTAATACGAGATAAGAACAAAGCATCTTTTTGACACGTGAAGGGTAACACGTAGGTCTTTAAAGGAAGAACCTTATCCTTCTTTTTACCATGGTGGGATCCATGCGTCCTTTTATTCCGAGAGGATAGTAACTCGTCTAAGTGACATCCCCACTTAGTAGGCGTGCGACCTGGGAGAATGAGATTCCCAGTCGACTTCAGGAGCATCATCTTCATGCTCTGAGCTGTCAGCTTTATCTGCGAATCTTGATCTTTCCATAATGCGCTCGAACTTATCTTCAAGGGATTCTTCTTTCCATAGGATTCTCTTTTTGCATCGAACAAAAGCTTTTTCGTTGTGTGGCTCTGACAAAGTCTGAAAGCTACAAAACATCCATACAGGAATCCTTTCTAAAGCAAAGGAGTGGATATCACGCAACTGCATAGAATCAACTTGTTGCTGCTGTGGACCAAAAATATCAAACACGTATCTGTTTATTGGATTAGTAGCATATGACCAAAACTTAATCTTAAACAGATAACCATAGTTAGAATCCATAGGCATAAGATCATGGCAGTGTGGGAAAACACCACGGAAGAAATCACAAAAAGGATTTTCTCGCTGTAACCAAGACATCTGATCAGGGATGTGTGTACTGCTAAGGATATTGATAGGCCATTCAAAGGATGTAGCACTGGTAACTGAATGGTGCAAATGTCAGATTCTACAGACATGCTATAAGATCGACAGAGAGAAGAACAAATTGGTGAAAGGTTGATTGCTCAGCATGAAAGGCATGTAAATAGCTTGTCAGTTCAAGTTCCAGAAAATCTAGTGTTTCAGCCGAATCTTCAGACAGATCATGAACGTGATCAAGGTAATGTTTTGTTTCATCTATGGATATCTTGTCCATGCATGATCTATTGACCAACTAAATTCAATGGATGTACAATACTTGCATTTCTATCAATTTACAAAACCGCACCCCAGGCAGAATGACTAGCATCTGTCTGTACAATTTTCTTACCTTTACCAGGTAGCTTTAAGGGTGGAAGAGTATCAAGTAATTCCTTGTTCAGAGTATAATCTCTTGAGCAATACAGAGATTCAAAATTTGGTGAAACAAGCCAAGCAAAAAAATGGATACAAGTATTTGCATATAGGTCATATAGTTTGTGGCATAGAACCTCTTTATAGAAAAGGCATTCCTGCTACTGCCTTGATGACTCTTTTAGACGCCCGTCATAATAAATATTCTGATATGATTATGGGAGGCATTTCTGCTCCTATGGCTGCTGGAGCTACAGCATTTGATGTCGTACCTAACTTTGCTATAAGTCTGTTAGATGACCATCTAGATAAGATTTTGATGTTTCAATTTGGAACCCAGTACTTAAACATGAAGCCTGGATCTCGAACACATGCTTTGTTCTTCGCCTTGTATGGTAGATTGTTCAATACTACTATTCCTATTGTGAAGGATCCCAGAAGTGATAAATCCCAGGTTAGATATTCTCTGTTATGGCAAACAGATTCTAAAGGTGCCCAGCTCACTGTTCCAAAAATGGTTAATCTATCCAATAAGAAAGTAAACTTACACCAATCTGAAATAATACTGATGAAAGCGTCAAAGAACTTATTCAGTACTCAATAGATTAAGAACATGGGAGTAAGTTAGCTTTGATTCAAAAGGAGTAGTTAACATCCGTTCTGGCACCAAGTTGTAATGTCCTGAGTGAATAGCATTATCAACCCATGTTCTTAATCTATTGAGTACTGAATAAGTTCTTTGACTAGGGTACAAGAAGATCAGTACTCATCAGTTCTTTTTCAGGTATGAATTTAACACCTGGTCCTCTTTATGAGTACTTGATACTGAGCACATTGAAGGTACTAAGAATGTCTTAGCAGACTTCCTTAGTCGTGAAGGTTGTTATTCTCATACTGTTAATTCTTTATCCCAGAACAGTATAACTGAAGAAAATGAACCTAGAGTTATCCATCCCAATCTTAGATCTACTGTTTTAGACAGTCAGCAAGATATCAGGTCTAACATTGAAATTGTTCTTGATAATGAACCTGGTGATTGGAATGATTGGATGCAGAGATACAGAATTCTTCAGAGAGAAGAACAAATTGGTGAAAGGTTGATTGCTCAGCATGAAAGGCATGTAAATAGCTTGTCAGTTCAAGTTCCAGAAAATCCAGTGTTTCAGCCGAATCTTCAGACAGATCATTATCAGTTAATACTGAAAAACATATATTCATAGTTAATTCATTCTTTCATGTTTAGAAAAAGATGAAAAGTTGATGAATGATTTGAAAAAGATAGATTCAGATATTCATAAATTGTTTGAAGAAAACCCAGAATTATCTGAAGTATCTGATCTAATGTGTTTTGAGAAGATGTCTCTTTTACAGGAAAAGCCAAGTTCAAGTTCTTCTCATGGCTATGTTGTTAATCCTGTTGCTCAAAGAGCATTCCAGAAAATTTCTCGGCATATATGGTTACAAGATCGTCTAGCATTCTTGTATACTGTGAGAACTGATGTGATAAAAGAAATCGCCAGTGTTCAAAGAGAAATTGCTGAACTTTCCCGTACAGCAATCAGTCCTCTTGAGGAATACATATTTGATAAATCCAATTCAGATGAATCAGTCCAGCCAGCTACAGAAGAAGAAGCAGCTGATGAAGATGCAGCAGAGTGAAAATCTAACTCTGAATCTGTTTCTTGTTGATGGACATTAAACACTTGATTATCCATATCTTCATCATCACTTTCTATATCAGTAATACTGATATCATCTGAATCTGAATTTTCAAACACAACTGTCAAAGGAAGAGAATCAAGATTACCATGAGTTAATCTTCTGCTAAGGATATTGATAGGCCATTCAAAGGATGTAGCACTGGTAACTGAATGGTGCAAATGGCTTTGAATCTCAAGGTCACTGGGATGACAAGCTTCTCGCTGAATTAAAGAATCTGTTAGAAGATTTCCACCAGCAGAGAAATGACGATCTCTGAGATAAACATATATATCCTTGGAAACATCCAAACTGTTAGGTTTCCAGTCAACATGACTAATGAAGTTAAATTCTTCAGTTCTTCTTCAGAAGCTTGTTTACCTCTTTTCGAGCTTCTGCTATATTCTGAAAATAACCTGCGACATAGTTAACCATGCCGAGAAATCTCTGTAAACTCTTTTTGTCAGTAACCTCAATCTTCTGAATATTTTTTAATAAATGATCCTGAGGATATATTTTTCCATTGGGCTCAATCTTGGTGCCAATAAATATTAAACTTTCAGTACACCAACTTAACTTTGAAGGATTGAGACACAAACCATTAGACTGACAAATGGAAAGGAACTTTTTCAAGTGTTCCAATAATTAGAATTACACTTACACAAGTCAGACTTAAGATAAGGCATAACTTCTTTCTTTTTCTTCCTATTGATTCTTTCTGTACAGAGATCACTGTTAATCTCCTTGATAAACTGAACCAATTGAGGAAAAGTCACATCACTGATAGTCATATCAGGAGTTTCAAGAATACTTTTTAAAATCTTTTCCCTGTAGTAAGATTGCATCTGATAGGGAAAACCTTCAAGAAAAGTATTGTACATCCATTGATTGTTGTTGGTTTGACCAGAAAGATAAAAATTAGTGTACTGTTCTGAACAGTAAGCATCAAGTTGCTTCATGTCACAAAGACGATTCTCAACAAATCTCTTGTGAGCTGCTCTCTTTTCATTATCATATTGACCAACAAACATACGGTACAAAGAACTACAAACATCATTCACACCTTGATGAATTAAATCATCTTTATACTCTGGCTTCAGAGTATCCCATGCCGTTCTGGCAATACCAGTTAAAGCATTTAGAGCTTTTCTCAAAGCTTGCTCTGGGGTTAAATTCTGAGAGTGAATAGCATTATCAACCCATGTTCTAAAAGCATCAACTGTGGCTTTATTTTTCAGGGGATCAAAATCATCAAAATTGATCAAAGGTGGAACTGTTTCTGAAAAGACCTGTAAAGGTTCATGCTGTTGTTGCATCATATTTACAAATTTCCATGTTCCTGTGACAGGGTCAAATTCTTCTAGCTTAGGCTTTGGAGTGTGCAAAACTAAGCCTTTATGCTAGATACCAGTTTGTAGTTAATAAGAGTGAAGCTCTTATTACAACTTGGTTCTAGAAAGTTAGTTCCTGACTTGTGTAAGTGTAATTCTAATGTGTTTTGAGAAGATGTCTCTTTTACAGGAAAAGCCAAGTTCAAGTTCTTCTCATGGCTATGTTGTTAATCCTGTTGCTCAAAGAGCATTCCAGAAAAGTTCTCGGCATATATTGCATCTAGCTCGTAGTTCATTCTGCCTAGCATCTGTCTGTACAATTTTCTTACCTTTACCAGGTAGCTTTAAGGGTGGAAGTTCTTGACATTGTTGCTTGATCTTAGCAATTGCACTGTTATGAACATCTGACCATGGAGGAGAGTTCTTCTTCAGAAGCTTGTTCAACTCTTTTCTGGCTTCTGCTATATTCTGAAAATAACCTGCGACATAGTTAACCATGCCGAGAAATCTCTGTAAACTCTTTTTGTTAGTAACCTCAATCTTCTGAATATTTCTTAATAAATGATCCTGAGGATATATTTTTCCATTGGGCTCAATCTTGGTGCCAATAAATATTAAACTTTCAGAACACCAACTTAACTTTGAAGGATTGAGACACAAACCAACAATGTCACTTAGACGAGTTACTATCTGTCTGTACAATTTTCTTACCTTTACCAGGTAGCTTTAAGGGTGGAAGTTCTTGACATTGTTGCTTGATCTTAGCAATTGTACTGTTATGAACATCTGACCATGGAGGAGAGTTCTTCTTCAGAAGCTTGTTCAACTCTTTTCGAGCTTCTGCTATATTCTGAAAATAACCTGCGACATAGTTAACCATGCCGAGAAATCTCATGACATGTCAATTAGATTGTTCATTCTCATGTCAAAGGATACATCTTTGAGAATACATTCCATATATAAAAGTTTTATGTGAACCTGTCTTCCAGTTAAGATATTTAACCCCAGAGCAAGCTTTGAGAAAAGCTCTAAATGCTTTAACTGGTATTGCCAGAACGGCATGGGATACTCTGAAGCCAGAGTATAAAGATGATTTAATTCATCAAGGGGTGAATGATGTTTGTAGTTCTTTGTACCGTATGTTTGTTGGTCAATATGATAATGAAAAGAGAGCAGCTCACAAGAGATTTGTTGAGAATCGTCTTTGTGACATGAAGCAACTTGATGCTTACTGTTCAGAACAGTACACTAATTTTTATCTCTCTGGTCAAACCAACAACAATCAATGGATGTACAATACTTTTCTTGAAGGTTTTCCCTAAGGGACGTTCATCAAAAGACAAATTACAAATGGTACAGAATAAAGATCCATGAGGATTAAGAACAGCATCAGGATGATAGCAAGAATGCAAAGGCTTGCGCTGTAACAAAGTAGATCCTGATCTTTGTAAAGGATGATCTTTATAATTGAAACTGGAATTCACACTGGAAGAGCTAGATGCAGACAAATGCTCAGAAGCAAATGAAATACGAGCTTCAGTAGGAGTTTCATGCACTTTGGAAATCACAGTAAGGTTCTTAGGAGAATCTAACTGTTTTAAAGCTCTTACATCTACAATCCATTCTTTAGGAACTTTGATATCGGATAGATTGACCATTTTTGGAACAGTGAGCTGGGCACCTTTAGAATCTAAAAGAGTCATTAAGGCAGTAGCAGGAATGCCTTTTCTACAAACTATATGACCTATATGCAAATACTTGTATCCATTTTTTTGCTTAGTAGGTAACTTAAATCTTTCAGTTGGCAAATCTAAATCATTATCATTCTTAAAAGGATTATCTAAATTGACATTCTGAACTTGATCAAAAATAGAGCTGAGGCTTACCAGTTCTTCTTCTCCAGTATTGCTATCGTTCGTAGTTGCCTGGGATTCATTCATCTTGGTTCGTTCTGTTACTCGGGATTATAGTAGTGCTACCTTCCCTGCCTCTAAACACGGCTTAACACGCCTTCAACAACGAGGACTTACTTCACACAGAATCCAACCAGAACACCAAAGATTCAAGAATCGAGATCCAGACAAAAGAACACAATACTTTTAAATGGAACTGTAAGAGAAGCAATATTTTTGAAACAAGGTATGCAAACTAAAATTCCTTATCTTTTTTCTGATTCCTTAGGAATACTTTCTTTTTCCGAAAAGGTTTGGAATACTTACTATATGCCTTCTTATCATAATGCTTAAACTTTTTCTTCCTGAACTTGTGTGATTTGCTGTGCTGCAAACAACCATAATTAGAATTACAATTACACAAGTCAGACTTAAGATAAGGCATAACTTCTTTCTTTTTCTTCCTATTGATTCTTTCTGTACAGAGATCACTGTTAATCTCCTTGATAAACTGAACCAATTGAGGAAAAGTCACATCACTGATAGTCACTACACAGACCAAAATGTTAAATTATGCCAATCTGTGTATTCGTAAAGCTTTGGTCCTACATTGAGGAAATATGTTGATTGCTCAGCATGAAAGGCATATCAATATGCTATTTCGCTTAATGAAGTCAGGACATATGTCAAAGAACTGTTGTAATACTACTTATTCTGAATGAGGTTTAATAAGAAATTTCTGATGTTTGTATAATTAGATGATGGAAGTATGCAATGCATTCACTGTTCTTTTGTTAAGCCAGTTTTCCATGTGCATATGTTGATGTCTGGAAATAAAACCAGCTTTACCGAAGCGAATTTTGTTGAACCTACTTATGAACCTGCAACACCAACTGTATTTGAAAAAGTATTGTATGCCTTCTATATCCCTGATCAGATGTTCTGTAAATCACTTCTTAGCACAAATTTCTGATCACCAATAAATAATTGAAACTTTTCAAAACCATGAACTACAGCTAAAAGTTCTTTATGAGTACTGTGGTAGTTCATTTCAGAACCCTTAAAAGATCCTGATTCATACCTGACAATTTCTTCTCTATCCTTACCATGATGTTCAGTTACTTCAAGCAAAACCGCACCCCAGGCAGAATGACTAGCATCTGTCTGTACAATTTTCTTACCTTTACCATGTGACTAATCCGATGACTCAGCAACTTCCTCAGTGTCCTCATCCTCAGTTTACTGAATTAGATGATGGAAGTATGCAATGCATTCACTGTTCTTTTGTTAAGCCCATTTTCCATGTGCATATGTTGATGTCTGGAAATAAAACCAGCTTTACCGAAGCGAATTTTGTTGAACCTACTGTTCCTCCTTTACATGACTTTTTGCTGAATGATGATAAGTTTGCTATCCCATTCTGGCCTCATCATGTAATTGCCTCAGGACAGCCTGAAGCCACCACACAGACCAAAATATTAAATTATGCCAATCTGTGTATTCGTAAAGCTTTGGTCCTACAAGCCGACATGCACCAGAAAGCCTTGCAAGCTGAATTGAACCGCCAGAAAATTGAAGCCAGTTTTAATGCTAATTTTCATAATATCCTTGCAAGTTTACATTCTATTGAGTCTAAGCTCAATAATGTTGTTAATACTTCTATGGCTAGTGATTTGAATATCCTTAAGCGTGACTATGCTGCTTTTAAGCAGACTGCTGAAGCGTGGTGGGCCAATAACCCATCTATTCCAATTTCCCAGATTCAAACAGTCACCCAGACTACTGCCAAAATAGAACAGACTACCACTCAGATCCGTAGTCAGCAGTTAGCCGATAGCCATGGAATTTCCCAGATAATTCCTACTGTTGTTTCTAAAGTTGAACAAGTTCTTGATTCAACCACCCAGTCCAAATCTTCCAGTACTACCTGCAATTTTCCTGATTCTTCTTATGATGTTGCTCGACTGCAGAGTCAGTTGAAAGATAAAGGCTTAGTTTTGCACACTCCAAAGCCTAAGCTAGAAGAATTTGACCCTGTCACAGGAACATGGAAATTTGTAAATATGATGCAACAACAGCATGAACCTTTACAGGTCTTTTCAGAAACAGTTCCACCTTTGATCAATTCTTTCATGTTTAGAAAAAGTTATATGAGAACCTGTCATTCATTGGCTAGATTAATAAATGATCCTGAGGATATATTTTTCCATTGGGCTCAATCTTGGTGCCAATAAATATTAAACTTTTAGTACACCAACTTAACTTTGTAGGATTGAGACACAAACCATTAGACTGACAAATGGAAAGGAACTTTTTCAAGTGTTCCAAATGGGACTTATGATCTTGACTGAAAATCAATATATCATCAATGTATGGTTGAATAAATTTAGCATAAGGAGCAAATATTGAATCCATACACTTCTGAAAAATAGAGGGAGCAGTCTTAATACCAAAGTAAGTTCATGTTGCTCAAAGAGATTGTTGAACCTAAATGATGATATATTGATTTTCAGTTCTAAGAGAAGATTTGGACTGGGTGGTTGCAATGCATCATAAGAAAATGCAGATTATGAACTTAAATTCTAAAAATGGATACTGTCCTCGTTTCAGCTAAAAATGGATACTGTCAAACATCTAATTTTTTCACAGGGGTCAACTCCTGCCAAGATTTACAAGAACTTCCACATTCAATAGACCTACATTCTTAGAACAAATTGGTGAAAGGTTGATTGCTCAGCATGAAAGGCATGTAAATAGCTTGTCAGTTCAGTATCTTCTAAATTTACCAAAGAATACTTAATATTTAGAATTAGAACTATTACCATGTTCTTGAAAAGGTTATTTTAGTCATTCTAAATTGAAACTTATTATTTATTGGTGATCAAAAATTTGTGCTAAGAAGTGATTTACAGAACTTGCCCGGTTTCTTTAAGAAGGAATCTAAGAATAAAGTTGTTAGAGCAAGATTGCTTAGATGGGCACAGTTTCTTGATACTTTTGATTTTGATACTGAGCACATTGAAGGTACTAAGAATGTCTTAGCAGACTTCCTTAGTCGTGAAGGTTGTTATTCTCATACTGTTAATTCTTTATCCCAGAACAGTATAACTGAAGAAAATGAACCTAGAGTTATCCATCCCAATCTTAGATCTACTGTTTTAGACAGTCAGCAAGATATCAGGTCTAACATTGAAATTGTTCTTGATAATGAACCTGGTGATTGGAATGATTGGATGCAGAGATACAGAATTCTTCAGAGAGAAGAACAAATTGGTGAAAGGTTGATTGCTCAGCATGAAAGGCATGTAAATAGCTTGTCAGTTCAAGTTCCCGAAAATCCAGTGTTTCAGCCGAATCTTCAGACAGATCATGAACGTGATCAAGGTAATGTTTTGTTTCATCTATGGAATAATGTGATCGACATTATTGATGCATATGAAGATGATAGATACCAAGTGATGTTAAATGAGTTTAACAATGATCAGAATAGAAATGTTCATAATGTTAACATGATATGTCAAAGAACTGAAGAATTTAACTTCATTAACCAATCTGTTCATTGGATTCAAGGATATAGAAGGCATAAAATGACGGGCTTTATTAAACACATTGAAGTTATACTGTTCTGGGATAAAGAATTAACAGTATGAGAATAACAATCTCTTGAGAACTGATGTTGCTTATCATCCTGATGCTGTTCCTAATCCTCATGGATCTTTATTCTGTACCATCTGTAATTTGTCTTTTGATGAACGTCCCTTTGTGACTAATCCGATGACTCAGCAACTTCCTCAGTATCCTCATCCTCAGTTTACTGAATTAGATGATGGAAGTATGCAATGCATTCACTGTTCTTTTGTTAAGCCAGTTTTCCATGGCCAATAACCCATCTATTCCAATTTCCCAGATTCAAACAGTCACCCAGACTACTGCCAAAATAGAACAGACTACCACTCAGATCCGTAGTCAGCAGTTAGCCGATAGCCATGGAATTTCCCAGATAATTCCTACTGTTGTTTCTAAAGTTGAACAAGTTCTTGATTCAACCACCCAGTCCAAATCTTCCAGTACTACCTGCAATTTTCCTGATTCTTCTTATGATGTTGCTCGACTGCAGAGTCAGTTGAAAGATAAAGGCTTAGTTTTGCACACTCCAAAGCCTAAGCTAGAAGAATTTGACCCTGTCACAGGAACATGGAAATTTGTAAATATGATGCAACAACAGCATGAACCTTTACAGGTCTTTTCAGAAACAGTTCCACCTTTGATCAATTTTGATGATTTTGATCCCCTGAAAAATAAAGCCACAGTTGATGCTTTTAGAACATGGGTTGATAATGCTATTCACTCTCAGAATTTAACCCCAGAGCAAGCTTTGAGAAAAGCTCTAAATGCTTTAACTGGTATTGCCAGAACGGCATGGGATACTCTGAAGCCAGAGTATAAAGATGATTTAATTCATCAAGGTGTGAATGATGTTTGTAGTTCTTTGTACCGTATGTTTGTTGGTCAATATGATAATGAAAAGAGAGCAGCTCACAAGAGATTTGTTGAGAATCGTCTTTGTGACATGAAGCAACTTGATGCTTACTGTTCAGAACAGTACACTAATTTTTATCTCTCTGGTCAAACCAACAACAATCAATGGATGTACAATACTTTTCTTGAAGGTTTTCCCTATCAGATGCAACCTTACTACAGGGAAAAGATTTTAAAAAGTATTCTTGAAACTCCTGATATGACTATCAGTGATGTGACTTTTCCTCAATTGGTTCAGTTTATCAAGGAGATTAACAGTGATCTCTGTACAGAAAGAATCAATAGGAAGAAAAAGAAAGAAGTTATGCCTTATCTTAAGTCTGACTTGTGTAAGTGTAATTCTAATTATGGTTGTTTGCAGTACAGCAAATCACACAAGTTCAGGAAGAAAAAGTTTAAGCATTATGATAAGAAGGCGTATAGTAAGTATTCTAAACCTTTTCGGAAAAAGAAAGTATTCCTAAGGAATCAGAAAAAGGTTAGGAAAAAGAATTTTACTCCTATTTGTTATATTTGCAAAGGTCCTCATTTTGAAAATAAGTGTCCAGATAAGGAAAAGAATAAAAAGTCTAAGCGAGTTAGAAGATTAACTCATGGTAATCTTGATTCTCTTCCTTTGACAGTTGTGTTTGAAAATTCAGATTCAGATGATATCAGTATTACTGATATAGAAAGTGATGATGAAGATATGGATAATCAAGTGTTTAATGTCCATCAACAAGAAACAGATTCAGAGTTAGATTTTCACTCTGCTGCATCTTCATCAGGTTCAGGTTCAGACTCCGAAGTCTCTTATTTTTGTAACATGTTTTTCTGCAATATGTTTAGATCTGGTTTTGGAAGGGGTCAACCCCTCTATGAACAAGCAAGACTGAGAGGTCAGTCTTTGACTCAGATAAATCCAGATTGGTGTAAGCCTAGTCCTTCTAAGAAGCTTCAACAGCTTATGTTAAAAAAGAATGAATTAACTCAGAAGAGAAATCAGTTTTTAACTCCTCATCAGCATGAAAAGTTGATGAATGATTTGAAAAAGATAGATTCAGATATTGATAAATTGTTTGAAGAAAACCTAGAATTATCTGATGTATCTGATCTTATGTGTTTTGAGAAGATGTCTCTTTTACAGGAAAAGCCAAGTTCAAGTTCTTCTCATGGCTATGTTGTTAATCCTGTTGCTCAAAGAGCATTCCAGAAAAGTTCTCGGCATATATGGTTACAAGATCGTCTAGCATTCTTGTATACTGTGAGAACTGATGTGATAAAAGAAATCGCCAGTGTTCAAAGAGAAATTGCTGAACTTTCTCATACAGCAATCAGTCCTCTTGAGGAGTACATATTTGATAAATCCAATTCAGATGAATCAGTCCAGCCAGCTACAGAAGAAGAAGCAGTTGATCCTAAGCAAGCTTTTGCTTACCTTAAGGGTATCTCTAACCCTTGTCCTGCTTTTCTATTGACTATTAAATTACCTGGTATAAAGCCCTACACTTTGTGTGCTTTACTAGATTCTGGAGCTGATTGTAATATTGCTCGATCTGAATGTTTCCCTCAAGATTGTTGGAAATCTACTGCAACTAGTATTCACTCTGTGAGTCATAAGGACAACCCTATCCGTTTTCAAGCTGTTATTCCTATTCAGTTTCCCTCTAATACCTATACAGCCACATTCCTACAGTATCCTGTCAAGTTGTATGACTGTATTATTGCTAGTGAAACCTTACAACAGTGGAGTCCTTATACAGTTGGTGTTGCAGGTTCTCATATAAGTTTTTCATTTGGGTCAGTTCCCCAAATCAATGAACACAGAATCTATTCTCCGAAGTTGTCTTTACCAACTCCTGCCAAGGTTGTTCTTCCTGGTTCCCATGTCTGGTTTGTCAACCAGTCTCTTTTCACCCGGGGGGAATTAGAGCAGATTCAGAAAGATTTTGCTGATACTGTCTTGACCAAAGATTTGAATAAGTATTCTAGAAAGTTTGTTTGCACCTTTCCTTTGAAAAAAGATCTCAATGGTGTTGAGATTACACCTAAGTGCAAAGCTAACTACTACATTTTGTCAAGAGCAGAACAGGAGCTCTGTGAGAAGGAGATTACAGATCTACTTGATAAAGGTATAATCCGCCCAAGTAATAGTCCATTTTCATGTCATGCAATGTATGTTCCAAAGAAAGATGAGCATGGAAATGAATTAGAAGAAAAAAGGTTAGTTGTGAATTACAAGCCTTTGAATGTCTGTTTAGAAGATAATAGACATCCCCTGCCTAGCAAAGATTACATCTGGCAGAGAATTCAAGGTTGTAATGTGTTTTCGAAATTTGACTTGACTAAAGGGTTTTGGCAAATTGCAGTTTCAGAAACAGACAGATACAAGACAGCGTTTTCTGTTCCACAAGGTCTGTTTGAATGGTGTGTATTACCATTTGGTATTAAGACTGCTCCCTCTATTTTTCAGAAGTGTATGGATTCAATATTTGCTCCTTATGCTAAATTTATTCAACCATACATTGATGATATATTGATTTTCAGTCAAGATCATAAGTCCCATTTGGAACACTTGAAAAAGTTCCTTTCCATTTGTCAGTCTAATGGTTTGTGTCTCAATCCTTCAAAGTTAAGTTGGTGTTCTGAAAGTTTAATATTTATTGGCACCAAGATTGAGCCCAACGGAAAAATATATCCTCAGGATCATTTATTAAAAAATATTCAGAAGATTGAGGTTACTGACAAAAAGAGTTTACAGAGATTTCTCGGCATGGTTAACTATGTCGCAGGTTATTTTCAGAATATAGCAGAAGCTCGAAAAGAGTTGAACAAGCTTCTGAAGAAGAACTCTCCTCCATGGTCAGATGTTCATAACAGTGCAATTGCTAAGATCAAGCAACAATGTCAAGAACTTCCACCCTTAAAGCTACCTGGTAAAGGTAAGAAAATTGTACAGACAGATGCTAGTCATTCTGCCTGGGGTGCGGTTTTGCTTGAAGTAACTGAACATCATGGTAAGGATAGAAAAGAAATTGTCAGGTATGAATCAGGATCTTTTAAGGGTTCTGAAATGAACTACCACAGTACTCATAAAGAACTTTTAGCTGTAGTTCATGGTTTTGAAAAGTTTCAATTATTTATTGGTGATCAGAAATTTGTGCTAAGAAGTGATTTACAGAACTTGCCCGGTTTCTTTAAGAAGGAATCTAAAAATAAAGTTGTTAGAGCAAGATTGCTTAGGTGGGCACAGTTTCTTGATACTTTTGATTTTGATACTGAGCACATTGAAGGTACTAAGAATGTCTTAGCAGACTTCCTTAGTCGTGAAGGTTGTTATTCTCATACTGTTAATTCTTTATCCCAGAACAGTATAACTGAAGAAAATGAACCTAGAGTTATCCATCCCAATCTTAGATCTACTGTTTTAGACAGTCAGCAAGATATCAGGTCTAACATTGAAATTGTTCTTGATAATGAACCTGGTGATTGGAATGATTGGATGCAGAGATACAGAATTCTTCAGAGAGAAGAACAAATTGGTGAAAGGTTGATTGCTCAGCATGAAAGGCATGTAAATAGCTTGTCAGTTCAAGTTCCAGAAAATCCAGTGTTTCAGCCGAATCTTCAGACAGATCATGAACGTGATCAAGGTAATGTTTTGTTTCATCTATGGAATAATGTGATCGACATTATTGATGGATATGAAGATGATAGATACCAAGTGATGTTAAATGAGTTTAACAATGATCAGAATAGAAATGTTCATAATGTTAACATGATATGTCAAAGAACTGAAGAATTTAACTTCATCAGTCATGTTGACTGGAAACCTAACAGTTTGGATGTTTCCAAGGATATCTATGTTTGTTTCAGAGATCGTCATTTCTCTGCTGGTGGAAATCTTCTAACAGATTCTTTGATTCAGCGAGAAGCTTGTCATCCCAGTGACCCTGAGATTCAAAGCCATTTGCACCATTCAGTTACCAGTGCTACATCCTTTGAATGGCCTATCAATATCCTTAGCAGTACACACATCCCTGATCAGATGTCTTGGTTACAGAGAGAAAATCCTTTTTGTGATTTCTTCCGTGGTGTTTTCCCACACTGCCATAATCTTATGCCTATGGATTCTAACTATGGTTATCTGTTTAAGATTAAGTTTTGGTCATATGCTACTAATCCAATAAATAGATACGTGTTTGATATTTTTGGTCCACAGCAGCAACAAGTTGATTCTATGCAGTTGCGTGATATCCACTCCTTTGCTTTAGAAAGGATTCCTGTATGGATGTTTTGTAGCTTTCAGACTTTGTCAGAGCCACACACCGAAAAAGCTTTTGTTCGATGCAAAAGGAGAATCCTATGGAAAGAAGAATCCCTTGAAGATAAGTTCGAGCGCATTATGGAAAGATCAAGATTCGAAGATAAAGCTGACAGCTCAGAGCATGAAGATGATGCTCCTGAAGTCGACTGGGAATCTCATTCTCCCAGGTCGCACGCCTACTAAGTGGGGATGTCACTTAGACGAGTTACTATCCTCTTGGAATAAAAGGACGCATGGATCCCACCATGGTAAAAAGAAGGATAAGGTTCTTCCTTTAAAGACCTACGTGTTACCCTTCACGTGTCAAAAAGATGCTTTGTTCTTATCTCGTATTACTGTTCATCTCATTCCTGGCGAGATTCTTGTTCGAGATAAGGTTGCTTTAATAAAGTAGATGCTCTGCTACGTGTCCAATTCTTGTGGACGGATTTGAAAACTTTGTATGATGCTTTGCAACCCAAAAGTCGGTTCCTCTCCTATATAAGGAACGCAGACCTCACTTGCAAATCATAACTTCCGGATACAACTTCCGTAGATAACTTCCTTAGAGAAGAGTCAGTAGCAGAGATAGTTAGAGTGTCTAGTCTTGCATAGTCTTGCATAGTTTCCTGCATTTCCTGCATAGTCTTTAGATAAGAAAGACATAGAGAGTATGCTCTCTTCCTGAAGGAAGATCAGAAATCAGACTGTCGATCTTATAGCATGTCTGTAGAATCTGAGTCTTGTAAATCAGCCTGTTGTGGTCTGATAATCATTATCATAATTGTCATTTGCATTACAGTCTATATGTTATTGAAGCGCCCGATGTAATGAAAGATAGTTGTTCTATGTTTCTCGGAGCTTGTCGAAAAAGTTGGTATCAGAGCATGGTTGTTATAATCCTTATAAGCATTCATTTTAGTTTGCATACCTTGTTTCAAAAATATTGCTTCTCTTACAGTTCCATTTAAAAGTATTGTGTTCTTTTGTCTGGATCTCGATTCTTGAATCTTTGGTGTTCTGGTTGGATTCTGTGTGAAGTAAGTCCTCGTTGTTGAAGGCGTGTTAAGCCGTGTTTAGAGGCAGGGAAGGTAGCACTACTATAATCCCGAGTAACAGAACGAACCAAGATGAATGAATCCCAGGCAACTATGAACGATAGCAATACTGGAGAAGAAGAACTGGTAAGCCTCAGCTCTATTTTTGATCAAGTTCAGAATGTCAATTTAGATAATCCTTTTAAGAATGATAATGATTTAGATTTGCCAACTGAAAGATTTAAGTTACCTACTAAGAAGTGGCAAGAAATATATGGTGATCTAGGATTTCTGTCTTATAAGTCTAAGTCAATTTGTAAATTGATAGAAATGCAAGTTGTAGTCAATTGTGATAAGCCTCATAGCTTTATTAATCTCTTGAGCAATACAGAGATTCAAAATTTGGTGAAACAAGCCAAGCAAAAAAATGGATACAAGTATTTGCATATAGGTCATATAGTTTGTGGCATAGAACCTCTTTATAGAAAAGGCATTCCTGCTACTGCCTTGATGACTCTTTTAGACGCCCGTCATAATAAATATTCTGATATGATTATGGGAGGCATTTCTGCTCCTATGGCTGCTGGAGCTACAGCATTTGATGTTGTACCTAACTTTGCTATAAGTCTGTTAGATGACCATCTAGATAAGATTTTGATGTTTCAGCTATGAGGCTTATCACATAGCTAGGTGCTATCAATATTCTATATCAGCAAAACCGCACCCCAGGCAGAATGACTAGCATCTGTCTGTACAATTTTCTTACCTTTACCAGGTAGCTTTAAGGGTGGAAGTTCTTGACATTGTTGCTTGATCTTAGCAATTGCACTGTTATGAACATCTGACCATGGAGGAGAGTTCTTCTTCAGAAGCTTGTTCACCTCTTTTCGAGCTTCTGCTATATTCTGAAAATAACCTGCGACATAGTTAACCATGCCGAGAAATCTCTGTAAACTCTTTTTGTCAGTAACCTCAATCTTCTGAATATTTTTTAATAAATGATCCTGAGGATATATTTTTCCATTGGGCTCAATCTTGGTGCCAATAAATTGGTGAAAGGTTGATTGCTCAGCATGAAAGGCATGTAAATAGCTTGTCAGTTCAAGTTCCAGAAAATCCAGTGTTTCAGCCGAATCTTCAGACAGATCATGAACGTGATCAAGGTAAGGATAGAGAAGAAATTACACTTCTTGAAGTCAGTAAGGATATAGAAGGCATACAATACTTTTCTTGAAGGTTTTCCCTATCAGATGCAATCTTACTACAGGGAAAAGATTTTAAAAAGTATTCTTGAAACTCCTGATATGACTATCAGTGATGTGACTTTTCCTCAATTGGTTCAGTTTATCAAGGAGATTAACAGTGATCTCTGTACAGAAAGAATCAATAGGAAGAAAAAGAAAGAAGTTATGCCTTATCTTAAGTCTGACTTGTGTAAGTGTAATTCTAATTATGGTTGTTTGCAGCATAGCAAATCACACAAGTTCAGGAAGAAAAAGTTTAAGCATTATGATAAGAAGGCATACAGTAAGTATTCCAAACCTTTTCGGAAAAAGAAAGTATTCCTAAGGAATCAGAAAAAGGTTAGGAAAAAGAATTTTACTCCTATTTGTTATATTTGCAAAGGTCCTCATTTTGCAAATAAGTGTCCAGATAAGGAAAAGAATAAAAAGTCTAAGCGAGTTAGAAGATTAACTCATGGTAATCTTGATTCTCTTCCTTTGACAGTTGTGTTTGAAAATTCAGATTCAGATGATATCAGTATTACTGATATAGAAAGTGATGATGAAGATATGGATAATCAAGTGTTTAATGTCCATCAACAAGAAACAGATTCAGAGTTAGATTTTCACTCTGCTGCATCTTCATCAGGTTCAGGTTCAGACTCCGAAGTCTCTTATTTTTGTAACATGTTTTTCTGCAATATGTTTAGATCTGGTTTTGGAAGGGGTCAACCCCTCTATGAACAAGCAAGACTGAGAAGTCAGTCTTTGACTCAGATAAATCCAGATTGGTGTAAGCCTAGTCCTTCTGAGAAGCTTCAACAGCTTATGTTAAAAAAGAATGAATTAACTCAGAAGAGAAATCAGTTTTTAACTCCTCATCAGCATGAAAAGTTGATGAATGATTTGAAAAAGATAGATTCAGATATTGATAAATTGTTTGAAGAAAACCCAGAATTATCTGATGTATCTGATCTTATGTGTTTTGAGAAGATGTCTCTTTTACAGGAAAAGCCAAGTTCAAGTTCTTCTCATGGCTATGTTGTTAATCCTGTTGCTCAAAGAGCATTCCAGAAAAGTTCTCGGCATATATGGTTACAAGATCGTCTAGCATTCTTGTATACTGTGAGAACTGATGTGATAAAAGAAATCGCCAGTGTTCAAAGAGAAATTGCTGAACTTTCCCGTACAGCAATCAGTCCTCTTGAGGAATACATATTTGATAAATCCAATTCAGATGAATCAGTCCAGCCAGCTACAGAAGAAGAAGCAGCTGATCCTAAGCAAGCTTTTGCTTACCTTAAGGGTATCTCTAACCCTTGTCCTGCTTTTCTATTGACTATTAAATTGCCTGGTATAAAGCCCTACACTTTGTGTGCTTTACTAGACTCTGGAGCTGATTGTAATATTGCTTTTCATTCTCATCTCAGGGTCATAGAAGGCATACTGATCAATGTGCTCAGTATTAAAAGATCAGGTAATAAATCTTAGATCTATTCTGATCATTGTTAAACTCATTTAACATCACTTGGTATCTATCATCTTCATATCCATCAATAATGTCGATCACATTATTCCATAGATGAAACAAAACATTACCTTGATCACGTTCATGATCTGTCTGAAGATTCGGCTGAAACACTGGATTTTCTGGAACTTGAACTGACAAGCTATTTACATGCCTTTCATGCTGAGCAATCAACCTTTCACCAATTTGTTCTTCTCTCTGAAGAATTCTGTATCTCTGCATCCAATCATTCCAATCACCAGGTTCATTATCAAGAACAATTTCAATGTTAGACCTGATATCTTGCTGACTGTCTAAAACAGTAGATCTAAGATTGGGATGGATAACTCTTTTTGTCAGTAACCTCAATCTTCTGAATATTTTTTAATAAATGATCCTTGGTGCCAATAAATATTAAACTTTCAGAACACCAACTTAACTTTGAAGGATTGAGACACAAACCATTAGACTGACAAATGGAAAGGAACTTTTTCAAGTGTTCCAAATGGGACTTATGATTTTGACTGAAAATCAATATATCATCAATGTATGGTTGAATATTTCAATGTTAGACCTGATATCTTGCTGACTGTCTAAAAGAGTCATCAAGGCAGTAGCAGGAATGCCTTTTCTATAAAGAGGTTCTATGCCACAAACTATATGACCTATATGCAAATACTTGTATCCATTAGAATCAAACAATTTACCAAAGATGACTTCATTCTTATTTCCATTGATTGTTGAATACACAGATAACTATGTCATCAGAACACCAATTCAGTACTCAGCAATAGCTACCAGCAACATGGTTGACACCAACTTAACTTTGAAGGATTGAGACACAAACCATTAGACTGACAAATGGAAAGGAACTTTTTCAAGTGTTCCAAATGGGACTTATGATCTTGACTGAAAATCAATATATCATCAATGTATGGTTGAATAAATTTAGCATAAGGAGCAAATATTGAATCCATACACTTCTGAAAAATAGAGGGAGCAGTCTTAATACCAAATGGTAATACACACCATTCAAACAGACCTTGTGGAACAGAAAACGCTGTCTTGTATCTGTCTGTTTCTGAAACTGCAATTTGCCAAAACCCTTTAGTCAAGTCAAATTTTGAAAACACATTACAACCTTGAATTCTCTGCCAGATGTAATCTTTGCTAGGCAGGGGATGTCTATTATCTTCTAAACAGACATTCAAAGGCTTGTAATTCACAACTAACCTTTTTTCTTCTAATTCATTTCCATGCTCATCTTTCTTTGGAACATACATTGCATGACATGAAAATGGACTATTACTTGGGCGGATTATACCTTTATCAAGTAGATCTGTAATCTCCTTCTCACAGAGCTCCTGTTCTGCTCTTGACAAAATGTAGTAGTTAGCTTACACGTAGGTCTTTAAAGGAAGAACCTTATCCTTCTTTTTACCATGGTGGGATCCATGCGTCCTTTTATTCCGAGAGGATAGTAACTCGTCTAAGTGACATCCCCACTTAGTAGGCGTGCGACCTGGGAGAATGAGATTCCCAGTCGACTTCAGGAGCATCATCTTCATGCTCTGAGCTGTCAGCTTTATTCTTCGCCTTGTATGGTAGATTGTTCAATACTACTATTCCTATTGTGAAGGATCCCAGAAGTGATAAATCCCAGGTTAGAGCATGGAAATGAATTAGAAGAAAAAAGGTTAGTTGTGAATTACAAGCCTTTGAATGTCTGTTTAGAAGATAATAGACATCCCCTGCCTAGCAAAGATTACATCTGGCAGAGAATTCAAGGTTGTAATGTGTTTTCGAAATTTGACTTGACTAAAGGGTTTTGGCAAATTGCAGTTTCAGAAACAGACAGATACAAGACAGCGTTTTCTGTTCCACAAGGTCTGTTTGAATGGTGTGTATTACCATTTGGTATTAAGACTGCTCCCTCTATTTTTCAGAAGTGTATGGATTCAATATTTGCTCCTTATGCTAAATTTATTCAACCATACATTGATGATATATTGATTTTCAGTCAAGATCATAAGTCCCATTTGGAACACTTGAAAAAGTTCCTTTCCATTTGTCAGTCTAATGGTTTGTGTCTCAATCCTAGTTAGCACAAATTTCTGATCCTGAGGATACATTTTTCCATTCAGATTTTGCTGATACTGTCTTGACCAAAGATTTGAATAAGTATTCTAGAAAGTTTGTTTGCACCTTTCCTTTGAAAAAAGATCTCAATGGTGTTGAGATTACACCTAAGTGCAAAGCTAACTACTATATTTTGTCAAGAGCAGAACAGGAGCTCTGTGAGAAGGAGATTACAGATCTACTTGATAAAGGTATAATCCGCCCAAGTAATAGTCCATTTTCATGTCATGCAATGTATGTTCCAAAGAAAGATGAGCATGGAAATGAATTAGAAGAAAAAAGGTTAGTTGTGAATTACAAGCCTTTGAATGTCTGTTTAGAAGATAATAGACATCCCCTGCCTAGCAAAGATTACATCTGGCAGAGAATTCAAGGTTGTAATGTGTTTTTGAAATTTGACTTGACTAAAGGGTTTTGGCAAATTGCAGTTTCAGAAACAGACAGATACAAGACAGCGTTTTCTGTTCCACAAGGTCTGTTTGAATGGTGTGTATTACCATTTGGTATTAAGACTGCTCCCTCTATTTTTCAGAAGTGTATGGATTCAATATTTGCTCCTTATGCTAAATTTATTCAACCATACATTGATGATATATTGATTTTCAGTCAAGATCATAAGTCCCATTTGGAACACTTGAAAAAGTTCCTTTCCATTTGTCAGTCTAATGGTTTGTGTCTCAATCCTTCAAAGTTAAGTTGGTGTTCTGAAAGTTTAATATTTATTGGCACCAAGATTGAGCTCAATGGAAAAATATATCCTCAGGATCATTTATTAAAAAATATTCAGAAGATTGAGGTTACTGACATTGCTTGAAGTAACTGAACATCATGGTAAGGATAGAGAAGAAATTGTCCAGTATGAATCAGGATCTTTTAAGGGTTCTGAAATGAACTACCACAGTACTCATAAAGAACTTTTAGCTGTAGTTCATGGTTTTGAAAAGTTTCAATTATTTATTGGTGATCAGAAATTTGTGCTAAGAAGTGATTTACAGAACTTGCCCAATATAGTAGGAAAACCTAGTTGACTGGAAACCTTTGACAGTTAAGAGCTAATTAGTATTCATAAATTTATTTGACTGGTTAAGAATACTAAGTGTATGCCAGAAATATGAGTTAATCCTAAGCAAGCTTTTGCTTACCTTAAGGGTATCTCTAACCCTTGTCCTGCTTTTCTATTGACTATTAAATTACCTGGTATAAAGCCCTACACTTTGCGTGCTTTACTAGACTCTGGAGCTGATTGTAATATTGCTCGATCAGCTACAAGGGTTAGAGATACCCTTAAGGTAAGCAAAAGCTTGCTTAATGAAAAGAGAGCAGCTCACAAGAGATTTGTTGAGAATCGTCTTTGTGACATGAAGCAACTTGATGCTTACTGTTCAGAACAGTACACTAATTTTTATCTCTCTGGTCAAACCAACAACAATCAATGGATGTACAATACTTTTCTTGAAGGTTTTCCCTATCAGATGCAATCTTACTACAGGGAAAAGATTTTAAAAAGTATTCTTGAAACTCCTGATATGACTATCAGTGATGTGACTTTTCCTCAATTGGTTCAGTTTATCAAGGAGATTAATAGTGATCTCTGTACAGAAAGAATCAATAGGAAGAAAAAGAAAGAAGTTATGCCTTATCTTAAGTCTGACTTGTGTAAGTGTAATTCTAATTATGGTTGTTTGCAGCACAGCAAATCACACAAGTTCAGGAAGAAAAAGTTTAAGCATTATGATAAGAAGGCATACAGTAAGTATTCCAAAGTAGATATGGTTCTTTACTTTTTCAGGATCATGAATAGGAATCTAGTCATAAGTTTACTGTATCTGAACATATATTCATCTGAAGAGAACTTTTAATACTGAGCACATTGAAGGTACTAAGAATGTCTTAGCAGACTTCCTTAGTCGTGAAGGTTGTTATTCTCATACTGTTAATTCTTTATCCCAGAACAGGAGCTCTGTGAGAAGGAGATTACAGATCTACTTGATAAAGGTATAATCCGCCCAAGTATCCCAGAAGTGATAAATCCCAGGTTAGATATTCTCTGTTATGGCAAACAGATTCTAAAGGTGCCCAGCTCACTGTTCCAAAAATGGTTAATCTATCCGATATCAAAGTTCCTAAAGAATGGATTGTAGATGTAAGAGCTTTAAAACAGTTAGATTCTCCTAAGAACCTTACTGTGATTTCCAAAGTGCATGAAACTCCTACTGAAGCTCGTATTTCATTTGCTTCTGAGCATTTGTCTGCATCTAGCTCTTCCAGTGTGAATTCCAGTTTAAATGATAAAGATCATCCTTTACAAAGATCAGGATCTACTTTGTTACAGCGCAAGCCTTTGCATTCTTGCTATCATCCTGATGCTGTTCCTAATCCTCATGGATCTTTATTCTGTACCATTTGTAATTTGTCTTTTGATGAACGTCCCTTTGTGACTAATCCGATGACTCAGCAACTTCCTCAGTGTCCTCATCCTCAGTTTACTGAATTAGAGAATGGAAGTAGAATCTAACTGTTTTAAAGCTCTTACATCTACAATCCATTCTTTAGGAACTTTGATATCGGATAGATTAACCATTTTTGGAACAGTGAGCTGGGCACCGTTAGAATCTAAAAGAGTCATCAAGGCAGTAGCAGGAATGCCTTTTCTACAGATTATGGAAGTATTGTACAAACTTATTTGCAAAATGAGGACCTTTGCAAATATAAAAAATAGGAGTAAAATTCTTTTTCCTAACCTTTTTCTGATTCCTTAGGAATACTTTCTTTTTCCGAAAAGGTTTGGAATACTTACTATATGCCTTCTTATCATAATGCTTAAACTTTTTCTTCCTGAACTTGTGTGATTTGCTGTGCTGCAAACAACCATAATTAGAATTACAATTACACAAGTCAGACTTAAGATAAGGCATAACTTCTTTCTTTTTCTTCCTATTGATTCTTTCTGTACAGAGATCACTGTTAATCTCCTTGATAAACTGAACCAATTGAGGAAAAGTCACATCACTGATAGTCATATCAGGAGTTTCAAGAATACTTTTTAAAATCTTTTCCCTGTAGTAAGATTGCATCTGATAGGGAAAACCTTCAAGAAAAGTATTGTACATCCATTGATTGTTGTTGGTTTGACCAGAGAGATAAAAATTAGTGTACTGTTCTGAACAGTAAGCATCAAGTTGCTTCATGTCACAAAGACGATTCTCAACAAATCTCTTGTGAGCTGCTCTCTTTTCATTATCATATTGACCAACAAACATACGGTACAAAGAACTACAAACATCATTCACACCTTGATGAATTAAATCATCTTTATACTCTGGCTTCAGAGTATCCCATGCCGTTCTGGCAATACCAGTTAAAGCATTTAGAGCTTTTCTCAAAGCTTGCTCTGGGGTTAAATTCTGAGAGTGAATAGCATTATCAACCCATGTTCTAAAAGCATCAACTGTGGCTTTATTTTTCAGGGGATCAAAATCATCAAAATTGATCAAAGGTGGAACTGTTTCTGAAAAGACCTGTAAAGGTTCATGCTGTTGTTGCATCATATTTACAAATTTCCATGTTCCTGTGACAGGGTCAAATTCTTCTAGCTTAGGCTTTGGAGTGTGCAAAACTAAGCCTTTATCTTTCAACTGGCTCTGTAGTCGAGCAACATCATAAGAAGAATCAGGAAAATTGCAGGTAGTACTGGAAGATTTGGACTGGGTGGTTGAATCAAGAACTTGTTCAACTTTAGAAACAACAGTAGGAATTATCTGGGAAATTCCATGGCTATCGGCTAACTGCTGACTACGGATCTGAGTGGATAACTCTAGGTTCATTTTCTTCAGTTATACTGTTCTGGGATAAAGAATTAACAGTATGAGAATAACAACCTTCACGACTAAGGAAGTCTACTAAGACATTCTTAGTACCTTCAATGTGCTCAGTATCAAAATCAAAAGTATCAAGAAACTGTGCCCACCTAAGCAATCTTGCTCTAACAACTTTATTTTTAGATTCCTTCTTAAAGAAACCGGGCAAGTTCTGTAAATCACTTCTTAGCACAAATTTCTGATCACCAATAAATAATTGAAACTTTTCAAAACCATTGAAGGTAAACTTTTAATAAATCTTAATGATCTATATGCAAATATCAGGACAGATTGATGTTGCTCGACTACAGAGCCAGTTGAAAGATAAAGGCTTAGTTTTGCACACTCCAAAGCCTAAGTTAGAAGAATTTGACCCTGTCACAGGAACATGGAAATTTGTAAATATGATGCAACAACAGCATGAACCTTTACAGGTCTTTTCAGAAACAGTTCCACCTTTGATCAATTTTGATGATTTTGATCCCCTGAAAAATAAAGCCGCAGTTGATGCTTTTAGAACATGGGTTGATAATGCTATTCATTCTCAGAATTTAACCCCAGAGCAAGCTTTGAGAAAAGCTCTAAATGCTTTAACTGGTATTGCCAGAACGGCATGGGATACTCTGAAGCCAGAGTATAAAGATGATTTAATTCATCAAGGTGTGAATGATGTTTGTAGTTATTTAAATGGTATTAGAGAAATTGAAGCCAGCTTTAATGCTAATTTTCATAATATCCTAGATAACTTGCTTGAAGTAACTGAACATTATGATCAAAGGTGGAACTTTCCAATCCGTGATCAATGTGCTCAGTATTAAAAGATCCATATAAAAATACTGTTAATTTTCCATGATGACATCTGATCAGGGATGTGTACTACCTGCAATTTTCCTGATTCTTCTTATGATGTTGCTCGACTGCAGAGTCAGTTGAAAGATAAAGGCTTAGTTTTGCACACTCCAAAGCCTAAGTTAGAAGAATTTGACCCTGTCACAGGAACATGGAAATTTGTAAATATGATGCAACAACAGCATGAACCTTTACAGGTCTTTTCAGAAACAGTTCCACCTTTGATCAATTTTGATGATTTTGATCCCCTGAAAAATAATGATTTAGATTTGCCAACTGAAAGATTTAAGTTACCTACTAAGAAGTGGCAAGAAATATATGGTGATCTAGGATTTCTGTCTTATAAGTCTAAGTCAATCTGTAAATTGATAGAAATGCAAGTTGTAGTCAATTGTGATAAGCCTCATAGCTTTATTAATCTCTTGAGCAATACAGAGATTCAAAATTTGGTGAAACAAGCCAAGCAAAAAAATGGATACAAGTATTTGCATATAGGTCATATAGTTTGTAGAAAAGGCATTCTTGCTACTGCCTTAATGACTCTTTTAGATTCTAAAGGTGCCCAGCTCACTGTTCCAAAAATGGTTAATCTATCCGATATCAAAGTTCCTAAAGAATGGATTGTAGATGTAAGAGCTTTAAAACAGTTAGATTCTCCTAAGAGTAAAGGGTTCTTTCTTACAGATTCTAAATTGGAATAGATTGAGCAAGAATATTTATTATGACGGGCGTCTAAAAGAGTCATCAAGGCAGTAGCAGGAATGCCTTTTCTATAAAGAGGTTCTATGCCACAAACTATATGACCTATATGCAAATACTTGTATCCATTTTTTTGCTTGGCTTGTTTCACCAAATTTTGAATCTCTGTATTGCTCAAGAGATTAATAAAGCTATGAGGCTTATCACAATTGACTACAACTTGCATTTCTATCAATTTGTGAATAACAGAAAAGCAGGACAAGGGTTAGAGATGCCTTCTTATCCATAGAGCATACTCTCCTTCATTCTCTGTTCATCCTGCTTTTCTATTGACAGATCTTTGCTAGGCAGGGGATGTCTATTATCTTCTAAACAGACATTCAAAGGCTTGTAATTCACAACTAACCTTTTTTCTTCTAATTCATTTCCATGCTCATCTTTCTTTGGAACATACATTGCATGACATGAAAATGGACTATTACTTGGGCGGATTATACCTTTATCAAGTAGATCTGTAATCTCCTTCTCACAGAGCTCCTGTTCTGCTCTTGACAAAATATAGTAGTTAGCTTTGCACTTAGGTGTAATCTCAACACCATTGAGATCTTTTTTCAAAGGAAAGGTGCAAACAAACTTTCTAGAATACTTATTCAAATCTTTGGTCAAGACAGTATCAGCAAAATCCACCCTTAAAGCTACCTGGTAAAGGTAAGAAAATTGTACAGACAGATGCTAGTCATTCCAATCACCAGGTTCATTATCAAGAACAATTTCAATGTTAGACCTGATATCTTGCTGACTGTCTAAAACAGTTTAATATTTATTGGCACCAAGATTGAGCCCAATGGAAAAATATATCCTCAGGATCATTTATTAAGAAATATTCAGAAGATTGAGGTTACTGACAAAAAGAGTTTACAGAGATTTCTCGGCATGGTTAACTATGTCGCAGGTTATTTTCAGAATATAGCAGAAGCTCGAAAAGAGTTGAACAAGCTTCTGAAGAAGAACTCTCCTCCATGGTCAGATGTTCATAACAGTGCAATTGCTAAGATCAAGCAACAATGTCAAGAACTTCCACCCTTAAAGCTACCTGGTAAAGGTAAGAAAATTGTACAGACAGATGCTAGTCATTCTGCCTGGGGTGCGGTTTTGCTTGAAGTAACTGAACATCATGGTAAGGATAGAGAAGAAATTGTCAGGTATGAATCAGGATCTTTTAAGGGTTCTGAAATGAACTACCACAGTACTCATAAAGAACTTTTAGCTGTAGTTCATGGTTTTGAAAAGTTTCAATTATTTATTGGTGATCAGAAATTTGTGCTAAGAAGTGATTTACAGAACTTGCCCGGTTTCTTTAAGAAGGAATCTAAAAATAAAGTTATTAGAGCAAGATTGCTTAGGTGGGCACAGTTTCTTGATACTTTTGATTTTGATACTGAGCACATTGAAGGTACTAAGAATGTCTTAGCAGACTTCCTTAGTCGTGAAGGTTGTTATTCTCATACTGTTAATTCTTTATCCCAAAACAGTATAACTGAAGAAAATGAACCTAGAGTTATCCATCCCAATCTTAGATCTACTGTTCCAAAAATGGTCAATCTATCCGATATCAAAGTTCCTAAAGAATGGATTGTAGATGTAAGAGCTTTAAAACAGTTAGATTCTCCTAAGAACCTTACTGTGATTTCCAAAGTGCATGAAACTCCTACTGAAGCTCGTATTTCATTTGCTTCTGAGCATTTGTCTGCATCTAGCTCTTCCAGTGTGAATTCCAGTTTAAATGATAAAGATCATCCTTTACAAAGATCAGGATCTACTTTGTTACAGCGCAAGCCTTTGCATTCTTGCTATCATCCTGATGCTGTTCCTAATCCTCATGGATCTTTATTCTGTACCATCTGTAATTTGTCTTTTGATGAACGTCCCTTTGTGACTAATCCGATGACTCAGCAACTTCCTCAGTGTCCTCATCCTCAGTTTACTGAATTAGATGATGGAAGTATGCAATGCATTCACTGTTCTTTTGTTAAGCCAGTTTTCCATGTGCATATGTTGATGTCTGGAAATAAAACCAGCTTTACCGAAGCGAATTTTGTTGAACCTACTGTTCCTCCTTTACATGACTTTTTGCTGAATGATGATAAGTTTGCTATCCCATTCTGGCCTCATCATGTAATTGCCTCAGGACAGCCTGGATCTCGAACACATGCTTTGTTCTTCGCCTTGTATGGTAGATTGTTCAATACTACTATTCCTATTGTGAAGGATCCCAGAAGTGATAAATCCCAGGTTAGATATTCTCTGTTATGGCAAACAGATTCTAAAGGTGCCCAGCTCACTGTTCATGATCTGTCTGAAGATTCGGCTGAAACACTGGATTTTCTGGAACTTGAACTGACAAGCGATTTCTTTTATCACATCAGTTCTCACAGTATACAAGAATGCTAGACGATCTTGTAACCATATATGCCGAGAACTTTTCTGGAATGCTCTTTGAGCAACAGGATTAACAACATAGCCATGAGAAGAACTTGAACTTGGCTTTTCCTGTAAAAGAGACATCTTCTCAAAACACATAAGATCAGATACATCAGATAATTCTGGGTTTTCTTCAAACAATTTATCAATATCTGAATCTATCTTTTTTGAACACTGGCGATTTCTTTTATCACATCAGTTCTCACAGTATGGTATAAAGCCCTACACTTTGTGTGCTTATGTTAAAAAAGAATGAATTAACTCAGAAGAGAAATCAGTTTTTAACTCCTCATCAGCATGAAAAGTTGATGAATGATTTGAAAAAGATAGATTCAGATATTGATAAATTGTTTGAAGAAAATCCAGAATTATCTGAAGTATCTGATCTTATGTGTTTTGAGAAGATGTCTCTTTCACAGGAAAAGCCAAGTTCAAGTTCTTCTCATGGCTATGTACTCCTCAAGAGGACTAATTGCTGTACGGGAAAGTTCAGCAAGATATCAGGTCTAACATTGAAATTGTTCTTGATAATGAACCTGGTGATTGGAATGATTGGATGCAGAGATACAGAATTCTTCAGAGAGAACTCTCCTCCATGGTCAGATGTTCATAACAGTACAATTGCTAAGATCAAGCAACAATGTCAAGAACTTCCACCCTTAAAGCTACCTGGTAAAGGTAAGAAAATTGTACAGACAGATGCTAGTCATTCTGCCTGGGGTGCGGTTTTGCTTGAAGTAACTGAACATCATGGTAAGGATAGAGAAGAAATTGTCAGGTATGAATCAGGATCTTTTAAGGGTTCTGAAATGAACTACCACAGTACTCATAAAGAACTTTTAGCTGTAGTTCATGGTTTTGAAAAGTTTCAATTATTTATTGGTGATCAGAAATTTGTGCTAAGAAGTGATTTACAGAACTTGCCCGGTTTCTTTAAGAAGGAATCTAAAAATAAAGTTGTTAGAGCAAGATTGCTTAGGTGGGCACAGTTTCTTGATACTTTTGATTTTGATACTGAGCACATTGAAGGTACTAAGAATGTCTTAGCAGACTTCCTTAGTCGTGAAGGTTGTTATTCTCATATTGTTAATTCTTTATCCCAGAACAGTATAACTGAAGAAAATGAACCTAGAGTTATCCATCCCAATCTTAGATCTACTGTTTTAGACAGTCAGCAAGATATCAGGTCTAACATTGAAATTGTTCTTGATAATGAACCTGGTGATTGGAATGATTGGATGCAGAGATACAGAATTCTTCAGAGAGAAGAACAAATTGGTGAAAGGTTGATTGCTCAGCATGAAAGGCATGTAAATAGCTTGTCAGTTCAAGTTCCAGAAAATCCAGTGTTTCAGCCGAATCTTCAGACAGATCATGAACGTGATCAAGGTAATGTTTTGTTTCATCTATGGAATAATGTGATCGACATTATTGATGGATATGAAGATGATAGATACCAAGTGATGTTAAATGAGTTTAACAATGATCAGAATAGAAATGTTCATAATGTTAACATGATATGTCAAAGAACTGAAGAATTTAACTTCATCAGTCATGTTGACTGGAAACCTAACAGTTTGGATGTTTCCAAGGATATCTATGTTTGTCTCAGAGATCGTCATTTCTCTGCTGGTAGAAATCTTCTAACAGATTCTTTAATTCAGCGAGAAGCTTGTCATCCCAGTGACCCTGAGATTCAAAGCCATTTGCACCATTCAGTTACCAGTGCTACATCCTTTGAATGGCCTATCAATATCCTTAGCAGTACACACATCCCTGATCAGATGTCTTGGTTACAGAGAGAAAATCCTTTTTGTGATTTCTTCCGTGGTGTTTTCCCACACTGCCATGATCTTATGCCTATGGATTCTAACTATGGTTATCTGTTTAAGATTAAGTTTTGGTCATATGCTACTAATCCAATAAACAGATACGTGTTTGATATTTTTGGTCCACAGCAGCAACAAGTTGATTCTATGCAGTTGCGTGATATCCACTCCTTTGCTTTAGAAAGGATTCCTGTATGGATGTTTTGTAGCTTTCAGACTTTGTCAGAGCCACACACCGAAAAAGCTTTTGTTCGATGCAAAAGGAGAATCCTATGGAAAGAAGAATCCCTTGAAGATAAGTTCGAGCGCATTATGGAAAGATCAAGATTCGAAGATAAAGCTGACAGCTCAGAGCATGAAGATGATGCTCCTGAAGTCGACTGGGAATCTCATTCTCCCAGGTCGCACGCCTAACAGTTTGGATGTTTCCATCTTAAGAAACATCATTCACAACTGATGAGTACTGAATTGTGATAAGCCTCATAGCTTTATTTAAGAACCTATTCAGTAAATATGCAAAGAACACCAAGATAATGAGTCAAGGAGGAACAGTAGGTTCAACAAAATTGGTTTAATATTAATCAATGGAAATAAGGGGATGTCGTTCATATCCTTCATTTTTTAGAAAAGCAGAAATTTTTTCAACTTGAACTATATGCATCATTATCTAGAGAACTTTGAATAGTTAGCTTAGGGTAATGTTTGAATGGTGTGTATTACCATTTGGTATTAAGCCAGCAACAAGTTGATTTAGACTGTGACTAATAAAAATGAAATGCTTTAAATAATGTCCAAATCTCAGTCTTCCTTGTTCATAGAGGGGTTGACCCCTTCCAAAACCAGATCTAAACATATTGCAGAAAAACATGTTACAAAAATAAGAGACTTCGGAGTCTGAACCTGAACCTGATGAAGATGCAGCAGAGTGAAAATCTAACTCTGAATCTATTTCTTGTTGATGGAAGTATGCAGATCCTGATCGTTGTAAAGGATGATCTTTATCATTTAAACTGGAATTCACACTGGAAGAGCTAGATGCAGACAAATGCTCAGAAGCAAATGAAATACGAGCTTCAGTAGGAGTTTCATGCACTTTGGAAATCACAGTAAGGTTCTTAGGAGAATCTAACTGTTAATCGTCATACCTAAATTTAATGGTTAATCCATAGGAGATTGAGTTCTTTGACATATCAAGTTTACTTTCTATCTTATAAGTCACATCTGTATTCTCTCTGGTCAAACCAACAACAATCAATGGATGTACAATACTTTTCTTGAAGGTTTTCCCTATCAGATGCAATCTTACTACAGGGAAAAGATTTTAAAAAGTATTCTTGAAACTCCTGATATGACTATCAGTGATGTGACTTTTCCTCAATTGGTTCAGTTTATCAAGGAGATTAATAGTGATCTCTGTACAGAAAGAATCAATAGGAAGAAAAAGAAAGAAGTTATGCCTTATCTTAAGTCTGACTTGTGTAAGTGTAATTCTAATTATGGTTGTTTGCAGCACAGCAAATCACACAAGTTCAGGAAGAAAAAGTTTAAGCATTATGACCTATATTGGGCAAGTTCTGTAAATCAGAATACACACCATATATTAACTAACAAGCTTCAAATACCCCTCCATTAAATCATCTTTTCAGAAACATCTGTCAAGCTTATAGTTATTTACAAGAAACAGGAACATGGAAATAAGCCAACATATTGCAGAAAAACATGTTACAAAAATAAGAGACTTATAAGAATCTGAAAATTCTATGCAGGGTCTTAAAGAATTGTACATCCATTTAGGAGGAAAAGTCATTAAGTATTCTTAACTAGTTGAAATTTATCAATCCTGGTCTCTGAATGGTCCTCATTTTGCAAATAAGGACAGTATGATAATGATGAGTGAATACTAGTTAATACTTGTTATGAATATTCTTAACAAGTATGGTCTCTGAATGGTCCTCATCAGATATATTAAACACTTGATTATCCATATCTTCATCATCAGGCAATTACATGATGAGGCCAGAATGGGATAGCAAACTTATCATCATTCAGCAAAAAGTCATGTAAAGGAGGAACAGTAGGTTCAACAAAATTCGCTTCGGTAAAGCTGGTTTTATTACCAGACATCAACATATGCACATGGAAAACTGGCTTAACAAAAGAACAGTGAATGCATTGCATACTTCCATCATCTAATTCAGTAAAAGCATTTTGTTAACCATGCTCTGATACCAACAAACATACGGTACAAAGAACTACAAACATCATTCACACCTTGATGAATTAAATCATCTTTATACTCTGGCTTCAGAGTATCCCATGCCGTTCTGGCAATACCAGTTAAAGCATTTAGAGCTTTTCTCAAAGCTTGCTCTGGGGTTAAATTCTGAGAGTGAATAGCATTATCAACCCATGTTCTAAAAGCATCAACTGTGGCTTTATTTTTCAGGGGATCAAAATCAATGGATGTACAATACTTTTCTTGAAGGTTTTCCCTATCAGATGCAATCTTACTACAGGGAAAAGATTTTAAAAAGTATTCTTGAAACTAATTATTAGAGTTACATTGCGAGTTTTCATCATTCTTGCTATCATCCTGATGCTGTTCCTAATCCTCATGGATCTTTATTCTGTACCATCTGTAATTTATCTTTTGATGAACGTCCCTTTGTGACTAATCCGATGACTCAGCAACTTCCTCAGTGTCCTCAAAGTTCTGGGATGACAGGTAAAGAAGACTGTTATATTGGGCAAGTTCTGTAAATCACTTCTTATAAGTCATTTCCCAATTGCATAGCATGGATATGATCAATGAGCTCGACTGCAGAGTCAGTTGAAAGATAAAGGCTTAGTTTTGCACACTCCAAAGCCTAAGCTAGAAGAATTTGACCCTGTCACAGGAACATGGAAATTTGTAAATATGATGCAACAACAGCATGAACCTTTACAAGTCTTTTCAGAAACAGTTCCACCTTTGATCAATTTTGATGATTTTGATCCCCTGAAAAATAAAGCCACAGTTGATGCTTTTAGAACATGGGTTGATAATGCTATTCACTCTCAGAATTTAACTATGTCACCTGAGAAATTAGAGCATTATTTGCAAATCACACAAGTTCAGGAAGAAAAAGTTTAAGCATTATGATAAGAAGGCATATAGTAAGTATTCTAAACCTTTTCGGAAAAAGAAAGTATTCCTAAGGAATCAGAAAAAGGTTAGGAAAAAGAATTTTACTCCTATTTGTTATATTTGCAAAGGGCAGAATGACTAGCATCTGTCTGTACAATTTTCTTACCTTTACCAGGTAGCTTTAAGGGTGGAAGTTCTTGACATTGTTGCTTGATCTTAGCAATTGCACTGTTATGAACATCTGACCATGGAGGAGAGTTCTTCTTCAGAAGCTTGTTCAACTCTTTTCTGGCTTCTGCTATATTCTGAAAATAACCTGCGACATAGTTAACCATGCCGAGAAATCTCTGTAAACTCTTTTTGTCAGTAACCTCAATCTTCTGAATATTTCTTAATAAATGATCCTGAGGATATATTTTTCCATTGGGCTCAATCTTGGTGCCAATAAATATTAAACTTTCAGAACACCAACTCAACTTTGAAGGATTGAGACACAAACCATTAGACTGACAAATGGAAAGGAACTTTTTCAAGTGTTCCAAATGGGACTTATGATCTTGACTAAAAATCAATATATCATCAATGTATGGTTGAATAAATTTAGCATAAGGAGCAAATATTGAATCCATACACTTCTGAAAAATAGAGGGAGCAGTCTTAATACCAAATGGTAATACACACCATTCAAACAGACCTTGTGGAACAGAAAACGCTGTCTTGTATCTGTCTGTTTCTGAAACTGCAATTTGCCAAAACCCTTTAGTCAAGTCAAATTTCGAAAACACATTACAACCTTGAATTCTCTGCCAGATGTAATCTTTGCTAGGCAGGGGATGTCTATTATCTTCTAAACAGACATTCAAAGGCTTGTAACTCACAACTAACCTTTTTTCTTCTAATTCATTTCCATGCTCATCTTTCTTTGGAACATACATTGCATGACATGAAAATGGACTATTACTTGGGCGGATTATACCTTTATCAAGTAGATCTGTAATCTCCTTCTCACAGAGCTCCTGTTCTGCTCTTGACAAAATATAGTAGTTATCTTTGCACTTCTTGTAACCATATGTGCCGAGAACTTTTCTGGAATGCTCTTTGAGCAACAGGATTAACAACATAGCCATGAGAAGAACTTGAACTTGGTTTTTCCTGTGAAAGAGACATCTTCTCAAAACACATTAGATCAGATACATCAGATAATTCTGGGTTTTCTTCAAACAATTTATCAATATCTGAATCTATCTTTTTCAAATCATTCATCAACTTTTCATGCTGATGAGGAGTTAAAAACTGATTTCTCTTCTGAGTTAATTCATTCTTTTTTAACATAAGCTGTTGAAGCTTGACTTAGACTTATAAGACAGAAATCCTAGATCACCATATATTTCTTGCCACTTCTTAGTAGGTAACTTAAATCTTTCAGTTGGCAAATCTAAATCATTATCATTCTTAAAAGGATTATCTAAATTGACATTCTGAACTTGATCAAAAATAGAGCTGAGGCTTACCAGTTCTTCTTCTCCAGTATTGCTATCGTTCATAGTTGCCTGGGATTCATTCATCTTGGTTCGTTCTGTTACTCGGGATTATAGTAGTGCTACCTTCCCTGCCTCTAAAATGGATGTACAATACTTTTCTTGAAGGTTTTCCCTATCAGATGCAATCTTACTACAGGGAAAAGATTTTAAAAAGTATTCTTGAAACTCCTGATATGACTATCAGTGATGCGACTTTTCCTCAATTGGTTCAGTTTATCAAGGAGATTAACAGTGATCTCTGTACAGAAAGAATCAATAGGAATACTTTCAGCGAGAAGCTTGTCATCCCAGTGACCCTGAGATTCAAAGCCATTTGCACCATTCAGTTACCAGTACTACATCTTTTGAATGGCCTATCAATATCCTTAGCAGTACACACATCCCTGATCAGATGTCTTGGTTACAGCGAGAAAATCCTTTTTGTGATTTCTTCCGTGGTGTTTTCCCACACTGCCATGATCTTATGCCTATGGATTCTAACTATGGTTATCTGTTTAAGATTAAATTTTGGTCATATGCTACTAATCCAATATTCTCGCTGAATTAAAGAATCTGTTAGAAGATTTCCACCAGCAGAGAAATGACGATCTCTGAGATAAACATATATATCCTTGGAAACATCCAAACTGTTAGGTTTCCAGTCAACATGACTAATGAAGTTAAATTCTTCAGTTCTTTGACATATCATGTTAACATGATGAACATTTCTATGGAATAATGTGATCGACATTATTGATGGATATGAAGATGATAGATACCAAGTGATGTTAAATGAGTTTAACAATGATCAGAATAAGAGACATCTTTTCAAAACACATAGCCATGAGAAGAACTTGAACTTGGCTTTTCCTGTAAAAGAGACATCTTCTCAAAACACATTAGATCAGATACTTCAGATAATTCTGGGTTTTCTTCAAACAATTTATCAATATCTGAATCTATCTTTTTTAAATCATTCATCAACTGAAAAATAGAGGGAGCAGTCTTAATACCAAATGGTAATACACACCATTCAAACAGACCTTGTGGAACAGAAAACGCTGTCTTGTATCTGTCTGTTTCTGAAACTGCAATTTGCCAAAACCCTATTCTGATCATTGTTAAACTTATTTAACATCACTTGGTATCTATCATCTTCATATCCATCAATAATGTCGAACCCTTGTCCTGCTTTTCTATTGACTATTAAATTACCTGGTATAAAGCCCTACACTTTGTGTGCTTTACTAGACTCTGGAGCTGATTGTAATATTGCTCGATCTGAATGTTTCCCTCAAGATTGTTGGAAGTCTACTGCAACTGAACATCATGGTAAGGATAGAGAAGAAATTGTCCGGTATGAATCAGGATCTTTTAAGGGTTCTGAAATGACCTATATGCAAATACTTGTATCCATTTTTTTGCTTGGCTTGTTTCACCAAATTTTGAATCTCTGTATTGCTCAAGAGATTAATAAAGCTATGAGGCTTATCACAATTGACTACAACTTGCATTTCTATCAATTTACAGATTGACTTAGACTTATAAGACAGAAATCCTAGATCACCATATATTTCTTGCCACTTCTTAGTAGGTAACTTAAATCTTTCAGTTGGCAAATCTAAATCATTATCATTCTTAAAAGGATTATCTAAATTGACATTCTGAACTTGATCAAAAATAGAGCTGAGGCTTACCAGTTCTTCTTCTCCAGTATTGCTATCGTTCGTAGTTGCCTGGGATTCATTCATCTTGGTTCGTTCTGTTACTCGGGATTATAGTAGTGCTACCTTCCCTGCCTCTAAACACGGCTTAACACGCCTTCAACAACGAGGACTTACTTCACACAGAATCCAACCAGAACACCAAAGATTCAAGAATCGAGATCCAGACAAAAGAACACAATACTTTTAAATGGAACTGTAAGAGAAGCAATATTTTTGAAACAAGGTATGCAAACTAAAATGAATGCTTATAAGGATTATAACAACCATGCTCTGATACCAACTTTTTCGACAAGCTCCGAGAAACATAGAACAACTATCTTTCATTACATCGGGCGCTTCAATAACATATAGACTGTAATGCAAATGACAATTATGATAATGATTATCAGACCACAACAGGCTGATTTACAAGACTCAGATTCTACAGACATGCTATAAGATCGACAGTCTGATTTCTGATCTTCCTTCAGGAAGAGAGCATACTCTCTATGTCTTTCTTATCTAAAGACTATGCAGGAAATGCAGGAAACTATGCAAGACTATGCAAGACTAGACACTCTAACTATCTCTGCTACTGACTCTTCTCTAAGGAAGTTATCTACGGAAGTTGTATCCGGAAGTTATGATTTGCAAGTGAGGTCTGCGTTCCTTATATAGGAGAGGAACCGACTTTTGGGTTGCAAAGCATCATACAAAGTTTTCAAATCCGTCCACAAGAATTGGACACGTAGCAGAGCATCTACTTTATTAAAGCAACCTTATCTCGAACAAGAATCTCGCCAGGAATGAGATGAACAATAATACGAGATAAGAACAAAGCATCTTTTTGACACGTGAAGGGTAACACGTAGGTCTTTAAAGGAAGAACCTTATCCTTCTTTTTACCATGGTGGGATCCATGCGTCCTTTTATTCCGAGAGGATAGTAACTCGTCTAAGTGACATCCCCACTTAGTAGGCGTGCGACCTGGGAGAATGAGATTCCCAGTCGACTTCAGGAGCATCATCTTCATGCTCTGAGCTGTCAGCTTTATCTGCGAATCTTGATCTTTCCATAATGCGCTCGAACTTATCTTCAAGGGATTCTTCTTTCCATAGGATTCTCTTTTTGCATCGAACAAAAGCTTTTTCGTTGTGTGGCTCTGACAAAGTCTGAAAGCTACAAAACATCCATACAGGAATCCTTTCTAAAGCAAAGGAGTGGATATCACGCAACTGCATAGAATCAACTTGTTGCTGCTGTGGTCCAAAAATATCAAACACGTATCTGTTTATTGGATTAGTAGCATATGACCAAAACTTAATCTTAAACAGATAACCATAGTTAGAATCCATAGGCATAAGATCATGGCAGTGTGGGAAAACACCACGGAAGAAATCACAAAAAGGATTTTCTCGCTGTAACCAAGACATCTGATCAGGGATGTGTGTACTGCTAAGGATATTGATAGGCCATTCAAAAGATGTAGCACTGGTAACTGAATGGTGCAAATGGCTTTGAATCTCAGGGTCACTGGGATGACAAGCTTCTCGCTAAATCAAAGAATCTGTTAACAGATTTCTACCAGCAGAGAAATGACGATCTCTGAGACAAACATAGATATTCTTGGAAACATCCAAACTGTTAGGTTTCCAGTCAACATGACTGATGAAGTTAAATTCTTCAGTTCTTTGACATATCATGTTAACATTATGAACATTTCTATTCTGATCATTGTTAAACTCATTTAACATCACTTGGTATCTATCATCTTCATATCCATCAATAATGTCGATCACATTATTCCATAGATGAAACAAAACATTACCTTGATCACGTTCATGATCTGTCTGAAGATTCGGCTGAAACACTGGATTTTCTGGAACTTGAACTGACAAGCTATTTACATGCCTTTCATGCTGAGCAATCAACCTTTCACCAATTTGTTCTTCTCTCTGAAGAATTCTGTATCTCTGCATCCAATCATTCCAATCACCAGGTTCATTATCAAGAACAATTTCAATGTTAGACCTGATATCTTACTGACTGTCTAAAACAGTAGATCTAAGATTGGGATGGATAACTCTAGGTTCATTTTCTTCAGTTATACTGTTCTGGGATAAAGAATTAACAGTATGAGAATAACAACCTTCACGACTAAGGAAGTCTGCTAAGACATTCTTAGTACCTTCAATGTGCTCAGTATCAAAATCAAAAGTATCAAGAAACTGTGCCCATCTAAGCAATCTTGCTCTAACAACTTTATTCTTAGATTCCTTCTTAAAGAAACCGGGCAAGTTCTGTAAATCACTTCTTAGCACAAATTTCTGATCACCAATAAATAATTGAAACTTTTCAAAACCATGAACTACAGCTAAAAGTTCTTTATGAGTACTGTGGTAGTTCATTTCAGAACCCTTAAAAGATCCTGATTCATACCTGACAATTTCTTCTCTATCCTTACCATGATGTTCAGTTACTTCAAGCAAAACCGCACCCCAGGCAGAATGACTAGCATTTGTCTGTACAATTTTCTTACCTTTACCAGGTAGCTTTAAGGGTGGAAGTTCTTGACATTGTTGCTTGATCTTAGCAATTGCACTGTTATGAACATCTGACCATGGAGGAGAGTTCTTCTTCAGAAGCTTGTTCAACTCTTTTCTGGCTTCTGCTATATTCTGAAAATAACCTGCGACATAGTTAACCATGCCGAGAAATCTCTGTAAACTCTTTTTGTCAGTAACCTCAATCTTCTGAATATTTCTTAATAAATGATCCTGAGGATATATTTTTCCATTGGGCTCAATCTTGGTGCCAATAAATATTAAACTTTCAGAACACCAACTTAACTTTGAAGGATTGAGACACAAACCATTAGACTGACAAATGGAAAGGAACTTTTTCAAGTGTTCCAAATGGGACTTATGATCTTGACTGAAAATCAATATATCATCAATGTATGGTTGAATAAATTTAGCATAAGGAGCAAATATTGAATCCATACACTTCTGAAAAATAGAGGGAGCAGTCTTAATACCAAATGGTAATACACACCATTCAAACAGACCTTGTGGAATAGAAAACGCTGTCTTGTATCTGTCTGTTTCTGAAACTGCAATTTGCCAAAACCCTTTAGTCAAGTCAAATTTCGAAAACACATTACAACCTTGAATTCTCTGCCAGATGTAATCTTTGCTAGGCAGGGGATGTCTATTATCTTCTAAACAGACATTCAAAGGCTTGTAATTCACAACTAACCTTTTTTCTTCTAATTCATTTCCATGCTCATCTTTCTTTGGAACATACATTGCATGACATGAAAATGGACTATTACTTGGGCGGATTATACCTTTATCAAGTAGATCTGTAATCTCCTTCTCACAGAGCTCCTGTTCTGCTCTTGACAAAATATAGTAGTTAGCTTTGCACTTAGGTGTAATCTCAACACCATTGAGATCTTTTTTCAAAGGAAAGGTGCAAACAAACTTTCTAGAATACTTATTCAAATCTTTGGTCAAGACAGTATCAGCAAAATCTTTCTGAATCTGCTCTAATTATCCATATCTTCATCATCACTTTCTATATCAGTAATACTGATATCATCTGAATCTGAATTTTCAAACACAACTGTCAAAGGAAGAGAATCAAGATTACCATGAGTTAATCTTCTAACTCGCTTAGACTTTTTATTCTTTTCCTTATCTGGACACTTATTTGCAAAATGAGGACCTTTGCAAATATAACAAATAGGAGTAAAATTCTTTTTCCTAACCTTTTTCTGATTCCTTAGGAATACTTTCTTTTTCCGAAAAGGTTTGGAATACTTACTGTATGCCTTCTTATCATAATGCTTAAACTTTTTCTTCCTGAACTTGTGTGATTTGCTATGCTGCAAACAACCATAATTAGAATTACACTTACACAAGTCAGACTTAAGATAAGGCATAACTTCTTTCTTTTTCTTCCTATTGATTCTTTCTGTACAGAGATCACTGTTAATCTCCTTGATAAACTGAACCAATTGAGGAAAAGTCACATCACTGATAGTCATATCAGGAGTTTCAAGAATACTTTTTAAAATCTTTTCCCTGTAGTAAGATTGCATCTGATAGGGAAAACCTTCAAGAAAAGTATTGTACATCCATTGATTGTTGTTGGTTTGACCAGAGAGATAAAAATTAGTGTACTGTTCTGAACAGTAAGCATCAAGTTGCTTCATGTCACAAAGACGATTCTCAACAAATCTCTTGTGAGCTGCTCTCTTTTCATTATCATATTGACCAACAAACATACGGTACAAAGAACTACAAACATCATTCACACCTTGATGAATTAAATCATCTTTATACTCTGGCTTCAGAGTATCCCATGCCGTTCTGGCAATACCAGTTAAAGCATTTAGCGCTTTTCTCAAAGCTTGCTCTGGGGTTAAATTCTGAGAGTGAATAGCATTATCAACCCATGTTCTAAAAGCATCAACTGTGGCTTTATTTTTCAGGGGATCAAAATCATCAAAATTGATCAAAGGTGGAACTGTTTCTGAAAAGACCTGTAAAGGTTCATGCTGTTGTTGCATCATATTTACAAATTTCCATGTTCCTGTGACAGGGTCAAATTCTTCTAGCTTAGGCTTTGGAGTGTGCAAAACTAAGCCTTTATCTTTCAACTGGCTCTGTAGTCGAGCAACATCATAAGAAGAATCAGGAAAATTGCAGGTAGTACTGGAAGATTTGGACTGGGTGGTTGAATCAAGAATTTTCGACAAGCTCCGAGAAACATAGAACAACTATCTTTCATTACATCGGGCGCTTCAATAACATATAGACTGTAATGCAAATGACAATTATGATAATGATTATCAGACCACAACAGGCTGATTTACAAGACTCAGATTCTACAGACATGCTATAAGATCGACAGTCTGATTTCTTGAGATCTAACCATTTGATCCTGAACCTAAACCAAAATGGTGGAAAGAGACCGATTTTTGCAACTTCCATCACAACAAGGGTCATAAAACCAATAATTGCATACACTTGAAGCATCTCATACAAGACAAAATTGATAATGGAGAAATTTTAATTGACAATCATAAAAGCAATAATGATCATACGACATTCACAGAACCATTTCTGAAACATAATCAAGGAGATTCATCTTATTAGCCTAATATGGGTGCTAAAGTCAATTACGCCTACTCTGGAAATAATGTTGTCATAAACATAGTTGAACCTTTCTTATCTGAACATTGCAATGTCATCACCATTGTAAGAAAAGATAGAGGTAATCAATCAGCAAATGCAGTTACTTGATGACAAGCTCAGGCACATCTACAAAGACAAATCTTAGATTCATCAAATGTCCCTAAGATGTCTTTCAATCTTTCATTTGCTTCTAAATAGAGGGCTGCCTCTAAATCATCAAATTCTAAAGACACGAGACCAACATCATATAGTATTGTCCAACAACTCTAGCATACCAATGCAAAAATATCAATGTTTGAGTTGCTTCGGATATCTCCAGCTCATAAAGCTATTCTGGATAAAGTACTTCTCGGTTCCAATGTTCTTGACAATCTTGATCTAGAAAGATTCCAGACAATGATTGGTCATCTGAAATCACCCCAATATATCTCCTTTTCAGAGGAAGATGAAAATTCATTGAGTCATCTACATAACCAACCCTTTCACATTTAAGTCTTGATCCAAAACTGTCAAGTCAAATGCGTGTTGATAGATGGTGGTGTTGGTTTAAACATTTGTTCTTACAACTTGATCATACTACTGGGATTATCAGAAGTTTCCATTGATCCTAAAAAGAAGATAACTATCAAAGCTTATGATGAACAAGAGAGATCTTCCGAAGGAACAATTGTCTTACCTATCAGAACAGGTCCAGTTATCGGAGATATCACATGTCAAGTTCTTGATATACCTTTGACTTACAACATTCTTCTAGGGAGACCCTGGATACATAAAATGTGAGCTATTCCTTCCACATACCATCAATGTGTGAAATTTCTTTATGAAGGAGTAGAGGTAACGATTCTAGCTGACATATCTACAACTTGTAATGCATTGAAAGAAAGCGCTGACAAACTTCTTCCGAATAACATAGAATCTTCCACTAAGAAAATAGATGTTGCATCTACATCCAAGATGGAAGACATTGCACAAGAGGTCAAAATCAAAGACAATGGTATGGGAGAATACACAATGGAACCAGTTTTATCCCTCACCTCTCTCCCGTTGTCCCTAAAGTCTTATGGACAACCTTCAGACAAAGTGAAATCCAATGGTAAATAATCCTAGGTCATATTCAATGGAAGCTTTGTCACAGAGCAAGTATCTAAACAAGAGTTTGAGGAAGAAGAAGTCGTGCTTGCATGGTTATACAAGGATAAGTCTCAATCCCAGTCAGTCTAGAAATGTGACTCCACTTCAAGAAAAATTCCTCAAAAGTCATATGGACCAGGAGACGAATTGATCACAAAAATGGGATACACTGGAAAAGGATCTCTAGGACTACAAGGTAAAGGTCTTCTATCACCTCTTGACCACCGTGGCCGAACAAACAAGAATACAATAGGTCTAGGATATTAGAAGAAGCCTTTCTATCTTGGCAAAAACTCTCCACATGTCTTAGAATAGATTGAACCATCAGCAACAATTCAACTAAAGGAAGAAACACAACAATCTGATAGTGATGATTCAGACACCACTGATGAGCTCATTCCTTATGAGCATTTGCCTAAAGAAATACTAGACCTCCTTAAAGATGAAGATAAACCTAAGGAGAATATCAATGTAGTAAAAACACAAGAACTTACTACTGAAATCAAACAAGAGGAATCAATTGAAACTATCCAAATAGCAGAACAATGGGAACATCATAGCAATTCTGAGATAGAATCTCATGAGTATGAATTCAAATCAGAATCAGAAGGAAACCCTTCTTAGGGAATCCACCCTAATTTCACACATATTCTTAGATTTCCTAGAGGCATAAATGAGGAATCAAATGACTATGAATGGGGAGTCATTCCAGAGGAAGATGAGCTTATCACAAAAAAAAATATTGATGCTATTCACCAATATGCACCTAAACCCAATGTAAGTCTAGAGCGAAATGATGAACTTAGTGAGTCTGATCCACCTATGGCTAAAGTAGACTCCCACAATGACATTGAGCCTATTCATGAATTGAACATTTTAATTTGTAATATCACCTTCAAACTTGAGAGTCGGGTTAGGACCAATGATGACAACACCATATCCATAAACACCATTTCTCAATCCTTCCACACTTTGACTATCCAACATCCTGAACTTCTTGACCAAACCTCCACGAATTCGAGCCAAGTTATCTATACCTTTCCAAATGACTATTCCCTTGCTTGATACCTTAATGCAGTGGAGCTTATGACGACTTCCATTAGTGAACTAAGCATTAGCATGATGAAGTTGGACATCAACTATATTAGTCAAAAGAATAAGAATAAAAATAAAAATAAAAAGAGTTTTGAGGGTGAAAACCACTTTGTGATAGTCTCAAAACCTACAAAAGTAAAAATAAACAACGTATCCGAAGGTGAAAACCTCTATGAGGTGCCTAAGGATGAGATATTTGATGTCCTTCCAAGTCATTTAAAGGACAAATCTCTAGTACTGATTGAGCCCACTCAATCTATCAACTTGGGAACAACAGAAGAACCACAGTTGATCCATGTAGCACAATCCTTATCAGAAGAAGAAAAGCAAACATTTACTACATTCCTAAAAGAGAAGAAGATCAAATTTACATGGAAATATTTAGATACGCCTGGATTAGATCCCGATCTTATAATGCACCATTTATCTATAGCTCCAGGAGTCAAACCTGTTAAGCAAAAATTGAGAAAGATGCATCCACATGTTGCACTCTTGGTCAAAGCTGAATTAGAAAAACTATTGAAAGTTGGATTTATTCGAGTTATTGAATATGCTGAATGGATCTCTAACATTGTTCCATTATCAAAACCAAACAAATCTATAAGAGTATGCACATATTTTTAGAGATGTAAAAAAAGCATGCCCTAAGGATGATTTTCCATTACCAAATATCGATATGATAGTGGACATGACTGCGGACTTTGAGATGTATTCTTTAATGGATGGTTTTTCTGGATACAACCTCAAAATTGCTCTTGAAGATCAAGAGAAAAATTCTTTCACATGTGCGTGGGGTACCTTCTGTTGGAACATCATGCCATTTGGTTTAAAGAATACAGGTCCTACATATCAAAGAGCTATGACGTCTATTTTTCATGACATGATGCATTGAACTATGGAAGACTATGTTGATGAAACCTTGGCTAAATCAATGATAATATCTGAGCATCTGAATGACTTGAGAAAAATACTAGATAGAATGGAGAAGTTTAGTCTCAGATTGAATCCTAAAAAGTGTGCTTTTGGTGTCACTTTTGGAAAGCTCCTAGGCTATATTGTTTCAAAAAAGGTCATTGAAGTAGATCTTGCTAAAGTCAAAGCTATCATGGAAATGCAACCTCCCAAGAATATCAGTCAAATAAGAACATTACAAGGGAGGGTACAATCTATCAGATGCTTCATATCTCAGCTAGCAGACATCTCACAACCTTTCACAAAAACATTACATAAAGGTGTGACTTTTGCATGAAATGAGGAATGTGAAAAGAACTTTAATCATATCAAGAAATATCTATCAAATCCTCCTATTTTGATGCCTCATATTTAAGGGAAGCCATTGATCTTATATGTCTTTGCCACAGATACATCACTGGGGGCATTGCTAGCACAACATGATGAGGACAAGAAGGAAAGAGCTATATAATATATTAGTAGAACATTGGTAGCATATGAGAAGAATTATTCAATGATTGAGAAAGTTTGTCTAGCTATGATCTTTGCATCACAGAAACTGAGACACTACATGTTATCTCATACCACACATTTGGTAGTTAAGATTGATCCACTAAAGTACCTACTAAGAAAAGCTGCCCTCACACGTAGATTAGCTAAATGGGTGATGCTATTAACTGAATTCAACATTGAATATGTTGAAAGAAAAGCTATCAAAGGACAAGTAATTGTAGACCAACTGGCTAAAGCACCATTATTTGATGATACACCAATGCAAATAGAATTCACAAATTCCTCTATCATGAATCTTTCTTCTAGAGCATAGAAGTTATTCTTTGACAACTCCTATACATAGGATGGATCTGGAGCAAGCATATTGTTCATCACACCTCAAGGATACTCAATACCTAAAGCATTCAGAATAAATTTTCCTTGAAAAAACAATATTGTTGAATATGAAGCCCTTCTTAATGGCACAAAGATAGCAATTGAATGGAGGGTAACATAGCTACACATTCATGGAGACTCACAGCTAGTCATCCATCAAGTCAATGATGTATACCAAACGAAGGATGAAAATTTAATTCCATACAAATGCATGGTAGATGATCTAAAGAAATATTTTATATCTATCACCTTTGAGAAAATTCCTAGATTGGAGAACAAAGCTATTGATGCTATGGCAACGCTATCTACTTTATTATAGTAGCCCGAACATGAGCTACATAATGAGTTCCTAGTGGAAGCACTATCTTATCGTACATATGATTCCTCCAAAACCCACATGATCTGCACCGTTATTGGTCATGATTCATCTAGATACAAAAACATTTTCTCCTATCTCCAAGACCAAATCATTCCTGATACCTTCAACCGTCATGAGAAATGATACCTTATCTGCAATGCATCCCGGTATGTCATCATTGGTAATGATCTATACAAATGAGGTCTAGATGGTACACTCCTTAGATGTTTAGAATGAGAAGAGTCTCAACATGCATTAGAGGAATTCCATGAGGGTATATGTGGATCACATTCCAATGATTTAACACTAGCTTGAAAACTTATTAGGGCTGGGTACTATTGGCCTGAAATGGAAAAAGATGCAATCAAGTTTGCTAAGAACCCTCAAAAGTGTCAAGTACATGGAAACTTAATTCATGCACCAAGGAGAGATCTTATCCCCTTTACTACACAATGGCCTTTTCAACAATGGGAATCTGATCTTATAGGAGCCATACATCCTCATTTTTCTAATGGACATACCCATATTATTACAGCTACAAACTATTTCACAAAATGGGTAGAAGCAGTTCCTTTGACTCAAGCAACCGACAAGAAAATCTCTATATTTATTCTGAACTACATCATATGTTGGTATGGTATCCCACATTCAATAGTCATAGATAATGGTGGCCAATTCAAGAATAGATACTTAGATGATTTATGTGCTAAATTCAAGATTACACAACATTGGTCATCAATCTACTATCCTCAAGGGAATGGACAAGCAGAGGCTTCAAATAAGAACCTATTGAAAATCTTGCATCACATAGTTAATAAAATAGGAAGAGACTGGCATCTCATGATCAATCTAGCTCTTTGGGCCTATAGAAAAAGTATCAGAACACCCACTGGGGCTACTCCATTCACTTTAGTTTATGGGTCTGAAGTAGTACTACCTATTGAGGTTGAAATCCCATCACTAAGAATCAAAATGCATGGTCTAGTAACTGATGATGACTACAACGTGTCTAGGTTGCAAGAACTTGAACTACTAGATGAGCGCAAACAAGTAGCATATGATCATCTCAGAGTATATTAGAAAAGAATGTCTAGAGGCTACAACAAGAAAGTTAGACATAGAGAATTTCAGGTTGGCGATCTAGTCTTGAGAGAAAATCCTAAAAATCAATCACATAGAGAACACAAGGGGAATTTTGAACCCAACTAGCTGGGTCCCTTTTTTATCATTGCTAATTTTGGCTCTGGAGCCTATCAACTCTCAACAACTAAAGGAGAATAGCTCTGAGAACCAATCAACGTTCTCCATCTGAAGAAATTATATGCCTAAGGCATTCAGTCTATGGTAAAATGTCCTGAAAAAATTATAAAAATTAGAAAAAGTCCTGAAAAATGAACATCTTGGTGAAAACCTAGCAATAGGCACCTTGATGATTCACAAAAAAATTGAAAAATATCAAAAATATCAAAAAATATCAAAAGTAAAAAAAATTTGAAAAAATGAAAAATACGAAAAAATAAGAAAAAGAAAAAGTGCCTTGGTGAAAACCTGGAAACAGGCACCTTGGTAGCAAAAATAGAATCTCTGCCAAGATGGTGAAAACCTGACAAACGGGTGCCACTTGTTTCAAAATGCTCCATCTATCAGTGCAATCTTGGTATTTCCCAACTTTTAGTCTTGCTTTAGTTTGTACATATCTCCTAGTTTGTTTTTGCATTCCTATTTTCAATAAAGTCAATCTGTGCACCATTCGGCCAAAGTGTCTGTATCCTATCAATGTTCAAACTTGGGGGCAATCAAAGTCATATCCTATAGTCTCCAGTATACTTCAGATGAGTCATATCTAGTTAGAGTCCTTTGAAGCCACATCCGAGTCAGTCAGTCATTCTCCTTTCCAGAAAGGATTTTGCATCTACAACAACACAATCAAACATCAACACAAACTAAAAACAATCTATGCTTCACTGCTTTATCTCCTTGTATGCTTACTAATTCACATTGATATTTTTGCATATTGTGTCCTTTCGAGCTCTTTGATGATGTCATTTACAGGATTTAGAGAGTGATGACTGGGGGCATAATCTTTTCTTTGTTTTCTACTTTGAGTGAAAAACTAACAACCTTGGAAAATATGGATTAAAATGGTGTCCATTTGTAAGAGCCTCCATCTTGTATTGGATGGTCGTGAGTACCTCAACCATTGATACCCAGAAGATTCAAGGAAGTTTGATCTAATTATTATCTTTTTGAGTGAGTTCTTACTCCTACTGTGAAACATGATCTTACCTAAGGAGGTGAATGATAAAGGGTCACTACAGGTAATTCACATTGGATTTAGAATGATCTCTTGATTGCTTGATGTGTTTGCAACACAAGGCATATTCAGGTCATCATGACATTTATGTTTTGATGCTTATACAAATTGCTATTTCAAAATGGACATGATATTCAGGTCATCCTGGCATTTGTGCCTTGGTGCTTATATCTAATCCGACATTCCGAAAACAAAACCAATATTCATATGTATATGGTTGTATAGCCAGTGGGCATTGTATTGATTTTTGTGCATACAAATCAATATTCATATATTCATAGTTTCCTAACTAGTGGATGTTGTATTGATTTATCTGATTACCTAATAAAAAATTCAATGATGAAAATGACCGACACATGATCAGTGACTAGGTCCTAGGTCTTAGGTATGCATTTCATTCAGCATGTCATTTTTACACTTTGCATGATTGCATGATCTCACAATTGTTGTATGAACTTGAATGCTTAAATGATTCTTCAAACAGTGCTAAACATCTTACGAGAGTTGAATCTCAACCGAAGGTTTCTTCACAGAACCGCAAGCAGTCACCATCCTAGGTTAGACATCCTTTTTGACAAATGACCGAGTACTTGTCTTTATCAATACCTGCAAAACATATCATGTATATCACTGCATTTACATATCATATTCATCTCATTATATTGCATTTCATTACATACATGTGCATTTATCATTGCATAGCATAATCAAAATCATACATTGTCATACATTTTCCATCTATCAATTACATTTGCATAAATCCATACATTTGAAAGAAATCATTGCATTACATATTACATACATTCTAAACTATTCATAGCATTTACATCATATGATATCATTATAAATTGAAATGACAAGTACACATGAAGTCATAACCAAACTCGATCTCATATATATATATATATATATATATATATATATATATATAATCTCCTCAAAATAGTTAGGGGTGCACATGAGCTCATGTGAGCTATCAAAGTCAGATCAATATCTATGGACAAAATGACAAAAATGATAAACACTATGATAAATCAGATGTCTGCATGATCCTCTGCATCTAGTGGAGGTGGTGGTGGTGCATCTGGCACTACCTCGGCCCATGGTTCTCTAGCTCCCTCTGAGGTGATCATATACTGAGAGTATGTAGGTACTCTCTGTGTAGCAGGAACAACAACATAATATGCAGAGACATAGTAGGCACTTTGTGCGGTCTGATGAGTAACCTCTGCCTGTAATCACCTGTTCTTTGCCTGTTTCTCTAACCATTGCCTCTCAGACTCCTTAAGGCATACCTCAAGTCTAGCATTCTACAATCTCAAATCTTGAATCTATAATTTGAGCCATCTAATCACATCTTGTGGAGTTTGGGCCAATCTAGGATCTACATCTGCGGCGGGCATATTAGTGTCCTCACCTAGCTGATCAACAGTCTCTACTCTACATGCCTTACAGCATCTAATCTCTGCACCAAGATCAAAATCAATATCAACCTATACAGCATCAGTATCAACACCTACATCTTGTTGAGCACCCAGTACCTCATCAGCGCTACCAACACTGCCAACTGTGCCACCCTCTCCTCTAGTATATCTCCTATGTAAACCTGCAAGTCTACCTACTGTAGCACTAGTAGGACGAGGTGGTCTCATCTGTCCAGATGGCCTCTATGGAGTAACAACAGCTCTCAGCCTCAGAGGTGTAGGCTGTACAATGGGAATCTGAACCTCCTAGCACCTCTAACCTCAACCCATAGGAGCACTTGTGACATCTCTAGCCTCCTCCATGGAAGGTATCAACTCAGTCAAACCTGAGAAATTGTGTATCGAATGCTCTATAAGCCACACAACGAAACCATCTGTAACACCAAAATCTAGCACCTGTGGTCTATAGTCCCAATCTCTCGGAACAATATTTGTGTACTCCTGGCTACACAGTGCATATGATAATCTGACTATCCATCCAAGCCCTAACTCTTGCACCAGTCGTGCATAAGTGGCATAGTCCTATGGCACATCCTGAATAATGTCATACTGCCTCCACACATAGGAAATGATGAATCTCTCCAACATAGTAGTGGAACGACCTATCAATACCTGACTCTAAAAGAAATATGCAAACTGAGCATGTGCAGTAGGCCACGCCTCAACTTGTAAGTAAGGTCTCCAAATAACAAAGGTCATGTCATCCAGGACACACCTCCAATACTCTATGATCCCCAGACACACCTGTGTGACATATCCAGAATAGATATATATAATGGGCTCCTGCGGCTGTCTTTATGACTGACATATCAGCCTACATATGGGAATGTGCTCCCATGCCCAAATCTAAAGAACAAGTGCACCCAAAGAAAATGATTTTCCCTCCTGATAAACTATCTCACACATCTCAAAGAACATGTGAGTGAGCATGCACTGTCCCCATCCCAACTCAGAAGGAGTACCCATCAATCAAGCCACCATTAGGGCCCAGCCCATCAATAGATTGTTCTATTGACGATCGGACATGATGATACCACCTATCATACCAGCTATGATGCACTTAATTCTATGGGTGTTCCCATATCTCTGAACTAATTGTATAGTCAATTGTGTGTCATCACCAAATAATCTCCTGAAAGCAAGCAGACTAGAGTTCCCCGAACTGACATAATCAAGCCGAGGACCATGAAATGATATTTGCAATATCCTATATACATCCTCGGGAGTAACTGTAATCTCTCCACTAGGGAGATGGAACGTTTGTGTCTTTGAGTGAAATCTCTCTATCAGTGTAGTCAATAGACCATGGTTCACCCGAATGTCAAGCAACCATATAAGGTACTCAAACCCACAAGAAGCTAAGTGCACTCTCATAGGATCAAGAAGTGACACACAAAGTCTTTGAGTGGCTGGGTGTGATATACGAACATGGACATCAAGGTAGACAACTTACACAATAGAGAAATAGGGAATCCTATCAATAACTTGGTCCAAATTCAGGCTATCAGTAAAGAAATTAAAAAGTTGACTATCTCAGAAGGTACATTAAATGCTAAGGAATCGGCCTATGAAATCATAAAAATAAAAAAATTGACCTAAGGATGTGAAAAAAGCTCTCTATTTTCTGTACGACATTTCAGATTGGTATCAAAACTCATACGAGTTTCTACAGGTTGCCATATGACAATCCATGAGTACACGACAAAGCCTATGCTCTCGTATGATAATTGAGGGACCCAACGAAATGTCATATGACACATGGGTCCCTCTCATATGAGTTTCAAGTAGTTCTGGGATGACAATTGAAAAGAAATTGAAAACTCGTACGAGCCCCAGTAGAGTGTCGTACGAATTTTCATGGTGCAAAAATTAAAAACGCTTCTAACGTATGAAACAAATCTTAAAAGCATCAAAACATTGAAATTTTTAATTCACAGAGAGGCACAGAGGTCTACTTACCAGGTTCCCATACTGGGGAGGTCACTGGTATCTCTGGCTGCACTCGAATCAGTGTGAGGAGACTGGAACTTTATTCTTGTCCATTTTTCTCTCAGAGGGCTCCACAAGGTTCACAAAAGACAAAAGTGAATAATGAAATGAAAATGACCCTTTTGGCCCTTATATAGGTTTTGACCTAATTTTTCAAAGTGCTCCATTTTCCACAAAAATTGCATTCCTGGCTAATTTTGACGTTATGAACCCATTTTCAGGATCAAAATCAAAATCTGAGATCGTTTACTATGTCAAAATCATGATTTAAAATTTTTGGACCCAGGACGACCAACTGCTTGCATAATCGACCTTCAATCATCATAGAAATCTGGAATTCAACTTAACTTATTATCTTACATCAAACTATCAAAATTTCAACTTGGTCACCCATGGTCAACTCATGGTCAAACCTAGTCAAACTTGGTCTCCAGGACCTCTAAACGATGCAGAACGCATTCTCAAATCAATTAACATGCTCCTAAACCATTTAGCGATGACTTTTCTTGTCAAATTTCAATTTTCATCCTGAAGGGGGCATGGTATTGCACATCAATCAAGTCTGTCAATCAAATCTTTTCCTCAGTAATCAAGACAACAACCACGTCTAGTTGTTGATTCATTAAAATACCTCGTTGCTTGGGGCACATCGCTTGGGGCATATCAGATTCATCGAGATCCATATCAATCTGGTATCCTAATCAATCTTGTAAATTGTATCAGCTTTTCGTAACCATCGGTTCATTAGTGTTATTTCCTTGGTTCTTCATAACTGAAGGGTTCAGATGTGATACCGTTTGGATTCCTTTGGATAATCAGGTCTGGAATCAAGTCACTCACTTCTTCGTAATCATAAGGTTCAGGATCAGGCATTTTGATACTTTTTCATAATAATCGGTTCATTGTTGCTATAGTTGACATCATCACGATTCTTGGTCAACTAGGACTTGAATTAGTTTTTTTTTCCAATCTTTCAATCGATTTCTGTCTCAGAATCAGTTTATCTCTCAAATCAGTTTCAACATAAAAAAATAGATTAATCTTTGAACCACTGCGCTTTGCACAGTGATTCAAAGAGGGGCAAAATGTAATACCCCAAAAATGGGCTATAGGTTCATTAACCTCCTACATCATCAAATCGAACGAAATTGACATCAAAGTCCTAACCAAAGGCACATCTGCACATCGAAAACCTAATTGACTGTCTTAATTCTGCATCGAGGAATATTCCTTGAATATTCCTAATTTATCCTAATTATCTTTAATTAAATATTATTTGGCGATAAATGTCATTATTTATCCTAAAATTTGATTAATTGAATATTCTGAATATTTAATTAATTAAGTTTAATTCTACCACTTAATTATTTAATTAGATTTAATTACAGTTATTCCTAAATTGTATTATTTAATTTTGACCATAAATCAAAAATCTTATGACTAATTGATTAAATTCTTATTTAATTAATTAATGTCAATTGTCAATATTTAATGATATAGTTTTTGATTAACCCACAAATCAGTTATTTTAATTCAAAAAAATTAGTTAAGTTGAAGATAAATCACTTTATTTATTTAATTAATTCATAATTATCTACACACATTCAAAGAACAGTTAAACTTAAAATCAGAAAATCAATTCAAGTTGTTATCTTTTTGAAACTCAACATCTATTTTGAGTTGAAAGTTGATCTAAACTTCTTATTTGAGTCAAAAAGTTGTTTTTGCATGATTTTGTGAGTTAATTAATTCTGATTTCTTGTTAACTCAAAAATCAACCTGAATTTATCAAGAGTGATTTATGGCTTTTCTCAATACATCCTCAAGCCCTGGATTTCTATAAAAACAAGGCTCAGCTCTTCATAATATATCTCTTGAATTTGCACAACTACTCTAGTGAAATTGCATCTGAAGAATCAAGCTTTTGCGAATAGGCGACTTTGTGAGATCATTCATAATTTTTCATATCAATTCATATCATTGTTAGAATAATCTGCATATCATTTCAATTCAATTCTAGATTAGATTCATACAGTTTTTCATCTTATTGCATCAAAAAGAAAAAAAATAGATTAATCTGCATTCATTCTACATTCATCTTTTAGCATTAAATCCTTCATTTAGGTGTTGCATTGTCACTGATCTCGGTCTAATATGAGAATACCATACTCACACCTACTAGAAGGCAATAAATCATCTGGTTATCTTATTTCATTTATATTGGAGATTTATTGATTTGCTAACCTCTAATGTTTTACTGAAGTGATGTGTCCACAGCTAGGTACAATTTTCACACACACAACAACAAGAGGGTCAGACATAGAGAATTCCAAGTTGGTGATCTAGTCTTGAGAGAGAACAATAAAAATCAATCCCATTGAGAACGCAAAGGGAAGTTTGAACCCAACTAGTTGAGTCCCTTTTTTTGTCACTACTGCTTTTGGCTCTAGAGCCTATCAACTTTCAATGACTAGCGGAGAATAGCTCCATGAACCGATCAATGTTCTTCATCTAAAGAAATTCTATGCCTAAGACATTTAGTATGTGGAAAATGTCCTAAAAAATATAAAAATCAGAAAAAGTCCTAAAAAATGATCATCCTGGTGAAAACCTAGTAATAGGCACCTTGATGGTTCAACAAAAAAATAAAAAAATTTGAAAAGATGAAAAATACAATTAAAAAAAAGAAAAAGAAAAAGTGCCTTGGTGAAAACCTAGTAAACAAGCGCCTTGGTAGCAAAAATAGAATCTCTTCCAAGATGGTGAAAAATCGGCAAACGGGTGCCACTTGTACAAAATGCTCCATCTATCAATGCAATATTGATAAATTTCCCAGCTTTCTATCCTACTTTAGTTTGTACATATCTCCTTAATTGCTTTCGCATCTCATTTTTAATAAAGTCAGTCTGTGTAACAAACAACACGTGTCTGTATCCTATCAATGTTTCCAAACTTGGGGGAAATCAATGGCATATCCTATGGTCCTTAGTATATCAGACAAGTCATATCCAGTCAATGCCCTTCAAATGCTCTATCCGAGTTAGTTTGTCTATCTCCCTACCAGAAAAGGATTTTCCACCTAACAACAACACAACCAAACACACTACTAAACAAAACAATCTCTATGACATGCTTTAATCTTCTTGTATGTTGACTGATTCACATTTATATTTTTGCATATTATGACCTTTTTATCTTATCGATGATGTCCTTTTATAGGATTTAGAGATTAATGACTGGGGGTATAATCTTTTATTTGTTTTCTTTTTGTAAGTGAAAATCTAATCTCTCTAGAAACTCAAGATTGAATTGGTATCCACTATAAGTGCCTCCATCACGATTGGATGGCTACGTGTACCTCGACCTTTGATACCCAGATGCTTTAGGGAGGTTAGATCTAAGTTTATATTTTGAGTGATTTCTAACTCAACCTATGAAACATGACATTACCGAAGGATGTGAATGATAAAGGATCACTGTGGGTAATTCACATTGGAACAAGGGTGATCTCCCAACTACTTGGTGTGTTTGTACGCAAGGCATATTCAGGTCATCACAACATTTATGCTATGATGCATATACAAATTGCTAAATCAAAATGGATATGATATTTAGGTCATCCTAGCTTTTGTGCCTTGGTGCTTATATCTTATCTGACATTTTCAACTAAAAGTCAATATTTATATGTTCATGGTTGTCTAACTAGTGGGCATTTTATCAACTATCTAATGTTACGTAAAATATTTAGTGATGATAAAAATTGACAAATGATCAGTGACTAAGTCCTAGGTTTGCACTACATTTGCATTTGCATTTGCATTTAGTCTGGTTGCATGTATTTTCATGATTTGAATTCAGCATGGTGTTTGATGTTCTCAAAATTTGCACTAACACGTCACAAGGATTGAGTGTCACATGAAGGTCTCTCCAACTAATCAACAAGCAGTCATCGTTCTAGGTTAATTAACATCCTTTTTGACAACAACTAAGCACTTGAATTCTTCATGTACCTGCAAAAACATCATGTGTATCACTGCATTTACATATCATATCATTTTTCATCAAAATATCATATATTCATTGCATACATATATTTGCATCCATACACCATAAATAAAGCCATACATAAATCATCTAACATCTATCATTGCATTCACATTGCATAATCATACATTCAAAGTAAACATTCAATGTTGCATACATTTGCATCACATGATAAGCATCATAATCCAAAATAACAAGTGCTATAGAAGTCAAACAAAAAATGATCTCATATATATATATATATATATATATATATATATATATATATATATATATATATATATATATATATATATATATATATATATATATATATATATATATATATATATATATATATATATATATAATGTAGATATAGTACATGGGGTGCACAATGTGCATACAATCCAAAGCATGAGCTCCACTAAGCTATCAAGTACAACAAAAATGTCAAAAAATGAGCTGAATAAACATATCAACTATCTGTCTGATCCTCTGCATCAGGTGTTGCGCCTCCTCGTGTTGGCACGTCCCGTGGTGGATCGGCTTGCGTTACTCAGGCTCCCTTTGATCCCAGCATGTTAGAGAGTAAGAAGTCACTTGTTGTCCAGGTGGCACAACCAAAAAATAAGCAACCACATAATATGTTTCCCTAATAGTCTTATGTATCACCTCCGCCTATAGCCGTCGAGCCTCTACCTGAGACTCACGTAGCTGCCTGTCTTACTCCGCTAGCCAGATCTCCAAAGATAACCTCTGGGATCTCAAGTCCTTGATTTGATGACATAGTCGGCGTATGATATCTGATGGCATAGTCAGCGTATGATATCCTAAGGCGTCTGCCTCAAACCTGGGTCTGCCTCCTCAGCTACCTCCTCCTCTGCCATCGTCTCATCGGCACTCCTGCCGCTTGTATTTGTTCACACCTTATGGCATTGAACCTCGGCACCTAGGTCAAAATTGGGTGCCTCCTACACCTCATCCATCTCCACATCTTGGTGTGCTCCCAAAACTTCCTTCGTTGTTATAGCACTACCCATGGCGCCCAGTACTGCACCCTACCTCTCATGTACCGTCTCTGCAAAATTGACGGTTGCACTAATGGAACTACTCGTAGGATAGGAGTAGGCCGAACATCTATCATTGATCGAGGTGGAGCCCCTACCACTCTTTGAACTAGAGGGATTGGCTGTGCTGGTACCTCTCTCCTCCGCTGTCGCCTACCCCTAGGTGTCGTCGTCACGTCATCCACCTCCTCCATCATTAGAATCAACTCAGTGGGATCATAGAATCATCTAAAAGGGTGCTCTGCAAGATGTTTAATGTAGGCATCTATCACCCCAACATCTACTACATGTACATGGTATTTCCAATCCCTGCTCTCAGCCTAGTGTACTTCAAACTGCACACAACGTATGATAATTTGGGATCCCACCCTAGTCCAATCTCTCTAACTTGTCGTGCATAGGAGGAAAACTCCTATGGTACATCCTGTATGAGGCCATACTACCTCTAGACTTTGGTAATAAAAAATATCTCGAGCATGCTAGTAGAGTGGCCGATTAGAATCCTGCTCTGATGAAAATAACCAAACTATACTCTCGCAACTGGCCATGCCTCAACCTATAAGTAAGGGTGCCAGATGACTACGGTCATATCATCCAGGACCCTCCTCTAGTACTCTATCCTACCCATCTAAACCTATGTGATATAACCTACATATCTATATCTCAGAGGCTCCCGAGCTTGCTTCTCATCACCACATATGGGCCTACAAATGGGGATATGCTCCCACACCCAAATCTGTAATACTATGACTCCAAAGTCAAATGTCTTACCCTCGTGGTAGACAACCTCAGGCATCTGAGAAAATATGTGTGCCAGGAGGTACTAACCCCATCCGTACTCAGTAGGCTATGCCATTAGACGCTGCACCATGGGTGCCCACCCCATCAGGAAACCATTATGTTGATGGTCTGATATGATGATCCCCCAATCATCCCTGCTAGGATGCACTCCAAGTGATGTGTCTGCCCATATCTCTAAACCAAGGTCTCCCAGGGGATTTGCTGGGCTATCTACTCATTTGCCCTGAATAGTGTCTTGAATGCATGTAAACCTGTGTTCCCAAAACTCAGGTAGTCTGGGTGGGGACCATGGAAAGGTATTTGAAGGATGTGATACACATCCTCTGGTATGATAGTAATCTCCTCAGTAGGAAGATGGAAGGTCTGGGTCTCAGAATGAAATTGCTCTATCAAAGTTGTAATACATCCATAATTTACCTGAATATCAGGTAAATTGATCAAGTACTCAAAGCCACATGAAGCAAGATGTACCCTCAAGGGATCCGACAGTGACAGACATAGCCTTTGGATGGCTGGATGCGACATACACACATGAATATTTGGGTAACTCATCTGTAAACACAGAACAACAAGCACGATATCAGTAACTTGATCCAAATCGATAATAAATGCATGCAAAATAAGAAAATGAACATATCACAAGGCACATTAAATTCTATGCAAACCAGTTGAGTCGTTAATTTTTTGAAAAATTTCACTAAATGCCTTGAATTTTCTCACTATTTTTCATACGACATTTCAAAATTTTAAAACTGGTGTCAAGTGTTGTATGACACTATACAACGACCCATACAACATTTGGCTCTCATACGACAATCCATCAATTATCATACAACAACTGAGGAACACGATGAAATGTTGTATGATACTTAGGAAGTCTCATACAACACTATGCTACAACAGAGATGACAAATAAATTGGACTTGGAATGTTGTACAACACTCTACTAGTTGTCGTACAACACTCCGTGGTGCAAAAGTTGAAAACGCGTAAAAAATTCTCAAAATCCTAAAAATGCAATTAAAAATGTACTTAAATGATTCAATAGAGGCTCAAAGGTCTACTTACCAGGTTCTCATACTTTCACGGTCGCTGATATCGCCTACATCACTCGAAATGGTGAGAAGAGATAGGAACCACCATTTTAGCTCTCAGAGGATTCCATGGAATCTCAAAAGTCAACTCGCACAAATGATTTGAAAATGACCCATTTTCGTCTTATATAGGTTTTCACCTTAATTTTCAAAGTGCTCTATTTTGCGTGAAAATTGCACCCCTAGCTAATTTTGACATTTTGAATTCATTTTCGGGATCAAAATTTGAGATCGTTTACTTTGTCAAAAACAAAATTTAAAATTTTGGGACCTAGGACGATCGACTGCTTGCATAATCAACCTTCAAAACATCATAGAAATCTAGAATTCAACTTATCTAATCATCTAACATCAAACTTTACAGATTTTAACTTGGTTAACCATGGTTAACTTATGGTCAAACCTAGCCAAACTTGGTCTACAAGACCTCTACATGATGCAAAATGCATCCCCGGACATGTACAACCAACTTCTACAATTGATTGCACTACTTCTAATCATTCACGCTAGCTTTCTCTCTAGCTTTCGATTTTAATCCCGAAGGGGGCATGGTATTTTATATCATTAAACCATTATCAAATTTGTCTTTTTCAAATCTTCTTCAATAATCAAGACAATAACCATGTCTAATTGTCGACTTATCAAAAGTCCTTGTCGCTTGGGGCATATCAAATTCATCGAAATCTATATCAATTTGGTATTCTCTTAATCTTATAAATTGTATCAATTCTTCGTAACCATCAGTTCAATTATGTTATTTCCTTGATTCTTCGTAACTGAAGGGTTCAGATTTGGTATCCTTTCAATTCCTTTGGACAATCAAGTCTAGAGTCAGGATAGTTAATTCCTCGTAATCATAGGTTCACAATCAGGTGTTTTATCACTTCTTCATAATCACAGGATCATTTTTGTTACCATTAAGATCATCTTGATTCTTTGGTCAATCAGGACCTGAATCAACATCTTCAAATCTTTCAATCAATTCCTGTCTCGAAATTGGTTAATCAACCTGGATCAGTTTCTCCATCACATACTGAGTCTAGATCTCACCAAACATATTTATCTTTGAACCATTGTGCTTCGCACAGTAATTCAAAGAGGGGTAAAATGTAATACCCCAAAAATGGGCTTCAGTACCATTGACCTCCTACATCAATAAATCGATCAAAATTGACCCTAAAGTCCTAACCTAAGGCACATCTGCACATCAAATTATCAAAACCCTAATCGATCTTATTTCAAATCCGCATTGGGGAATATTCCTAAATATTTCTAATTTATCCTAATTATCTCTGATTAAATATTATTTGGCGATAAATGATATTATTTTATTTATCCAAAGTCGATTAATTGAATATGATAAATATTTAATTAATTAAACTTTATTCTGCCACTTACTTATTTTAATTAGATTTAATTAAATTTATTCTTTAATTAATATTCTTTATTTGACAATAAATTACAAATCTTAAAAATAATCGATTGAATATTTATTTAATTGATTAAAATCAAAGTGTCAAATTTAATAATATAATTTTGGATAAAGTTTGATTAAAATAATTGATTAACCCATAAATCAGTTATTTAATTGAATAAATCAGTTAAGTTGAGAATAAAACACATGGAAATTAAATAAACTCACAATTATCTATGCAAAAATCATAAAAGCGGTTAAACTCAAAATCAACTATTGAATTCATTTTGTTAACTTTCTAAACTCAACATGTGATTGTGAGTTTAAAATCGAATTGGAGTAATCTCAACTTCCAATTTTGAGTTAAAAAGTTGATTCACATGATTTTACTAGATAGTTATTTCTAATTTCTTGATAACTCACCAATCAATTCGAGTTGATCAAGGAGTGATTTTTGGTTTTTCCATGAGTTCTCAAACCCTGGGTTTCTATATAAACAGGCCTCAGTCCTTCACAATTCATAACTACAAATCTAGAGAACATGTGCAATTTTGAGAGTAGCAATGCTATACTGTCGAACTCTTGAGATTGTGCAACTTTTGGAGAATCATTGCTAACATTGTTTTCTTATTTTTGCATTCATAGCTAATTTTTCAATTCATTTTCATCAAGTTTCTAGATCAATTTCATATAGTTTATATTGTTATTGCATAGAAAATCCAAAAACATAGATTAAATCTTGCATCTATTTCATAGTTTTTGCATTCAAATCCTTCGTTTAGGCATTGCATTGTCATTGATCTCAATCATATTTTGAGAATACCATACTCACGTCTACTAGAAGATAGTAAATCACATGGTTAATGATATATTTCTTTACTGCATATTTTATTGTCATTAATCAATAATGTTTTACTGATGTGTTGTGTCTTCTAAATAGGTACAATTTTCACACACATTTCCATGTTTGCACCTGGCCTAGCTTATCAAAACCTCAAGAACTTTGCAAATTCTTTTTTTTTTATCTTCACACAAAATGAAAAATGATTTGAACTTTTACCCTTTTAACATTAACTCCTCATAACTACTCTTTTTGCCAAAAATATTTATATCACTGATATAATCAATCATACATCACACATCAATCAACTAAACTAATCACAATATACCTCATTAGCTGAACTATACCGAATACACATCAGATACAACTGTAATACCCCAAAAATGGGCTATAAGTTCATTGACCTCCTACATCTTCAAATCGAATGAAATCGACATCAAAGTCCTAACCTAAGGCATATCTGAACATCATCGAATCCTAATTTATTATCATAAATTCTGCATTGAGGAATATTCCTAGCAATATTCCTAATTATCCTAATTATTTTTTATTTAATTATTATTTGGCAATAAATCCTATTTATCCTAAAGTTTGATTAATTGAATATTCTCAATATTTAATTAATTAGATTTAATACTGCCACTTAATTATTTAATTGAAGTTAATTATATTTATTCCTAAATTGTATTATTTAAATTTTGACAATAAATCCAAAATCTTATGAATAAATTGATTAAATTCTTATTTAATTAATTAAAGCAAGTTGTCAATTTTTAATAATATTGTTTTTGAATAAAAGTTTGAAAAATAGTTGATTAGCCCATAAATCAATTGTTTTATTTTTCAAAATCAGTTAAGTTGGAAATAAATCACTTTATTATTAAATTAATTCATAAATAAATCATGCACAATCAGAAAAGCAGACAACTATCAATTATCAATTAAAGCTAAACTCTATTTTGAGTTAGACTCTGCTTTTGCATATTTTTGTGAGTTAATTATCCTTTATTTAAAAATAATTCAAAAATCAACTAAGTGATTTATGAGTTTTTCCATGCATCCCCAAAGCTCTGGATTTCTATAAAATCAAGGCTCAACTCTTCATATCAACATCTCATATTTTTGCAAAATCACGCTGGAGAATCAACATCTGAAGAATTGAAGCTTCTTGCAAATCAACAACTTTTGTGAGATCAATCTTGTTTTAGTTTCATATCATTTAGCATATCATTGTTAGATTAATTGCATTGCATATCAGTTTTTCATATAGAATAGATTCATATCAATTTATTTCATTCTTATTGCATAGAAAACCCAAAAATATAGATTAATTTGCATTCATTACTTCATTGCTATCTTGCATTCAAATCCTTCATTTAGGTGTCGTCAAGGTCACTGATCTCGGTCTAATCTGAGAATACATACTCGCATTTACTAGAAGGCAGTAAATCATCTGGTTAGTTTAGTTTTCATTCTATTGCATGATTTTGATTTTTGCTAACCTCTAATGTTTTACTAAAGTGTTGTGTCTACAGCTAGGTACAAAATTCACACACACATTTTTGGCGCCCACCGTGGGGCAACCCACCTTTACATGCTGGTTTTGGTTTTTTTTTTTTGAGCTAACTCCCTTATGCAGATTTACTTGGAGACTAAAACCCTAAATTTTCAAAGATTTAATTTTATCTCCCAAATGGCTTAGAGTTTTGGTTTGAAATGTTTTTTGCATCTTGGAGACATATCAGGGAAGCTTTGATAAAAAAATTTAGAATTTTTTGAGATGTTTTAAATTTTTAATTAAAAAAAAAAAATTAATAAAAAATTAATTTTCGGCACAAATCAGCATATTTTTGGGAAATTTTTACATTTTCTGAAAGCTCTAAAATTTTTATAGGGGGTCCATTCTTTGTGTTTTAAATTTGGATGCAATATAATATCTCAAATAGTCGATTTACAAAAACTGGTCTATTTTAGTAAAAGGGATCTCTAGGGCACAAATGAAAAAAAATTTCTAAAATTTTTACATTTTTGGAAAGATCTCCATTTTTTAGGAGGGGTCTCTATTTTGCATTTCTATTTTTGTGGCTGAAATCATATCAAAAAAATCAGATCTTGTTGACTAGGTCAAATGCAACAAAAAAAAAAAAAAATTTGTGATGGGTATGCACTTATTTTTCATATGATTCAATGCATGATATGAGTTGTCATTTGAATTATTTTCTGGTTATTATTGCTCCTAACAATTGGTTTTCAGCTCTAACCCTAGGGTTTGCATAAGTTGAATATACCTTGCATATCTTGTTTGCTTGTTGGCTTGTTGGAGAGTTCATGGCTTGCTTGCATGGAAAAGCTCAACAAAAATTGCTAAAATAGGTAAAATCTACTAAGCATGTTTCAAGGAACTCAGGTATTCTATTACATCTGATAACACTTCATTTTGGAACATAAAACAAACTCTCTTATGTCAAGCTTGTGTGACTTTTCTTGCTTTCATATCACAGACTTCATTTTGGGCTATAAAAAAGAACATATATTTGCTTTTTGCATATCTATTACACATAGTAAATAGGCCCTATGAACACTATTCATGGTTCTTGAGAGAGTGGGTTTCCAGCGAAACTCTTCTCAACGAAGGAACCCTTGTAGGTAGGGAGGATACTGAGGGAGTCTCACATTCTACTAGATTTGTGTGTCTTCAACTTTTGATCGATGCATTCTCTCTCTAGAGAGGTTGATAGATCATAAAGGGTTGACGTCATAAATCTTTGTGAGATAATCTTAGTCTTAGCATGTCAGATTAATATGTCTACTTTGTTTTGGTGAAGTGAAGAGGCTAGGGGATTATGCTCTACTTCCTTTTTGGATAGTACCAGAAACCTAGATCCTTGAATCTGATCTACTCCCCATGTGGTATATCTTGTGAGTCACCTTTAGAGAGGGTTAACCATAGTGGACATTCCCTTAATTGGGTCAACCACATTGACGAAACCTCAAGTGGTAATAGTCATTTTCGCCATGGTAGTGACAGCCGCTATATAAATGTCCTTGTGGAAGAAATCTTCACAAGTGTGGTCTCTTGTTGGGTTGTCAAATCTCCCTAGCAGCTCCTGGTTGATTAAATTCTCAGACTGTGTCAAAACCCTGGTGCGCCAGGATTGGATTTCACCCCCTTGGATCATAAAAGTTGCAAAGTCAGACCATTACTAAAAACCCTAGTGAGGCCAAATTTTTCATTTTCTAGGAATATGTGCATTATTGAAAAACTTTTTGGAACATACACAAGTAGTATTTTTAGGGATTAGCACAATAAGTCACTATTGCTTGTTCATGCGCAAGGTTTCTTTTGCCCTTGTTCATTATTTTCAGATGATTGGTTGCTTCCCTTGCTTTCTATTCTGCGTGCTTGATATCTACGTTGTTACTTGAGACAAACTTTTACACAGATCTTTAAAAAACTGGACAGAAAAATTTGCAAACAAATTGATACTGAAAAATTGCAAATCTAAAGCAAAAATCCTTTATGGTGTCAAAAGTCATCCTAAAATTTCAAAACTTGTATCAAAGCCAAAGTCAAAGTTCTCAGAGATTGGTCAAATTTGTCAAAAATCTAGTTTTTACAACCAAATCCCAAATTCTATCAAAATAGAAAATTGATTCTTGTCATTTCTAGTCTTCTTTGGTCAACCCGGGTCAAATCTTAGGTGCTATTTCATGTTGCTCAATATCCCAATAAACTTAGATGGTATCAATTTGCACAAAATGACTCTTGGTCTTCTTTCTTCTACATCTCCCATGTCTTCCTAGTCTCCCATTTCCATCCTTTCTCTTCTTCCTAAACTCTTCACATCTTCTTGATTCTTTTCCTCTTATTATCTAGTCTTCTTTCTTCTATTCATCTCTTTTGTCACTTCCATGCTTGATCCCTCCTCCTCCATCAATTCAAGGAGTCAATCAACAAACTCTACATCAATCTATTCCAGGGAGTCCTAAAACTCCTAACATGTCTCAAAGAATTAGTACACATGAGGAAGAAACTCTAATCACCGCTATGATGAAACAGATGCACGCTATGCAAGTCAAACTTAACAAACTTGAGAAAGAAAAAGAACCTAAAAAGTTCTCCATGGAAGCTCTATGCCCTTTTCCATTTGATAAAGACTTGTACATGTCACCATGCCCTCGGATAAAATATGAGCAACATGATAATCCTTTTGATACCTCTTCCACTGAGAGTGACACACCCATCTTTGAAGACTATGATGACTATGATGATGGACAATATAATGATATCTATGAACCCTATGTTCCTAAGAGTCCTCCTCGTCGTGTGCTCATGCTTACTGGAAATGGGACGTCACATTGGAAAGATTGTGATGGTGATCCATATGATTCTGATTTTGAAAGATACTTTGATGATCTTTGTGCACAATACCTAGATGATCCATCTATTTCACTGGAAAAAGAGAAAGCTTTCCGCGCTGACTATAAATGTCAATACTATAAGGATCTCTCCTCTAAGAACTCTCATGCTGAAAATCAAGATTATACTCTCAAGAAAGATCATGTTAATGTTGAACCTTTACTGTGTGATGGTTCCCTTCCATCCCCTACTTCCTCCAATGCCCATACATCTGCTAAAGTTTCTAAGTCTTTCAAATCTTTCACAAGTCCTTCACCCACCAAAGGTCCTAATACTTTTCATGCGGTTTCCTATAGTTATCCTCAAGGGCTACCTCTTAAAGATACTCAAGCTAACCTTCACTTGGCTGCAAATACTTTCAATAATGCTAAACCTAAAGAGCCTAAGCCTTTATATGCTATAATTTCCACTTTAGCTAGTCTCTTCCCAAGTCTTCCATACAATCCCAACATGCTTCCTTGTCCTTAGAAGTGGCTCCATGTCAAGAGGACTCTAAAAATGATAAAGAAAAGAATGTAAAGAAAGATCAAGATCAAGAACCCTCCATGTCATCCACTCCTTTTCATGATGTCTCTTATCCATTCCATGGTTCTTTTGATCCCGCATGCCCTTTCCCATTCATTCCACCATGACTTAAGTCTTCTCCTAAGCAAGATCAAGCTACTACTTACACTGTTGAGCTTATTGACAATCAAAATAACTTTACCCCACTTCCAATTTCCAAAGATGATACTTCCATTAAGGTTGGTAAAAATGGTGTTGTTACTTCCAATGTTAAGCCTATTGAAAATCAAGAAAAAAATTATGTGCTTATGCTATCCAAAGCTCCTTGTCAAGATCAAAGTCTTCCATCTTCTTATTCTACCACTTCATGTTCGTTTCCACTTTCTACTCTTCCTAAGTCTTTGCAAGCTCTGAACAATCCTATCAAAGAAGGTGCTCATATTCAATATGTCCACAATCCTATTGAAAATCCTAATGCTCACTCTAAAGATGCTGATGTCCTTGGTTGTCACATAGATGATGATGAACTTATTGATTATCCTTTTGCATTTTCCATGTCCATCCTTGGACCTCCTCCACCAAAACTAAGGGATTCACACCTTCCTTCCATCTTGGGCCCTTATGTTCCTTCACTTTCCCCTCCTAACTCTCCTAATTTGCCATCCATCTTGGGTCCTTACATACCTCCATCTCCTATCTTTCTTCAAGATCAACATAGATGCATACCCTTGAATCCTTTTCATCCACCCACCCATCTAAACCAGTCATATCCTCCTTCTTCTTCCACAAGCCCCAAGTCTTTTGGAAGTAACTTGAATGTTCAATACAAGAAAAAGAAGCAATACAAGAATCCATCAAAAAGAGAAGATGACCATATCTTCTCTAATCGACATGGAGGCATAAAGTCAAAAGAGATATCTAAGAAAAAAACTACAAGACAAGTATGGGTTCCAAAATCCATCATTAAAGATATTCTCTCTAGATCATCAAAAAGAAATGAAAAGCCTACGGCTATATGGATTCCAAAGTCTCTCTTGAAAGAGTCTGGTGTCGAGAAAAAAGTGAAGTTGACATTCAAGCTTCCAAAAGCTTCTACTTCATCTTCTTCCAAAAACATTCTTTCATTCTATGCGCCTAAACCACAACCTTTGCTATCCATTCGCCATATTCCTTCACGTATTCCTTCATTCATTTTTTCTCCATCCTCTCACCACCCTTCAAGGTGTGTGTTGATGTTGATCTTTCCTTCCTTTCCATCTACCCTTTCACGATCCTTCCATTCATTATCCTTCTACCTTCTATCTTTTTTTCTCATTTTCTTATTCCTCCTATCTTCCAACCTCACTCACTTTACATAAAAACCTATCCTCTATTTTTCTCTTCCATATTCCTTTCCCTATCAGCATCTTTGAACATATCATTTGAATCCTTGACATCTCATAGTTTATCCTTTCAAGGAGCATTATCTAAAAAGCTTGCCTTCTTTTAAAAAAATAAAAAAATAAAGAAGAAATTAAAAAAATAAAATTGAAAATGTGCCTTGGTGAAAACGTGGAAACAGACGTCTTGGTAGCAAAACTAAAGAGAAATAAAATTTGTTCTATGGTGAAAACCACTCCCTTGTAGCACCTTGGATAAGTACCATGATGAAAACCTGGAAATCAGGCATCATGCGTAGTTCTTCTACATATTTCATCCATTCCATCTTCTCTCTTTGATCTTGACAAGGTTGACCTATACATGAACATTTGGCTATTTTGTGAGTTGTCTTATGATGATCTTATTTTCATTCCTTCCATGTTTAGCCTTCATATCCATCTTCCTCTATTCATTTTCACCTATCACTATCATTTTTCCCTTTGGTCTTGATCTAATAAAATAAAATAAAAAAGACTAAAAAATAGTGCTATGAAGCCTCTTGACATGTCTACTCTTTTGGACTGCATCCTTTCGTGCTCTTGCATTATGATTTTGTGACTTATCCTATGCTGGCCTTTCATTGCTTGTTCAAGAGTACTTTACATGACAATTTTTCCCTAGCTTGGGTATTCTTGAGGATTTTTCCCTTGAAGATTTCTTCCCTTCATTCTCCTTCATTCTCTTGTCTTCCATCTCTTCCACCAACTTGCCAATCCCTCTTGTTCTCCACCTTGCTAGACATTGGGACTACATGATATGATCTTGCTTGGGAGTTTGCAATGGAGAAAGAAGCTATCAAGTTTGCTAAGAATTGTCAAAAGTGTCAAGTGCATGGCAACTTAATTCATGCTCCAGGGGGAGATCTAATTCCCTTCACTACACAATGGCTTTTTCCCCAATGGGCATTTGATCTTATAGGAGCTATACATCCTCATTCTTCCAATGGACATACTCATATAATCACAGCTACAGATTATTTTACAAAATGGGTAGAAGCAGTACCTTTGACACAAGCAACTGGAAAGAAAATATCTATGTTCATATTGAACTATATCATATGCAGATATGGGATCCCACATTCTATAATCACAGATAATGGGGGACAATTAAAAAATAAAGACCTAGATGATCTATGTGCCAAATTCAAGATCACACAACATTGGTCTTCTATCTACTATCCTCAAGGGAATGGACAAGCAGAGGCTTCTAACAAGAATCTATTGAAAATCTTGCACCGTACAGTTAACAAAATAGGAAGAGACTGGCATCTCATGATCAATCCAGCTCTCTGGGCCTACAGAACAAGTATCAGAACACCTACTGGGGCTACACCTTTTGCTTTGGTTTATGGGTCTGAAGCAGTACTACCTATTGAGGTTGAAATCTCATCACTAAGAATCAGAATGCATGGTCTAGTAAGTGATGATGACTACAGAGTGTCTAGGTTGCAAGAACTTGAACTACTAGATGAGCGTAGACAAGCAGCGTATGATCATCTCAGAGTGTATCAGAAAAGAATATCTAGAGGCTACAATAAGAAAGTCAAATACAGAGAATTTCAGGTTGGTGATCTAGTCTTGAGAGAGAATCCTAAAAATCAATCACATCGAGAATGCAAGGGGAAGTTTGAACTCAACTGGCTAGGTCCCTTTGTAATCACTGCTACTTTTGGCTTTGGTGCCTATCAACTCTCAATGACTGAAGGAGAACAGCTTCGAGAACCAATCAATGTTCTCCATTTGAAGAGATTCTATGCCTAAAGCATTCAGTGTATGGTAAAATGTCCTGAAAAAAATTTTAAAATTGAAAAAGTCCTGAAAAAATAAACATCTTGGTGAAAACCTAGCAATGGGCGCCTTGATGATTCACACAAAAAATTGAAAAAATGAAAAAATACAAAAAAAATGAGAAAAAAAAAAAGTGCCTTGGTGAAAACCTGGAAACAAGTGCATTGGTAGCAAAAATAGAATCTCTGCCAAGATGGTGAAAACTTGGCAAATAGGTGCCACTTGTTCAAAACGCTTCATCTATCAGCATAATCTTGGTCTTTCTCAGCTTTCAGTCTTGCTTTAGTCTGTATATATTCCTATTTTCAATAAGTCAGTTTGTACACCAATTAGCTCAAGCGTCTGTATCCTATCAATGCTTAATACTTGGGGGCAATCAATGTCATATCCTATGGTCTCCAGTATATCCTAGACATATCATATCCAATCAGAGTCATTTGAAGCTTCATCTGAGTTAGTCAGTCTGTCTTGTCTCCAAAAAGGATTTTGCATCTACAACAACGCAATCAAACATTAAACACAAACTGAAAACAATCTATGCTTTTTACATGCTTTTATCTCCTTGTATGCTTATTGATTCATATTGAAATTTTTTCATATTGTGTCCCTTCGAGCTCTTCGATGATGTCCTTTACATGATTTAGAGAGTGATGACTGGGGGCATAATCTTTTCTTTATTTTTTGCTTGTATGTGAAAATCTAACAACTTTGGAAATTTTAGATTGAAATGGTGTCCGTCTGTAAGAGCCTCTATCTCGAATTGGATGGCCATGAGTACCTCGACCATTGATACCCAGAAAATTCATGAAAGTTTGATCTCACTATTGTCTTTTGGAGTGAATTCTTACTCCTACTGTGAAATGCGATCTTACCTAAGGATATGAACGATAAAGGGTCACTATGGGTAATTCACATGAGATTTAGAATGACCTCTTGACTATTTGATGCGTTTGACCGCAAGGCGTATTCTGGTCATCATGACATTTATGTTTTGATGCTTATACAAATTGCTATATCAAAATGGACATGATATTCAGGTCATCCTGGCGCTTATGCTTTGATGCTTATATCTAATCTGACATTCCGAAAACAAAATCAATATTCATATGTCCATGGTTGCCTAACCAGTGGATGTTGTATTGATTCCTGCACATACAAATCGATATTCATATGTCTATGGTTTCATAACTAGTGGACATTGTATTGATTTATCCGGTTACCTAAAAAATCAATGATGAGAATGACCGACACATGATCAGTGACTAGGTCCTAGGTCTTAGGTTGCATTTCATATTGCATGTTTCTTTGCATCTTGCATGTTTGCATGATCTCACAATGACTCAACGAACTTCAAATGCTTAAACAATTCTTCAAATCGCATCTTCAAATCTAACAAGAGCTGAATCTCACACAAAGGTTCCTCCAACGAAACAACAAGTAGAATCTTTTTTTCAGGATCAAAATCAAAATATGAGATCATTCATATTATTAACTACTTGCATAATTGACCTTCAATCATCACAGGAATCCAGAATTCAACTTAAATAATTATCTTACATCAAACTATCAAAATTTCAACTTGGTCAACTTGGTCAACTATGGTCAACTCATGGTTTAACCTAGTCAAACTTGGTCTCCAGGACCTCCAAACGATGCAAAATGCATTCTCAAATGTATATAACCACTTCTCAAATCAATTAACATGCTTGTAAATTATAAATGCTGACTTTTCTTGTCAGATTTCAATTTTAATCTCGAAGGGGGCATGGTATTGCACATCATTCAAAGTCTGTAATCATATATTTCCTCAGTAATCAAGACAACAACCACGTTGCTGATTCATCAAAAGACCTCATCGCTTGGGGCAAATCAATCATCACTCAGGGCATATCAGATTCATCGAGATCCATATCAATCTAGTATTCTCTTAATCTTGTAAATTGTATCAGTTTTTGCAACTATTGGTTCAATTGTGTTATTTCCTTGGTTCTTCAGAAACTAAAGGGTTCAGATGTGATACCAATGTGATTCAATATAAGGACAATCGAGTCTGGAATCGGTCACTCACTTCTTCACAATCATAAGGTTTGGAATCAGGCATTGTGACACTTTTTCGCAATCATCAGTTCATTTACTGTTATAGTTAACATTATCTTTGGTCATTCAGGACCCAACATCTTCAAATCTTTCAATCAGTTTCTGTCTCATATCCAGATTTCTATTTCATATCAATATCAACTTCAATAAGATTCTTTATCAAACACAGATTATCTTTGAACCACTGCGCTTCGCACAGTAATTCAAAGAGGGGCAAAATGTAATACCTCAAAAATGGGCTATAAGTTCATTGACCTCCTACATCTTCAAATCGAACGAAATCGACATCAAAGACCTAACCTAAGGCATATCTGAACATCATCAAATCCTAATTGATTATCATAAATTCTGTATCAAAGAATATTCCTACCAATATTCCTAATTATCCTAATTATCTTTGATTTAATGATTATTTGGCAATAAATCCTATTTTATCCTAAAGTTTGATTAATTGAATATTCTCAATATTTAATTAATTAGATTTAATACTGCTACTTAATTATTTAATTGAAGTTAATTATATTTATTCCTAAATTGTATTATTTAAATTTTGACAATAAATCCAAAATTCTATGAATAAATTGATTAAATTCTTATTTAATTAATTAAAGCAAGTTGTCAATTTTTAATAATATTATTTTTGAATAAAAGTTTGAAAAATAGTTGATTAACCCATAAATCAATTGTTTTATTTTTCAAAATTAGTTAAGTTGGAAATTTAAATCACTTTATTATTAAATTAATTCATAAATAAATCATGCACAATCAGAAAAGCAGACAACTATCAATTATCAATTAAAGCTAAACTCTATTTTGAGTTAGACTCTACTTTTGCATGTTTTTGTGAGTTAATTATCCTTTATTTAAAAATAACTCAAAAATCAACTGAGTGATTTATGGCTTTTTCCATGCATCCCCAAAGCCCTGAATTTCTATAAAATCAAGGCTCAACTCTTCATATCAACATCTCATATTTTTGCAAAATCACGCTAGAGAATCAACATCTGAAGAATTGAAGCTTCTTGCAAATCAACAACTTTTGTGAGATCAATCTTGTTTTAGTTTCATATCATTTAGCATATCATTGTTAGATTAATTGCATTGCATATCAATTTTTCATATAGAATAGATTCATATCAATTTATTTCATTCTTATTGCATAGAAAACCCAAAAATATAGATTAATTTGCATTCATTACTTCATTGCTATCTTGCATTCAAATCTTTCATTTAGGTGTCGTCAAGGTCACTGATCTCGGTCTAATCTAAGAATACATACTTGCATCTACTAGAAGGTAGTAAATCGCTTGGTTAGTTTAGTTTTCATTCTATTGCATGATTTTGATTTTTGCTAACCTCTAATATTTTATTGAAGTGTTGTGTCTACAGCTAGGTACAAAATTCACACACACAACAACTAGTATTACTTTAGAGAGGGGGAAATAATAGATTTGCATTTTAATACTTCTCCTTAGCCAAAGTAGTAGGCTCAATTTCTGAAAGAGCTAGCACGAGGATCCAGTACTACAAAGTTCTCTTCACTAGCTTCCTTCTTCTTCCACACCATGTTTGTCTTATAAGATTCACCCAAGATTGTAACATTCTTATCATTTCCATACTTTTATGAAGCAACAATAGATATGTATGTGTTAGCATAACGACCGGTCTGACCACATTTGACATTCCTCTATCTTGATCTCACTGATTGAACCCTAGATCTGCACTGATTAACCTTGTGACCATAATTGTGACCTACATAACAATTTTCATAAAAGATATTATTTACCCCATTCATCTTAACCAAATTAAATATTTGACTTATGCATTAATTTTCTTTGTGACAAAACTTATGATAGATAAACATTAAATATTTTGTTCCATCCTGCTCTTGCATTCTACAATCTTAAGACCAAAATTCTTGCATATAAAATAATGACCATTGAAAGATAAGTACCTTTAAGAATTTGGTTTCCTAACTATAGGTCTTTTTGTAGATGTTCTTTAATTACTAACCTTTCTTGTCACCTCAAACTTTGCTTTAGATTCAACTTCCTTGTCTTTACCCTTGACCTTCTAATATTAGCATTCACCGTTGAAACCTAAACCTTCCTTATTCTTGTGACTTTTCTACAGGGATAAAAGTTGATCCAAAACAGTGCTACTTTCACATAATTTTTCTTTAGATTTCAACTTCCTTATTCTCTAATCCAACTTCTCATTTTCATCAGTCTTCTGTATGATAATATGTTTGCGTTTTTCTTCATTTTTCTTCTATTCTTTCATTTTCATCTTGATGTTCTCCTTGAGAAATTATTCAATATTCTTGCAATCATCCAATTGTTTTGTAATACCACCCCTTATGATTTCCTCTATTTTGTATCTTGGATTCTTATTTAGCATATACATGTGGGTGTTGGTGTGAACCTTAGTTTGTTCTAGAACTTTCATGAAGGGCATCGATTATGAAGTGAATGCTAACTTAATAGTATTTATAGATATGTTGTGTGGTGGTTATGCGACTTCATATTTTAACGTGATGTTGTGGTCATTACGTCTAGAAATCCTTTTATGATGAGATGTTTAGTTATTTTAGATTTAATTAATCATTAGCTTATCCTCGTATTATTAATATTGAATTAAATATATTTGAAGGGCATCGATTATGAAGTGAATGCTAACTTAATAGTATTTATAGATATGTTGTGTGGTGGTTATGCGACTTCATATTTTAATGTGATGTTGTGGTCATTACGTCTAGAAATCCTTTTATGATGAGATGTTTAGTTATTTTAGATTTAATTAATCATTAGCTTATCCTCGTATTATTAATATTGAATTAAATATATTTGATGAAAACTTTGAGTATCAAATAATCTTTTTTATTAAAAATTTAACATAGACTATTACAGTTACAAGATAATATTAATTACTACTAAATTAATATTATTCAAATTTAATTTTATTATTATTTAAAATGATATTAATTAATATTGATTATTTTAATTACTAAATTTTGCACATTATGTGCCTAGAGTAAATTATGGTGCCATTTATTCCTTTTCTTTTTAGGTGTTACCTATATTGGGTGAATGTAGATATACTTATATCAATACTTATATAATTTATAAATTCTTGAGGCATGAACATGACTTTTATTACAAATATGAATGAATATTGTTAAAAGGCTTTATAGCATTCTTTTAATGCACTTATTGTTGTGACTGCAATCCCAACTTAGTGGTCTTGCATTCTTGGTATCATGCCTCTTCCGCGTGGGTTATCTGTGCACTCTTCCTTTTCCATTTTTGCATTGTCTTTGTTAGCCTTCTCCTACCATAGACATTATTTGTAGTCATTCCTTGTTTGCATCTAATGGTCTGACCATGTTCTAGAGGAGGAGTTTTTCTTGTGGATTAATGCGTTTGCAGTTTACTTTTTATAGATAGCTGATGGTGTTTTGATCACATCCTTGGGGGAGGAGATAGGGGATTAAGAATATCTCTTATTTGTTGTTTATGTGTATGGGCATCAAGTCTATTGTCGTCCACATTTTCCTTTGAACCTGTTGTTATGTTTCGGTCTGCATTTCTTCATCCTTCTTGGTGTCTCCACCTCCTTTTGTCTTCCATTTAACTTACCTAGATTTTGGATAAACGGTGTTATAGTGATTATCTCCTCCTCTTTATTGGCAAATTCCTCAATTGGTGTTGCTCTTCTCTTTGTTTAAGTACCTTAACAATTTCTTAATCGAATAAAAATCTTTGGTGACCATATTCTTAGCTGGATCATACATCACCATTTTCTTCTGCATAACCATTTTCCCCAGTTTGTTGTACTCCCCAATTTCCACGTGTCCTTAATTGAAGCTCAAATGATGTGTTATTTAATCTCTTCTCTGCCATAGATGTAGCTCATTTTAGCCCCACTTATAAGATTATGAGAAATTGTTTCATGTCTTTGAGCATTTGTCTGCAAATTGGGCCTCATACGTTTTTAGCGTTCTTTGTTAAGAGGAATTTATGATTCCTTTGAACCATTTCTTTTACGCATATAAATTTGATTTCGTATAGAGTCAAATACCATAGACTTAGTCTCTAAAGATTATAAGATTCCGTTTGGGTGCTGGAATACCAAATCTGGTTACAGTCATTTTTGGAAGATGTTGCAATTTTGGAAGATACAAATTCTGAAAATGATTTCTGGAATATGGGCTGATCCATTTGGTTCACCCGAAAGATGACTGAGAAGATGCCTCTTCTCCTAAATTTTTTTAATTCTTTATTTTAATTTCTTTGAATATGGTATGTATATGTCTGTATATATACACATACACACACGTGTGTATATGTGTATACACACATGTATACACATATACACATGTATATATACACACACACGTGTACATATGTGTGTATACACACACGTGTGCATACACACACACACACATATATATATATAAACACATACATGTATGTATGTATACACACTTACACACATATGTGTACACACACACACACACATATATAATACAAATACACACATTTGTATATATATACACATATATACTCATGTATATGTATATATGCATCCTTATAGCAATATAATATACATCCTTATAGTCACGGATCTCACGAAATATTAAATTTGGTTTTATAAAAATTGGAATTCGAAATTCCAATTCCATTTATTTGAGTGGAAGATGCAAATGCCCATTTTGGGGCAAAATTGGAATTTCAAAATTCCAATTCCAATTTTTTGGATGGACACAAACATGGAATTGACATTATCTGAAATTAGATAATGCCAATTCCGGTCTAATTCCAGCCCCCAAACAAGGGAATCAATTCCTCCCTTGTTTAATATTCTTAACTTGATATTAATCATCTTTATTTTTTTTAGTTTGTTTTCATTTTTATATTAGAATAGTTACAAATTAGTATTTGTAGATTAAATGAACTTGTTATGAATTTTTCAAATAGGAAATCGTTTATTAATTTAAAAATCTTTTAGATATTTAATTCTTGTTAATATATTATTTGAATAGATTTTTTTATCTTAGAAGTTTAGAATTAGTTCAATTAACTTTTAACCTTATATAACCATTTACTACCATTTTACCTAGTGTACCTTGGCATTAGTTTTGCTTGTTTTGGTGTTTGATATCCGAAGGAGGTCTATTGTTATCTCCTCAGCACGGTGAGACTAGACCTTTAGGTTCCACGTGGTTGGGTGGTAGTATTCTATTACCATTGAGGTCTGACATCTGCGACTTGTGCTTGGATGATCCTTCATGTTGCCTCTATCTTCGTGTTCATTGCTTGGAGACTTTTTTATTATCATCATGATATGTATATCTTGTATTCCATTTTATGTATTGATTAGTGACATTGATTTAGGAGATGTATATGTACTTGTATTGTGTTAGTGTTATCCCTGCAACATGTGTAGTAGAAGTTGCATTATTATGTGTGCAATGATGTATCAATTTTACTCTATAGATTGCATCTTTGATTAAATTGATGTAATGAATGTATCTTATTATTCAATTGAAATGAATATGTTAAGTGTACTTTATGATTCATGTTCTTTTCATTACGATTTAGTAAAGGATTATGAATACTTCAATTTGGGTTTTAAAATGAACCTAAGATATATCATGTGATTATGTTATGGATTGTACTTAGCAGATTAGTTAACTTATACGTAATTATACGCCATGGAACCCTTGAGATTTGTAATATGTAAATGAGTTACATGTATGCTCGTATGTATTGTCTTTTGTTTTATTGCTTCCACATTGTTAATCATTATCGATTGTAAACTCTTAAGAAAAAAATTATTCAGTAAACTTAGTAACATGTTTTAGGTTAATTTCTCCTGGGTTCCATGGTGAGGCGTTACAACTGGTATCAGAGCACGAGTTTCAACACTAAGACCTCTAAAAATTTGTATACCCATTAGATGTCTTATAGTAAACTTGAAACAAAAACATAGACACCTAACTTTTTTTTTCCAATCTATTATAACTTATAACCTACTTGTAGCATTTGCAAAATTTGATTAAATACTAAATGGTTGCAAGTAAGTAGAACTCATAATTGCCTATGATTGCTTAAAGATGATTACAACAACATAGATGATTTGTTTGTCTATTGTGTTGGGTACAATCTCTAACACATCTAATATATTGGGCTCTAGATGTCATCAAGCGGTTACTCCCTTGAGTGTGAATGACATCAGTCACCTTGTTATGTGAAATGTGTTATGATTGATTAATTTATTTTTGCTTATTGATGAATTGTGTGTGTTGCATGTGGGCTAGCATTAAATTTTTGAACTTTCTTATGCTTGGACTAGTCACCTAACTCTCTTTTTGCTATCTATTTTCTGGCATTAGTCGCACTTGATTTACTGTTAAAATGACCATAACATTTAAATTATGATTTAATGTTGAACTTGGGATTCCCCTACTTGGGTTTTTCTTTTTGAATTTTGTAGTGACTATTCTGAATGTTTAATATTACATTAGCTCAATTTTGTGATAAGGGTTATTTCTATCATATTCATTATGGACCTCTGATAGTATGTATAACAGAGTACATCGTAGAGACTGTACTATGTTATTTTGTAAAAATGAAATGCATTGTGTATCGTATATGTTTGTATGAGTGTTGCATTAACTAGGTTGGATGAACTTCTCAACTTATTATTTGATGTAGATACGAATGTGTATTTTATACAATTGATTACTAGATATTTTCTATAATGATGAATGATTGATCAGTCTGATTTTTGGTTTATGCTTAAACTGAAATTATATTGCTCTTGATGACTATATATCATGTCCTTATTTTCTGGCTTGTTTTGAGATATCATTTTATCTTTTGTCTTAGTAGAATGATTTGTGATTGAGAGATGCATATCCTTATTTGTTTGTAGGCTTCCAAGAGTAAGACTAATTCTAGGGGGCGAATGTAATGCCCCTCCCATAGTTTTCTTTTAGTTTATATGACCACAATTTTTTAGGCCATCTTTCATGCGTATATTAGATCCTCAGATAGATTTGATGTTATGTATATTTATGTTTTACTTGCCTCGTACTTACATGTGTATGGTTAGCATGTATGTTTTACTTTTCTATTTGATGTGCCTGATGTGGTTGAGGGGCAGAGTCGTAGTTACTTGTTTACAAGATCCACACAATCGGTCGATCCTCACCATTGTTTGTTATATATTTATACATGTATGCACATGTTCATCTTTTATGCAAGATTTTAGGTACCTGACATTGACTTCCTTGAATTGCTAGGATGAGTGTGCCCTATCACAATGTCGATCTCAGTGGTAAGAGAGGGGAGATTGTTGGACTACAACTGATTTGGAATCTGATTGAAGAATCTGTGATTAAAGATCACTAAGGAGTTGTTGATTAGATATGTAATATGATTAAATCAGTATTATGTTGTCATTGATGTCAACTAGTTTGACAGCACTTATTTTTTAAGTTACTATACCAAGACATCTAAAGAAAGGTGAAAGAGATGAAGAACAAAGAAATCTACATGGAGAAAGATGTACATGACAGATGAGGATAAGGAACACATTGAGTAACTTGTTGATGAGTCTATCACTTGATGATATTGACTTTATTATGGTGCATTCATCTATGATGGAGTATAGAGTTGAAAGACACAAAGCAGTGTTGTCGGTAAATGAAACATTTTTAGTATACACCGACGGAGTGTAGTGTATACCGATCGCAGTATTAACCGAGTAGTGTTCACCGGTGCATTTTTTTGTTAACTGAGCAGAACAAAATGAATTAAATGATTAGTTTAGCTGATAAGATTAATGAGTTATAAAGTACCTTGATTTCAGTGATAGCAAATAATGTTTGTTATGAAGATCGACGACTAACAAAATTAAAGGAAGATCTAACGGAGCAGATTGAAACGTGTTACTGACATGTCAGCTGAGAAAGTTTGAAGCAGCAAAATCTGATGGTGGAGAAGAAAATGATTTACCCGTCTATATAAGAGACCAGAATTTCATTATGGTGATGTCAGAAGAAGTAGAAGTTGCAGGAATATCATGTGAACAAGGTTTTCATGCATTCTAATCATACTGGTTAGTGAGAACCAAGCTGTAGAACAATTACCGAGCTACAAAGAGCAATTACCGATGGACAATAAGTTGATATAGTATTGAATATGAAGTGAAATATTGATTAGAAGGATTTGTTAGGATTGAATATTGATCTATAATCTACAATTGAAGTGGTATTAAGGCAGGTCATTTACTGTTACATATTTAACCATTATATACAGTCAAAATCTCTTAACCGAGTGGACTCTGAAAGTATTATGATGTATCATTCATAGAATGAACATTATTATCCGATCAACCCCATAGTGAATGCTGGTTGGATGATAACTTCTAGTCTAAAATCCTCTAACAAGGTCACACCTGACAGTGTGTTTGTAAACCTTTAATAGGGTTGGATCTTAACCAACCTCACTTTAGAAGAGTGAACAATTTTGGGTTGTCGGTCCCAGGTGGTTTTTCCCTTTACAAGGTTTCCACGTTAAATATTTTGTGTTATGTGTTGATTGTGATATTTGTTTGTTATCATACTTTGCATGTTACATGTTAGATTTGATCGGTAACTGTTATAGTATTTGACTAGTAATCGGTAAAAGCACAGATAGTGAAAGTAATTATTGTTTACCGATGAACAGAAATTGAAGAAATTTTTTTGAATTATACATTTTGTTTTGGGACACTGGATAATTGATTCCCCCCCCCCCCCTCTCAGTTATTCTAACAATTGGTATCTGAGTGTTGGTTGCTTAGAACAGAGTTTTAAGGACTCAAGCACAAAGATCTCAAGATGTATAAGAGGGAAGTATCGAATCTAAACAAAGAGAACTTCGCTATATGGTAAAGCAAGATGAAGCTACACATATCTGGAATTGGGAATTCTGCACTAGATCTAATGGAGAATGGCTACATACAACCGCCCACTGGTCCCTTAACTCTTGACCAATTGAAGGACATGCATGAACACAATATTACTATGATGGAACTTGTTGTTGCCTGTACCAATGCTAAATTTGAAGACATCAAGGGTTTTGATACTGCTAAGAAGATGTGGGACAAGTTAAATCTGATATACAGTGGAGATCTGAATGTTAAAAGAGCCCGAGCTGAAAGCCTAAGAGGCAGATTTGATGATATGAGAATGAAAGAAGGTGAGAACATTGTACAATACTCAAATAGACTAAAAGAGGTGGTACAAGCTATTAGAGCATCTGATGGAGTGATTGATGATGAAACAATGATAAGCAAGATTCTCAGAACATTGCTACCAGTTTATGCAATCAGGATCTCTGCAATTCATGAAACAAGAGCTACATCCAACCTTACTCTTAACACTCTGATTGGTAAACTTACAACTTTTGAATTAAACAACTTTGATAACAGTGTTGTTCTTTCTGTTGAATCTGCTTTCATGTCTTCTTTGAAGATTGGAAAGTCTAGCAGGAATAGTAAGAATTATGATAGTAATAGTAATACCGATGATGAACTTGATGAGCTTGAAGCTCTTATGGCCAGAAGATTGCCCAAAGGAAAAGGAAGGTATAGAGGTAAGCTACCTTTGGCATGTTTTAATTGTAAATAAGTCGGTCACATCGCTGCTAGATGTCCTCAGAAGAAAGATGATGATAGATCCAAAGATCGATCTGAAGGAAGCTATGGGAGAAGAGTCAATAGAGGCTATCGACACAACAATAGAGACAACCGAGATAATAAAGACAAAAAGGTATTTTACATAGCCAAAGATATTGAAACTAAATCTGATTCTGATGATGACATAGAAGTTTTATTTGTTGCTATGAAAGATGACTTAGAGGAAGAAGAGAAACATGAAGAGATAGCACCGATCTCTAAGGTAAGCAGAAATGATACATGGATCATAGGCAGTGGTTGTACACATCATATGACCGGTGATGTAGAAAAGTTTGATCATCTTGTTGAATATAATGGAGGATCTATGAGAATGGGAAATGATGCGCCTTTTATGGTAAGAGGTAAAGGTTCACTGATGATCAATGACAGAATACAATGTGAAAATACATATTGGGTAGATGGATTGAACTATAATCTATTAAGTGTGGCTTAGCTAAACAATTCAGGCCACCGACTGTCTTTTGAGAGCAAAAAAGTAAGAATCTATGATGATGGAGGAAGACTTATCGGAACTGGTACACAATCCAAAGGTAATTTATTCTATCTTGATATGGATCAGTCTTCTTGTTTATTAATAAAGGATGAAGATGCTTGGTTATGGCACAAAAGGTTATGCCATGTGAACTTTGACAACATGATCAAGATTAGTAAAAAGAAAAGAGTTACAGGATTGCCTAACTTAACAAAACCTAATCATGCCATGTGCCATGAATGTCAGAAAGGTAAGATGACTAAGTCTAGTTTTAAAAGTAAAGACTACTCAACAAAGAAGATACTTGAGTTGGTTCATACCGACCTATGTGGTCCTATGAGAACTCAGAGCTATTCTGGTGAAAGATATTTTATTCTTTTTTTTTATGACTATACTAGACTGATGACTGTTATGTTCTTGAAAGAGAAATTTGAAGCCTTTAAAATGTTTAAGTGGTATAAAGCTAAGGTAGAGAAAGAAACTAAAAAAGAAATAATTTATCTCTGATGAATTTACTAATTTTTGTAATGAGCATGGAATTAAAAGACATGTCTCTGCACCGAGGACACCTCAAAAAAATGGCATTGCTGAAAGAAGGAATGGGTCTATAATTGACTGTGCTAGAACATTGATGGTATAGAAGAATGTTCCTTAGACATATTGGAGGGAATCTGTCATTATAGCTGTGTATGTTCTTAACCGAGTACAACTAAAGAAGGACACCAACTGAACACCTTATGAGCTATGGTTTGGACACAAACCTACTGTAAGTTATTTCAAGATTTTTGGAAGTAAATGCTTTATTTTGAAAGATGAAAGAAATGGAAAATTTGATTCTAAAGGAGATGAAGGGATATTTCTGGGATATTCCTCTACAAGTAAAGCATATAAATGTTTGAATAAGGTTGCAAATAAGATAGTTGAAAGTACTAATGTTCGTGTTGATGAGTTTGATGAAAAGAACATAAAGGAAAGTACAAAGGAACCAGAAGACTATAGTAGATTCACTTACATTGAACATCCAGAGTATCTACCGATGCCACAAGCTGTGACAATCGGTCAGCAGGGAAATAATATAGGACAATAGCCAACACAAACCGATGAACAAGATGGAGCTACCGAGCAAGGAAATGACCCTGAATAGGATGAACAAGAAAGGAGAAATCAAGTATTGGCTAGTTTTGTCAGAAGACATCATCCTGAGACACAAATCATTGGAGACAGACATGTTGGAATGCAAACTAGAAGCAAAACAAGACAAGGTATATGTCTAGTTTGTGAATTTGAACCTAAAAATGTGAAAGTTGCATTAGAGAATGAAGAATGGGTTAATGCAATGAAGGAGGAAATAGAACAAATCGAAAAGAAAAAAATCTGGTCCTTAGTACCCCAACCTAAAGATAAGAATGTTATCGGTACTAAGTGGATATTCAGGACTAAATTGAATGAAAATGGTGAAGTCACAAGAAATAAAGCCAGATTGGTATGCAAGGGATATGCACAGAAAGAAGGCATTGACTATGGTGAAACATTTTCACCTATTGCTAGATTGGAAGGAGTTAGAATGCTACTTGCATATGTTGCACACAAGAAATTCAAAGTCTATCAAATGGATGTGAAGTCAGCATTTCTGAATGGTATACTTGAAGAAGAGGTCTACATCAAACAACTTGAAGGATTTGTTGATCCTGACAATAAAGACATGGTATGTAGATTACATAGATCTTTGTATGGCTTGAAGCAAGCACCTAGAGCATGGTATGAAAGATTGCACACTTTTTAAGTATTGGATTTGTTAGAACAAGTGAAAACAACAATTTGTATATGAAGGGTGATACTGATGATACTATTATCATTGTTGAAATTTTTGTTGATGATATTATTTTTGGAGGTCAAGATCATATATGTAAATCTTTTTTTGATGACATGAGGAATGAATTCAAAATATCTATGTTAGGAGAGATTAAGTTCTTTCTTAGACTACAAGTGATTCAGCAGAGTGATGGAATATTCATCACACAATCTAAATACATAAAGGAAGTACTGAAGACATTTGGCATGGAAGATGCTAAACCTGTGGGAACACTAATGGCTACTAGATGCAAATTGACAAAGGAGGATGAAACTATAGAGGTAAATCAGACACTTTACCGATCCATGATTGGTAAGCTAATGTATGTAGTTCACAGTAGACCAGATATAGCACATGCTGTGGGAATTGTTGCAAGATTTTTTGCTAATCCTAGAGAATCACACATGGTAGCTACAAAAAGGATCTTAAGATACCTGAAGAAAATAGAGAATTATGGATTATGGTATCCTAAGGAAGGGAAGTTTGAATTGAAAGTTTACACCGATGCTGATTGGGTTGGAAATGTAGATGATAGAAAAAGCACCACCGAAGGAGCATTTTTCTTTGGTGAAAGACTTGTAACCTGGAAAAGTAAAAAGCAAGCTTGTATTTCTTAGTCTACAGCTGAAGCAAAGTATGTTGTTGCTGCTACTAACTATTCAAATATTGCATATATCAAGCAAGTGTTGGAAGGGATGAATGAGGTAATCACTGACCCGGTGATTATATATTGCGACAACACTAGTGCTATTAATATTTCAAAGAATCCTGTGATGCACTCTAAGACAAAGCATATATCTATTAAGTATCATTACTTAAGAGAACAAGTGCAAGAGAAGCAAGTGAAGTTAGAATTTGTCACATCTAAAGAACAACTTGCAGATATTTTTACAAAGCCTCTACCGAAGGACACATTTGAATACTTGAGGACTAGACTTGGGGTTCGTCCCCTGTCTATAGGTCACTAAGGTGATCTGGTTGTTGCATCAACCTACTTTTCTCAGAAGATCATTTGTGTTGATGCAGCATAGTTCACACTTTGAATCATGTTCAAGGTTGTGATTAAGTTTGGAGAACTTGAACCGATTGGAATATCAGTATACAGAGATACAGAGGAGGACAAAATTGATTATTTATTTGTTTTTTTGGCATTGTTGTCAAAGGGAGAGATAAATAATATGAAAAGAGACAAGCACTGATGAGAATTATCTAAGGGAGAGAAAATTTGAATGAGACAGAGTATTGAAGCTCAGTTATAGAGAACAAGAGAACTAAAAAGATCACAACTACAGAATGGAAGCTGTGTTATCTAATGATGTTTAGTAACATAGTGATTAAACATTTTAAGTCTATTCGACTTACAACATTTTGTTCACAATTTGTAGAATATATGTTTGGTATGTGTATGGTACATTTCATATTACTTGAGTTGCCATCAATGCCAAAGGGAGAGATTGTTGGACTACAACTGATTTGGAATCTGATTGAAGAATCCATGATTAAAGATCACTGAGGAGTTTCTGATTAGATATATAATATGATTAAATCAATATTATGTTGTCATTGATGTCAACTAGTTTGACAACACTTATTTTGTAAGTTACTATACCAAGACATCTGAAGAAAGGTGAAAGAGATGAAGAATAGAGAAATCTACATGGGGAAAGATGTACATGATAGATGAGGATAAGGAACACATTGAGTAACTTGTTGATGAGTCTATCACTTGATGATATTGACTTTATTATGTTGCATTCATCTATGATGGAGTATAGAGTTGAAAGACACAAAGTAGTGTTGTCAATAAATGAAGCATTTTTAGTATATACTGACGGAGTGTAGTGTATACCAATCGCATTATTAACCAAGCAGTGTTCACCGACGCATTTCTTTGTTAACCGAGCGCAACAGAATGAATTAAATGATTAGTTTAGCCGATAAGATTGATGAGCTATAAAGTACCTTGATTTCAATGATAATAGATAATTTTTGTTATGAAGATCGACGGCTAACAAAATTAAAGGAAGATCTAACGGAGCAGATTGAAATGTGTTACTGACATGTCAGCCGAGAAAGTTTGAAGCGATAAAATCTATGAATGTGGTTAAGCGGCAAAATCTGATGGTGGATAAGAAAATGATTTACCCATCTATATAAGAGACCAGAATTTCATTATGGTGATGCCGGAAGAAGTAGAAGCTGCAGGAATATCACGTGAACAAGGTTTTCATGCATTCTGATCATACTGGTTACTGAGAACTGAGTTGTAGAACAATTACCAAGCTACAAAGAGCAATTACCGATGGATAGTAAGTTGATATAGTATTGAATCTAAAGTGAAATATTGATCAGAAGGATTTGTTAGGACTGAATATTGATCTGTAATCTGTAATTGAAGTTGTATTAAGGCGGGTCATTTACTGTTACATATTTAACCATTGTATACAGTCAAAATCTCTTAACCGAGTGGACTCTGAAAGTCTTATGATGTATCATTCATAGAATGAACATTGTTATCCTGTCAACCCCATAGTGAATGCTAGTTGGTTGATAACTTCTAGTCTAAAATCCTCTAACAAGGTCACACCTGACAGTGTGTTTGTAAACCTTTAACAAGGTTGGGTCTTAACCGACCTCACTTCAGAAGAGTGAACAATTTTGGGTTGCCGGTCCCAGGTGGTTTTTCCCTTTACAAGGTTTCCACGTTAAATCTCTTGTGTTATGTGTTGATTGTGATATTTGTTTGTTATCACACTTTGCATGTTACATGTTAGATTTGATCAGTAACTGTTATAGTATTTGACTGGTAATCGGTAAAAGCACAGAGAGTGAAAGTAAGTATTGTTTACCGACGAGCATAAATTGAAGAAATTGTTTTGAATTATACATTTTGTTTTGGGACACTGGATAACTGATTCCCCCCCCCCCCCCCCTTCTCAGTTATTCTAACAGAGATAACATATAGGTCCAATGCCAACCTAAGCCATTTATTATCCTGAGATAGTGGACAAGTATCTAATTGGTTAACCTTCTAAATTCATCAAGGTGACATTATTCATGAACCCTTCCTTTGAGTTTACTTATTGTGTTGTGGGTATAGTCATTTTTTCCTTTTGGATTGCATGTCGTGTGGTTGAGATGATTTTTGTGTTAAAAATGCATTAAAGATTTAATTAAGACTAATTAAATGCTTAAATAATTAAATCTTATTAAATATTGAAATATTAATTGTATGGGTATTTAATTAATAGAAATCAATTAAATATCATTGATTGTTTGAAAGTCTCAATTAAAAGTCTAATTATGAAAATAAAAGATTTAATTAAATATTAAATCAAACTCTAAATTAAATATAAAAATAAAATAGATTGATATTAACAATGGAAGTTGCATAAAAGGTGGTGTTAAAGATATTAATGATAATTAAAATATAATTATGCAATTGAAAGCACACCAGTTAAAAGGAATTGATTTATCAATTCTAAATTAAAAGGTTGAGTTAAGAGACTTCACTAAAGGATTAATTATTAAATAATTCTTTTATTGAATTTTAAGTTGAGTGAATTGCATGAAGTGGGAATTATTAATTAAAATAATTCTTTTTATTCAATTTTTAAGTTGAGTTAACCTTTCTAGGTTTTTGCATATTTTGAAATCTTAGCTATGTAGATTTTCTATATTAGAATTTCTTTTGGTCATTATTGCACACACAGGTTTTAGGGAGACATGTTTTGGCTATGGATTTAGATTTGAAAGAAATTTATTGGAAGCTAGAATTTTGGATTGTAGATTGTGTTCTTTTCTTCTCAAATCATTCTTGGATTTGAGGTAAGATTTTGAACCTTCATATTTTCGATCTTATGTAATTTTTCCATTTGAAAAGATTGTCTTCTTCATTCTTGAATTTGTGTGATTGGCAATTGCCTTCCTACTTGAGATTTTGCAAACTAGATTCTTCTTGTGTAAATTTTGTGGAAACATTTGACTTGGGCTTTCATCCTTGAGGGTCTATATTTGCATTTGTGATTTTGGGATTATTGCCAGGTAAAGGCATCCCATGGATTTGGTGAATTGTAAAGAAGAAAACTAGTCTTAAGGTTTTGGGAGGAATTTTACTTACCTCTAGGGTTGTTTTCTACATATGGCTTGACGCAGGGGCAAGGTAGATACAAGCAGAATCAAGCAGAATTGACTTGAATCAACAACAAGCCCTGCTTAGAGTTACACAATGGAAGCAATATGAATATCAAATAAAAGCAATGAAATCACAATGGATATGAGGCAATCAACTGGCAGCAACAATAGAGAATTTATATTATTTCTTTCAACATGCCTGACTGTGAGGCCTTCCGGGTTTCAGCCTTATACAATGAGAATTATGAAATCAGAATCACAGCTTGCATCCTATCTTTGTCTCCAATGATGTATCTTGGTAATTATGTTCTTACCACCTTCTTTCCTACCTTCTACATCAACCAAGAATCTTTATATAGCCAGCTAAGCCACAAGTCGGCTAATCAGGCATTTAATTACAATATAGGTCCAATCTGGAAGATTTAAATCAAAATTAATGCTAGAATGATAACCACATGATAAGCCTTTGGATTTAGGTCCACACATGACCCAAGAATATTATTTAACTTCTCAAGGCCCCATTTCATCACACGGAACCGCACAAGAAGAAACACTCCACGTTTCGCATGAAAACTGGCAGAAAATAGGTCCCCAAGAAAAATAGGCATAAATTTTTACTCATAATGAATTAGGACTTGTGCTCCTGGGAAATGATAGTAATTTAGGTCCTCTTAAATTCCTTAAGAGTGAAAAGGCTTATTCCTTAAGGGTCAACATTGCCACTATGTGCAATCGGCACCAAAACTGCAGGAAAATACGGCTCCAATGGCAAGGAAAACAACTATAACTTTGAAACAGTCCATCCAATCTTTATATGCTCATAGGAGAAGGTTCCCAAATAGGTCCTCAACATCATGTAAGCTTATCACAACATGAAACCATCAAATTCAAAGATTATAATGCAAACAACATAAAATAGGTACAAAAATCAAAAAATGTTTTTTTTTTGTTGATGCAAGATTGCTCAAGACCCAAGATGCTCCTGCATCAAACACCTGGGGTAAATAAAGAACTGATGTCCACATCAAGCACTACTCATATTCTATCCTAAATCATAAAGATCCAACTCAGCTTGCGTAATCCATGAACTGTCTTCCACTGGCTTATCCTTCCATTGAACTAGATATTCCATGTAGTCTTTTCCTCTTGTACTCTTGCTCGCTCTTTTCTTCAAGACCTTCTCAATGTTGTCTTTATTCTTCTTAGGATAATCAAGATCATCTTCTATCTCATCATTTGATTCAAAGTACTCAAAGATATCAGCAATGTTGAATATAGGTGATATATCCATGTCCTCTGGTAATTCCACTTCATAAGCATTTCCACTATCAAACTTCTTCAATTTCTTACAAGGTCCAAACTTATTCATTTTCAACTTGTTGTAGGTACCAACTAGAAATCTATTCTTCTTCAATTGAATCATAACCTCATCTCCAACCTCAAAAGATTTATGTATCCTTCTCTTATCTACTCTTTATTTATATTTTAGATTACTGTCCTCCAAATTTCTTTTGACTTCATCATGTAAAGTTCTCATGTATACTACAAAATCCTCAGCTTCAGCACTTCTTCTTGTCTTAGTAGGTAAATATCTTAGTTCTTTGGTTCCCTTAGGATGAAATCTAGTAACAATATCAAATGGTGTCCTCTTAGTGTTTCTATTCATAGAATTATTATAAGCAAACTCTGCTTGTGCCAAAATCAAATCCCAATTAGCAAGCTTATCTCCAACTAAAAATCTCAACAATTTTCCCAAACTTTTGTTCACAACTTCAGTCTTTCCATCTATCTGAGGGTGAAATGTAGAACTAAACTTCAACTCTATATTCATCTTCTTCCAAAGTGTTCTCCAAAAATAACTAGTAAACTTTGTATCTCTGTCTGAAACAATAGACTTAGGAAAACCATGCAATCTTACCACTTCCTTGAAGAATAATTTAGCTACATGCAATGCATCAGATGTCTTCTTACAAGGTATGAAATAAGCCATCTTTGAAAATTTGTCAACCACTACCAAAATAGAATCATTACCTCTCTGAGTTCTAGGCAATCCAAGAAAAAAGTCCATACTCACATCTTCCCAAGGTCTATCAAGTATAGGCAAAGGTGTATACAATCCCAAATTCTGACTAGTTCCTTTTGTTGTTTGGCAAATTCTGCAACCACTAACCATTCTATGTACATCTCTATAAATCTGTGGCCAAAAGTATCTCTCTAAAATCAAATTCATAGTCTTATCAATCCCAAAATGTCCAACAAGTCCACCACTATGTTTCTCCTTCATTATGTTCTCTCATAGATCCTCTAGGTATGCACAACTGAACTCCTTTAAACAACATGTCTTCTTGAATGAAATAATCAGTCCACTTATCACTCACTGTGTGTTTCTTACAAGATTTCCAAGGTTCTAAAAAATCAATGTCAGTCTCATACAAGCACTTCAAATCATCAAAACCAAGTACCTCAACTCTCATCTCTGTCAACAAACTTCTTCTTCGGCTCAAGGCATCAACAACCTTATTTGACTGTCCACTTTTATTCTTCAATGAAAAGCAAATATTTTGTTCTTTCATTTCTCTTGTAAATGTTTTACCATCAAACAAGCATACTCGGACTGTAGTACAATGACCTTCATCAAACTTCTCTACCAAAGGCAATAACACTTGTTTCTTTCCATCCATCCAAATAGTATATTGATTGAATCTACCATCATGCAAAGCTTTCCTATCATACTGCCAAGGTCTACCCAAAAGAATATGACAACAATCCATAGGCATAATATCACACAAGACTTCATCATGATAATTCCCAATTTTGAATTTAACAAGGCATTGTTCACTTACAAGTAGTTTATGCTTCTTCTGGATCCAAGCAATATGGTAAGGCTTAGGATGTTTCAATCTCTACAACTACAACTTGTTAACCAGTTCTTCGGATGCCAAATTATCAGAACTTCCACTATCAATGATTACCTTGCAACACTTGTCATCAATCTTACATCTGGTTCTGAACAAACTTTTCCTCAAAATGGGTTCCTCATCAGCTTCTTCATTCCATAATATCCTTCTTAACATCAAGTTCTCACCATGTTCAGGTTCATTAGACATTTCCTCAACTTCTTCACAAGCCAAATTATTTCTACCATTACCTCCAGTCTTCTTTCCAGAGTTAGTACATTTAAAAGCTCTATGTCCTTCCTTCACCACATTTGTAACAAGTACCTTTAAACCAAGATTTCTCTTCTCTTTTCCCATTATTGTTATTCCTAGAGTAACCAGTATAGCTACCTCTAGAGTAGTTACCTCTTTTACCAGCAGGGTCATCTTCCCATCCTTTATCTTGCACTGCATTGTCAGATCTGCTACTTTCTCCATAAGATCTACCTCTACTTCTCTGAAATTTGCCACCTCTTCCTCTTTGTCTTTGTTCATGTCTTTTTGTCAATCTTTCTTCTACCTTCAAAGCAAATTGGTATGCTTCTTCCACACTATCTATTTTCACATAATTGATCTCATCTTGAATATATGTCCTTAGGCCATTCAGATATCTAGCCACCTTTTCAACTTCATCATCCACATGTCCAGATCTGATATCCAACTTGTAAAATTCCTTAGTATATTCTTTCACACTCATGTCCTTTTGTCTCAGATTTTGCATTTTTCTCATCAGACTAACTTGGTAGTCAGCTAGAAGAAACTTCTTCTTCATCTTTCCAAGCATCTTCATCCATATCTTGATCTTTTCTTTTCCTCTCTTATGTCTCTTAGTTTGCAAATGATCCCACCAAAGAGATGCATGACCTTTCAACTTTGTGACTGTTATCTTAACCTTCTTATTATCAAGAGTACCTTCATACTCAAAGTACTTATCCATCTCAGAGATCCAATCCAAAAGTGTATTGGTCTCAAGTCTTCCATCATAGCAAGCAACTTCAACTGCAGGTCTGGAGTTAACCTTAGACAAAACTCTTAAAAGTCTTTCCTCATCTTGTTCAACTTCAGGTTCAGGATTAGGTGCTACTTCTTCTTCTTCATCACTAACATCTTCAAGATGTGCACCTCTTCTCTGGGTTGTCTCTATAGCTTCAAGCCTAGTTGCAATCTGCCTCAACATATCCATGATAGCATTATCATTTCCTCTGCCATGAACCATCTTGACAATCAAGTTCCAGCAAGATCGTAACCTTCTACAAGTTATAGGTCAAATCTCAGATTTTCCACCCTACAACCAATCCAATAAGGTTCTCCATGATCCAATCCATAAGAAAGAACTCACTCTGGTACCACTTGATGCAGGGGTAGGGTAGATACAAGTAGAATCAAGCAGAATTGACTCCGCTTGAATCAACAACAAGCCCTCCTCAGAGTTACACAATGGAAGAAATATGAATATCACATGAAAGAAATGAATCACAATGGATATGAGGCAATCAACTGGTAGCAACAATAGAGAATTTATATTATTTCTTTCAACATGCCCGGTTGTGAGGCCTTCCGAGTTTCGGCCTTATACAATGAGAATTATGAAATCAGAATCACAGCTTGCATCCTATCTGTGTCTCCAATGATGTATCTTGATAATTATGTTCTTACCACCTTTTTTCCTACCTTCTACATCAACCAAGAATCTTTATATAGCCAACAAAGCCACAAGTCGGCCAGTCAGGCATTTAATTACAATATAGGTCCAATCTGGAAGGTTTAAACCAAAAATAATGCTAGAATGATAACCACATGATGGGCCTTTGGATTTATGTCCACACATGACCCAATAACATGCCTTTAACTTTGCAAGGCCCCATTTCATCACACGGAACCGCGCAAGAAGAAACACTCCACGTTTCGCATGAAAATTGGCATAAAATAGGTCCCCGAGAAAAATGGGCATAACTTTTTACTCATAATGAATTAGGACTTGAGCTCTTGGGAAATGATAGTAATTTAGTCCTCTTAAAGTCCTTAAGAGCACAAAGTTTGATTCCTTAAGGGTCAACATCGCCACTACGCGTAATCAGCACCAAAACTGCAAGAAAATACGGCTCCGATGATAAGGAAAATAGTTGTAACTTTGAAACAGTCCATCCAATCTTTATGTGCTCATAGGAGATGGTTCCCAAATAGGTCCTCAACATCATGTAAGCTTCGTACAACATGAAACCATTAGATGCAAAGATTATAAAGCAAACAACAGAAAATAGGTACATAAATCAGGAAATGTTTTTTTTTTTGTTGATGCAAGATTGCTCAAGACCCGAGATGCTCCTGCATCATGGCTTCATCCAAATTATAGAACTCTCTTTGAAAAGAAAACCTAGATTTGTGCATGTCTGATGTGTGTGTGTGTGTGTGTGTGAATTTATTAAAGAAAACCTATATATATATATATATATATATATATATATATATATATATATATATATATAGAAACATGTATGTTCTCTATATAATTTCATTTGTTTCATAAAAAAATTAAAAAGGAAAATATTTTAAAAGTAATAAAAAAGAATTTAAAAATATTTGGTGGGGGCCGCGCATGAAGCATGCCCCACCAAAAGTATCTGTGAGGGTTTAGAGATGGGTGAGGACTAATTGTTCCCCCCTCCCCCTACTTACGTTTAGTAAAGTTTTCTTTTTAAAGTAAAGTTTCTTTTTAAATTAGTTTTTATTTTTATTATTATTTGTAATATAAATTAGTTAAAATTTATTTGATTTTATATATATATATATATATATATATATATATATATATATATATATATATATATATATATATATATATTTATATAATACATAAATTTTGTTATACTTTGTTTCTTCATTCAATGCGGGCACTAGTAGGAAAGAATGGAGAAGAAAACCTCCAGTCTTGCTTGGGACATCTGTCCAGAATAAAGAGTTGCATAATAGTCATGAGGGCATTCCTCATTTACATAATTTTTTCATATAATTATGATAATGTCATGTTGTTACATAACCTTTGTAATTTAGGTGTTGAAATTCCTCTCTTTTTCCCTTAAAAGATCTGAATTTGTTCTTTTTTTTTTCAACAACTTGGTTGATACCTGCATAACTTATCCTTCATGACTAAGATCATCAAATTAGTTTTAAAGAAAAAAGGAACCCAAAAGACATTTGTTAATCATAGAGAGATTACATATTTTTATACCATATTTGCTGACTAAAATCTTTGAAATCTTTATTAATGGTCAATATGATTTAGATTTAACAGAATTTTGATTCACCTTTCCTTAAGATATTGGAGCCTTGTAATCTCTTAATGTGGAGACACTTGGTTAAGAGATTATCAAGACTACAATAGCTAACTAAAAGGTGGATGAATGTCAGTTCGAGACATCTAAGGGGTATTGCAAACATTATGTTTGCCCTGTCTGTGAATGATCATTATACTTTTGTAGTGAAAATTTATTTTTATATACTTCCCTATCCCAAATCATTATCATAGGTTACCTTACTTTAATGCTCAAAAGGTGCATAAATATATCCTTGCAGGAGCAGATCTATCAGTTAATAAATTTAGAAAAAATTGTAAATTTATGATCATTCGAGAACTACTAATATGGAGAGGACATAAACTGCTTAATCAATTTAAGATTGAGAATTTTTTTATCATTTCAACATAAATGATCAACAACACAATATTCTTATAACCCTTTCTTCTATAGGTGAATCCTCAATCTGTTCTAGAGTAGGATCTCCTTATTCATTACAGTCAGGGTATTTCTTAATCTCCCAATTTGATCATGTACCTCTTCCTTTGTTTAGAATATATC